>CM066328.1:381413083-382013083 GCA_033807585.1 Hydrophis major
GATGATGAATGAGACTTCATCGAAACGTTGCCTAGATACTTCCAATCTTACGTGGGAGAAAACCCGAATAACCAAAGATCCACATACAAATACCCGCAAGTACCTCAGAAAACAAATATATATATATATATATATATATATATATATATATATATATATATATATATATATATATATATATATATATATATATGTATAATGAAAAAAATGCAATACATATATACATACATACATATATATATACATATACATATGTGTGTGTGTGTATCTAAATAGAATTATTGTTAATAAACACTGTGAATTGGGTAACAAATATAATCAGAAGTTGGAGAAATAATAATGTAAAGATTTGAGAAATAATAATAATCTTTAAATACAATGATTCATACAAAACCTCTGCTTTCCTCCTTTTCTTCTAAACTTTTTTCTAAATCATTCCTAGACTTAGCACTTTTTAAAAATATGACTGCATCCACATATCATGCTATACTGTCTCTTGTGTAATATGACAATTCTTGCAATGAGTATAGTAATTATAATTCTTTCACCAGGTCATAGATTGTTTCTTCTCATTTAACTGCACTTTTATTAGATCTATGTTGATAAGTTAAGAGTTTGGCAAGGCAGAAAACATACTAGGAATGACCCAGGTTGTGGGAAGCCTTCCATGACTCATAGTTGTAATGATTAAGCCAACAGCAATAGTTGTTTCAATCTGTAGTTTACTTCTCTAAAACAAGTTAATGGTTTATTCACTGATCCTATTTGCATATCACTTTAAACTAAAAACAAGTAATTACATCTTGGAATGATATATGAATATAGTTTGTATATAATAACTCATTTAGGGTGAAAGAGTGCTCCATCGTAAAGATGTGTGCTTTCAATCATAACTGATCAAGACATAACCTTCTATGAACTACTTATTGAGAAAACTGTTTAGCACTTAAAAATGTGATAAAACTTCATAAAAATCTTATCTTTTCATTCTGGTACTTTTAAACAGATCTCTATCCACCATTTTTTCCTTCTGCTCTCCTTTATTGGATTGCAACTTCTCAGGATAGAAATTTTGGTTATAGGCGTATATACCATTTGACAGTACTTTACTCTCTAAGCAGTTTACAGAGTCAGCATATTGGCCCTGACAATCTGGGTTCTCATTTTACCCACCTGGGAAGGATGGAAGTCTGAGTCAACCTTGAGCCTGATGAGATTTGAACTGCCAAGTTTCAGGCAGCCGGCAGGTAGCAGAAGTAGTCTGCAGCACTGTACTCTAACCACTGCACCACCATAGCTCATAACTGTGCCATCATGGGTCATAGTAAAATACAAATTGTTACAAATGCAAGTTAGAATAATGTTATATCATTTAGTGATGAACATACATGTATGAAGGTAGTTTTAGTTTTTTTTAAACAGTGTTGCTGCCAGTTCAGCTGCCAGTTGCTCATGAATTAATTCTAATTGAATATATAAGCAATACTGTTTCAACAAAAGACAACTCTTTGAGTAGTTTAATATTAATTAACAGTACAAGTACTTTTAACAGTACAATTATTAACATTTTAAATCAACAACACAAAAAAGTACACTTTGAATTCAAGATATCTGATACAAAAAGATCATTATTGATTATTACTACCGTTTTCATTTTTCATTTGTGTAGCAGATAATTGGATGAAGAGTTGTAGGGTAGGGAAGGAAGAGATTTTTTTGTTTTCACTATTAATAAATCTTCGCCAATCTACTTCAGTCACTCAAAAAGCTGGATGTTAGATCTACTAGTCAATCTACATCTGGCTGAACTGATTTAATTATTGACTCCTGATGCAATTCACCGACCTCTTTATTTTGTACAAGTTTACAAAACCATTTATCACTATTGTTTATTATTTATTAAAATAAGTTTTACTCACTTATATTCTCATCTATGAATGCAGTGTCGGAATATTGATAAATTATATCAAAAACATGCTATTCTTCTTTAAAATTTACAGAAAGAATAATTTTAATAAATTTTATTAAAGAATTCAGTGGAGCAGAGAATCACATGGTTACTCTAAACTTTTTTTTAATGTGTTTTAGTGGCTAAGCCTGCCCTGGTATGCCATAGGTCAGTGGTTCACAACCCACTGTGGGACCCCTTTCACAGGGGTCGCCTAAGACCATCAGAAAACACATGTTTTTGATGGTCTTAGGAACCGAGCCATAATTTTATGGTTGGGGGTCACCACAACATGAGGAACTGTATTAAAGGGTCGCGATATTAGGAAGGTTGAGAACCACTGACATAGGTAGTCGCAACTTCCATACTTTCAATGCAATCTAACTACTTGCTGGAATTATTTGGGATATGACGGAAGTATTCTCTAGAGCAGGGGTGTAAAACTCATGTCGTCATGGTGGCATCACATGATGTATTGGGACTTTTTTCCCCTTCGCTAAACTGGGCATAGGTGTGGTTAGCACGTGACGCATCCAGCCCATGGGCCGGGAATTTGATAGCCCTGCTCTAGAGGATACTACAAATGATTACAGCCTAGGAACTATTTCTCACTTCACACAGTTCATGACCTATGCAAAATGTCCCCCTTTGTTAAAAAAGAAAATACTAGTTTAAAAGAAACAATCTATAGTTGCATAACCAACTAGCACGTCTATAAATAAATTTCTACAAATCTGTATCTGTAGGGTTTTTGATATACTACGCTGCTAATTAGGACAAATTTTGGGAAGTTTATTTTTGAAGTCTTTTTAGACTTTTGAAGAGGGACCAGCATTTTCCAAAGCAAGTTTACATTTAATTAGCAGATCCATTTTCATGCTGGAAAATAAAAACTGCATAAAATTCTACCACCTTAAATTTTTTCCCCCAAGGTACTTGGGCAAGAGCCCAACATAGCTGTACATTTACTGCTGTCTCCATGTAAAATTAATAGTGGTACGCTTATAGAGGCTATGTATAATCATATTTTATTTACTGTACATTTTTATTAAAAAGAGACATTTGCAACCATTCTTTTCACTGTGACTCTGTAAAACTTGTGCATGCAAAACAGCTTACTGTGTGCAACATTAACTACTGTAGGAAGCTGTAAATTTAAACTGGATTGCACATCTGAATGTACATCTGTCCCTATATATTGCTCTAGATGCATCCTATCTATATGTACACTGGTACAACTGGCCATACATAACATTTATCTTCAAATGTTAAATATGGGCCCCATCCCAAAATAAAACTGAAAATATATGCAATTTATATAAACTTAATCAAGAAATACTTTAATGACTGTTATTTCAAATTGTTCTTAAAATTAACAAAATGTTAATTTATATGAGAATATTTATATTTATTTAATCTAGTTATGGTTTTGTATAAGGTCTTTTTATATAACTGTAAACCATTTTAACAAATAAAATAAATGAGGAAGAAGTCTGTATTTTGTCATGTAGATTCAGGGTTAGATAGTACGCCATATTTTAGAACAGCGTTTTTGAAACTTGGCAACTTTTAAGATATGTGGATTTCAATTTCATGACCAGGCTGGGAAATTCTGGGAGGTGATGTTCATTAAAGTTGCCAAGTTTGAGAAGCACTGCTTTAGAGCATTATTTAGTCAAAGGTATTCTTGCTCTCATTGCTCCTTCCCCTTTTACTTACTTGAAACATTTAAACCATACTGTCCAGCATTTGGCCTTTTTTTTTATTGAAACATTTCACTGCTTGCCCATGTAGCTTCTTGGATAAGCAGTGAAATGTTTCAAACCAAAAAGAATTGGCTCTGTTCATTTGAGGAAATAAATACAAAAGGCTTGCTTCCAGATAGACTGCACAGTGTTATGCAAACTTTAAAAACTCACAAGAAACAACCAGGTACAGTATACATTTCTAGGGAGGGGTTTGCTTGACCAGCTTTCAGAGGTCTAGTAATTTAGTAAAGTAGAATAATCCTGAAAGCAGAACACAATATTTCAGTATTATTCCAGCAGTATTCCAGTTTTTGAGAGGTTGTCACAACGAAGAGGAGAGTGAACTTATTTTCCAAAGCACCAAAGGGTAGGACAAGAAACAATGGATGGAAACTAAACTAAACAAGAGAAGCAACCTGGAATTAAGGAGAAACTTCCTAACAATTAGGACAATTAACCAGTGGATCAGCTTGCCTTAAGAAGGTGTGGTTGCTTCATCAATGGATGTTTTTAAGAATAGACTGGACAGCCACTACTCTGAAACAGTATAGGGTCTCCTGCTTGAGCAGGGGGGTTGGACTAGAAGACCTTCAAGGTCCCTTCCAGCTCGATTTTGATTGATTTTGATTGAAGTTACATTTCTGCAGCGCGTGTTATGGAAACATTTTCCCCTAACGATTTGAAATTCTACGCTGACCAAACTTTTAATGACCCGCGTTTTACAAATCCCTCAGTGCGGTAGTAACAACTGAGGGACTTATAGCACGTTAGTAACTTTGGGCGAGGGAGCAAGCAGGACTACGGGCCATGCAAAAACAAAAAAAAAGTAAGCCTCGCGGTTTCTCTGGTGGCGACCAGAAAGATTTCTCTTGCCAAAGAACTGCAATTCCCATAAAGCTCCGCTCGCAGGTTAGGCGCTGTTGCCATGGCGATCTGGGAGTTAGATCAAGGCCTAAACTTCTCGCCACCGTTTTTGATGAAGTTGAGAAGAGATGCCTGGGTCCAGGTAAACAGAAGACCTACTGGGTTGGGTTTTCCTTAGTGGGGACCCGTGACTTGTTACACGGGCTATTTCTGCTCTGGGGAGACTTGTTTGTCCGGCGCCCTAGATCAATAATCCTTCGGATTATTTTGCATTCCGCGTCAATTTTCGACAGAAAGTGTCCGGAAAGGATCCAGATTTTTGAAGGATCGTAACCCCATCCCTCCTCGCTGCCCCAGCGAAAGAGAAAGCGATGGCAAGTATGATTCTGAGGCGTCGTTGCCATGGTTATCGGGGAATAGATCGAGGCCTAAAAATCCCCGCCGTTGGTTGACAAAGTTGCCATTTTCGCTCGCTTTCTTTCTCGGAGGGAGAGTGAAACTCGCTGGGCCGCTGTTCGCCCCTGCGCCAGCGGGCAAGGGTGCTGTTGGCAAAAGGGGCATCTCAACGGCGCACAACTCTTGTCTCGGGGCGGCGACAGGGCCCACAAATGCATTTTTTAAAATATTTTCCCGGGCTAAAAGTGAACGGGCGGTGGCGGGGCTGCGCGATCACTGAGTGGAGTCCCACCCTCGGGATCTAAAGCGGGCGAAGAAGTTGATCCAAACGGTCAGAGGCGTAAAGCGTGAAAATGGAAGCGACCGATAGCAGTGCGGTCTGCCTTCCCGCTGCGCTGCTCGTAAGATGCGGACTCGCACAGACAGCAAGTCAACTCGGAGATCCAACTGTAATCGGATCCAGGTTCCCCCCCCCCCCCGCTTGTCTATGTAGTCCTCTACTTACGACCACAATCAAAACCAACATTTCTATTGTTAAGTGAGACATTTGTTTAGTGAGTTTTGCCCCATTTTACAACCTTTCTTGCTATGGTTGTTAAGTGAATCACTGCAGTTGATAAGATAATCTGGCTTCCCCGTTGACTTTTTCTGGTCAGAGGGTCGCAAAAGGGGATCACATGACCTTGGGACACAGCAGTGGTCATAAATACATGAAAGTTGCGAAGCATCTGAATTTTGATTACATGATCATAACTGAAAAATGGTCCTAAGTCACTTTTTTCAGTGCTTTTGAAATTTTGAATGGTCACTAAGTGAACTGTTGTAAGTCAAGGACTACCTGTAATTAAACTCAAGGAAAAGGATCTCATCACCATTTGTTAGCCAAGTGGCCACTGTGCTTTTGGCAATTGAAAAGATCTACTTACTTATGGGAAGGGAAGAAGATATATGTCAAGGAATTTGGGGCAAACACACATGCACTAGAAATTGAATGAAACTCAAATATGATCTTATTAGCAGGAGTTACAGGTAATCCTCAACTTACAACAGTTCATTGAGTGACCGTTTACAATGGCACTGAAAAAAGTGACCGTTTTTCACTCTTGCGACCATTGCAGCATCTCCATGGTTATGTGAAAATTCAGACGCTTAGCAACTGACTTGTATTTATGACAGTTCCATTGTCCTGAGGTCATGTGATCACCTTTTGCAATATTTTGATAAGCAAAGTCAATGGAGAATCCGGATTCATTTAACAACTGTGCTGCTAATTTAGCTGCAACAATTCACTTAACAAACGGCAAGAAAAGTCATCATATGAGACAAAGTTCAATTTACAAACGTCTTGCTTGGCAACATATTGGGTTCAACTGTGTTCATAAATCAAGGACTACCTGTATCTGCTAATGAGGTGAGGAGGAAGTCCTCACAGAAATCAGTGGCAAACCAGTTCCATGCTGTTGCCATAATAACTACCTGAACAACAGTGAATATAGAAAGTTTACACACCCCTGTTAAAATGTCAGGTTTTTCCATTTAAAAAAAAATCAGACTAAGATAAATCAATTCAACATGTTTTCAACCTTTAATATAGCACAATATAAAAACATTGTTGTTTTTATCCATTAAATTGTGACTCTTGGTGACTTTATAGGCAAGTGCTCTCCATGCTTATATCATACATAAGCTATACAATTCAATTGAAAAACAAACTGAAATCATTTAGGGAGAAAAAATAAAAAACATACACTGCTCAAAAAAATAAACGGAACACTTAAAAAACACATATGAAGGTAGGAAGGTCCTGTGAGGAGGACATGGAAACAAGTTCTGTAAGATAGCATTGCAACATACACTGCTCAAAAAAATAGACGGAACACTTAAACAACACAATGTAACTCCAAGTCAATCACATTTCTGTGAAATCAAACTGTCCACTTAGGTAGCAACACTGACTGACAATCAATTTCACATGCTGTTGTGCAACTGGAATAGACAACAGGTGTAAAGCATAGGCAGTTAGCAAGACATCCCCAATAAAGGAGTGGTTCTGCAGGTGGTGACCACAGACCACTTCTCAGTTCCTATGCTTTCTGACTGATGATGGTTTGGTCACTTTTGAATGCTAGCAGTGCTTTCACTCTAGTGGTACCATAAGATGGAATCTACAACCCACACAAGTGGCTCAGG
This sequence comes from Hydrophis major, assembly GCA_033807585.1. Lineage (NCBI taxonomy): Eukaryota > Metazoa > Chordata > Lepidosauria > Squamata > Elapidae > Hydrophis > Hydrophis major. The sequence continues at coordinate 381,420,230 of CM066328.1, forward strand.
TAGTGCAGTTCATCCAGGATGGCACATCAATGCGAGCTGTGGCAAGAAGGTTTGCTGTGTCTGTCAGCGTAGTGTCCAGAGCATGGAGGCGCTACCAGGAGACAGGCCAGTACATCAGGAGATGTGGAGAAGGCCATAGAAGGGCAACAACGCAGCATCAGGACTGCTACCTCCACCTTTGTGCAAGGAGGGACAGGAGGAGCACTGCCAGAGCCTGCAAAATGACCTCTAGTGGGCCACAAATATGCATATGGCTGCTCAAATGGTCAGAAACAGACTCCATGAGGATGGTATGAGGGCCCAATGTCCACAGGTGGGGGTTGTGCTTACAGCCTAACACTGTGCAGGATGTTTGGCATTTGCCAGAAAACACCAAGATTGGCAAATTCGCCACTGGCACCCTGTGCTCTTCACAGATGAAAGCAGGTTCACACTGAGCACATGTGACATACGTGACAGGGTCTAGAGATACCGTGGAGAACATTCTGCTGCCTGCAACATCCTCCAGCATGACCAGTTTGGCAGTGGGTCAGTAATGGTGTGGGATGGCATTTCTTTAGGGGGCCGCACAGCCTTCCATGTGCTCACCAGTGGTAACCTAACTGCCATTAGGTACCGAGATGAGATCCTCAGACCCCTTGAGAGACCATACACTAGTGAGGTTGGCCCTGGGTTCCTCCTAATGCAAGACAGTTCTAAATCTCTTGTGGCTGGAGTGTGTCAGCAGCAAGATGAAGGCATTGATGCTATGGACTGGCCCGCCCATTCCCCAGACCTGAATCCAATTGGGCACATCTGGGACATCATGTCTCGCTCCATCCACCAATGCCACGTTGCACCACAGACTGTCCAGGAGTTGGGGGGATGCTTTAGTCCAGGTGTGGGAGGAAATCCCTCAGAAGACCATCCGCCACCTCATCAGGAGCATGCCCAGGCATTGTAGGGAGGTCATAGAGGCATGTGGAGGCCACACACACTACTGAGCCTCATTTTGACTTGTTTTAAGGACATTACATCAAAGTTGGATCAGCCTGTAGTGTTTTTTTCCACTTTAATTTTGAGTGTAACTCCAAATCCAGACCCTCATGGGTTGTTAAATTTGATTTCCATTGATAATTTTTGTGTGATTTTGTTGTCAGCACATTCAACTATGTAATGAACAAAGTATTTAATAAGAATATTTCATTCATTCAGATCTAGGATGTCTTATTTTTGTGTTCCCTTTATTTTTTTGAGCAGTTTATTAACATAGTTGCATAAGATACATACCCTTAAATTAATATTTTGTTGAAGCACTTGTTTTATGATAGCATTCAGTCTTGAAGCCTGGCGCATGGCATATCTTGCCTTGGGAATTCTTTCAGAAGTGCTCCAAATTGCAAGATCATCTCCTATACACAGACTTCTTCAAGTCATCCCCACAGATTTTCTACAGGATTCAGGTCTGGGCTTTTACATCTCAAAAACCTGGCATTTTAACAGGGGCATGTAGACTTTGTATATCCGTCACAAGGATGAAGGTTAAAAGAGCGTTTACTTTTATGACCACCATGGTGGAGTACAGATCGGTGCATACTTCTTAGAATGAAGTCCTACTGAATTCAGTCTCATTTATAGTGATTTCGAATGCAAGATGTGCCATGCTGATAGGCTTTTACCCCAAAAGACTGAATGCTGTTATAAAAACAAGCGCTTCAACAAAGTATTAGTTTAAGAGTGTGCATTTTTACACAACCATGTTATTGTTTATGAACTCTAAATTGACCCAAAATGTAATCTGTTCTCTACACAAGGCCTAAAACTAAATAAAGAATCCATTTAACTGAATCAAAAGCATTCTTCTTGTTCTTTTATTTATTGAGGAAAAACTATCATCAGTAAAAAGGCATTCCTGCCTTTATCCTACAGTAATGTATTAATGTGAAAACAGAGAAAACTGAGTGCCAGTCTGTACAGTTTAGAATTCAAGTTTCACAAACTACTCCCATGCATTTTAATGATTTTAATGACTTGGTGCTATTCTGATTGTAATGTAATTAGAGCCAGTAATTTATATCATAACCAATAAATATACATAATTTTAATTTAAAAATATGCAAGTATTTAGTATTTATTAGCGTTCTCAATTTCAGTGAAGAAAGAAAAGAAATGTTTGCCAAAGAAGCTTCTTAAATGAATTTTTTGTTTTTGTGTGTGTGCCTTTGAATCAGTGTTGACATCAGGTGACTGCTTGACAAAGTTTTTTTGGTGAAGTTATGCCTAAAGTAGAACTAGAATTTACAGTCTCCTAGTTTCTAGTCTGATGCTTAACTACTAATTCAGAACTAGCTTCCTTAACTGCAATTACTGGGACATTATTCTGTTTTAAGATATTTGTATTTTGTTTTCTTTACTAGTGACACTATATGGGATATTGCTAAAGCAGAAATTGAGAAAACAGAAAATGGTGAAGATGACAGAGATACTCTAGAATGTTGTGAAAGATCGTTATTCTTTTTAGGAAATAAAAATGGGGTAATGATCAGTATTCCACTTTTATTTAAGCAGAATATTTTTTTGTTTTAAATATATAATAAAACAATTGATCCTCCGTTAGCAATGAACTTGTTTAGCAACCTTTCACAGTTACTACGGTGGTGAAAAAGTAACCTTGCAACCAGTTTTTGTATTTTGCTTTATGTATGCTCATAAAGCAAAGGAAAGTTAAAATAAAATTGTAAAATTGTGATGTTGCTTTGTGATTGCTTAGTGATCAATTTGCTTAACAACTAAGTTTCCAGTCTTAATAGTGGTTGCAAAATATTATTTCTTACTGCTATGTTCTAGTGACAATGATTGCCTCCTATAACTTTATCCAGCCCATATCTGCAAATATGTTGGAATTCGGTTCCCAGTTTTTAAGATTTTACATTGTGGGAGGTGTGTGAATAGTTTTGATTGATATCAGATTGAAGAAGATTGGCCTAGTGAACAAAATTAAACTTGAACTGCTGATATATTCTGCTATATCTCAGTAAGCAAATATATTAATATATAAATGACTGATAGAATTTACAATTCTGGACATACTAACTAAAAATAAGTATAATCACCCAATGGGCCTTATTTTTTAAATAAGGATACCCAGAATGAATGGAATCTGTATTATAAAATAAAAGTTACTCTAAAATCTAAGCAATCATGTATTTATTTCTATAGAAATGCAAGAACAACACATTATTAATAGACTGTTTTCTCCAACAGTTTAATCCTTATAGAATAAAGTAACAAATTATGTATTGAAGTGTATATATATTACATACATTCTTTTTTATTTCCATCTCATCAGTTTAAACCATTTCTTGTAGAAACACATTATTTGATTAACCTTCTATATGCAATTACCAATGATTCCTCACATGAAGGTAATTGGTAGACAGATAGCTATTGTCATGCTTGCATTTAAGTGCCCTGTTGCTATTATTAACACTGTCATTTCCAATACTTTGAACAATTAATTGTGATAATACCAGCACAGCTACATTCTGATAGAAAGTTGAAGCTAACTTTCCAATAATCACATGACATATAATTGGCTAAGTTTGTAATTTTCAAATATTTTCTTAGAAAATATTTGAAGAATACTTTACAGCATGTAGAATGATACAATATGTATGCATCATTGACATTTCAATAGCATTCTTTGTTTTTAATTTCTAGGGTAAGACTAGTATTATATTGAGGTGCCTTGACAGGTATGTGTTTAAACTTTGAAAAGTATTTCATGTTTTCAAAGTATTTATCAACAATATCTTTATAGGAATATAACATAATAAATTATTTTCAAACAATACATCTAGAAATCATATAAAGAGCACTGTATAGTTAATATCAGATCAGATGTGTTTGTTCACAAGTGTTATAGGATTTGTCACTTATACGCATCTACCTAGTGTTATGATTTGTTTTAGGTCCCTCAGAGCTTTATCAAAAACTCATTTCCCACTTGCTTTGAACCTTATATTTTCTGATTTCCAGCAAATTAGTTATATCAGTCTGTGCTTTAAAATAACCAATAGCTTTTGTGGCATTTTAAGCACTAACATATTTACGAAATCAATATATCTTGCAATAACCATAAGAGATTTGACTATTTTTTGAAACGTTGCTTTTTTATTATTGAATTGTTGATGATATGAAATAGTACTATTAGTTTTTTAGTGGCCAAAGACATTGTATTGGCAAACTATTTCTGCTGTATATTCATTTTGCCAAATTTTCTACTTTTTGGAACTCCAAATATAAAAAGTAAACATTCCTAAATATAAATATTTAACTCCTTATGATTCCTTAAGTTTCTATTCGGCTTTATTAGATCTTTGTTCTTATTGCATCGTTATTAGAAATAATCTACTGGAAATTGTAGTAGTTTTTAATTTAATTATTTCATAGAGATTTCATTCCAATGTAGTCATTAGAAATGTTTTCCCCAGTCAGTTTTTCTTCTGTGGAATGTAAGTGGAAAGTTTTATGCAAACTACTTGCTTTTATAATATTTATAACATAATATTATAATTATACTTAACCAGTAACTTTGCAAATTTAGTGGGTGGGATATCCTAATTTTTTAGGGATGAAGTTCCAAAACCAACCCTAGCTTTGGAATATACTTTTGGAAGAAGAGCAAAAGGGCATAATACAGTAAGTATATTGATATGGTAATTTTTTTTGTGAATGCTGTTGTATTAATCTTTAGTGTTTGAGAATTACAGTATGATGTCTAGTGAGCAGTACATTAGATCTTATATCACAAAAGTTATGAGCACTATCCATTGAAAGCTTTTGGCCACTTTACATTAATATTGTAATGAACTTTGAAAAAATGTATTTTCAGTAAATTACTTTGCAGTGCTTGGAAACAGTGTTATGTACTTGCATCATAAGCCTTTGTAAGTCAATTTGTAGTTCTCTTTTTGACCATATTTCAATTGACAACAAATAGTGAAAATTGACTGCTATTGTCTGATATAATCATGTGAGGTTCCCATGTTTGGAAAGTATTGCCTCAATGCAGATTTAGAGTCAGTAGCCTAATTGTTTCTTTCTGCCTTATCAGTAAATGAATATACAATATAGATTGCAGTGTATCTATATCATCTCTCAATGAAAATATAATTATCTCCAATAAAGTAAATAAATTGATTCCCACTTTTATATTATATTTCTTGTATTCATCTGCCCATATTAGTTTCTTCTTGTTTTTGTCTTATCTATTTTTTGCATTTATAAGTCAAATTTTCAATTGTTCTACATTTAATCTACTGTTTCTATTTTGCCTTCTTTTATTTTTAGTCTGTGAAGTAGATTTGTTATTTGACAAACCCTGAATGCTTTTCTGGCAGTTCTCTTTGTCATCAACATCACAAAATATGTAGCGGCACAATTTTCAATTTCAGTAAATCTCCAAAGAAAAAGAAAGAGATGCCAGAGTCATCCTTGTCTTCTATTATAATGTGATAAAGATACCCAGCCACCTCAGGAATCAGATAAAAGTCTGCTAATTCTAGAACAAAGTCTTCTCATAGGACTAGCGAAGTAATATTTTAGCTTTCTGATTCTCATATTAGCTACATATGAAGAAGGAATATATTTGTTACTTCACTTCCTCTACTTTCTAATGCTACATATGACAGCAACAATATGTTTTCTGTTAAGTAGGTTCCAGATGAACTTAGGTAGTTTAAAGTTAGCTGGAAACCTTCTCCATCTTTCTTGGCAATAAAGCAGTTTCATCAAGAATGGTGGGGTTCCTAAGGCTTATTGATAGTGCTATTTGATTGTAAAGTATATTGCAATCTATATCTGGTAATCATAGGTTTTGGAATATTTATATTTAATTGAAGACTATTTGGATAGATCCAAAAATGTCTTGGGTTTTATGTATCTTACTGAATCTCATCATTTTTGACACCTGAGAAATTATGTAATTGAAAACACAGCTATATAAAATTTTACAATGCTACTAATTCATCAAGACATTACAATGTGAAGGTTTTTTCCTATTACATTTTCAGCCTAAAGATATTGCTCACTTTTGGGAATTAGGTGGTGGAACTTCATTGTTGGATTTAATCCCTATACCAATAATGACAATTAACATAAGGTAAGCAATGAAAAGTTTAATTATCAAAAATAATTTCATTTTACAGAAAGTATTCCTGCCAATGTTAGAATTGGAGAGTTGTATAGTCAATCCTGTCTAAATAGTGAAGTTCTAACATCATCAAAGGAGTCATCAATTTTTATTATAATACAGCTGACTATGCTAGTTTTAACTACCATATATACTCGAGTATAAGTCGACCCGAATATAAGACAAGGCACCTAATTTAACCACAAAAAACTGGGAAAACTTATTGACTCGAGTATAAGTCGAGGGTGGGAAATGCAGCAGCTACTGGTAAATTTCAAAAATAAAAATAGATGCCAATAAAAACTTTCACTAGGACAGTTGAGAATAAGTTTGATGTTCACAATTTCCTCTTTGAAAGAGACCAGTAAATAGGGAACAAGAAGATGAAGAAAAAGAAGTGTGTTTTTTCACACTTTTCACACTGAAGTGAACAAAAATGGCATCATAGGAACAAGCTTATTCTCAGTCCAAAGGTTTGTTTCTGATTTCTTCCCTGATTTAAGGGAAATTTGGGAAACGATCTCACTATCATGAAAGGTTTGATTGATTCACTAACCCAAAAGATGATGATGATGACAGTGGTAGGCAGGAGTCACTCTCTCCCTTGCAAGAAAAAACCAAGAGCCGTTCTTATGATATCTCTCTCTCTCTCCCCCCCCTCCCTCCTCCCGAGTGGACTGAAAGCAGCTGGAGCTGAGGAAATGAAGCTGAGTGGAGCGACCTCAGCTCGCGTTGCTTTCTCAGCCTAGAGCTCAGAAAAGCCTCCCCCTCCTCCTCCCCCTCCTCCCGAGTGGACTGAAAGCAGCTGGAGCTGAGGAAATGAAACTGAGTGGAGCGACCTAGGCTCGCGTTGCTTTTTCAGCCTAGAGCTCAGAAAAGCCTCCCCCTCCCATGCTTAAAAGTTGCAAAGGAAACACGGAAGCAGGGAAGCGGCTGCCCAGCTTCGGAGCTCCACACCATTTTTTTTTCAGAGGGTAATCTGACTCGAGTATAAGCCGAGGGGGTTTTTTTCAGCACAAAAAATGTGCTGAAAAACTCGGCTTATACTCGAGTATATACGGTACTTGTGAGATGAATTAAAAATGTAGTATGATTTATATTCTTAAATTGGAAAGAAGCTAATTTTTGTCCTTTGTCTTTCTGTCTTTGCCAAGTACTACTACTTTAGATACTCTTGGACCATTTGCTAATCCATAGTAGCAGGTATTATCAATCCAACTAATAAAAAGCATAGTAAAGGATTCTGTAAAGTTTAAGTCATTTTCAAAGTAAAATGTATTCCTTAATGTTAAGGTAATCTGCTTAGACTTTGGGAAGGGATGTTTTGATTCATGTTAAAGTTCTCATGGGTAAAATATTAAGGTGATATCTAAAAAAAAAAAAGATTTCTTTTTATAGGACATTTGCTGTTATTCTTGTCTTGGACCTTTCAAAACCAAATGAACTCTGGCCAACCATGGAGAGTCTTCTACAAGTCACTAGAAGGCATATAGACAGAATTATATCAAAACTGGGACAAAACAATTCCAAAATAGCTGCTGAAATTAAGCGGAAGATGTGGAACAATGTGCCAAAGGATCATCCTGTAAGGACTAGTATTTTATTCATATGTCACAATCTCATACAAAGTTAATTGTTTTGAGAATCATAAATAATTCCTTTATATTTTCATGCATGAGTGAAAATTTATTAGATCTTTTATATCTAAGTTATTCAATGGAAAATTATAGCAATTTAATGAAAACTTAGCAGGAATAGAAAGGAGATAAGGTTTCTTATGAATTAGATATGTAATGCTATTGTTATGGCATGTTACAACAATCAGGAGATACAATTTTACAGAAGCACTTTGATATTGGTTTTATAATCTCCTTTTCAAATGAGGGTGATAACTTCTATACATTTTTGTTACCTGGCAAGGCAACTCAAGGAAGCTATGGTTTTAAGAAAAAAATGTAGTTCCAACAACCTTCAATACAACTCTATACTTTGCCCTTATTCAAATGTCTATCACAAAGTCAGTGTCTTTTGATAACATGACAACTAATTAAATATGAATTTTTAGGGATGTTAATACCAGCCCTTGACACTCAGTTGGTAATTTGCTCTCTTGAAGAAAGTAAAATAGCTGTCATTGAAAATATACCTGGTGCTTTTGTCTTGTATAGAAGTTTTGCATATTCTGTATGCTGAGTGAGGTCATTTCTCAGTGTGGGATTAAGTATCATCTGATGCTGATGATACTCAGTTGTAGATCTTTGCCCCAGGCCATTTATGTAATGTTGTCAAAGTGTTTTCTCGGTACCTAGAGAATGTGTGTATCTAGTTTTGACTAGCACTGAAAATAGAGATGTCAATGTTATAATGCACATATAAATCAATAGTGCAGCCACATCTGAAATAGTCCTGATAACTACATCTCAAAAAATATATACAGAAGCTTCAGAAGAGGGCAGTTAAGATGATCAAGGGACAGGGCAACTTCCCTGTTGGGAAAGATTATGACATTTAGGACTTTTAGGGCTGAAAGGAGACAAATAAGAGGAAATATTTTGAGGTATACAAAATATGCATGGCATGAATAAAGTAGACAAGAAGAAGCTATATTCTTATTCCCGAATTACTAGAATCAGAGGGTATTCAATTTTGGAAGATTTGAGACAGGCAAAATAAAAAAAAATTACACAACTAACTGAACACTGGAATTTGCTATCGTGAGATATAGTGCTGATTATAAGTTTGGCTTTATTCAAAAATAAGGTATGGACCAGTTTATGAAAGTGAGGGAGATCAGTGGCTGTTAGTTTGATGGAAGTATGATATGATCTGCTGTGAGACTATTAGGCTTCCTTGAGGAACTGGCTGGCCACTGTGTGGACAGTGCTTGACTAGATGAACTAAAGATCTGATCCATCATAGTACTATATAAGTTCTTACGTCAAATATATTTCTGTCTTGCTTCATTTGTTACATTGATTCCAATTCACCAACACTCTGGAATGGGAAGAGGCTCAGCACCTTCCCATTTTGTCTATTATAAAAATTACACATATACTGTAAGTGCAAAGGTAAGGTGTCCTGGGCAAGAGGAAACTCTTCCCACCAATCTCAGTATCTATTCAATTTCTTCCAGTTTAGCTTCCGCTATTGTACAACTCCTTTCACATGTTTCAAAACAGGAGCACAAGCCACTAGTGAGTTACTGGCATGCCCATCTGATCACTGCAGATTAATTGCTATGCAGTCTTAAATTTTGTTTATTCAAAGCTTATATTGAGAAATGACAGTTGTCTATATAATAAGGAGCTTTATTTTTTCAGCATGTTGTCATTACATTTGCAATTGATAATACAGTACTGTTGTTTATTATTAGGATCGTGAGCTAATTGACCCATTTCCAATTCCACTAGTTATAATTGGAAGCAAATATGATCTATTTCATGTAAGTAATGCTCATTTAACTATATACAGTTTGGTGTCACTATTATTTAGCTTTAGTAGTTTGAACAGTTGACCATTATTGCAAAAGTTCACTATATACATTGGAATATTTGTTAGGTTAATTTGTTTCTAGCAATAATAATAAATTTAAACATGTCCATGTATGTTTAGGATCATTTTCAATTTATTATACCAAAAGTTGATACAAATAATCCATCTCTATAATTCTGCTTTCAGATATGCTGATAATTTAATAACAACACCTGGTTACTTGCCACCTTTTAGAGAAATAATAATATGCTTTTGCTGATACTGAGGTGAAAGTAATATTTGACTTCATTTAAATAGTTATCTCTTAGTTTAGAAATATGTAATGTAACACTATTATATACTGTAATACCTGGGATGCTATTTATTTTTCTTAGGAATTTGATTCTGAGATGAAAAAAATAATATACAAGACACTTCGATTTGTTGCTCATTATTATGGTGCATCTTTAGCGGTATGTATGATTATATTTCAGAAGTACAATCCAGTTGATATATAATCCTTTTTTGCATCTATTTGTTTCATCGAAAATATAAAACTTACTGTGTAGCAGGAATGAAAAAAGTAAATCTCACCTTACAAAATATATATTTTAAAACAGACCTATAAAATATATGTATATAAATGTCGGATACAATTACATATACAATGCTACTTAATATTAAGCCTGCCTGGCTTGAAAAAGACATATTGTAAGGGAACTTAAATGAATGAAAAGTTCAATTATTTGCTGGATGGAAAAAATTGGCACATTTTATTTACAAAATATAAGAAAATCAAAGGAGACATGAAAATAAGTTTGTGACACTATGGATAGTGTAGGTCTAAATCTAAAATATAGAAAGGTTATGGTTATTTTAAGTATTCTTCAGTAAAGAAAATTCTAATGTATTTTTAAAAAATCATTTTTATGTTGCAATGAATTAGTTTTTTCTGTGTGAACACTTGATAGCTTTTGAATTAAATTACCATATTGTAGTTATTATATTATTGCATTTGGATCTAATAGATATTTAATTGACCAACGAATCTTGGTGAACTGTATGAATCTGTTGGCGTAGATACTTTATTTACAACATGCTTCAGAACCAATAAGTAAGATTCTCTTCTCTCTGATGTCACCTTTAAGTGTATTTCAGAGGTCCCTTCATGGCCAGGCCTTTTAAAAGTTACTGTTGAAACAATCACATATTAATAGAGAAATATAAAACTACAAGAGTAGAAAAGGAAAAATAAATAAAAAGAAACAACAAATGTATACATTTGGTAATGTTGATACAATTGTGTATTTGTTTGTAAATAAATGATCACATAATATCAAGAATAGATAGAATACTTTATTGGCCAAATGTGATTGGACACACAAGGAATTTGTCTTAATGTAAATACTCTCAGTATTCATTAAAAAAAAAGATACATTTGTCAAGAGTCGAGAATCATAAGGTACGACACTTGGTAGTCATAGGGTACAATTAGGCTGAAAAACAATGTTAGGAATGTAAGTCACCTAACAGCTATTTGGATTGGAAATATATAAACCAGGATAGACATTTTAATACTGTATCTTTAAGAAAATGCAAAAACTGTCGTTGGGTGTGGTTTCTCAAATGGCCATAAGATGGGGCCAGAAACCTGGATTGTCTTAGTCTTAGTCTCACCATTACTTTGATTGATTGCTATTCTTGGATTTGATGTAAATCTGATGCTGAACTGTTTTTTGACACTGGACTTTGTTATTGGATTATCCCTGAATTGAAAACTGACTGATTTACCTATGAATGACTTTGGACTGTGTTTGAACTTTGCTTAAACCTTTCTGGAAGTAAAAACCTACATTTACTGTACAGTGTATCTGTGTGCTGTGTGTGTATTATTCAAACACTTCTCTCAAATACGTCTCTCTGTACGCGCTCATTCTTCTAACGGGAATTACCTCAACAAATAGCTTCTATCTCAGGACAGTAGCTCTTTTGAATTCTGCTGTATAGTGCAGTGTTGGTGTGGTGTCGGAGGTTTCCAGTTCAATGTGCGAAGGGTGAAGGATGTGTGTTTGTGTTTATTTTCATGGTCATGATCATGATGTGCACTGAAGATGGTGTTTGATTTTGTTGTACAAGGTGCAATGACAATAAAGTAAAGTAAACTAAACTAAAGCAATCAAATCATACTAGGAAACAGACAATATAAATCGTAAGTATACAAGCGACAAAGTTACAGTCCTACAATCACAAGTGGGAGGGGATGGGTGATAAGGAGTGATGATAAGATTAACAGTAATAGTAGTGCAGACTTTGTAATAGTTGAACAGGGTTGAGGGAATTATTTGTTTAGCAGAGTGATGGCTTTCGGGCAAAAACAGTTCTTGTGTCTAGTTGTTCTGGTGTGCACTGCTCTATAGCATCGTTTTGAGGGAAGGAGTTGAAACAGTTTATGTCTGGGATGTGAGGGGTCTGTAAATATTTTCACAGCCGTCTTTTTGACTTGTATAGTATACAGGTCCTCAATTGAAGGCAGGTTGGTAGTAATTTTTTTTTCTGCAGTCCTAATTACTCTCTGAAGTCTGTCTGTCCGGTTGGGTTGCAGAACCCAACCAGACAATTATAGAGGTGCAGATGATAGACTCAGTGATTCCTCTGTAGAACTGTATCAGCAGCTCCTTGGGCAGTTTGAGCTTTCTGAGTTGGCACAGAAAGAACATTATTTGTTGTGCTTTTTTGATGATGTTTTTGATGTTAGATGTCCATTTTACATCATGTGATATAGTAGAACCTAGAAATTTGAAGGTCTCTACTATTGATACGGTGTTGTCTAGTATTGTAAGAGGTGGTAGCATGGAAAGTACAAAGATTATAAATATATTCATTTTAAATGGTTATAATGTACCCTAGTTTTTGATTTAAAAGATTCAAATTGGAACTCTTCCATGCCCAGCTGTCTACTCCAACTGATTTTATATAAATGAAGAAATTCAAACACATTTTTAGGTATATTGGAAAATATAGTTAAAAATGGAAAATAGATTTCATCAAAGCAAGCTACAATTGTTCTTCAAAATATTTTACCACCGTGTTGTTTTTTTAGCCATTGCAAAGTACAAACATACCATCATAAATGATTGTTATGATCAATTCTCCAAAATAAATCGATGGCAGGTTTATGCTATAAAAAAATGCAAGCTCATTTATAGAATTCACATCTCAAATCCTCTTTCCATACATTTTCTGTGATTTTCAAGGGAACCTGTCACATATGCTATATTATTTTAATATGTTAACATTAGGATAATGATTTTAAATAATTAGTATGTATTTTAAAAGGGATAATATTTAACTCTTTAAAGGAGATAGAGGTGAACCAGTCTTTAAATTTTATTTATGTTAAGAATAAATGAGTTCTTAAAATCTTAGAAGTATTATGTCTACATCAAAATGCAGGTATTCTTCGATTTACAACCACAATTTAGCCCCAGAATAATCTTGCAAAGTAAGAAATTTGTTAAGTGAATTTTTTCCATTTTACAACTTTTCTTGCCATATTTATTAAGTGAATTACTGCAGTTGTTAAATTAGTAACACTATTGTTAAGTGAATCTGGCTTCCCTGTTGACTTTGCTTGTCAGAAGGTCACAAAAGGTGATCACATGACCCCAGGACTCTGCAACTGTCATAAATATGAGTAAGTTGCCAAGCATCTGAATATAAATCACATGACCATAGGCTTGTTACAATGGACATAAGTGTGAAAAATGATCATAACTCACTTTTTTCAGTGTCATTGTAACTTTGAACAGTGACAAAATGAACTGTTGTAAGTTGAGGATTACTTGTACAGGTTATAGAAATCGGTGTATGTTCACATGTTAAAAGAGGGGCGTTTTGAGTGGGTATTTTATTATGTGAAGAATATAATCCAAATTGTTATGTTCTTCTCTCAGTTTACTAGCAAATCAGAAGCTCTGTGGTTGAAAACACGTGCACTTATTAACCATTTGGCCTTTGGTTTTGATAGAAGGTAAGTTATATCATTTTATACAAATGACAATCCTGTCCAAAATATTCAGTAAGTAAATGCAAACAGATTTTAAGGCAACTCTTCCATATGATCAAGGATTCTTGATCTCAGAAATTAACCACCCAATTAAATGTAAGAAATAAGCAAAGTTGCAAGTGCTGAAAAGGTTTTTAATTTAGCTTTCGTCTAGAGAATATTTTTATGCTTTAAATGAGCAAAGCATTTGTATCAAGTGGGCATTTGTTGAAAAAGTAGCACTATGCAATCCCAGGAAAACCATAGTTTATTTAAAGAGTTGTAGCAGGAATTTCATTTTTGCCTTCACATATTTCAGAGTGCTTTTTGGAACTGAATAGGAAGAATTGCATAGATGTTCATACATGTTGCAAATTAAACTCTTGAACAATGTTTATAACTAATTTATTCTATTCCCATTTTTAAAGCAAATCCATGTCAGTGGATCCAAGTAAACCACTTTTTATTCCAGCAGGAATGGACTCCCTTAGTCAAATAGGTGGGTCGTGTTTTTTATAAATTGGTTGACTATAGTTTAGTTATTGCCCAGGCAGATTTAAGAATGTAGAGAGTACAGGGATGGAACAGACAAAAGAAAAGTGGTTCTGAAACATCAAAGAATGCATTTATGTATATCATTGAAGTAGATTGCAACATTTTTGAAAGATTCAAAAATCTCCTACAGTACTATTCTAATCATATAAATTATAATGTAATCCTCAGTGGTAGGATTCAGATTTTTTTAGTACTGGTTCTGTGGACGTGGCTAGGTGGGCATGGCCATGTGACTGGGTGGGCATGGCCCATTTTTGCAGCAGCAACCCCCCTGCATTTTTTGGGCCTTCTGGGCCTCAGGCAAGCCTCCTGGGGGGGGGGGCGTTTTTGCTCCCAGAAGGCATCCCTGGGGCTCAGGAAGGAAAAAAACTGAGCATGGGGGGAACGCAGCACCACCTCTGCGCTCTGTTTTGGAGCCTCCTGGGCCTCAAGGAAGCCTCCTGGGGGGTGTTTTTGCTCTCAGGAAGGAAAAAAAATGGAGTCTGGAGGGCCACGCAGCACCACCCCCAAGCTCTGTTTTGGGGCCTTCTGGGCCTCAGGAAAGCCTCCTGGGGGTGCGTTTTTGCTCCCAGGAAGCTTCCCTGGGCTCAAGAAGGCAAAAAATGGGATGGGGGTTGCTGCGACCCTCCTCCATTTTTTGCCTTCCTGGGCCTCAGAGAAGCCTCCTGGTTGAAGCAGTAAGACAGCAAGAGGAATCTCAGCACAGCTGATCATAGGAACAGCTGATTGTTGGGAGAGGGAAAAAAGAAATACTTTAAGGAGTGACTGGGCAAGGAAGAACACAGTCAGCGATGTCAGGCATGCGCACAATGTTGCGCATGCATGATAAAGACTGTTTGGGAAGGGAGGACAGCAACCGGGTCAGGGGTGGCCAACCAGAAGTTGCTACCGGTTTGGCGACCCTCACCAAATCCTTGCTGAATACCATCACTGGTAACCCTACAGATATCTAGTCTGTCGTATTGGGTTCAGTAAGAATTATGCTCAGTCAGAAGTATATAACAGATGTTAGCTGTGGTACAGCAATTTTAATGTTCCAAGTTGCCTGAGCCATCTGCATGTTCACTGGATGATTTGAATCAGTTACTGTCTCTCAGCCCAGCTTACTGTGTTTCCCCGAAAATAAGACCGGGTATTATATTAATTTTTGCTCCAAAAGGTTTGTTTTCTGGTTAGATCTTATTTTGGGGGAAATACGGTACTAAATGTGTCTGTGTAACTGACAATCTTAACTAGAGCTTACTTTTTGGGTAGGGCTTATATTATGGGCATCCTGAAAAATCATGCTAGGGCTTATTTTCTGATTGGGTGTTATTTTGTGGAAAGCACAGTAGCTTGGGCTGAGAGAAAGTAACTGATTCAAATCATCCAGTGAACATTCAGATGGCAGGAGTGTCCTTCAGAAAACGGGAAGAGGGAGCAGATGGCAGGTGGCTTACTTCTGTTTTAAACTGTTGAGTGAATATTATTACAGATATTTTTAATAATTGTTAGGATCTCCTCCTGCTACTGATAGTGACATTGGAAAGTTGAATGCACAAACACCTTTGGATTTATGGAAAAAAGTTTTTGGAAAGATATTTCCCCCAAAGGTATGTTTATTTCTAATTTATATATCAGAATTATTATTAATTATTAATGATATATTAAATTACCTGTAAAAAGGTAAAGGTTTCCCTCATACATAAGTGCTAGTAGTTTCCATCTCTGGAGGGTGGTGCTCATCTCCGTTACAAAGCCGAAGAGCCAGCACTGTCCGAAGACATCTCAGTGGTCATGTGGCCAGTATAACTAAGCACAAAGATGCATGGAACGCTGTTACCTTCCCACCAAAGTGGTCTCTATTTTTCTACTTGCTTTCAGACTGCTAGGTTGGCAGAAGCTGGGACAAGTAACGGGAGCTGACTCCGTTATGAGGTGCTAGGGATTTCAACTGCTGACCTTTCTGATTGACAAGCTCAACGTCTTAGCCATTGAGCCACCGCGTCCCTTTTAAATTACTTGTAATTAACCCAAATTGTTAGTTATGTTCGTCACAGCTTGGACCAATAAAATATAACTGAATCCCTTTAAGAAAAATCCCTATGGAGACCCAGCCTTTTAGCTGATGGTCTATTAGCAATCAGCACTGCGTAGTTGCTACAACCATCATAGCCTAGGGCCTTCATCATAAATTGCCCTATATATGAATGAGCTGCAAAGGAAAAAACAGATACTCATAGAGGAGTAACTTCACTGTTGACTGAATTACTTCTTGCATTTTTCTTGAAATATTTCAGAGACAAAGCTGCTTTTCTGCCTATCACTGCATAACTCACATGTGGTGCACTTGAGCCACCTTCTAGCTCTATTAATAAGAGTTGCCTGAAACAACCCAGAGATGTTACAATTCTGGTGTCCTTGATGGACAAATCTGTATTCAGAGGTAGAAGGAAAGGGGAGCAGGCTCTAATTTGATTATTTTAGCAGCAAAAATGGTACCTTCCTTCACAGCACTAGATAGTTCTGATTAGGATAGCAAATAGATTGGTAATAAAATAATAATGAAAACAATAACACATTATAATTAATCATAATATCAAAAAAGAGTCTTTCAACTAAAAAGTCCACAACAAATAATTAGCAGAGAAAAAAGGGATACTTGGGCCGAAAATGTTTCTCTACGCTTGTTTAAGGGACATTTCAAAGCACATTTAAGTTAAGCAAGTAAATAGTATTACTTCTGGTATTTTTTACTTTATATTTTCAGAAAGTTGACATTTTCAAAGAAGCTAGGGACCCAGCTCAGGATCCACAATATGCTGAATATGAAGTTGATGCCATGCGAAGTCAAAAAAATGAGGTATGTTGTTATGCTACTATTGTGGCCATATTTTCTATGATAAATCCTGGATAATTTATCTGGTGTTCCTCAGCTGCTATAAATATTTCCAAAACCAGTAAAGTTGAGCTTTTCTGGTCAGAGATCCTCTTTTAATCACAAAGATTTTTCCCCAAATCACTGAATAATAATTTCCTAGTATAACCCACAACAATTTGAGTTACTATAGAAATAAAACAAAGATTTCTGGGTGAGGAATTGTGAGCTAGCATGTCTCCAAAGAAACAGCAAAAATTTCACAACTGAAGGACTAACAAGGAGAGCGGTCCCATGAAATCTCTCTGAGATATATTTATCATTGGATAGCTTAATATTAGTTTCTAGAAAATTGTTTATTTATATGCATATTAACCCAAATACATCTATGTAATTGTAATCCCTGTGAAAAGTCTGTCTCTTCCATTGAGGCAACAGAACCATAAACAAGAATACAGTCTGACATTTAGAATTGCTAGGCTATAACCTTTCTTCCAAATCTTTCAAATTCTTGAATTTGTTTCTTGATGTCCTGATAGCCTGCCATTATTTGACTATACCATTCATTCAGTATCTTATTCTCAATAGGGATTAAAATAATTTGAAATAAAAATTTTAATCTTGGTAAAGTGTTCATTACTTCTTCCGAACCATACTGGACAAAGTTTATTTCTTCTATTTAGAAATATCAAGTATGATATGTTTCCGATTTGGAAAATAATAATTCTTGAATAGATTCACAGATTGCTTTCCATCTTCTGTCAAACTCCATATCAACACCTAAGTTTTCTCTTTAACATTTTCACCAATGTATACAGTATATGTTTCATCAATCTTTTTAAGGAGGCTCTACAATTAACAATTGTTTTAAGGGTTTCTGCTTATTTATATGAAATAACAATGTCTGCGTGAGAATCTATTTATATGAATAAATGTTAAATTTGATTTCAGTTTTTACAGAGGGACTATTATATAGTCTCCTAGCCTTGATTTGACTGTTTCTAGATCAATATCCTGGACTGTATTAGCATTAAATAAAAACTAATTTTGTAAAAAATAGGTCCGTATAATATTTGTTAAAATCTTAAACAACTGGATATTCTCTATACAACTTTCTGAATTCTGAATTTCCACACTACATTTAAAGACCTAGCTTAACATAAATGCATCCTAGGGATCACATCATTAGTAGTGAATGAAATTATTATCATAACTGATATAATGTTTATTTGTAGAACTGAAATCATCTGCAATTAAATACATATTCTAGAATACTTCCACTAAATGACAAATAAATTTGGAATGACAGATTTAGGTCATTAATTGTGATCCTGGTTTGTGTATAGAATATGTGTACATTCCACTGGATTCTGACTTTCATAGAGCTCAGTTTTGTTGCTGAATTTATTTTGTCACTTAGAATAGAGCATTCAGTTTAATTGCTTGTCATGTACATTCTTGCTTTTCATTCATTCAAAATGTGATTGGGTGCTGCTTTTATTAACAAAATAGGGAAAAATAGGATAGCAGTAAGATTAATTTTCAATATGATTTAATCTTTTTCCCAAAATTTCTTAGTTGTAGCATTCTTTTCTTTTAGAAAGATTGTTATCGTCATTGATGCCATTGAATGTTGCTACAGCTTTTATTGCTGGTACTATTGCAGGAAAAAAAATGGTAATAGACAAGTTTCTATCAAAAGAAAATTATCTGCAGTTATTTTCCTAAAATTTCCATTTGAAGTTCAGTTATTATAAGATTATTGTAACATTTGAACTGGCTTTTATGAAAACATTTTGGGATTTTTATATTTCATTTGATTTTAAAAGCTGCCAGATAACCCTGAATACATCTATAAGGAAACAATTCCCTAGCTCCGTTAGTTTTTAAATGCATTAGGATTTCCCATAATTATATGAAAATTGAGAGTGAAATGGCTGTTATCTTAAAGGCTTCAGAAAGCTAATCTCCCCCCCCCCTTTTTTGTAGTTCTTTGTTCTATACATTCTTTTAAAGATAAAGCATTTATAGAGAGAAGAGCATTTATGCTAAAGGTATACTGTCAAATATAATGCTTTGTATTCTGTTTCTTGGAGGTATTCGTGCATGGTAGCATTTTAGTTTGTGCATTTTTCTCTGATCATTTCATGTTGCTCTTTGGACTCAGAATGCCTATCTATAGGGTTTTATACGCTTCTCATATTGCTGATGACATTAGGAACCACGAATTGGAAGCAGTACCAGGGATCTCTATTTCTAACCAAATCTTTCTCAAACTCAAAGAAAAATCTGTCCTAGAATGAAACTGTTTGGACTTTTTTTTTTTTTTTGCACTGATGCTCAACTGCCATGCAAAAAGCCTGCCATTATTGTAGCATACAACACATGTCCATGTATAGCAGTTTACTTTTTTCTTATGACTTTTTCATTCAGCACAGATGATTTTCCCCACAGTTCTTGATGATAATAGGGCTTGAAATGAATTTCAATGAAATTTGCTTGTAGTGACGATGAAGAGGCTATAAGAAGATACTTAAAATTGCAGGATTTGAGATTCTGTTTACTTCAGATTTCTTAATACAAATAATTTGAAAGAATAAACCTATATTGTCAATGTTACGCACTTCAGAGATAGTGTGCAATAATTAATGTTGTTTATTTATATCATTATCAGACTATGATACTAGAAAGTAATTTTGGTAACCTTTACTTAAAATAAGGCAATTCCACATTCTTAATCCTAAGTCCCCAGAACAGTTTACAATCAGTTAACTCAGAATTAAGGCTTATTTGATCAGTGGAGATCATAACTGCAACATAATCCTTTTCCATTTGAAAAAGAATTCAAACTATTCTTAGTCCTGAAATGGATGACACTAGATTTAATTTCTGGCTACTTTAAAAACCAATTATAGCTCATTTGTTTAGTACTTAATGCAATTGTTGATATTTTTCAAGTTGTTTACACAGTTGTTAGTATTCAAGTCACTTTCTGCTTGGCCTGATCAGATAAGTAAATAAGCATCTGGAGGACAAGAAGGGTCTGAAAATGTATGCACTCAATTTGAGAAGTTAATTAACAATTTTGCAAAATTTACAGAAAGATATGTGACAAACTAAAATAATGTATGAAATGCCCATAATTATGAAAAATGTTTTCATTGTATTATAATGATCAATAGTCTAGTCCACATTTGTACTTTTTCCATTTTGAAAATTCAAAATCAATTCACTTTTGAATTGTCAGGTTACAAAATACAAAGCTATTTCCATGCCCCAGTATAGCCCTGGAAAAGGGCTCTTTAAAACTGCAAGTGGTTGGTATGAGTGCTCTTACAGTAATATACTTCAGTAATTTTCTAGCAAACCTTGGAATTGGATGGCATACAGAAACATTATGAAATTTTAAAAATCGCTTAATGTAAAAAAATGTGCCTGAACACTTATTTAACCATAACTTATTCTATGAACCACTTGTAGTTTCAAAGATGAAACTGTTGCATTAAACTGAAGCACCAATTTGCCCAGTGAAAGTTATAAACAATCAGACACAAGAATGTTAGCAGTATATAGATATTTGTAGAATACAAAGAGAAAGGATGGGTCTGATTCAATGTTTGCAGTAGAATATAAAATGAGATGCATCATTGGATTCATAATATTCACAAGCTGAAAAGTGCAATGCAGTTATTGAGATCTTGCAATTTAGTGTTTCAATCTATCCATTTCCCTTTCAGGAATTAGAACAGTACAAAAGAAATGCTGCTAAAACCTGGAAAGAAATAGAATTTGACTCTTGACTGAGAATTATTTACCTTTCATCCAGTTTTCAATTGAAACCTATATTTCAAGTGTTTAAATGGATTCAAGTAAAGTTTTAAGAGCTTTTTAATATATGACATCAGATCAGTTGTCTCCAGAAGAATTGAAAAGGTAAACCAACGGCAAATTGATGTCCTACTGCCCAGATGGCTATCATAGCCAGCCATTATATTGAAACCTTGCATATATATATATATATATATATGAAACCTTATATATATATATATTATCTGTTGGGAACTTTGAAGCAAAAGTTTGAGTAAATAATTCCTGTAGTTGTATAACATTGTGGTTTGTTGTTTATCAGCTCAGCCATAAGCATCCATAACTTTCCCACACATCAGAACGTGCAATAAATTATACATTTTAAACTATTGGACAATGCAGTAGTCCAGAACTAACACATTAAGTTCTGTTTCTTGCAGGCTGTTTTTGTTTAAATTGAGGAATGCACAAATTTTATTGATCTTAGCGAAAGTATACTTGAAAATACAGAAATTCATATTTATGTTTTCACACAGCAGTAGTTTAGGCCAATTTAAACTGCATTGAAAAGTGTTTACATTTTAAATAAAGTTTTCAGTACAAGATAAGTTGTACATATAAGGATTTTTCATGCATATATAAGTACATATATATGACATTTTTATGTAACAATTTCAATAAAAAATAACTCCAATTCATTTCAGTTGTCCATGCCTAATCTTATTGCTAACTGGTTTGTAAGATACAACTAACATTAATTACAGCAATCCACTTCGTCTTTTCAATACAAGTAGTCCTCGGTTAGTGACTAATCGTTCAGCTACCATTTGAAGTTATGACAGTGTTGAAGGAAGAGACGTACAGCTTGTCCTCGAAATTGCAGTCATCTTTTGAAGCATCCCCATGGTCACATGATCACAGTTCAGGCACTTGGCAACTAGCTCACAATTATGATGGTCGCAGCATCTTGCAGCCACATGATAACTATTTGTGACCTTCCCTGACAGCTTTCAACAAGCAAAGCCACTGAGAAAGCCAGCAGGAGGTCACAAATAGCAATCACATGACATCACACCTAATGACTACACAGGATTTGCTTAATGACCTCAACTGGAACTGTTGTTATAAGTGAGTGTGCTCACAACTACCTTGTTTAGAACAGAGTTCCCAATCTAAGTACCATTGTTAACCAAGCCCTGACTACTGAAGAACCAATCTCTTAGCAGTAATAAGGATAATAATAAAAGCCTGGGGAATCTGTTTCTATTGTTCAGCTGCAATTTCCAGGCTGAAGGCATGTTGTTCAAAAGTATGTGTGCATCTAAAATATTAAACTTTGTTTCAAATCCAAATAATATATAATTACCAGAACATATTAACTCCAGTAAAACCTTTCTTAGGTTGAACAAATAAGGAGAAAATATAAAGACTTGTCTTATTCCTTTCCTGACTTGGAACCAATTTATTTTGCCATGTTCCATCTGGATTGCATCTTATCCTGTAAAAACAGTAGGTTTTTCTATTTCCATTTTCTGAAGGGCATTCTACAACTTATTATGATTGACAAAATTAAAGGCCTTGCTGTATCTGTGAAGCCCATATTGTATTTTTTAGTTTTTCTCAATTATCCAGTCTACATCAAAAAAGCTTTGTTACTTTTCAACCTATTCTGAAAATTCAGCTTCAATATCTGGCATCTCTCTTTCCATTTAGGGATCTAAACTGTATTGAGTGATCCTAAACATTATTTATTAGCATGTAACTTAAGGATATAATGTAGGTGTCTGCACTCTGTTAAGTGTCCATTCTTTGCTATTGTATGTAGACTGACCTTTTCCAATCTGTTTCCTCTGTGTTGTTTCCTTGATTGACTGGCATAGTTTAGAGATTCTTTACAGATTCTTCTTTTGTTACATCCCATGGTTCTTTAGATATTCAGTTTTCATAACCTTGAGATTTGGTAATGACCAGACCACCGATCAAGCTTCACCTTCTAGTACGTTTGAGGTTGGAATCTCCTGTGATCTTTTTTTGGGGCGGGGGGGGGGAGAATCTTGTTTTTGGAGCAAGTTTCATCTTAAATATTCTTTACAGACATTGTAATGCTGCATCTTTCTGTTCTAACTGCTGCCTTTGTTAAGTTTTTCTTGCCTGGCATCATCAACAACTAAATGTCCTAATGTCAGAATTCCGGCAGTTACCCCCATTTAAATCATAAGTTTTGAGCCAAACTTCCCAAACTTAAAAAGGATTTATTAGGAGTTAACATGCTGGCACTGCCTGGGTGTAGCCAACTCTGAGACACGTAATTCATCGTCACCCTTGACCCTGGTTTTCCCCCCACCCCCTGGGTGTATCATAATTCATATTCTCCAATGGGACACATCCATAGCCAAGAGTCATCAATCATGCTCTCCAGTTAGAATTTTGCCCAGCAGAAACTTCAGTCACCTAGTTACTATCTTTGAAAACATTTATGGAATGCATTTTTGGTTTTGCAAGCTGCTGCACTGTTCCCCTCTCCCTTTCTGTTGGCAACTCTAAAAAGACCATAGAAATATTGTATGAGTTGACACCTAAATGAGTTAATTTAGCCACAGTATAAATATTTTTAATACTCCAAAAGATTTTCAACTTTTCCTCCCTTGCATATTAAGTGCCATCTGACCTGAAAAACTCATCTCCTAACACAAAATCATCACTTTATCTTGTCTAACCATGTGCTTACTTTAGTAAAATGCAAGACTGGTTAACCATTGCCTTCTCCTCCACAGTGTGAATTGATGCCTTGCTGTTCTCATTCAGCATCTTCCAAAGCACTGCAGTGTGATATAGGCTCCTGCTTGCTTTAGCTGGGTGACTTTCATGCCTTACACGTGCTGCTGAGAAAGTTATATATAGATAAAGCATGTCCTTCTCAGCTAAATATTAACTGCTGAGTGGGCTGGTATTCATTGACTTTGAGGTGGTGCACTATAAAAATGTGTACTAGAAGGCAAACATAACAATCTCAAGACCAAAGTTTGGTATTCGTAAACTTTTAAAAGTTCTAATAGCAGCTGATGAACTGTAAAAATCCTTACATTGTTCTTATGAACAAGTTCTGGAATCAGCAATAAATCTGAACAGCTGTTGTCCAGATATGCAGCAGATTGATAAACTAGGGAATTCTGGGTGTCACATTCCCCAACATCTCAAGTATATTAAACTGAGGAAAGGCTGGTTTAAAAGGCAAACGGTTCTAATCATGGCTCCTGCCCCCGATCCATTCAACTGGAATTTACTTTCTTAACTTTGCCAAAAGAAAGTGGGCCCCTTCAGCTATTTTAAAAATGCTAACATATATCCCCAATCTTCTTTTCACAAGTTAAACCGGTTCTTCAATCTTTTTATGTAGAGCTTGGGTTGCAGACTGAAACTTTATTTAAATGTATTTATTTAAAATATCTTCATCCCACTTTTTCTTTTTACTTAAATAGCAGTTGGAGCTAACAAGTTTTTTTTTAACACACAAGAAAAAAAAGTAACGTATATATTTTAAATAAGTTGGATCCAGTCATTAACATCAAGTAAATAAAATGTGAACACTGGGACATTTCTTCATCTTAAGCTGAGAACTAAAAGTTAAACCTAAGTGAACTTCAAGCAGAAGGAATACTACAAAAATCCCACTTCTATCTGGACATTAAAATGAGGTTACTATGCATCATTTTTTTCCAGACATAGCCTCTTTAAAAGCTTCATCCGGCCAAGGTTTTTTTTTTTTTTAAATAATTAAAATATCTGGTATTTTGTAATTCCTGATGAATTCCTTTGCTTTCTTATTCTTTGAAATCTACTCTAGGGGCTAGTGAAGCCTGCTGATTGCATGCTGGACATGCTGGATGTTGAATATGCTGTTGGGAAGATATGTGTCTTAGTGGCATCTGCCAAACCAGAGCCAATGCCCATTAGGGCATTGATGAAGTTCCTCTGTAGTGGTTCATGTTTGGGAGGAACAACCGAAACATCACCACCCTCATCTGTGCATGCTATGTGACATGCAACCCACTAAGGCACTCTTAACACTCTAGCTTGGTAGGGGAAAGTTCATTTGGGCATCCTTTTCGTTAGTACATATGGCCAGAACAGATACTTCCTTTCTCTATGCTGGGGGTGGGGGGTGGGTGTTGTTTTTTGTTTTGTAAGTGAAGAACTTTCATAATTCTCTGTTAAATTCCCTTCAGCCATTTTCAATCCATTTCTCTGATCTATCAGTTTGAACCCACTCTCACTGAGCTGTAAAGCAGTTTCTTAAATTCAGTACCAGGGTCCCATGCTATGTCGAGATATGGGCTTTTTAAAGTAATGCCTAAACCCAACTGGAGTGGGGTAAGGGTCGGGGAGGCTGTAATCTCAAATCCCATCAAACCCAAGCCGAGCTCCAATGCAGCTTTGGGGGAGGGCATGTTGAGCTCCTCTTGAAGTTAATGAAGCTTGTTAGATTGCACCTCTGCGACAGATGAAAAGTATGATTGAAAAATGTTGGCAAGAGGTAGGTGGTAGGTATGTGTACCAGGTGGCACTCTAATAAAAAAGGACAGAGTGTTTACTTTGTGCTGAAAAGCTAGTCACTCTAGTCCCCCAGATCTTGTAATATATGTTGTGATTGAAAGCACAGCATCTCTTCACATCAGAAATCCCTCTCAAATACAGTCCAATTTCACTTCAGTTACATGGTTGAGTCTCAACCCTTAGTAAAGTCTGCTTGCCCAGTTGCTATGTACTGGAGAGGAGAAGGAGGCCTAGAAATGTACAAGTTTTGTAAATTTCAAAATAAAGCAGCTTGCTGTTTAGACATTTTTCAGTGTACACTTAGTTCATCACTGAATACAATACATCACTCAGTAAATTACTAAATTGTATTGTCATTATCAGATCCTTTGGTTTTCTGGAATGATGAAGGTGCAGTTTGTTAAGCCTGTGTTCCCCAACCAGGGTTAAGGAGACAAGCGAAACAGAATGTGCAGCGTTAGTCAGATAGGCATACAGATAAATGTGTGAGATAAGTTTGTATGTTAGTTAACATACAGTAAAAATAATAGATACGCTTGTGCTATCAAAATATAGTTTATTCCATTTAGAGTTTATAGCATAGTCAAAATAACAGTCCATTAGTCATGTATCATTTTAGTCAGTCCATTCAAGGTTATTCAATTAGCAAAGTCCATGTAGAATATCCAATGTCAGTTCACTTACAATAAATCAGTCCTTTCTCTCTCCCTTTCCAGAAGGAGAAAAACGCAGTCTTGAATCCATCCAGTAATTAGGGGTCATAAAGCCAGAGAGAGCAAGCTGCCGTTGTCTTGCTTCTTTTATGGTGCTATTACAACCACTCCCTTAATTACATTCCTACAGTTAAAGTTGCAGACACTTTAACTAACAAACCATGATTATATATTTATTATTTTACCTAAACCAGTTAGGGTAAACAATGTTATCCCTAACACAGTTTACTTCGGCTATAAATTCACTACAATAAATATTCAAATGAACCCTTCTTCCTTAGCTTTCCACCTACAAATGTAATCTGACTTTTATTATATCAATAATATCTGAGAAGTGATATGCACAATTAAGCATAATCATAGGATTTGTCAGCATAATGATAACTAATCCCAGCTATAGATGCTCACTATTTAAATGATTGGACAGTTTCCCATCCATAAAATCAATAGTCTTCTGTCTGAAGTCATCCAATATTTGAAACATTGTTAGTCCAATATTCAGTGTGCTTGGTTGCCTTTGTTAACTGAACATAACAATTTCTTAGTTTGTACCTCTACATATAGAATATCCAGTATACTCCAAGGCTCCCCATCTTTAAAATAATGTTTCCACATTGTGTTGAATAGGGCACTATGTTACCCAACAACCTCCTTCTGTGACCAAGATTCTTTTACCATTTTTAATTGTAAATATCGTAAGCCCTCTTAGTTGAAAGGCCTAAATTTTCAATGAAAAATCATTTCTTTTAAAGGGGGCACATTTATAGTTAACTCTTCAGGGTTTCTAGGACATGAATGCCATGCCCCCAGTTAAGTTCTGTTCCAGAAAATAAGTCCATAAAACTGTAGATTTGGATGGAGACCAGAGGATGGATGTTGCCAACATAACTGCATCTCCCTGTCAGCAAGTAATTAGGGTTTCCTTGTTTTTATAAATCAGATTAATATTATCTCTGAAGAACATTCTTATTTGATTCAGCTACAGTACATTAGAATACATTTAAGAAGAACCTGTGCTCTTATCATTCTGCCATTTCATTAGTTCTTGCATAAGCAACTATTTCCCAGCCTTGATTTGGCTCATGATATTCTTGGTAGTCGTGTTTTTTTGCAGTCACTTGAGAGGTTCTTCAATATTGCATTGAAAGTAGACATCTCTGTCCTAAAGTTTATAGTTTATATGCTTTGTCTAGTTTTGTCTATCTTGTTCCATTGTGGATTTCTAATTCAACTGCAGTTTGAACGATTATCACAGATTTAGAGCATCTGGCAATCCCTTGACATCATATGAAGCCACACCTTCACATGGATTTATAATAAACTGTGATACCATGACAATAACTATACACCTGTAATGGCATCAGCACATAAGTGCCATGTTCAGGTATTTCTCTGAGACAATTAGGCAAGCTGCAACCACAGCAGGATAACACCATTATATATTTGCCTCTTCTTGTCCCTTCCCCACATTTCTTAGGTAAATTATAAGTTGTACACTTAAGAAACATGGTGACACATTTTATATAACCTACTGTATCTGCAGCTGATACTGCATTCCTATACAACTCTTACCTAGGGCAATCAGCAAGATTTACTTCCCAATAAATGTCTTTTTAAGCACTATTAAACTACTTTATGAATAAAGTTTAATAACATAATATTATAAGATTTGGAGCTGGACTAAATGACATTTGGGAACTCTTCTAACTCAGACATTCTAAAAATGTTTAATGGGCTTAAATCATACTGTCAATGCACAATCTATTGTTAGATAAATTACAGGTAACATGTTGTCATGGAAACTAAATCATAGGCTATAAGCTCTTAATGGCTGCCCTTACTGATGGCCAGCAAATACAGGATGCTCTGGTGCCTTTTTCCTTTCTGTCTCATAGATGACCTAGATGTAAATATAGGTCCTTGTCAGAAAAATAGAAGTTTGTAACAAGAGGCAGAATTGGTCTGGATGTGATTTTGTATTTTATAGCCTATAAAAAAGCAATCTAAACTTTAGTATTAACACTTCCTCTCTCCAATATACTCTAACTCTATAAGTGTAGATATACACCGAGATACCATAAGACCTTCATAAACACATTTGTCCAAATCAACTTTTGGAAAGTACTGCAACTCCAAAGTTTACTGCAACGTTTCTCACCAAGACCATCCCTTTGCAAGATACATCTCACCCAACTCAACTTATATAATTTGTTCTTCAAAGCAGAGTGTTTAAGAAAGCACTAAGAATGATTGCTTTCTTGGAAAGAATATTAAAATTTGGCACTTTTTCTTGCAAAGTGTCAGATTCTTTTTAAGTAAAACATTTTGAAAAGAATAACTGCAGTTGAGGCAAAGAGTTTGGCAAGGGCTGATTGCAGGTGGTCTGATGGTGCTCTAACCTCTGTATGAATCTGACTATGAATCAGGGGTGTCTATGTCAAGATGGTGTCTTATCCGACATCCAGGATTCATATCAGAGCTCTTTTGATCAACATTGCCATGCTCTTTTTCCAAACTTTGTGACATGCAACTCATTCCCCGAAGCTTCAGTGAGATAATTGACTTCAGGAAGCAAAGGCAGGACAAACATCTACCCAATACATAATTTCTAAGTTGGCCCAAGGTAACAAATCTGGCAGTCATTCACTGTCAGTATTCTTTCCATTCCCAGGCTGTTTCAGTGTAGCAGTGGGTTGGTAAGAACATTACCTCTTTCACCAAATTCTTGCAGAATAGAATAGAATAGAATAGAATAGAATAGAATAGAATAGAATAGAATAGAATAGAATAGAATAGAATTCTTTATCGGCCAAGTGTGATTGGACATACAAGGAATTTTTCTTGGTGCAAATACCCTCAATATACATAAAGGAAAATATACATTCATCAAGAGTCAAGAATCATAAGACCCAGAAGCAAGTTTTGTTAAGAAAAAAATCCTTCTTGTAAAGTTTGACCTGAGGTTAGAATCTTAAGGCCTTTTTTCTCCCCAACCCCAACTTACCTTCTTCCTAAAACTTTATACTTGGACAGGGAGGGATGTGGGCATTTTTCCTCAAACAGCTCTTTCTTGAAACAGGGAGATGAGATCATTCCTCTCTGAGAAGCAGCCGTCAATCTTATGAATGCCAGGTAATGTAACACAGGAAATGTTCATAACCGATATCCCATGATGTTGGAAAGACAAGCTTGTGCATTGACAGATTATAAGTCAGCTTTTATCCTCACCATAAAAAAATATTTAAAATGTTTTTAAAAACTCTGATCACTGTTTCTGAAAATGTAACAAAGTAAGACATGTAATGGCCGATGACATCACTTTATTAGCTATGGCAGATCTCAACAAAGCTACAGGTTTGGATCTGGTTCATCCATAAATTCTAAACTAGACAGGGAAGTCAGAAAAACACTCTGGGAAAACACTTACATCCTGTTGCCAAAACAGTCTATGGAGTTATCAAGTGTCAAGAGAGTCTACCTTTATCAAAGATAAATATCACATTCATTGCTTTCATGATTTGAATCAACCACTAGATGGCAGCAAACCACTACTGGTAGAAAGCCATATTCCTGCATTTGACATACCATACTCTCTGGTACTTGATGAAAGAAACCAGTTTTATTATTGGTTACTTTTTTGTTGCTGGTTGCGAAGTCGTGTCTGATCCATCGCAACTCCATGGACAATGTTCCTCCAGGCCTTCCTGTCCTCTACCATCCTTTTTTAAGATTCATATACCCTACAAGAGGCTCCCCGGCTCACAGTCAACAGAGCCAGTAATTCCTAAAAATAGACTGACCAAAATTTATATCAGAGATAAAAGGGGCAAAGCAACAATCATGGAGAATTAAATAAATCACATGGACAGGAAAAAACCCAAGTCTGTATTGGCAATAAAGTAGCCAACTAGACCTAAGCCTTGAGACTTTTGCCATAGTCTTACTGTCAACTGAGACATTTCTTAATCCAAAAGATAGACATTCCTTTTACTCCTTTGATAAGATGACTGTTATTTGCCTTCCTTCAAGGCCACTTAAGCTGAATTGCAAGGTCAAAGAATGCCCAATTCCAACAACTTTCTATCTGCATATAGGTTTGCTTCTTACTGTTCAGGCATTGCTTATATTATGTAAACATCGGAGGTCATATTATTAAAGCTGAGAACACAGATTTATGTGGGTACTAAAGATAAAAGTAATAAAAGTAATAACTCATGAACTCATGAATAGACTAATAAATTGAACATCTTGCAATGAGTTGTGACAGAAATCCACTTCATTTATGGAAATAGCATGTTTTTCTGTGACAAAAAATTAATATAGAATTTGGACATATGTTCAAAGTTGACAGAAATAACCACATAAACCATAGATGTATTGATAAGTTCTTGTGAGCAAGTTTTCCACAACTATCAGTGATAGATAATGCATAGATAATATTTTGAAGCTGAAGTTTCAGAATGGAATCATGTATGTATCAGATATATTGCATTAGCACTATGGAATCAGTAGAACATTACATCAGCAAATGGAATGGATGAAAGGTTTTTTTTTAAAGTTTTTTTAAGTTTTCAAGATCTGGAGAAAATATCATAATCATAAGCTTTCAAATGTTCTATTTGCATATCAGAATATAACATATTGAAGAAATCAAACACCAGTGATATAAGTTAAGGAGTTTTTCACACTGAGATATGAGATATCTATTGGAGACACTATTCTACCAAAAGTCAATAGAGCAGGATATAGACAACTAGAAAGATCAAACAAAGAATACATTTTCAGTTCTTGGCTTACATTTCCCCAAAGCATACACAACCACAGGTTGCCTCATGGTCCTAGTAGTACTGGACTCACAATGTCCCTGTTGGTTGTGACAGATGATATCCTACTCACATATGAAAACCATCATGGATCTTAGATTTGTAAATATAATTGAGTTTGGAAGAATATTGATTGTTAATTATTATCTTTTGCTAATAGCTACGGTTTTCAGAAGGAAGAAGAAGAAATAAGGATATCAAGTATTCTGGATCTAACTTTGAATACCCAAAAATAACTGATGGACTGAAAATGTCAGGCATTTAGGAGAGAGCAATATTGTCATGCTGGAGTTAAAGATAGCCGAGGTGGATGGGGGGATGGTTTCTGAATATTTTCAGGTGCAAGTTGGATGGCCACTTGGTGATGCTTTGGTGAATTTCTGCAGTGAGGAAAGGGTTGATCTAAATTATGTATAAAGTCTCTTCCAAGTCATATGTTCCATGATTCCATCATACAAACGTCTTACCATTTACTAATCAAGGCATTGCATGCTAATAATCTTGAGAATATTTCTCTGTTATAGCACATTCCTTTTTTCTCAAGCATGATTATAAAAATTTATGAATTATGCTATTGCAAAAGAAAATCAAGTACAATGTATTAAATAGTCATCCCTGTAAGCTTAAAACTAGAATCATCTGGATGTGAAATAGTGTTTAAAGTAAAATATAACATGAATGCTAAATAGATGTTTGTAAAATTAAAGTTCTAAAGTGTAGTTTCATATGTTCTTTGTTCTGTCCACATTTTGTCTTCGTCTTTTTATTTACTTTCTTAAAAGTTATTGTGAGTAAAATCTAATTTCTGATCATCTTCCCATCTGACCTCATCCCATTAATTTAATTTGACTGTGTTATTCCTACATAGTTCATAAAACAAGCCAAAGCATGTCTATTTTATAGCAATTGCATCTGGCTGGATTTGAACAACACACTAAGCTAGTGCTTATGAATTGTAAAGATTGTAAAGAATTGTAAAGCACACACAATATACTGAGCCAAAATTAAATCAATCAACCAACTGGCACCACTTGTCATTTTCTTAACACTATTAAAGGGAATCCCAGGATGGAATTGAAACATACAGAGAGGAAGGTCCATATTATGTTGGTGATGTATAAACATCCAGATTGGCAATGGGACTCGGGGCATGGAAAGAACATTGCTTACCCAGAAGACATTATTCCTGCAAACAGAAAACTGAATTTGTTTGAAATGCTGTAGGGACAATCAGAAACAGTAGTTATGGTTGCGGCAGCAG
This sequence comes from Hydrophis major, assembly GCA_033807585.1. NCBI lineage: Eukaryota > Metazoa > Chordata > Lepidosauria > Squamata > Elapidae > Hydrophis > Hydrophis major. Next base: position 381,452,488 of record CM066328.1, read on the forward strand.
AAGTATTTTCATTTTTTATTTGCTTCTAAGAAAGCAGACTACAATCATAGACAACTTACATTAAATAATGTCATGCCTAAAAGCAACAATGTGTCCTTAGAGGTCACCTTTGATATCAAGCAGTTAAAACAGATTCTAATTTATTTTACAGTTGTTCTACTAAAAAATAAACAGGAAGCTGATATGTCTAGCATAATTTTCATTTCCAAGAAAGTCTCCCAATGCTCTTTAGCATAGTCTAAACCGGTGGTTGCCACCCAGTGGGCTGGATACCACTGGCGGTCTGTGAGAAAATTTTGGTGGTCCGCAGAGAAATGTCACCCCCAAAGCACCCCCCAAAGCAATTAATCCAGGCTGCCCAGGAATACAAGATTGCACCACCCACATGGCCTATGGGATCACAAGGCTTGTGTCGCTTGCATTGCAAACAATACGAGGTAGTGAGGGGAGGGGGGAAAGGGCAGAGTGAGAGAACTTGCCCCATTCACCCACGCACCTTGCCTGGCCACTGGGCTGCTTCTTTCCACTTCTTTCTTCTTCTACTTTTGGCTGCATTCAAGGAAAGCAGCAAAAGTCTTTCTTTCTCTCCCCCAAACTCCTCCAGAAAAGAGTCTTTGGACCCTGCAAGGCATCCTGCTCCAAGAGTCTGAGCCAGCATGACAAGTCTCACAAAGACTCATTTCTAGCAGAGTTTGGGGGAGAGAAAGATTTCTACTGCTTCTGTTGTTTTCCTTGCATGAAGCCAAAAGTCTCTTTCTCTCTCCTCCCTCCTTCCTTCTCCTTCTCCCCCCTCACCCTGAGAATGGAGCTGGAAATGGTATCCTGAGATCCCAAATAAAGAATGATCAATCAGTAGGAAAACGGGGTGGGGAATTTTCCTGCAGACTTTTTGGGGAATTTTCCCAGGGTCTCTAGTCCTGCGGGATTTAAAATTATGAGTTTGGTGGTCCCTGAGGTCCAAAAGTTTGGTGACCCCTGGTTTAAACAACTGAAAGGATGGACTGCTGTCAGCCCAGGATTTTGTTTTGTTTTTACAGTGTTTCCACCTGACTGGGGGAAAAAGTAAAAATAAGAGGAAGTGGCAGAAATTTTCTGAGGTGTTGCTCTATGTGCATGTGCCTGTAGATGTGCAGAAAGCAACTTCATCAGAGTTGTTTTACAGTAAATTGGGATTTTTTCCTTAGCCACCTTGTCCCCCAAGACACTTTAGAAATTCCCAGCATGAAAAGCTTGCCTCCTATGGAACAAAAGCAACCCCCTCTGTAGATATCAACTTGCTATGTAGTTAGAACAGTAACTATATTTATATTTAATATAAAGGTAACAGAGCTATAGATAAAGATGTTAAAAAGTGAACTAGTATTTCAATAATTTTTAAATTACCCAACTTTCTGTTTAAAAGATGAAAATTAAAAAAGATAGACCTAGACATTTTCATTCTCACATGGCATTATTAAACTGTCTAGATGGTGGCCTCTATCTGATTCTTCATTATTCCGTTTTATTGTATTTAAGACTTTTCTTTAAAAAAAAGATTTTTTTTTCTTTTGCATAATGTTCTGTTATGATTAGGATCTCTTTTCTAATTTGCTAGTTTCCAGATTATATTGGCAAGTCAGTTCTTCTTTTCCTTTTTAAAAAAAACCCTCTATTTTTAAGGATTAAATTCTAGGCTGACTGTCTGTTGTGAATGCACGGTGATGGGGTTCTTTTCTCCCCTTTTTTTAGAAAAAAGGGGGAGCAAATAGAAAGGAAGAGAGATAATTGGGAAAATCTCACACCACATGGAAAATTCTGAATTCAGAGGACGAAAGATGTAAAAATGCCTCCTTTATCTCCCCCTTTCGTTTTTCCTTCCTTTTGTAAAGTGAATCAAGACTTGACATTGCTTAAACAAGGTTTTTAATATTTTAAAATTCCACCCTCTAAGTGTTCTGCTAAAGGGACTAAGCAGGATGAGTGCTCAGAAGTGGTGTTATGACAAGAGGAGATACCCATACAATAGAATTTGGGAAGAGCAAGGCTACAACAGCTATTTTGGCATTTGAAAGCCAAAAAGCCTTGCAGAAAGCATGTGTGCATTCGCTGTCGAGTTAAAGAACATCTGTCAGATCTTACTTTATCTCCCAGCCCATCCTGATGTGCACAAAAGACACATAGAATCTCTTTTATCAGCCAAGAATTTATCAGCCAAGAATTTTATCAGCCATGTTCATTAATGTTCCTGTACATTGAATTGTATCCTGGGATATCCACAGAGGGAGGGGTGAAAAAGGTCAAGATGCCTGTTGCAGCTGGGCATAGTCTTCCTCTTTTTCACGCAATGCAAGCACACACGTGCATGTTAAAAGGGGCTTTTAACTAATCAAGTGGTTGCAGCTACCATTTTTACTTTTTTGATACTTGCCAACCTAACTACAATGCCCCTAACTACAATGTCCAGAATTCTCATACAAGTTAATCTTTAACAATACTGTCTGACTATATTACAAACATAGCAGGTTAGCAGCTGCCCTTTTCTTCTCAATGTTTCTTATGGTGTAGCTCCCTTTCTCTCAGTCTTCTGTAATCAAAGAGTTTTAAAAAAGAGCATTTGGGAAAATACTGAAAAGACTCTTGGAATCATACTTTAGCTGATTATATTGATTGGAACAAATGAAAAAGATGTATTTATTGATTTAACGTATGGCATATCATACCTGGACTAGCAATATAAATTAACCTTTGGACTACGGTAGATTAGTAAAACTCAATAAAATATAAATGTCAAAAAGATCTGTGTTCAAATATCAATGTCTAGGCCATCTAACTATTGAAACGCAGCATTGTTTATTTTTAAAAAATCAGATACTGGGCCAGTATATACTCTGAGCTTACAGTTGGTCGCAATGTGATCTATAATTTGACATGCAAAATAATAAACTTAGAATTCCAAAAAGTAAACCAAAGTGTGTAGAAGAGGCTCCTTCCATGAATGGGATGACTGGCAATGCAGAACAGAAAAAAAAGTCTGATGAAACAAAACAACAATTTATCAATACAGACTGTGGGAAATGAATATGCTCATTTGGGAGCATATATGTTTTTCCTTCCTTAGTTCAAATAAATCTGTCCAGAAGACTTCCAGAAGAATGTTAAGCCCACATTTGAGAATAGTCCGTGATCCTTTAAAAGAAGGCTAAACTCAGGTGTCTAAGGATACCACATAATGGGTGAACAGCAGTATCCCTTTTGTCCTGTACCATTTCAGAAAATAACAGATTTCTGCTGGGTATCAGAAAATTTCCAGCTGAAAGAAACTTTTATTGTGGGAATAATTCCACAGGGAACTAATTTGTTTTCCTTCATTGGATGTGACCAAGAGGAAGTTGAGCTGGTCAATGATCTGGACAGGATGCTTGAATTTGGATTAAAATTCTAAATCAGGTAGGTGTGAGACTCAAGCTTAAATGGTGACTTCCAGTGTTGTGAAGATGGAATTTACTTCTCACTATAGTGGAGGAGTCTGAGATTGGGTAAAAATGGTTTCTACTATCTAGAAAAGCAACCTCAGGGACATAGAACTATTTCTGACTCTCTTCTGGAAACTAGACTTAAAAAAGAGAATCCTTCAAAGAAAATATGGTTCTTAAGCAGTCATTCAGATGTAGGTATTGACCACAGAAAGTATCAGTAAACTCATGTCTCATGAGATAGACATAATTTCAAGGAATGGGAACCAGGCCAAAAAGAACCTGAGAAAAATAAAACAGAAGTCTAAAGAAAGAACAAGAATAACCGAGGGAAAAAGCACAGCTGAAGAAAAGAAGGCTATATTAAAAGGAAGAATCATAATTTGGATTAGAAGAGGAAGGAGCAAAAAAAAAAAACCCATTAGTAATCAAAAGAGATTCAAAAAGATAAGCTTAAGAAATAAAATTATTTACAGTTTGATGTAGAAAATATGAAATCCAGAAAGTATTTATTTTAAATTAATGCTTAAAGAATCTAAGTTTAGTTTTACATAGACATATATGAAATTAAAGCATGCAGGCAGATTTAAGTAAATGGATTATTTTTATGTGAGAAAGTAGTGTAATGTTATGTAAATCAGATTTTATATTTTCTAGTCCAATATGATCTGAACTTTAGTCAGATCAGTCTTCTCTAGTTTGTTCTTTAGACATGTAGGGACTTCAACTTGCGTAATTTCCTGAACACATGATGGATATTGTAATCCCACATGTCTGAAAGCACCATGTCAGGGAAGAAGAATCTGGTGCTTTCGAAAGGACCCATTGATGTGGGTGAGAGATAGCTGATGATTTCAGGGTCATTATTGTGAGTTGGAACACTGTCATCTGAGATTCAGACCAATAGAGTTGATTAAATTTGAGGAAAGCCTAAGGCTGAATTTGCTCTTTGCTTAAGATGAAATAAATGAAAAATGGCTTCTGTCATAAATCATGTGGTAGTTATATCATCTATAAGGGTCTCATTAATTGGATCAGTTCCACCCTATGAAATAATTCTATATTGCCACAACACCTCTAAGGTGAGGTATGTGTTAGGATCAAGATTTCTACCCATTTGGGGCTAAATTTTAGTACGTATTGTTAAAATTACACACATAACATCTGTTTGTTTTGATGCAGGCTGTCCTTGGTACCTTCAACAAAGATTTTTAAAAGAGCCAGAAGTGATCTCAGCAGGGCTTTTGCTGTTAGAAGAGGATATTCTATTTGTTGGTGAGAATATCATAGTATATCAGCCAGGGAAGAAAGGAAAGAAGTCTTCAATAGGTGGTAAAAAAAAAGGATTTCATTGTTTATTTGGCTGATACAACAAAGAGAAAAAATATCAGGAATTCTTGTGTCTTAATCTAGAGGGAATAATATATTTGACTTTGAGACAGTACTTTTTTAAATTCCAGGGTGGGTGATAAGCAACAATTGTGCCTGAATTCCTCTGAGTGTGGACTGGAGAAAAAAAACCTGTGAACCAAAAATGAACAACAACAGTTCACAGAGTGTTAACAACTATTAATTAAGGAGGCAACATTTACATGGAAGGTTGGGATATTTTTAAAAAGCCATTTAACCCTTTCTAGACCATGCTTTCATAAGCAACTGAGGAAAAGAAGTATGCTCTTGTTATAGAGCCATTAAATACAGCCATTTGGGTAGGGGTTACTTTGAAATGACAGCTTGGCTTGGCATTTGAACACAGAGGATTTGTGACAACAAGGAAAAGCTGTTCATTTAGGCTGATTTTTTTCCTGTGAAGTCAAAATTCGCAACAAGGTACAGCTGAATTTCAAGTAATTTGGTTCATAGATTGCATGAAACATTTCTATTTCTCAGCGTTACAAAAATTAGATGTTAATAAGGCGGTGTCCACCATTGTTGCCTGAACTTGATAAGAGATCACCAGATGGAGGGCAACAGAAAGAGGAATATTTTCCCTATTACATTCTTAGACAGGAACTTTGTCAGGAGCTGAATGTGGAAAACAGGCATAAATATGAACTTTCTGCTCACAGCCTTATTGAAAAGGGGATAAATGGAAGGAACCTGTGCAGAAACTCTTCCCCATCCCAGATTTCCAGAACAGAGTGTAGTGAGAACTGACATAGTTAATAGACTTGCCAATCATTCATGATGCAGTTCAGAAACATGTCGCGTCCTGGTCCTGAATAAGGGACCCTCGCAAGGGTGAGGAAGGGGCGGGGCCCTCGCAAGGGCAAAGAATCCAATCCTGGATATGGGACCCCCACAGGGGTGAGGGAGGACAGGTCGCAGTTCGCCCGGGCAATGCTGTCTAGGGTACGTGGTTAGTGGGACTCTCGCAAGAGTGAGGAATTCAATTAGCACACTTCTCATGCAGGTTTGTTCAAGGTGGCGAAGTACACGCTGCACGGGTGGAAAAAGCATGGATGTTCTGGCTCCAACCCCGGCTAGCCGTGCTGCAACGCCTTTTATTGAGCTTATAAAACCGGAACAAGGAAGTACATTAATTTTTCCATATAAGGTAATCATAAATCATTCACCGCAAACAGGAACAAGGAAGCACATACAGTATCGCCATATAAGGTAATCATAATTCATTCACTGCGCCGTGACAGGACGCTGTCTTTTAGGAGTGTTTATTGCGCATGAGCAGGATGCTGTTAGTGTTTTAAGGAGGAACTAGGATGTTTCTAATGTTTTAAGGAGGAACTAGGATATGTGATTGTGTTGTGTCGCTTCATCTCACCCTTTTTTCTTTTATTCAAAGAGCAGATTCTAAACAGGATTCAACTCCATAGGCTGCATGCTAGAGGAGATACCTTCCGGTACCACCCTATCATGCTTCCCTGGAAAGTCTATCTCTGTCTCCGAATCACTGGAGCATTCAAAAGGTGATTTGCGAGAGTCCTCCTGGCTAATTAGATGATAGGCGTATTGTTTGAAAAGAGCTTCAACAGTTATTTGTGATTTTGCTTCAGCAATAGCAGTTAGACTGCGTTTGATCATAGAAATAAAAACAGGTAACAAACAAGGTAAGAGAAAACATCCTGTAGCAATCATGGCAACCATAATAAACACGGCCTTTAAAGCAGGAAATTTTGGTAGGACGCCATCAAACATTTCTCCTATATCCCATTTTTTCCAAGTCTGTACAGGCACGTGTGCTATTTTCACCATATCATGTACCAATTGTCCCACCACTTCCCCACTACATGCCTGGCAAAGATCACTGAAGAGATAAGAATTTTATGTTTACATGAAAAAGATACAATGCAGACAAGAGTCTGATGTTTACATAAAGATACAATGCTAGGATGGTACAGAATTGCACTGAAGTCTTCTTCCTTGTCCAAGAAAACAGGAACTAGTTTTCTGAAATGTTCTCCGTCCCCGTCATCTAGGCAGGCGTGCGACCCGTCAGCATCAGGGTTGTCCAAGGAGCAGTAACTCAGCAATGATATTTCTTTATAATACATATCAATATAATGATTATTAATGGTCCTGCCAACGCAGTTAAAAAGGTTGTAAGCCATGGTGAAATAGAAAACGAACCTTGATACCAATTATACATGTGTGATCTTTCGTATTCTCTATCTTTTAAGCGTTTTTCTAATTCATTCATAGAATCCAGCACGACCTCACTGCTATCAGCATAGAAACAACATTCTCCTTTAAATCACCACCCCTGCTATCAGCATAAAGACAACATTCTCCTTTAAGCACAGCACACAACTTTTTTCTTTAAGCACATTCTTCTTTAAGCACAGCACACAACTTTCTTCTTTAAGCACATTCTTCTTTAAGTACAGCACACAACTTTCTTCTTTAAGCACATTCTTCTTTAAGTACAGCACACAACTTTCTTCTTTAAGCACATTCTTCTTTAAGTACAGCACACAACTTTCTTCTTTAAGCACATTCTTCTTTAAGTACAGCACACAACTTTCTTCTTTAAGCACATTCTTCTTTAAGTACAGCACACAACTTTCTTCTTTAAGCACATTCTTCTTTAAGTACAGCACACAATTTTCTTCTTTAAGCACATTCTTCTTTAAGCACAGCACACAACTTTCTTCTTTAAACACATTCTTCTTTAAGTACAAAACGAACCCCCCCCCCCGCTATCAGCATAAAAACAACATTCTTCTTTAAAGGCAGCACACAATCCCCCTTGTTTTAAAAATAACAGAGCTAAGCCTCTACGATTTTGCAAGAGAGGGGGTGTTCCATGGATACCTATAGAGATATAAAATCATCAGAGTTATACACATTAATTTTTGGTATGATGGTGATGTCTGCTTCTGCAGGGCACGCCGGTATCGTCGGGAAAGAGTGGGAGTAGGCGGTAAGATCGGCAAAAGATGTACTGTAAGAAAAGTTTCATAAGGTAGTTTTGGGAGACTCAGATGACAATCATATGCCGCATAATCCTCAGCAGTGACGTGGAGCAAAATCAGAGATGTTTGACAGTTGGAGGAGATGATGATGCGATTCTGAGATGGATAGATAGCCTTGCCATTTCTCTGCCATGTCCAGTAAGCAGGATGCCTGACAGGATGTCGTTGTTTACAGGCCAAGACAGTTCTATTCCCTTTTGGAATATATAAACGACAGACTGGTACGCGGATATAGGCATTCAGGCGATCGAGGAGGTCAACACAGTTTTTTTTTTTTTGGGGGGGTTACCTTGAGCAATGGTGCAAAATTGTTTAGGCCCTTAAGTGGAGCTGTCGATGTAAGATCAGGGGCCCCTGGGCCAGGCAGAGTCCGTTGAGCAGGCTGCGCCATGATGCCCAGAGAGTGCCACTTATCATCCTCCTCCTTGTGAGCTGGTGGGAGAATAGGTGTGCATATGAAGCCTGCAAGGGCACGAGGGTGCCTGATCCGTGAAGGAGGTCGGAAAGATCTGTGTAAGAGTGGGTAGGAAATGCCAAGAGACCACTGAGGGAGCGACGTCATCTGCCAGATGCAAGGAATAGGACCACAAGGCACGCGGCAACAGTGAAGAGCCTTCGTCTGATTTTGGGAAGGTCGGATCCGCTGGGGAAAGACTGAAAAAAGAGGGGGGTTTGCAGAAGAAAGAGTGGAAAGGAGGAAAAAATGATGGCTGAAGAAGGTATTATTTTGCGTGAAGCCATGCAGAGCATATATGCCAACAGTAGAAGGGTGAACAGTTACCGTGAAGAAGAGGTAGCAAGGGTTGTAAACATAAGATATGTCGATAAGGAGTGAGGGGTTAATTACTTTATTATTGAAGGTGAAGGAATAAGAGCAGTTTTGAATCTCATTATCTTCAAAAGCAAAGGAAACATGGGCCCCAAGTGGGGCTATTATACCCGAAGGTGAGGCTTTAAATAAACAAGGAACAGAGGGAAAGAGAAGAGTCAGGCAGAGGAGAAGGGAGAGGCTTTCCATGATATGGTCGGACGCAGCGACCAGGGACCCACAGAACCCTGTCTGGTAGTTGAATGGCTGCGTATCCTTTGCCCCAAGTAATCAGGGAGACAGGCCCCTTCCAGTGAGGGTCAGGCAAATGCCTGTAATAGACAAGAGGGTGGGAGGAAGATAAAGAGGCTTTAGAGAAATGCCGTTCTGCTGCTGTAGAAAGAGGTGTGCGAGAAAGATTAATGAAATTAAGAGTATAAAGACAAATGTTTAAAATATTCTGATACGCTGGGAGGCTAGGGGGGCTAGGCCCTTTTACCCTGTTGTACCGATTGAGGGCTGTTTTTAGAGTTGAGTTAGCCCTTTCAACCAAGGCTTGGCCTTGGGAATTGTATGGAATACCAAACTTGTGGACAATGGACCATTTGTGACAAAATGAGGAGAAAACAGAGCTAGTATAGGCCGGACCATTATCCGTTTTCAAATTTTTTGGGCATCCCAGCGTCAGAAAGGAACGAATGCAATGATTGATGACATGGTTTACCGCTTCTCCTCTATGAGCCGTAGCCATGATGAATCCCGAGAAGGTATCCACAGAAACATGGATATACTTCCAAGGGGCAAATGGGGTATATTGGGTGACATCCATTTGCCATGTTTCACAGGCCTCAGTTCCCCTTGGGTTAACGCCTTCAGGGGAACTATTGGCCTGCAAGCTGCATGTGGGACATTGTTGAACAATGGCTTGAGCTTCGGTTTTGGTTAAGCCAAATTGTTTAGCCAGAGCTTTAGCATTTTGATGGAAATAATCGTGGCTTTCTCCTGCTGTCAAAGGAGAGGGCTGAGGCATTTTTATTATGACTGGCATCATTTTACATGCTTCATCTGCCATGTGGTTTCCTTCGGAAAGAAAGCCTGGGAGGTGCTGATGACTACGGATATGGGCCACGAACAAAGGGTCCTGTCATGCCCGGAGTAACATCTGGAGCTGTAAAAAATGTTGGATTAAAGGGGTAGGGACATTTGGAGAGATATATGCATCAAAAACATTTTTTGCAACATAGGAAACATACAGGCTGTCAGTAATGACATTAAGTGGTTGTGAAGGGAACAGAGTCAGAGCTAAATTGAAGGCTTTTAGTTCAGCTTGCTGAGCAGATTCTGTGGAGGGAGTCAAATGTTTTTTCCATTGGCCATCCTCTTTCCAGACGCATGCGCCACTCCCTTTAGATCCATCAGTAAATATTGTGAGGGCATTTTGCAAAGGAAATTGATGTATAGGTGAGGCTAATGTGATAGGCACCATCTTTAAAAGCTGTAGTCGCTGATCAGGGGGCAAATGACATGATATATGACCAACCCAATCAGTGAGGGCGCCCTGTAGGGTGTCAGACTGCTGATATAGTACCTCCCACATAGCTAATTTGCAGTGTGTGTATATGTTGGTAAGATCTATCCCCATTAGATTCTTACTTCGATGGCGACCCTTGATAATCAAATCCGCAGCTTGGGCTGCTTGATTGTAAATATTTTGTTTCGGGGTATGTTGTAAGTGTAACCATTCAAGAATCAGAATCTTTCTCTCCGTAGTTAACTGTATGAGGATACCTGTAAGTAGCTGGGCAGTGTGGAGTAGTGCTAAATGTATAGGAAAGTTGGGGATGGCACGATCCACCCATCTATGTTGTATAATATGGTTTATGTTCCTCAATGCCTCCTTCTGAGGGGGGGTGAGAATGATTAAATCTGCAGGATTTTTGTGATCTACCAATGCCTGAAAGAGAGGGGAAAGAGCACTGGTGTGCAGGGCAAAATAAGGACGAGCCCAGTTGATAGTACCTAAAATTTGTTGCAATCGTACCAAAGTGATTGGATTAGGAAGTGCAATCTGGGGCAAAACTGGAGCTGAATTTGAAAGTAACACCTTATGTCCCAGATATTGAAAGGGGTAGTGTTGTTGAACTTTATCCGGTGCAATATGTAACCCTGCAGAGGTAAGACAATGCTGTAAAAACCCAAGCGATTTATGAAGTTGCTCTGAGGATTCTTCCGTTGCGATTAGAATGTCATCCATGTAATGATACACCAAGTAGGAAGGATGTTTTTTCCTGTATGGAAGTAAAGCTTTATCAACAAAATATTGACACATGGTAGGGGAATTGACCATTCCCTGTGGTAGGACTTTCCATTGATATCGGGTGGTGGGTTTGCTATTGTTGTACTCAGGGACAGTGAAAGCAAAGAGACATTTATCACGTTCTGCTAGTGGAATGCAGAAAAAACAATCCTTCAAATCAATAACGATCAAGGAATATTTTTGTGGAATAAGATTAGGATTAGGGAGACCACACTGTAGCGCCCCCATAGGCCGAATTATGCTATTGACAGCCAAATCTTGAAGGAGTCTCCACTTTCCACTTTTCTTTTTAATAAGAAAAACAGGAGTATTATAAGGGCTAGTGGTGGGTTCCAGGTGGCCAGCCTTCAACTGTTCGGTGACAATGTCGTGCAGGGCATGAAGTTTTTCAGATGGTAATGGCCATTGATCAACCCACACGGGGGCGGAGGTGGTTAGTGTGAGGGAAAGAGGACGAGGGGCAGAAAGCGCCATTTAAGGAATGTGTAGAGAGAGCTGTAGCTGAGAAAGCAAGTCACGCCCCCACAGATTGCAACGCAAAGGTAATATATAAGGTTTGAGAACAGCAGTGATATCAGAACAAGAGGAGGTAGCAAACAGATTGCGCGTGCTGACCTTGGCAGCCTGAGCTCCACCGACACCTTGGACAGAAGAAGCCGGTTGGCAAGGCCAATGAGCAGGCCACTCCTGAGAGCGAATGACAGACACGTCAGCACCAGTGTCTATGAGGCCAGTGAAGGAGATACCATCCAGCAAAACCGTGAGGGTCGGTTTTGACAGCGAGACCGGCTGTTGAAGAGCATAAAGAGATGGGGGACTATGAGAGGGAGGAAGGAAGATAAGAGTAGCAACTACAGTTCCCTTGAGAAGGGAGAAAATCCTGTCTCCTGTCCCAGCAAGCCCTAGGTGATGCAAAGATTCAGAATCAGGGAAAAGAAAGGGAGAAGCAACAACTCCTTCAATAACAAGAGTGGAAGTAGGGATTAACAGTGCAGGGGTAGCAGGGGGAAAATGGGCAGTTCTTTGGAAGCGTTGCTTATTGACAGGATCAGAGCTCGGGTATATAAAAACATGACAAGCAGGAGAGAGGCTTATGGACAAATTAGTTGTAGAACATTTACCAGATGAGGAAGGAATACAATTAATATAAAAAGGATAATAATTACAATAATGACAATGAAGATTAACTTGATCATTCATTAAGAACGTTAAGTGGGGTGGAGAAACCCTTGATACAATATAAGGACATTCAGATCCCCTTATCTCTAGATTGAATAGAGGAAAAGATTTTAAGTTTCCTTTCCTTAGGAAGAGTAAAGAAGAAACAAAAGAGCGAGGGGTAGAGTGTTCTTTTAAAATAAAACAGAAATGACAGAGTGAAAACTTATGGATAGTATTTTCATGACATACCCACGTGGAACAAGTATAATAGCCTTCTGTTAATGAAATGATTTTAACACGAATAGTCTTTTGACAGGAAGCATAGGTTTTGTTGAAGTAAGGTAGAAATTGCAAAGAAGATATAGGCAAGAATATCAGGAAAGATTTTTAAGATACAGATGTAGCAGATAAATTCCCATGATAGGGTCTTACTGCCTGACCAGGGATTCAGAGAGTGGTTTTTTCTGGCAGTAAAATCACAGCGTTTCCTTTCCCCCAAGCTCAGCAGGACTCTGCCAAGCAGAATAATGACAGTCTGTCAGGAGGGGTAAAGGGGGGGAGGAAAAATGACAAAAAGCAGTAGAAGTAGGAGAAATTTAGATTTAAGTTTAGGAAGTTTAGAGTAAAAAGACAAATGTTAAGAGAGTTTTGCAATGCTGGGAGGTTCGGGGTTTTTTCCCCGCAATGAATAAGAGCACGTTTCAGAGACAAGTGAGCTCATTACACAATAGCCTAATAGCCTGCCCTCCGGGCTGTTGCAGGGAATTCCAAACTTGTGGATTACATCCCATCTGTTACAGAAGTCCTGAAAAGCAGAACTTGTGTAGGCAGATCCATTGTCTTCTTTGATTTCTTTTGGACGTCCCAGCGAGGCAAAGGTACGAATTGAATAATTGTTTTACAGCTTCTCCCCTTTGAGGAGTGGCCAGAATAAATCCTGAATATGTATCTATTGGAACGTGCAAATATTTCCATGGGGCAAAAGGTGGATACTAAGTTACATCCATTTGCCAAATTTCACAAGCTTTTAATCCTCTAGGGTTTTACTCCTATGGGAATGGAATGTAGCAGCTTCTGCCTGAGTTAGAGAAAATTAAAAAGTTATCATAACTTGGCAGAGGAGATTCAAACACACTCCCTGCTTCTATTTTTTGATGGACTTTTAAAGCCTCCATAATTTTCCTCCAAGTGACCAAAAAGCCAATAGGTGCATGAGGAGGACAATGGAGATATTCACCAATTTTTATTTTTTTTTTTTTTTTTGCCAATATGGAAAATTTTTAAGGACCCTTCCTCTGAATAATTGGGACAATGTTGCCACACATAAGCCAATAACGTAGCAATAGATTTCCTTTTTATGGGAAAGCCCTTTAAATTAGCAGAGTATTTAGAAGAAGCGACTAGCTCTCTCAATTCCTTCTGCTGTTGAGAAAAGCCTCCACCCATACTTACTAAAGTCGAGACCATCTTTCAGATCCGATGAGGTGCAATTCGCTCAGGCGCCTGGCGATGCACAGCTCCAACCGAGCTGATAAGTATGGGCGCGCCGCTGCGTATCCCCCTTAGGGAAATGTCGTCACTTGTTTTCTTGTGACTGCATGTGCTAAAAATCCTTTACTTTTCTGAATCGAATTTGCCCTTTTCACTAGATTCATAAGCTCCTCCCTATGCTCTGAGGAGTCTTGGAGTTTGCGGAGCCCATTACTTACGATTCGAAAGCCGATGCCCGGTGCGTAGTAACGGGAGTGAAAAGAGAGCCTCCTTAGACAAGGAGCACTCCTTGACGTATCCCGGACGAGCCCCCAGCTGTCGCGTCCTGGTCCTGAATAAGGGACCCTTGCAAGGGTGAGGAAGGGGCGGGGCCCTCGCAAGGGCGAAGAATCCAATCCTGGATATGGGACCCCCACAGGGGTGAGGGAGGACAGGTCGCAGTTCGCCCGGGCAATGCTGTCTAGGGTACGTGGTTAGCGGGACTCTCGCAAGAGTGAGGAATTCAATTAGCACACTTCTCATGCAGGTTTGTTCAAGGTGGCGAAGTACACGCTGCACGGGTGGAGAAAGCATGGATGTTCTGGCTCCAACCCCGGCTAGCCGTGCTGCGACGCCTTTTATTGAGCTTATAAAACCGGAACAAGGAAGTACATTAATTTTTCCATATAAGGTAATCATAAATCATTCACCGCAAACAGGAACAAGGAAGCACATACAGTATTGCCATATAAGGTAATCATAATTCATTCACTGCGCCGTGACAGGACGCTGTCTTTTAGGAGTGTTTATTGCGCATGAGCAGGATGCTGTTAGTGTTTTAAGGAGGAACTAGGATGTTTCTAATGTTTTAAGGAGGAACTAGGATATGTGATTGTGTTGTGTCGCTTCAGAAACACTCTACCATTGCTCCACATTTTTCTCAAAAGCTTTCAGCATGATGCGGCCTACATGCTTGTGAGCCTGGAGCATACAGAAAACACTTTCAAGTAATTATTTCTTACAATTTGTTCATCTGAACTAGTTTACAGCTAAGTGTACAGTGTAGAGAATGTCAGCCAATTAAAAGCAAGTGTGTGTGTGTATGAAGAAAGATTATTTATAAAATTAAAAGCTACAGAAAAATAAACAAGAATATAGAAAAAAGGGAGATAAAAAGAAAAACAGGAAAGACAGAAGAAAATGTGAACAGTGTTGTGAATGAATAAATGTTAAATAAAGTTATCTTGAGCTTGAAGTCAAGTGCAGGGTTCTGGCCCTGCACTTCTGATTGGCTGTTAATGGCAAGATCGGATTGGTCCATTCAGGAGAATCTGATTGGCCATTAACAGGCCATTCTCATTGGTTAACCGAGCTAGCGCTCCCGGATTGCTATTGGTTGAATAGTTAATAAGTTGCCCATATAAGGAAGGCTATAGCAGCCATCCAGTTGAGCTGTCACACCATGTAAATAAAGAGTTTGAAGTTCACTGTTTCTACCAGCTCGTCTCCATTATTCGCACCCATGCTCCAGACTTAACACTGGCGACGAGGATGGGATTGGATGACGTCAGAGCCAACTAAAACAACGACGAAGACAACCAAGCACGTGGCTGAAACGCACAACAGCGGAACCATGTCCGGCAGCGTAGTACCATCCGCTCCGTTCAACCCAGCGCAAGAGGACTGGGAGTCCTACATGGACCATTTTCAAATGTTCTTGGAAACATTGAATAATCTGAAGGATGCCACGACCGGGAAGAAACGGGAGGTATTCCTGACGCACTGCGCACCGACCGTATTCAAGATGGCCAAGGTGCTAGCAAAACCGGCTGAAGTGAAGGCCATGGACTGGGACATCCTCGAACCGCTACTAAGGGCCCACTATGCACCGACCGTTCCAATGCTCGTAAGATGGCACAAGTTCTACCAAAGAAACCAGTGGAAAGGAGAAAGCGTTGCCGATTTCATTGTGGACCTCTGAAACTTGGGAGGCCTCTGCGATTTTGCTGACCTAGAGGAGGCCTTGAGAGAACGAGTAGTTCTAGGATTAGACGTTCTAAACGTGCAGAGCAAAATAATGGCGAAGGGCAACATTAGCCTTGCCGATGCCATCGCTGAGGCTACGGCAGTGGAAGTGACCAAGAAGTCGGCTGCCCAACTACGCCGAAATCGTGCTCCAACACACCAACCAGTCGGCAAACTTTAACCTAAGTCAGAAGGACAGCTTTCGACAGCCCACCATGAGGACCTCTCTTCGTCGTCAGACAGCGATGAAGAAGAGGTCCATCGACTGCGGTCCGATTGGGACCGTTACCCGAAGTCCCAGCAACTGTGTACTGGCTGCGGGGCCAACCATTACCGTTCTGATTACAAATTCCGTGACGCGCTCTGCCACAAGTGCGGGAAACGAGGCCATATCGGACGGGTCTGCAGAAGTCTCCTCGGACCCAGCCAGACCTCAAAGGGGACCAATCTTCACCAATCGACAGGAAACCATCCTGTAAGGCGAGAACCAGCAAACCACTCCTACAGAAACCGACCTGTGAATCGCCTAACGAGACGAGAAGAGGCTCACCAAACACTCACTATTGGCCACGCCTCTTCATTGGATGCCAAGAAAATTCGAGTTAAAGTGGACATCGAAAATCAGCCTTGCCAAATGGAAGTTGACTCGGGATCATCTCTTTCAATGGTCTCCTGGAAGACCCTCAAGCAACTCATCCCTACTATCCGGCGTCAAGACCTTCAATTCCAAAGGCTCGTGTTAAAAGACTACCAGGGGAACCGGATTCCAGTCATAGGATCCAGTCAAGTCCGGGTTTCATTCAAGAACCGCACAGTGTACTTACCCCTGACGGTGATCGACAAGGACCGGCCTAGCCTGTTAGGCATGCAATGGTTCGCACCACTCGGCATTGAAGTGGCAGGCATTAACCGATTCGGTGGCAGTGACTGGGAGGAGGACCTCGCCCACGAATTCAAGGACGTCTTCGCGGAAAAGCTAGGCGAGTACAAGGGGACCCTGATATCCTTTAGCCTAAATCCAAAAATAGCTCCCATCCGCCTTAAGCCTTGTCGAGTTCCATTCGCGCTAAAGCCGAAAATCGACAAACAGCTTGATAAGTTGATAGCCCAGGGAATGTTAAAGCCAACCGATCACTCCCCATGGGAAACCCCAATCGTGACACCAATTAAGCCGGATGGCTCCATTAGAATTTGTGGGGACTACCGAGCCACCCTAAACCACGCCCTGCAACAAAATCCATATCCGGTGCTGGTGGTGCAATACCTCCTCCATTCCCTGGGGGGTGGAAAAGTCTTCGCTAAATTAGACTTAGCTCAGGCTTATCAGCAACTGCCGGTTGATGAAAAAACGGCAAAGGCACAGACTATCGTAACGCACCGAGGTACCTTTAAGTGTACGCAGCTCCAATTCGGAGTGAGTGTAACCCCAGGGATCCAAAGCCTAATGGAGAGACTCTTGCAGGGGATCAAAGGCGTTGTCCCCTACTTTGACGATGTGCTCATTGCTGCCCCCACTCCAAAAATTTTACGGAATCGTTTAAGACTGGTTTTACAAAAATTCCAAGAAGCAGGCCTGAAGGTGAAGAAAAATAAGTGCAAGCTGTGTACAGATCGTGTTGAATTCTTAGGGTACTTGATTGACAGTATGGGTATTTGCCCCTACCGATAGCAAATTGAGAGCAATAAAAAACGCTCCCAGACCCCGGAACAAGGCCGACCTCCAGGCGTTTTTAGGCCTCATCAATTTCTATAATGTGTTCTTGCCGCACAAGGTGACTGTTGCTGAACCTTTACATCGCCTACTAGACAACAAGGCAATTTGGGTATGGGGTCACAGAGAAGAGCAGGCGTTCCGTAATGTAAAAAGCTACTGACTTCTGATGCTGTACTAATGCAGTACAATGAAACCTTACCGTTGAATATCACATGTGATGCATCGCCTTTCAGAGTGGGCGCCATTTTGAGTCATGTATTGCCTAACAGTAGCGAAGCCCCTGTTGCTTATTTTTCAAAAACACTCTCAAAAACTGAGCAAAATTATAGCCAGCTCGATAAAGAAGCCCTGGCAATTGTATGGGCTGTTAAAAGATTCCATGAGTACGTGTACGGCTGGGCTTTTACTATAGTGACTGACCATAAACCGTTGCTGGGGATAATCGCTGGGGATAAGCCAACTCCCTACATACTTTCTCCCAGGATGACCCGCTGGTCAGAATTCTTGGCTGCCTACAATTATCAGTTACAATACCGCCCCGATAAAGCCATTCCCACGCCGACGCGTTGAGCCGTGCACCACTCCCAGAAATCATCAACGATCCTGCACCAACGATGACAACGTTGCAGATCGAGACACTTCATACGCTGCCATTAATTGCCCATGATATCGCAAGAGAAACAAAACACGACCCCATCTTAGCACGAGTCCTCACATGGGTGGAACACGGATGGCCATTGGACCAAGCACCAGACGACTTTGCACCATTCAAAAGTCATCAAACAGAGTTGTTCTCGCAAAAGGGCTGTATCATCTGGGGCGATAGAGTCGTAATCCCAGAACGACTCCAACAGGCACTACTAAGAACCTTGCACGATGACCACCCTGGCATCGTGCGCATGAAAGGCCTCGCACGTAGCTATGCATGATGGCCAGGCATCGACAGACAAATCGAATTGTGGGTCAAAACTTGCCGGAGATGCCAAAATGCTCCACCAAAGGCAACCCCTACCGAATGGGAGACACCGCGGGGACCCTGGTCCCGTATCCATCTGGATTTTGCTGGGTTGACCAAAGGCCACACATTCTTGTTAACCGTCGACGCCTACTCGAATTGACTCGAGATTCACCGTATGCGGAACATGACCACCGAAGCGGTCATCAAAAGACTGGAAAGACTGTTTGCAACCTATGGATTACCAGACGTTCTGGTATCCGACAACGGGCCCCAATTTACCGCGCTGTCTTTTGAACAGTACCTGGCTGACCGCAGTATCCGACATGCCCTCACTTCGCCTGCGCACCCTGCGGCCAACGGTAGGGCTGAGCGCATGGTACAATTTGTCAAGAAAATGCTACAAAAAATAGACTGCAACAACATCAACCAGAAAATCAACCGAATCCTTTTCCTACAGCACATCACACCTCACAGCATCACCAACAAAACTCCCGCCGAGCTGCTAATGGGACGGAAGCTCCGCTCCCACCTCGACCGGTTACACCCAGCCTACGAACCGGAAAAACCACTTGGATCCAGTGGCCGATGCCGTACCTCCCAGGTAGGCGATTTAGTATTCGCTAAAAACTTATCGGGCGATCCGCTGTGGGTAGAAGCGACGTTAATCCGTGTAACCGGCCCAAGATCATACCTTGTACAGTTCCCTGACGATAGACTTTGGAAGTGCCACATAGATCAACTGTGATCACAGCTGCAGTCACACAATTCCGAACTCCCTTATAACCAAACTGAGGGGGGGAGAGATACAGAGGAAGATGAATTTCAACTAGAGGAAAATCTTTTTGAAGGGAACGATAGTGGAACTGAAACGCAGGAACAGGAACCAGGGATGGGAGTGAGTTCACCTCAGGGAGTTACCGAAGTTATTGGTGACAACGGAAACGCGAACTCTGAACCAGAGGCACCCCTTTCGCCAAACAACGATCTACCTCAACAAGAGTGCAGCCAAATGCCAGGCACACAGCGAAAATCAAAAAGACTAACAAAACAACCGTCCTACCTCAAGGACTATGTGACCGCGCCCAGTAAGCAGAAGCCGGGGGAAAGGGGTGTTGTGAATGAATGTTAAATAAAGTTATCTTGAGCTTGAAGTCAAGTGCAGGGTTCTGGCCCTGCACTTCTGATTGGCTGTTAATGGCAAGATCGGGTTGGTCCATTCAGGAGAATCTGGATGGCCATTAACAGGCCATTCTCATTGGTTAACCGAGCTAGCACTCCTGGATTGCTATTGGTTGAATAGTTAATAAGTTGCCTATATAAGGAAGGCTATAGCAGCCATCCAGTTGAGCTGTCACACCATGTAAATAAAGAGTTTGAAGTTCACTGTTTCTACCGGCTCGTCTCCATTATTCACACCCATGCTCTAGACTTAACAAACAGTAGATAGTAAGAAAAGGAAAAAAATGAAATATTTAAAGAAGTGACTTCTGGTCTTATTTGCAGCAGTTACAAAGTTAATGCAGCTTTCACCTTCCCAAATTACATAACCTAGTTCCTATCTTCCCATACACAGCCCTTTGTAATCACCATATCTAGAGTTCATCAGTTGGTTTTTGTTCATTTTCAGCAGAAAGCCCATAAAGGGTTTCCAAATAGTTTATACAAGTAAGTATTGCTTCTTCCCTGATTAAGCAATTCAATTTAGCTATTTCTACAAGTTCTGCTACTGCAATTAAAAGTTTTCAGATACCATACCTGAGGTATATTACGAAGGTAGGAAGGTCCTGTGAGGAGGACATGGAAACAAGTTCTGTAAGATAGCATTGCAGCATACACTGCTCAAAAAAATAAAGGGAACACTTAAACAACACAATGTAACTCCAAGTCAATCACACTTCTGTGAAATCAAACTGTCCACTTCGGTAGCAACACTGATTGACAATCAATTTCACATGCTGTTGTGCAACTGGAATGGACAACAGGTGGAAAGCAGAGGCAGTTAGCAAGACATCCCCAACAAAGGAGTGGTTTTGCAGGTGGTCACCACAGACCACTTCTCAGTTCCTATGCTTTCTGGCTTATGGTTGAGTCACTTTTAAATGCTGGTGGTGCTTTCACTCTAGTGGTAGCATGAGACGGAGTCTACAACCCACACAAGTGGCTCAGGTAGTGCAGCTCATCCAGGATGGCACATCAATGCGAGCTGTGGCAAGAAGGTTTGCTGTGTCTGTTAGCATAGTGTCCAGAGCATGGAGGCGCTACCAGGAGACAGGCCAGTACATCAGGAGACATGGAGGAGGCCATAGAAGGGCAACAACCCAACATCAGGACTGCTACCTCTGCCTTTGTGCAAGGCGGGACAGGAGGAGCACTGCCAGAGCCCTACAAAATGACCTCCAGCAGGCCACAAATGTGCATATAGCTGCTCAAACGGTCAGAAACAGACTCCATGAGGGTGGTATGAGAGCCCGACGTCCACAGGTGGGGGTTGTGCTTACAGCCTAACACTGTGCAGGACGTTTGGCATTTGCCAGAGAACACCAAGATTGGCAAATGTGCACATGTGACAGACGTGACAGGGTCTGGAGACACCGTGGAGAACGTTCTGCTGCCTGCAACATCCTCCAGCATGTCCAGTTTGGCAGTGGGTCAGTAATGGTGTGGGGTGGCATTTCTTTAGGGGGCCACACAGCCCTCCATGTGCTCGCCAGAGATAGCCTGACTGCCATTAGGGACCAAGATGAGATCCTCAGACCCCTTGTGAGACCATATGCTGATGCGGTTGGCCCTGGGTTCCTCCTAATGCACGACAATCCTAGACCTCATGTAGGTGGAGTGTGTCAGCAGTTCCTGCAAGTCAAAGGCATTGATGCTGTGGACTGGCCTGCCCGTTCCCCAGATCTGAATCCAATTGGGCACATCTGGGACATCATGTCTTGCTCCATCCATCAGCGCCACGTTGCACCACAGACTGTCCAGGAGTTGGGGGATGCTTTAGTCCAGGTGTGGGAGGAGATCCCTCAGGAGACCATCCGCCACCTCATCAGGAGCATGCCCAGGCATTGTAGGGAGGTCATAGAGGCATGTGGAGGCCACACACACTACTGAGCCTCATTTTGACTTGTTTTAAGGACATTACATCAAAGTTGGATCTGCCTGTAGTGTTTTTTTCCACTTTAATTTTGAGTGTAACTCCAAATCCAGACCCTCATGGGTTGCTAAATTTGATTTCCATTGATACTTTTTGTGTGATTTTGTTGTCAGCACATTCAACTATGTAATGATCAAAGTATTTAATAAGAATATTTCATTCATTCAGATCTAGAATGTCTTATTTTTGTGTTCCCTTTATTTTTTTCAGCAGTGTAGTTGCTATTGCTGTACAAATAACAAGGTTTGTGGCAACTTGAAACAAAGTTCAGTATAATGGTAAGTAGGATTTGAGACAAGGCATATGGGAAGCTGTCTCCAATGGAAGAACAAATACCCTTACAGGAAAGATGAGCTCAGTTAGGTAACAAGAATCTATTCATTTTCCAAGATCAATGCAAATTTGTTTTGCATTCGCAAATATGGCAAGGAACTGGAAGGTTGGAAAAGTATTGCAAGACAATATTATACAACCCATGGCAGCAAAAATAAAAAATAGATGAAACCACAGCCAGGGAGAGCTTAGGGTTGACTCCACGCTCAGGTGAATGAAAGGCTGGCTTAAGTGATTCTAAGACAAGAGTGTCATATTCATGTCATCACGTGACGCATCGGGACTTTTTTCCCAGGTGTGGCCAGCACGTGACGCATCTGGCCCATGGGCCAGGAGTTTGACAGTCCTGCTCTAAGATAAAATATTTACACAACCTGTGGAACTATAGCCACAGAAACTTTCAAAAACAAATGCAGATATTAGATATAACATTGAATCCTTCAGTTATTGTTAAACTATAATTCTTCAGCATTCACCCATGTTCTTTGGGGGTTGCTAGAGATTGTAGAAGGACCAGAGTGACTGTAGGGAGGAGGAGTCAAAATAATCATGCCCATGAGATTGAATTCCCACCCTTTTAAAATGTCATGCTAAATAATGTGTCACAACAGTGTCCTGCTGTATTTTTTCATTGTGGCAGGGGAGAGGATGTCATCCTAGAAAGGATGAATGAAGAACCTTGCAGGTAAGAATATATATTCCCATCAGGGTCACTGAAGGCACAAAGGTTATTCTAGATGCCCAACTAAAGCAAGCAGGTTCCTATTTTAGGTAGTAGCAATGTAGGAAGATGCTGAAGGCAGATTATCACTCTAGGGACAATGGCAAAGGCATCCTTTTGTATTGTGCTGATAAAGGCAGTGGTAAGCCATCCCTGTATTGTACCAAGAAACAAAGGTAGTAAATGCAAAACAATTGAAATACAGTGCCAGATGATGGTCCTTCAAGTTGGATGACACTCAATATGCCACCAAGGCAGTGTTATGGATCTTTTAGGATATCTAGTTACTGACATGGCCAAGCAGGAAAATAAAATCTGAAATTGCAGATAGCCTTACAGTGGAAGCATAGGTTGCAAGAAGCATGAATATGGAAAAAAAATACCATCACAATGAAAGATCAAATGAATCAACTACAAACTAACATCTTAGGAATCAGCAAATTGAGATGGACCACAACTGGATTCTTCATCAGAGGCCACTTAATTGGACATTTATTATTCAGGACATGAAAATTAAAGGACTGGTGCTGTTTTCCTAATTAGGAATTATATAGCAATTTTATATTCGTTGCATCAATACAGAGGAGAGCCCATGTTCAAGCTGAATTTAAAACAAAATGCAACCAAGATGTGATTGGAGACTGGAATGCCAAAGTTGGAAATATGAAGGAAGAAACTACAGTTGACAGCATGGCCTAGGAAACTGAACTGAAGCAGGGGAAGTACAGTTCAATCTCGGTCAGCCTGATTATTTCTTCATTGCTAACACGTTGACATCATTAGATGGCGTGCACAGAAGTCAAATTGATTGTATTATTTGTAGAAGGGTGGCTCAGCTCAGTTTTAACAATGAAGATGTGACCAAGGGGACTGACTATGGAACAGATGATAAGTTCCAAGTTCAGCTAATCTGGAAGAAAGAAGACAATCAATTTCTAGCATATGATCTTGAAAATATACCCACCATTTTCAAAAAGAGCATCAGGAATTGCTTTGAACTTCATTAGTCATGACATACAGTAAAAGAGGAGAGATTTGGCATCCATCCTCTTAATATTTTTTTATCACTTTTTCCTCTCTTCTCTTCCGTGAGCCACGTTTTCTCTGTAGGCAATGTAACATATAAAGTGAATTCCTTTAAAACTTCTGAGGAATTGGAAAAAGCTGTCCTCCTATTTCATTATATTAAACTGAAAAAAAAGCAACAATAATCATCACAGCAGCCTGATGCCAGAACCCAAAGGCAGAACTATGTTTCTCACCAAAGAATACTTTGGCACTATAAACCTAAAGCTGCTGCAACCATTTGTGTGATCGGAACAATGCAAAATTGCTATTTTTGTTTTTTGGATTCCTAAAAGCACAATCCCAGAAAGTGGCTTGTTGCTGTACTTGACCTACAACAGCGCTTTGCAAGAGTAAAACCTAACACTTGGGATGCTATTAATTTCATTTTGACTGCCTTGACCACCATTTTAAAACTGTTTTCCTACATTCTAAATAATAATAACAACAAATTACTGCTAGTAATTGTCTACATTGGCTAAGTATTATCTTTATTCAGAAAAGCAATTTTCTTTCTTTTTCATCTCCTGGTTGCAGTGGGTCTTAATACATTCAACTGTTTGGAACGTATCACTGATTTGTTCCTTTTCAAAAAAAATAAAGAGGAGGATTTGACTATTTAGCTTGTGTATTTTATGAAGAACATCAGTATTCCACATAATAAAAAAGTACATTATAGCTGCTTTATAATATATTCAAACTGAGAAGCTGGATTCTGAACACATTCATGGGTATAAATAACAATAAAGCCATAAATTACCACAATTTTCTGCCTCTCCTGCAGTTAATGGTACAACATACTTTTCCAAAGTATTTTTCACTTGTTCCATTTAGATAAATGCATAATGTTATTAGCATGGCTTAGAAAAATTATTCATACAAATACAACACACACACACACACACACACCGTTCTTGGACATGCAAGATAGTGTTTTACTTGAGGTATGGCTGGCCCTTGAAGTTTATATTGAAAAAAGAAAACAAGAATTCTATCTTTAAATGCCAAGTAAATTTTATTTTATTATTTTACTTATGTATTCATGATATTCAATTTAAATTATGTGAGTGGATCGCATACAAAAAACATGCCCCTCGTAATTAAAAAAAATGAGTTAAAACTTTGGGGTTTTTTTGACCAAACCAATGGCTAATCAACTACTGTCAAGGCTAGTGCATATCAAATTAATCAATAAAAGTCTGTTCAGTCTGTAATTTATTCTTTATTACCTCTTCTTGATTTGAAATCCTGTTGTATGGTACAATTACCCATTTCCCCCTTTGAACAGGGGAATATGGAAGGTCTTTGCCAATGTCAGAAATTATTCACTATTAACTCATTAAATTTTATCTATCTTCTGCAGGCCTTTTTTTCATCCAGAAAACCATATATGTGGATTTCTTCAAAAAACACATGTCTATTTTTACATGAAATACTTCATTGGCATACAAGACTACTGGTTCATTTCAAATCCACATTGTTGGTTCAGATCTCAGCCTTGAATGGTTTGGGCTGCTGGTCTGAAAAATAAAGTATTGGTGCATGGATGGATTAGGGAAATAGAAAAGTCAAAAGTAGTTGTCAAATTACAGGATCACTGCTGCCAACTTGACTTTTTTGATTTCATTGAAAAATGTGCCCTTTAGAAACAAGTTGATTTGGAAATTTATGAGTTTATATATATTAGACAAAACATTATTGAACTTTTAGTTATGATGCCTGGACATAATTCAATCACATTTACTGTCCTATTCAACATTATACTGTGTGACTGCAAATCTCAAAATCAACTGAAATTGGATATAGTTTCTGTTTATATTCAAAAAGTTAGGATGAACTAATTTCTGGTGCATTACAAATTTGCTGAATACTGGCCATCACTTGTTATTTCCATCCTTTTTGCTAGGGAGATGTATTTATTACAATAAATATAAATACATGTATTAAAATTAAGCAAACCGTAAAGCAATTCGGTAAGGAACTTTTAAAATGCTTTCAGTATTTATGTGTGCTCAGAAACAATTTTTTTTACAACCAATTCTATTTCAAGGATACTAAGTGACATAATGAAACCAAGTCTTGGTTGGTAGTATTTTGTTTACAAACTGGAATCTACTGCTAGTGAATAAATGCTCGTTTATCTTTTATTCTAGTGCCTATGGAGATTCTCAATCATCCATGTGACCAAAAGGTGCTTTTCAAAAAAAAAAAACTGGACTTGCTTGATTTTTTTTTCCTTTTAAAACACTTGTTTTCTCATCAGTTCTGACCGACTGTTGGGGAATGGAAGGAATTCTGCAAAGAATATAAATTGTTCCATTCTCCACCAGTTAGAACTGAAGAAACTTCTTGGATGAGAAGTGAAATGTTTTCAATGAAAAAAATCCAAGAAAGTCCAGTTGTCTTTTGAAAAGCACTTTTGGGACTTTAATTTTAGTATTACAGGGGACAATCCATGTTGATGTTAAAGCCCAAGGAAACCAAGTCTTAGGAAAATGGATAGAATTGAGCATATTAATATGGAGAAAGGATGATTAGGACACAATGTAATTCTTTAACTCTGTGAACTGTTCATGGATAAAATAATTTGGTTTTTCAACATTGGCCAAATGACCTCTTCATTTACTTTATTATTTGTTACTGAAAGACATTCTTGTTGACAGATCTACTGTGATAGCAAAACAGACCAAAAAACTATTGATAACTGCATTTTGCTTTTACAGACATTTGTCATCTTGATTTTTAGCTGTTCAAAGTGGAATGCAGACCCTTCATGTTTTTGCCTTTGTTATTTAAAACAATCTCAAGTTCTCTATTTTCATAGTTTAATATACTTTGGTTTCTGTAACACACTTTGCTTCTCTGTGAATAGAACAGATCTTCCAAAGGACATGCAGAGGGTAAGAGTTACGGTCTACTGAACGGATTGCAGAAAATATTTTTCTGGAGTAGTTCCCCGCCCCCCAAAAAGGAGAAATGCCTTTTATTACAAAATAACATTAAATACTTCAATCAACTTCTCTGCAAAACAAAACACTTAAACGTGAAGCTGCATGTTACTATCTTAATATATATAAGCACTAGAGAAAAATAATTATAGTGCTAATTGGCAAAGCCTATTGTGCTTTATTATACAGCTCTTTGTTGTTTGTCTGAAAATTTAATCACAGAAATGGGACTAATTTAATCACATCATTCTATTATCAGTGTGGAGAGCCAATTTGAGCTAAAAACTAAAAGATTGAGTTCTAGTGCCACTTTTGGCATGAAATCTGGCTGCGTGACTTTAGGCTCTCTCAGCAATGTCACTCTCTCAGCAATGTCAGGCTTGTGTGACAACCCAGATACTCAATTCCTGTTGCAACTAGTGGATCAACACTTGGCTGATCTGGAAAAAGAAAACTAGATGCTGCACTTGTAAGAAATATACTAGGAAGAAAAAATAATTCTATTATCAGTACCGATGAGATTTGAACACCCGATGAAGAACGAGGAACTCTGATATTTATAGTAGATAAAAGTGTACCCTATGGAGTGTTAACAATTAGGTAAACAAACTATGGTTTCAGGAAGCAATGTCCCAGTGGAAAAATCAGGTGAACTTTCATTTATTCTCATAAATTCCTGGCCCAAGATCTTCTATACAATTCTACTTCCAAAGGTAATGTGTTGCAAAAATGAAGGAATTTGTATTTCTTGGTTATGTGTCGAAGTTTATACAAGTTGCTTTTTGAAAAAACAGAAATGAAACCCTAGAAAGTTGCTATAGATCATGTTGCTTAGATTTATAATGTATCATTCAATGCTATTACTACAAAATTCAGTAAGTCAAGAAACTAGACTTTTCTACTTATTTAAGAAAGACACTGTTATTTTCCTGGATCTTATGAATGATCAGACTGCTGGAATAGATTACTTTGATCCATCCAGGTGGCTCTTTGATCTGGATCTGAAATTGAGATGGGAACAAGGTATGCGTGCATACCTTTTGTTTCTGCCTTATTGCCTCTCATGTCTTTCCCAACACTGTATGTGCATGAAAAAAACCAAGATAATTTAGGCATTATACTGCAATCCTCAGCCCCTTTGAATGAGCATGCAACATTGATGAAAATAGAAATAGAATGGGGCTTGCATTATAATGCTCTATTTGGCACATTGGTGATTCTGAGTCACACAAACACACACACACCCGCTACTGCTGGGGAAGAAAGATACAGAGGACAATAAAATAGGAACCAAATGTATCATCTCTCCACCAATCAGGAGCTTTCACATATTCTCCACAAAGTATGAAGAAAGTTCTTGGCTGCACTTCAAGGGCAGATTGGTTAAAAATGTCTCAAAGTCTCTGTATGATAAATACTTTCAACATTTTCAGCATACTCAGGGCAATGTGCCATTAATGTGCTCTCTAATAACAAACTGTAATGAAACAAAACAGTACAGAAAAATACTGCAGGTTGTGAGTACAAAAAAGTTAACAATGGAAATCTATGGCACTAGTACCACTAATGAAAAATGTACCACATCCAAATTTCTTAGATAAAGCAGTAATTTGTCCAAACTTTGACAGACAATAGAAACATTGGCTAAATTATTTCTGATTATTTATTTGATTTGTATAACTGCCTATCTCACAATTTTCTAATTGTTATGCTGTACTCATAAAGTAAAAATAATTACAGAGCTTTGCATTAGTACAATGACCATTAATGAAGTTTGCAGATTTTCTAAAAAGAAACTAACATTTTCAAGGAAATATATACAATATAATACTAGTGGGGATGAGGATTATTTATGGTTTAGAGTCTGAGTGAATTCTGAACTTTAAAAGAGCAACAGAAATCTGAAATCTAATTGCTGCAGTTGAATCTGGTATCAGAAGTATCCTTATTTTACCCCACTTACATGTGAGAAAAGATTGCAAACTCGATCAAAAACATTTAGAAAAAATGAAGTTTTTAGGAACCAGAAGGATTTTGGAAAATTCACAACTTTTTCTGTTAACTGACTATAGCTGTTTGTCACCCCTTATGATTACTGTCATAGTTTTTTGTGCTGATTTCCCCGTACTTAAAAGTATAATCCAACCGCTCTTTAAAAAAAATCATGCATACATGCACAACTTTATTCTTTGAAGCCAGAATTTTAGATGTCCTGAAGATAGGTAGCAAAATGAATGCAGACCAGAAGAAATGAAGAAACAGTGATACATACAGTTCAGATATTATTACTCTTCTATTTGTAATTTTTGTTTGCAGCAAAAGCAACTTTCAGGAAAAAACTATTGTAAATCTGTAATGCCAGTTACATTACACAAAAAGTCCTTTTTTTCACCTTTATTTTCTGACAATAACACAGAATTTAAAACGCCCTTTTACAATGATCACAGTAATTCTAACAGAAGCTAATATATAAACAAGTTAATCATCATCTGATGAATGTGACTCCTTTTCATTCCTTAACTTCTCTGCGTAGAATGTGAAGCTTTCCTACAATAAGAAAAAGAAACAAAAAGCAAGCAAGAAAGTAAGAATGCAAATAAGATGCATTTTAACATTTATACAAGGAAATTCCGTATCAAATCCCCAGATTTCCTCTGTAACAGAATATTTGATATGTCTATTCTGACAGCAATGATATTAAAATATAAGGTTATTTTTAACGGGGAGTATTGGTATTTTGTTATAAATTGCAACCATTTCTTTAGCAATATTCAAAGTTACAATGACACTGAAAAAAGTGTCTTAGGACCAGCTTATGACTGTCACAGCATCCCATGGTCATGTGATCAAAATCTGGATGCTTGGAAATTGGCATGTACTTACAATTGTCCCAGGGTCATATGATCACCATTTGTGACCTTCCTAGCTGGCTTCTTAATAAGCGAGGAGGTCAATGGGGGAAACTGGATTTGCTTAATGACTACTGTGATTCACCTAGCAGCTATGGCAAAAAGGTCATACAAAAGCTCATGAAAAAGATTTATATAAAGTACAAGCAGTCCTTGCTTAACAATGATAACTGGGACCAGAATTTCCACTGCAAAGTGATGTGGCAGCAAGTGTGACATCACACTTACTGCATAGCTTAGTCATAGCAAGCCTGTTAGTCTCCACTGCTGTCAAGTGAGAACCTCTTTGCAACCTCCTGCTGAATTTCAAAAACATAGTCTATTGGAAAGCTTGACAGTTGCAAGTCCTGGATGGCTCACATGCAGGCCAGTGGGGAATTAAGTGGCTGTTGTGGCATGAGTGTAGCTAGCCAGGAGTGGCTCTTCAGCCAGATACCAGAAGATTTCCTGGTGACAGTTGTCACATGGTGCAAGTGTCACCAGGCCAGGATGGCCAGGATGCATAGGTGGCTGCTGTGGTGTGGGTCACTGGGATTCTGTATTTCATAGCCAGACTCCTCAGAATAAAAAGTGGAAGGAGTGGGAACAACCTGCCACCTTCCTCACTCACACTGCTTTTGGGGAAGCCAGCAGAGGTGGTTACAATTGGTGACCATGTGATACTGCAACTACTCTAGGCATGACATTGATCATACCCTGGATCACCATTATGTGATTTTGGAATGGTGGGAATTTCGAGTAGTGGTTGTAAGTAACTTAATGAATGTTTGTTAACTGTATGTAGTAATCAGTTACAATATACATTAGAACTTATTCTACACTAAAGCATGCAGTAATCATTTAAAGATAAAATGTTCTGCAGATGCATGGTAAACCCACAATTGAGCTTAAATCTTTGGCTTAAAAATGCAGTTCCCCAAAGTTTCTGTTCTCTCACTGGAGTAAAACAATGAGTGTTCTTTGAGGAACTTTAATCTGAGCAAAATTAAACGTGTTTTATTAAAATTTACAAGCACATAGATTCCTCCCCCCGCCCCCCCCAAAAAAAATCAGTAAGCACTTACAGAAGGTTCAGTGAAAGGAACAGTTTGTCCATATTCTTTCAGAAGGACTGCCAAGCGTTTCAAAGACAGGTCATTTAAGCCTATATTTTTTGCTTTAATTTCTTCATACACAGCTTTACATGAAACTACATCCTTTTCCAAGTCTAAAAAAGAAAAATAAAACAAAAAAAATGTATTTAAAACTGTCTGTCTATTCTATCTGTCTGTCAGCATGCTTTGTGTTCAGAAATATCTAACTGCACACTTCAGAAAAGCCAAGAGGTGGTTTGAAAGTATCCAAGAGACTCCATTTGTTGCTCTACAGTAAATCCACTCATCCCAGTGAAATAATACTGGATTTCACAAATCTGAAGTATGTCTACAAGTGAGAATCAATTAATTGGTGTGATTAAACAAAGCTCTGAGACAGCAGATTAAATTTGCTTCTTGATGAATTGCTAAAGCTGATTTAGCAAAATCTCTATTTTTGGTATGGAACTTTTTGGTATGGAATAGGTAAATCAAGTCCCTTGTTCTTACCCTTATTAATCTCAGATGCAGTAAAGTTTCTATGGGTCTGTTTCTAAGAATATGAAACAAGCCAATCAGAACAGTGTCAGTGACACTGATTGCTACTGCATTCTTTTAAATAGTGATAAGATCGGAGTTTGCTAGTTGTAAATTCCCATTCAAAAAGTAATAAAATTCCTAAAGAAGGTTTTCTGCTTTGATCATAAACAGCAGAGGTTGCTTTTACCCTGAAGCTTTCATCCTCAAGCAGCTGAGCCCTTACCATACATAGGCTATACAGAAGTTGCAACTCTGACTTCCAACATAACACTGCTAACTCCAATGTTTTCCTGTAGAGTTTGTGCAGTAAAATGTTTTCCTGTAGAGTTTGTGCAGTAAAACATTTCCTGTTGTTTCTCTGCTTCTTCATGCAATGAGTGACAGAAGCACTAAACAGTGTTTTGGGAAATTATGCTGAACTGATTTGATTTTCATTTAACTGGTGGTATCTGCTTTTCCAACAGGGAGTTATTTAACTAAAAAGCTTCTATTCCATGGCAGTGTGTGCCTCAGATCCCTCCATTTGCCAGGAAGAAACTCCCCACTCACAGCTGCAAGTAGAAGAGTTGCTTTCTAACTGTGGGAGGCTTCAGAATCTGCAGAAAGTGATGGTTTAATAAAGGTATAATAGAAATTGTTAACTTCCCATTCCTTTAAAATGGAAGTATCTATTGTATGAAAGAATAGAGAGATTATGTTTAATGGACCG
This sequence comes from Hydrophis major, assembly GCA_033807585.1. Lineage (NCBI taxonomy): Eukaryota > Metazoa > Chordata > Lepidosauria > Squamata > Elapidae > Hydrophis > Hydrophis major. Next base: position 381,484,275 of record CM066328.1, read on the forward strand.
CATAACTGAGACATTTTCTTAGTAATTCTTTATTCTTGGAAGAATAACAATATAAAGAGTTTCTCCTACCCCACCGCCCACCTACACATATGCATCAAGAAAAAGGATTGTAGAGAATTAGTCTTGATGAAAAAACAGAATGACTATTGGTTTGCTGTCTTAGCTGGGGGTCTGATCTGTACAACCCACTCTCTGGGGAGTTTCAGCAACCCTGATCTACCTCCAAATGCAGTGGGTTTCAGCTCCTGTAACTTCCATTCACATTTCTGCTTCATGAGGAGGTGCTACATTTTTTTAAAACGCCATAATATCATAACATCCAATCCCAAAGGTGCTTTTTCAAGAGGCAACTGGGCTTTCTGTTTTTTTCTTTGAAGACATTTCCTTTTTCATCCAAGAAGCTTCTTCAGCTCTTTGAAGAACAACAAGCAAAACGTCTTCAAAACAACAACAACCAAAAAGTCCACTTGCCTCTTGAAAAAGCACCTTTGAGAAAAACATGTTCTGGATGACTGAGATTCTCCGTAGTTAATTAACATCCAATATTTCTGAAAGCATGTCATCCCATATGTGTTATTAGAAATGGAATATTAATAATACCCAAATAGCAGAGAATTCTAATGCTTTACAGTGAAAAACAAGATCATTGTCAAAATATGGCTAAATATTTTAATTACAATATATGAAACAGGTATGTGCAATAGGCAAGATAGAAATACATGATGCAAGACACAACTTTGTGAACCTCTGGCATTATAACAGCCAGAGTTCAATGTGGCTCTTCTAACTTGTGATACATATCTGTTACCTTCATGGTGGTTTCTTTCCTTCCAGTGGAGTAGCTGGAACAATCTTAAAGAGAATTCAGCTTCTGAAAGTTTTCCAAAAGTGCTTCCAACTTTAAGCTTTATGGTTTTATTACAGCCATTTAAAAATTTATCGAATTGCTGATAGTATTTGCATACCATTAAAATGCAGATAAGTACACAAAATATAAAAAACTAAACACTAAATCTTACAATAGCTTTTCAGGAGGTAGTGGAGCAGCTGGTCTTGATCTTTAAAATCAGGTATCAGGTCCTGTAAAATCCTGATCTTTTTGCTCTAGAAAAATTACAGGCACAGAATATTAGTGAGACATCTTTCATAAAGATTTAGGGCTAAAGAAGAACAGAAGTGCTACAGTTTGAATCCTGAGATGCTTTCAGCAGAAAAAGCACAACGTGGACAGCTTATTAGAGAAACCAAGGGGGAAAAAAATACAGGAAACTACCCTGTACCACTATTACAGTTTATTATAAGCAGTTCTCCAGGGTTTCCCACAGATATTTCCAAAATCTATCTGCTAGGGATTTAATCTGGGGCACTCTGCATACAAATTATGCGCTTTATCCCTAAACTATAAGTTTACAAGTTGTAAGTCATGCATGTTTAGTCACTTTAGAATCAAAAGAAGGTAAGACGTTCACTGTTTATATAAAATTGGAATATTTCCCTTTTTCTTTTCTCTTCTTGTATTGAGAAAGTACAATCTTAACATCCCTCTGAGCATGTTTAACTTGCAAATGTTGACATCAGAACATAATTAAGTAAAGATGCTAGAAAGAATATGCTAATTACATTCAAATCTTTTTAAAAAAAGTTTATATACCTGTCCTTTGATCTTGGATTTCTGTATAATAAAAGCTATGATATAATTCCTTTGTTCACTTATTGCTTTGTTTCTCTTGAAAGAAAGGGGGGGGGGAGAGAGAGAAAAGGAAGAAAATTAAATGAGCAAAGTAACTGTAATATCTTGATAAATAAAACACACCTGTGAAAACTTTCAATTAGAAAAGTTCGCAATAGCCAATAATATATTATTACTACAGGCCTTAACGGTCAACCAGTTATTAAAAATCCAGAGAATGAAATATACATGGGATTCTAAGGCCTATTTTTTCTTCCTTTTCTAGCAAATGCTATTCTTGGCATTATAAACATTATGTTTGCTGCAAAGGGAGAAGAAAATGAAGAAATGGCTTAACAACCCACAGAAAAGAGATTTAGGACTGCAAAAGAAAGAAAAGCGGGAAGACTATTCTTCTCCAATTATTCTGCCAAGCATTCACAAGTGAGGCAGGGATCATAAGGTTAATTATACATTTAATAAGGTGTCAGAGAGATAACTGCTCGTTTCTTTATAAAAATTAAAATGTACAAAGCAAGTTCCCTTTAAAGTATAATTACCTACACTTACACATACAAAAGGACTGATTTCAATCTCTCTATTTTATAAAAGGCTTTCTCTGCAACAGACAGCCACTGCTCAAGAGACAAAAGTTAAACTCAAAGTTTTTTTTGACAAACCCGAAAAATCAAGTGTCTGTCCCATCTCAGAAATTCTATTAAGGAGGGAGAGAAAAGAAAAACAGTAAAGCAGACAATAAAATGAGAACATTGTCTGATTTGCTGCTTTTTAAATTTCTCTCCTGTTTCTTGAAAACTTGAAAAATACACACTGACTTCTCCTCCCGTCAACCTGTCAATGTTAAAACCTCTATTCCCCTTTGTTTAGAAGTAGAAATATAAGCAAGTCCTATAGATTGGGGTAGGCAATCTTTTAGCACCTGGGTTGATTAAAAAAAAGGGTTTTTTTTAAAAAAAAAGTCTTTGAGGAAGCAGGGCAACATGGTGTTGAAGAACCCTTTAGCTTTCTTTCTGGTCTGGGTTGTGTATGTTTAAGAGAAATGACTCAAAACAGATGTGCTATAAGATAGTTCACAAATCTTTTTATAGTTCATTTAAATTTAAAAAAAAACTGCAAACATGTTTATTTACTACTGAATTTAATCAGCATAATTTGAGTGGGCTTCAGTAGACACAAAATGGAGCTGGGATATGCATCTTATCACTGGGTTATCCATCTGCTACAAATTTCTTTGAAAACATATCAGTTCAACAATCTAGTAGCAGCAGAGCTGTCCTGATAGACTCTTGCATGAACTGAAAGAATGTTGTGGTAAACATTAAAACAGGAAAACATTTTTTTTTTTTTTTTGGCTCCAAACCTGCAATGGTCAGAGACCTAACACAGAAAATATGTTTTTGAGTTTTGATGTATTTTGTTACCATGATTTAGCAGTAGTGATAGAAGTGGTATGTGCTCTTCGATTCATGGATTGCTATCCCTCTTCTGTACCATTCATTCACAGATTTATTATCACAACTTAGGATACGAAACTATTTCATGAAAGACATCTTAAAATAAATAGCATGCAACAGCAAAATGCTATTTCCGATTCAAATTCCATGCCTTAATTAAATAGTGCATTGTGTATTGAAATAAATGGGTCACCTTCCTTGAGAAATAGTCACAAAATCCTAAATCCTTGTGTTTATTTGTATCACCCTTAATAGTATGTGTACATGATTCTGGATCACCACAATAGAATTATGATCTGAGCACCAACTGAGAGATGAAAATATGTAGTCTTTATGGTAAGAGTTAGCAAATGATATTTTTAACCTGAAAGCAAAGTTAATGACAGAGGCATATTGCAAAACGTTTGAAAAAATCATGAAAATTATAACTGTCAGTGCTAGGAGGCGAGAAACTTGTTCAAAACTCTCATATAGAATTAGTTACAGAAGATCTATAAAAATACCATCTCTTAGTGTGTTTTTCACTAATTTGGACAATATTGCTGTCTTCAAAGGATTCACACTTCATCCTTTAAGAATATGAACTAAAGGACTGGGTTAGAGCAAAGGGAACCAAGAATAAACCCACTTATTAACTAGTTTCCATGACATTTAACTTGTAGCCAACCATAATATGAACAATATATTTCTGAAGAACAAAAAGAGGACAAAGGAAAAAACGAATAAATGATGCCTCAGTCTCAGCATTTGGGATGCTGAGAGAGGGAGGCTAAGACAAATTGCTTGGTTCTTCCTTCCTTTCCATCTTAACACAGTAAAGAGGTCCCCTGACAATCTAAGAATGGTAAGCCAGAGATTCGGTCTACTACAATAATGCGCAAAGTTGTATATACAGAGAGCCATTAGGCAGGTCCTCAGTACCAGTAAGATAATGTAACACACTGAACTACTGTATTAAATTTAAATGAAACAAAATATTTTATATGTATATTTATACAATGCAAAACAAAAAAAAACCAGTCCTAATTTTATGACATAAAAATGTGTCTTCTAAAACATATCAATGATACGAAGTATAAATAACTAACTATCCAGTCATCTTTTAAGAACACCTCTTCAAATCTGCTCACTGATTTTCCATGTACAAATCCAAATCATTTCTTTGAGCAGAAATTAAACAAAATTTAACATTCTAGATGCTATTCATAATAATGACATCATTGAAAGCCAACAGAACTCTTCAATGACCAGATGATGACCAAGCACTAAAGTTCTTTTAATTGTATAAGCAACAAACAAAAGCCTTTTTTTTTACCACACAGTCCTATTACCTAATCTCCTCAGATACCACAAAATATTATAATTAGGAGAGGGGTGATTTTTCTTTCCATTTCCCCTTGAAAGTATTTAGCAGCTAAGCAAGAACAAGCATATAAAGCAGTGTTTTTTAAATCAGATACTGGAAGCAGGTTTCTGTTTGACAGAGAGAGCTTATACGAAGCCCACAATTTGCTGGATCATTGTGGTTGTCTGACTGCCACCTGCTGGGAAAGTCAGCCTGCTGAAGCCTGTTTGTGTACATTCCCAGTGCCAATTCTTATCGCTCAGTTTGTTCTGCATTTTTCTCAGCTCTATATTTAGCCCTGTTAAAGTAACGCAAACATGGTCATCCCATTCCCCAAAGACTGCCAATTCTAAAAGGGAGAAAATATGGTTCACTGCATTTGTCAGTTAACATGCCAGATTAATTGCTTAAAAAAAAACAAACCCTTTCAACATTTTAGCAATTGTAAAGCTAAGGAAACCAATGTTTGAAAAATAAAACCCAATTTTGCTTGAAAGTAGTTGGATAATGGTAAACCATGTTCACTGTCTTGAGTTTTTAATTTTAATTTTCCATTAAGCAGACAGAAAATCCTTTTTATCAAAAAATACAGCCTTGCCTGTCTCTTTTCCACCTGCTCTGTAGCAAAACAGTCTTTTTAATTTTTCAGGCAGGGATTCAGACATTTACAGCAAGTCTTTAAGAACCAAAATATGCTACATCCAGGACCTACTTCTAAAGGTGACATATTTTAGGATAAACCTGAGATTATATTACTCTAAAAAGCACTTGTTCTTTGTTCCAGAAAGTCAGGATCATTTCATCTGCCTCCAGATATATAAAAAATTAATAAAAAAACAAATATTTGCCTGAAAATTATTAATACCTAGATAGTGTATAATAAAGCCTGTAGTATATCTTGTCCATGGAATGTTTTATTATGCACAGACACATCTTTGGATTCAAGTTTGATTCTGACATTCTCTTACCTGTAAAAGAAGCTCAGCATCGTTCACTTTTTCTTGGTCTATGTATTGAAGGAAAAGGTTTGTAACAGGCTTCATAATTCCAAACTGATTTGCCAATCTTTCAACCATGGCACTCACTGTAAAACAAAGGCATAAATAAATATGTATAAATATGGGGAAAATAAAATAAGGCTTTGTAAGAGAAATTATTAAAGCTAGAAAAGAAAAGGGAATATTTCAAAATTACTAGCAAACCGCAGATAGATGTCGCAATGCAGGGGTAACCCATAGGAAATGGTAAAAATGTCAACATCTGCATCACATATTAGAGAAAACTTTGATTGGACCATTATGGCCTCCAACCTGATTTTTTATCATATAAAAAATGGAAAAAAAGAAGGTATTCAAAGTGGTTCAAATAATTCAGAGACACATCATCTTAATAAATTCCATGGTAATTAAGAATGGACATAGGCTGTTTGTTTATTTAGTCTTCAAGATTCTGCATTCTTACCCCTAATTTTCTAATATTAACCCCAATAAATGAAACTGTATGTTGAGATTGCTTTTCTGATTACATTTGTAAGAGGCTAACAAGGTTATTTATAAGCATTTAAAAAAAAACACCCCAGGTCCTTCAAATGTTGGTGTTTCAACCATCTTAATTTAATTTATATTTCACATTTCACTGTTGGGCAACTCTGGGTGGCTTATACTATAAAACAGCAATAAAACAATTAGAACATTAAAACATTAAAATTAAACATTAAAAAGTAATAAAACAAGCTTAAAAAGAATATATAAACAGGGCCCAGGCTTGTAATTTTAATATTTTTAATGGTAGTATATCAGTTTTTGCTACTTTTTAATTCATAACATATTTTATTGCTCTAAGCTTTTTATAATATAAACTACACTGTAAAAATATGCCACAAATCAAAAAGTGGTGATTTCACCCTTCAACTTGAACTGATGATCAGTTTAACTGTGCGTTTAAAAACTTTTTCTATTCAAATAGTTCTATTTGATTTATTTTTATTTTTGTCTGTTGGCTGTCTTGATAGTACTCTTCAGGTGGAAAAGTATTTGAGACAAAACCAGAAGTAATGAATATCTTATTTATATAAATAAAGAATTAAAACTACCAGCACAGCAATCCTACAGTATTCTTGGTAGGATTATATATTTAATTCTGCCTCCTTTTTAGGCAGAGAGGCGATCTCATCTCAGAATTCTATTCCCCAGCTATCTAGAAATCACTTGAGATGCTTCTCCTCCAATGTCAAAACTCCTCTTGCTGTCCGACCCTGCCCTGAGAAACATGCAGCCCAACATTTACTAAAGTGATCACCTAGCTCAAGGTTTTTCAAACTTGGCAACTCTAAGATGCATGTACTTCCTAGCCCAGAAATCCAAACATTTTAAAGTTGTCAAGTTCAAAATATATTCCTGTAGGTTGTTTGTTGCAGTTAAGATACCATTATAAGTGATGCTACTTTTGAAATTAACATGAAGTGAGTTATATAAGGCTTAAAAATACTGCTTACTTCAAGAACTGACCAAGTAGGAAAAATTTACAGAAGCAGCAACTGAAGCTTTTTGTATACCAGTGATATCAGTGGACTTTTTTGTTACACTAACTTACGTTTTTCCAAAGCTGTTTCCTCTTTGTCTTCTATCAATTTTCTGAATACAAAGGATATGTTTGCCTCTTCAGTCAGTTGTCTAGAAATGAATTTCTCCTCAATGTATTCTATGGCAGCATCACAGTTATTGCTGGTGAAAGTAAAAAGCTACATTAGCTAAGTTGCTAATGTTAGCGTTCATATGCCAATAAAGCAAGACCATGAATGTTTTATTCTATTACTACATTAATATTACACAGAATAGCAATGTTAAAAGTACTTATCACTCTACTCATGCAGATACTGTTATAACACAAAGTGAAACTTAAGCATAACATAAGCACTAATGCCATTTCTTTCAAAAATGAACTATAACCTTTTTCTACTTTTGAATAACATTACTTTTTTGGTAACAGAACAAAATAACACGTGGGGTATTTTGAAATATGGGGAAGTAAAAAATAAAAATATTCCAATTAAAACAAAAGTTACAAGAAAAAAAACAGCATGTTTATAATATTAAATACTTTATTGAATTTTCCATAGTTACTTTTTTGGATATAGATACAATTCTATTAAATGTGATATGTTCACCAGTGTCTGTACGAACCAGGGTGGTGTCAAAATGAAGATATGTCATGATATCACTGCAGAAAGGGTAGAATTCATGTCACAATATCTGACACAAGTATGTTGGCCTCATCATCTGCATCATAATATGTGCAATTTGCACCTTTGTGTCCCTCTAAGGACAGGTTAATGGTTTGTTCACATATTTTTACTTTCTAGTGTAATAGAAATGGCAACATATGATGAAAGTACTGTACCCATAAGAAATAAACACAACTTATTGTGCCTTGGATTTTAAAGAGTTGTAGATTACAGCTCTTCAGAGTCTGGCTGTAACAATATGTGGATACACTTAGGCAAAACATGCCTAAGATACCAGAAGACATCTGAAAGTTCATATTTAACTGCTAATTTAGAAAAGTAAATGCAGCAATATTTTTTCCCTGGAGACAGCTGACATCATGTCTGAACTGACTGATAAAAATGGACTATGGCAAATAGAGAACTGGGCTATAAAATGGCAAAAAAGTTTGCTTGTTACCATGTTCTTCTACCTGACACAACTGTATGGGTGTACTTTGGACTTTTCTTGATGTTAAACTGATGTTTAAAAGAGAAGATTGATCCTTCAAGCATTTCCAAAAGTCTAGTTTTTTAAACTGCTTTTAATGAAGGATTTTGGTATTAAGATTTTTTTTAAAGCTTATTTCTCCTTAGTAAGGGAAAAGATCCCCCGCATATGCATGCTAGTCATTTCTGGCTCTAGGGGGCAGCGCTCATCTCCGTTTCTAAGCCAAAGAGCCAGTGCTGTCTGAAGACGTCACTGTGCTCATGTGGCCAGCATGACTAAATACCAAAGGCGCACAGAGCACTGTTACCTTCCCACTAAAGTGGTCCCTACTTGCATTTTTTACATGCTTTTGAACTGCTATGTTGGCAGAAGCTGGAACAAGTAATGGGAGCCCACTCCGTTACACAGTGCTAGTGATTCAAACTGCCGACCTTCTGATTGACAAGCTCAGCGTCTTAGCCATTGAGCCACCTTTTTCTCCTTAGAAGAATGCTAATCCATGACCAGAAACAGAGAACATAAACATGAATCTGTTAAAATGTTTCTTCGATCTTTCTACCAAACTTCTCTATCTTTTCAAATACTTCATCAGTCTTCATTAGGACTATCATCAATATATGCCTGGGGTATATATATCTGTAACATATTCTGTCAAACTACCAACTATGAGAAAACAACCAAATTTATTTGAGAGGCTGGCGTGAGAGTGAAATAAATAGGACAGGATTCAGCTAACTGGTATATTTAAATTTTCTTCAATGCATACAGAAGCAGAGACAAGATTTTATGGATATAAGCCAATACTCCATATTAAATAAATACTATGAAACCATTCAATAAAGCCAGTATACATCAGAAAACATACAGTTGATATTTATGTACTAATACTGTAAAGAGAAGAGAGACAGTATAATTGGGATGTAATATGTTCCCTAGCCTTCTATTATCTGAAAAGAATTTTCAAACATTCCATCAGACAAATGTAATTATTTATTTTAAGGAACTCACAATCTTTAAAGCTAATCTTTTATTATTCTGCATTATAACAAAAGTTCAAAACAATTTTAACACAGGTGTAAAACTTACTGCTATAAACAGTTGTGCACTATGCTGTGAATTACAGTATTAGCAAGAGTTAGCTTATTTATAGCAACATTTCATTCAGGTAGACAAAATTTCATAAACACGAATGTTTGATACGAGAGTCAGTTTAGTGTAGTGGTTAAGTTGTCAGGCTAGAACCTGGGAGATCATGAGTTCTAGTCCTGCGTTAGGCATGAAGACAGTTGGGTGACCTTGGGCCAATCACTTTCACTTAGTCCTAGGAAGGATTCAATGACAAACCACTTCTAAAAAAAACTTGCCAAGAAAACTGAAAAGACTTGTCCAGGAAGTCTTACAAGAGTTGGACACAATTGAAAGGCGGGGGGGGGGGGAGAGTTTGATATCATTAGCCAATTGCAAAAGTTCACTTATCCAATAATCTGCAGTTTTTGCATTTCATTAAATTGACTCCAATATTCATTCTTTCTAGGATAAGAATCTTCAATGGCAGCCAATTCAAGAATTTAACTATTATGAAGAAAAGATTACTGATAAGACAACAAGTTCACCACAACCCTGCTTTCATACTAGTACAAAGAAATGGTACCAGTTATCAAGTTACCTACTTTTTGATGCGAGCCAATGCAGTGTTGTTGATGAAAAGCATTCTTGGCAACTTAAGAATCCCATGAAGGGGTTCCATTAATTTCTCAATTTCCCTTAAACTCTCTTCATCTCCCTTCTGAGCAAATGCCTGAACAAGCCGAGTAGTTGCTAGTTGACTGGGTATCTTACCATTTTTAAGAAGTGTATGGAGGGAAGACATTGCTTCTGTTGAATAGATTAAAAGAGAGACTTTATTCAAAACAGTAGATCTTGATATTACATTGCATATTCATAAATCTAATGAGAGAAAGAAAAATCTTACCAATTATTTTGTTCAACCTACCATTGCCTTTTTAGACTGTTTACTGAAAGTAATTATATGTTGCTATGTATATCTTGCATGTAAGATTTTGAAGTCCACATTTCCAAGGGTACTTTCTTATCACTATGTGTGTCCAATCACACTTGGCCAATAAAGTATTCTATTCTATTCTATTCTATTCTATTCTATTCTATTCTATTCTATCCTATTCTATTCTACACTAAATAGTAGGCCATCATGCATATTAGATAGGAAAATACACTGTTTCTATACTACTACCTGCTCAAGCGTCATTTTTCTAGATTTGTTAAGCTGACCCATGGTCTAACAGGTACTTTTAATGTTTTTTTTTTTTTGAAAGAAAATTTTATTAATTTTCTACAAACAAACAAGACAAACAAAACATTAAAACATTCAACTCTCGTATGTACATCCAGTGTGTCAGTTGGTTCATCATTTTTGTGCATTCATTCTGTAGTCCCAGTTACAATTATGTTACATAACAACTCATATTATCAATCCAAACTTATATATCCTATAATCACTAAAAAAAAAAAAAATTTTTTTTGACTATACTTTTAATCATTCATGCTTTATGAGCTAACAATACTTTAACCAGATTATTCAACAAATCATATAATCATACCAAATCAATCCTAAAAAAATACCTTTATAAATATAATATCAAATAACAAAATAATAGCAAAATAGCAAGATAAAGATATTTCTTACTATCTAAAATATTCTATTATCGTATTTTATCATCTAGCCATTTATAAAAAAGATCCCAAATTTCATAAAATTGTTTATCCTCTTGCTCTCTAATTTCAAATGTCAATCTGCTCATCTCAGCACATTCCAATATTTTCTTAATAATTTCTTCCTGTAATGGTATTTTCTCATTCTTCCAATTTTTAGCAAATACAATCCTGAACTGGAGATTTATATTATTACTATTGGAACAGATGGGTTTTGCTAAAAAATTTATTCAAGCAATCGAAACCATATATAATAAACAGACAGCAAAGGTAATGATGGAGGGGGAACTTACAGATTTTATTAATATAAGAAAAGGCACAAGACAAGGGTATCCCCTATCTCCTTTGCTATTTGTGTTGACCTTGGAAGTGTTGAATAGAAATATTAGGGATGATAAAAGCATAAAAGGAATGAAAATTAAGAAGGAAGAATTTAAGCTACAAGCTTTTGTTGATGATTTAGCTTTTATTTTGGAAGACCTGCTAGAAACAGCTCCAAAGTTATTGGAAAGGATAGAGACATATGGAGAGGTGGCTGGTTTGAAAATAAATAAAGATAAAACAAAGATTTTGACAAAGAATATGCTATTGAGACAGAGAGAAGAACTGGCAGATCTTTTGAAAATTCAAGTTACAAATAAGGTTAAGTATCTGGGGATATATTTGACAACAAGATGTAGCACATTAAAGGAGAATAATTATATTAAACTTAAACAACAGATAACTACAGATTTGAAGAAGTGGGAAAACTTGCAATTGTCATTAATAGGGAGAATTTCAACAATTAAGATGAATATTTTACCTAGAATTTTATTTTTGTTTCAAACAATACCAATTAGGCTTGGAAAAGACTATTTTGAAGATTTAAATAAAATTATGTTGAAGTTTATATGGCAAGGTAAAAAAGCGAAATAAAGCTAAAGCTTTTGCAAGATGCCAGAATTAGAGGAGGTTTTGGCCTGCCTAATTGGGAATTGTATTATCAAGCTGCAAGTTTGATGTGGGTCAAAGAATGGAAGCATAGGTTGTTGACATTAGAAGGGCATGACTTGCTGTTGGGCTGGCATGCTTTTTTATGGTATAAGGGAACTAAAACACAGGGTTATTTTAGAAGACATTATGTACGGGAGTCTTTGTGGTTAAATTGGGAGAAGATAAAAAGACAATGTTATTTGAAAATTCCAGTTTGGTTATCGACCATTGAAGCATTTTCCTATCCTATAATCTACAAGAAGGAACAAACAGTTAGATATGGGGAACTTTTGGATGAAAAGGGTGAACTTAAATCGATCCAAAACTTAGAGGAACAAGGTATAAGGATGAATTGGTTTTCATATGCACAAATACATTCAAGGTATGATGAAGATTCCAAAACGGAGGGATTTTATGATAAGCAGACTGATTTAGATAAGATCTTGATGGGTACTGATGAGAAGGTGATTAAAAAATTATATGGTTATTTATTGGGAATGAAATTAGAGGAAGAACAAGTCAAAGAAACTATGATTGTTTGGGGGAAGAATTTTGGATATGGGATTGATTTAGAGAAATGGCAGAAATTGTGGTCTCAAAATTATAAAATGACAATGTCAACAGCATATAAAGAAAACTTGTATAAGATATTTTACAGGTGGCACTTTCCTCTGACAAGAATAGCAAGAATGTTGAAGAACAAATCTGAAAAATGCTGGAAATGTCATCAGATACCCGGCTCGTATTACCATATGTGGTGGACTTGTGAGGATGCTAGAAAATATTGGACTATAATTCGCATGTGGTTGGAAAAAATGACAAAGAAACATATAGACTTGAAACCAGAGATCTTCTTATTGGGAATTTTACCTGATATATATAGTAAAGATTTGAAATACCTGATTGTAAATGTATTAACTTTTAATGTTTTTTTAACCACTAAGATATCTTTAGAACCTGCAGTACCATCTTGGAGTGGTTCAACAGTTAACTATGCAGTTGGTCCACAATCAATAATGCTCGCCTATGGTAACTTTCAATCCAACTTTTGATATTAGCTATTGAAAATGGTAACATGAAAAAGAAAATCATCACTTTATTATGTATTCTACTGAATTCTGATGATGAAAATCTCCACCATGTATCAAAACACCCAAAATATCTCTTTTGCTTAATTCTCAAGTGCAGGTCCCATAGCTAACAGTAACAATAGAAAAGTTAAAACATTCCTTCTTTGGGAAATTCTTTGGGAAAAGGTGTATGGGACACATTTATAGCTAATCAAAAGCTGTGTACTTATCTTACAATAATAGGCATAGAAAATTTAGTGTGATATCTAAACAGGAAAACAGAAATATTCTATGGTGATAGAGAGCATCATATGGTAAAGGAAAAGGGTGGGAAGTAATTACAACAGTTTGACTTCAGGTGAATGGATGTTTGGTGCTTGGCCGTGCCTCCATCCTAATCAATGTAATAGGTAATAGATGCAGCAGCTATTTTATTGGAGCACCCAGAACATTTTTTCAAAATACCAAATGTTCTCACTGACCACATTTACTTACCTACCGTAAATAATTAAAAATTAAAATTAAACTTCTGATGCTACTTCCCTCACAAGCCACATTGACATAGCTAAAAGGAATTGGTTTGTGTATATGTATGTATACACACAGACACACATATGGATACCAAGAATGAAAAGGTAATATTAAAATACACACATGCACATACATGCAGTTTTCATCAATACTAATTAGATGAAGAGCAACATGTATTTATTTTATTATCATATATATATGTGTATGTACGCACATATACATATCATCATTTTAGCCATTTTGTATATAATGAAGGCCTCTTCCGCATGTTTCCAACCAATATAGTTCTGAGCTTTCTTTTGCCAATGGGGGTCTGCAATACTTGCTGGTGTTGTCAATCCATCTTATTTAAGCCTCTTTTGTAAATGCTTTTTATCAAGTGGAATTCATTCTATTATTGCCTTGGTCCACCTGCCATCAGTTCTTCTTGCTACGCGACTAGCCCTTTTCCATTTCAATTCAATTTGTATATATGTATCTCCAGAATCTCAACACTAACATTTTTCCAATAAATCTTTGATTTAATGGACCATTGGAGTTAGGATAAGGAGGAATAGTCCCCATTTAAATCAATGTCTATTAAATCAAACTGAAGTAATGTATCATTATATAACTGATATTTTATGTTAACTTGTATCATTCTGTAAAAACATAAATTAGATAATTAGATAAAGGATGTAAAAATTGTTTAGATTGCTTCAGATAAATAATTGGAGATGAAATATTTAAAAAAATGTTGCTTCTGAAGTGCACTAAATGGAAAATCAAAATTTCACTATAAAAATGTGACTATTTTCTTAATGAAAATTGACTATAATTTAGACTCTGTTTATCCACATCTGATTTGTGCGTATAACTGACCAAGATCATAATTCTTCCTATTTTTAATCACAATGGCTATGTATTAATTTTCATGTTAAAAATTCTGATGTACTCAGTAAGTGCAACAAATGCATATATATCCCATTATTCACCACCCCCAAAGCCAGTAAAATACACTATTTTCATATAAACAACAACACATTCTAACCAGTTTTACCAGACAGCTCTAGTGTAATATCTCATTTTTAAGCAACTTAAGCAAAGGAGGTATGTTGCACTGTGCTTTTGTCTTATAGTACAGAATACTATGTGCCTTTTGTTGAACTTAGTTTATGATTTATTAATATCCCATGGAAGTAATAAAAACAATTAATACAAAATATTGCACCACTACTTAAAGACAAACACCTGCTGGGACAGCATTACTCTGGATAGGTTTTGAAAGGTCTACAAATTAGAGGCCATCTGTATCTCCAGAAGAGTGTTTCATAAAATGGAGACCTGTTGCTGGATCCATGCCAGTAAATCATCTGAGCATGGGGACCAGCAACAGGTTTTCTTTTAGGGGAATGGAGTGGTCAGATTCAGTTTTGGCGAGTGTTGCCTGACATATTCTCATATTGCACTGTAAAGAGATTTAGAAATAGTAACTAGCACTCTGATTTGGGCCTAGAAGTCAATTTTGAAACCACTGCAGTGTTCTTTTTGCCCAACACAAATAATCCATCCAGTTTTGTGCCAATTGTGGCTACTACAATGTGGAGCCCCACATTGTAGTAGGCCAACTCTGAATGATCAAGGCATGAATTTCCTTCATTGGAGCATCCTTGGTCTGGGTAGATCATATCAGCACATAATATCAAGTATTTTTAAAATACAGAATCCATCCAATTTCAGTTGTACAGTTTTTATCCTAGCTTCCCTGCTCAGCTCTAAAGAATCAAAAATTGGCTAGATAAATAAAGCACAGCACAGAGGAACAGGATTAATGCACTCAGTACTGAGAAAATGATCTCAAGACTTGCAAGTGTTTCATTAGCCATTTTGGGGGGAAAGCCAGGAGGTATCCAACAAGAGAAAGGGAAAACTAAAGGGAAGCAGACACATTTGTAGAAATCAGAGGTCAAATAAAAGCAAAGAAGTTCAAGTTCAATGGTTTGAAGCAGGAAGCCCCTGCCAATCTATCTGCAATATTTTACTGCATCCTTTACTCCACTCTGCTGTCCAAGAGGGAGCCAAAAAAGCAAATTATGGGAGAACAGCAAGAGGTCTTGTTATGCTGTAGAAATTCTGCTTAAGTACTGGTCTCAAGGGAAGATAGAGAAGCTATTCTCCCAGTGACTTTGAGATTCAGGATATCATGTCTGGCATTATAGGGTCATGGCAGCTGATTAAGGGGCAATTAGTTCTGTTGAAAGGATTCCCTGGGGATAATCACTTAGGAACCACGTGGAGCTTAAGTAGAACGTAAGTAGGACCAAAGCAAAATATGGACAGGCCACCCACAGTTTTTCCTATATTTTTTCATCTCCTGATAATCTTTGTTTCTGTGGTATTTCAGACATCTTCACTTCTTCCCACACCATAGATCGCTAAAGGACAGGCACTTCTTATCAGAGATCTGAACTTTTACAACTTAAAAGAGCTATTTAATTAATCCAAGAACTATATAATGTTATTGGCTATAGATTATCCAACTCCAATGTATTTAAACTAAGATATATTTTTCAGAGAATTCATGAAACTAAATGATTTAGCAACAGTCCTACCTTAAAAAAGAAGGCCATTTGCTAAACTAGGATTAAAAATGAAATAAAAAATGGAAAAGATGCATTTAAGCATATGATGAAAACACAAGACATTTCCATCAGCAATCCATAACAACTGTGCTATAAAATTGTTATTTGTGCAAGTTCAGTGATCCTAAACCTGACTGGCCTTCTTGCTATGTGAAAACCAGTAGATTCTGAAGGCAGGTGTTCATGATGAATCTAAACTGGACTCAAATCAATGCATATAGAATAGTAAAATTGTCCACTGCTGCATTCACAGAATTTACACTGTTTAGCCAATACTGCTGTTACCAGGCAAAATAAGTTTACAAAGAGCACAAAAGGACAATGTCTGTTTTATTACTGCTGGCATTGAGAACTATTAAAAGTATTCGATGAAGTTTTTTAAAAAATCAGTATTATAAACATTTAGCGCACAGCCACGCACATTTAACACTCAATTTAACTCACTTGATATCTGGTGCTACCAACACATTGTGCAGGAAAAAACTGCTGGGAATTGTTTCAGATGCTCTAAGGTATGTTAATTTCCAAAGCAAAATGAATTGTGCTGTGAATTTTAACACATTTGAAAGCCTGTACTTTTTCTCATTCTGGAACACAAATTTTGCATGTCTGAAGAGCTGTGATTCATCTTAAGAAAACCCATCTTGTGTTAAATGGAACGGAAACTGGACTAAGTGGTCAAATGACAAGTACATTCATATTCAAGCTGTATTATAAATGCATGTACAGTAATTTACGTCTCTCAGCTACCACAAAAGGCGCTTGATAAGCAGGTAATTTGCTAAATGGACTCCTTTATCCAAGTATTCGAAGGGCGTTACAAGAAAAATCTGCAGAGGCATTAATGTGACGTAAAGGTCAAGCATTGTGACATACCTTTCAAATAATCCCGCCTAACTTGCGTTAAGATGAGGAGGCTGCTGGCAGCATCGTTCAGCACGAAGCCCTTGATGTGGTTCTTAGCGCTAAAAGAAGCAGACATTTAGAAAGGAATTACTGACATGCTTCTGATACGATAATAAATGGTTGAGCACCAAGGTGAAATTATAAAAACTACTGTTCATATGTTAAAAATATTGCTGCAAAATATCGACCTGGAGACAGCTTTTGTGTTATCCTGTCAATGGTTATAGAAGGATATTTTTTTTGTGCATTCTGACAGATGACAAAGTTGGAAATGAGCAACAAAAGAAACAAAGTACAAGATTTTTTTAAACAATCGGTTCAGATTCTTGAATGCTGACATATTACATGACGAAAATAACTGCATGCCCACTATTGTTCTGCTGTATCCTAAGCGGGATACTTTGTTCTTCTTTTTAAAACAGTCACCATAATTATAAAATGTAAAACCATTCTTCCTGCAATAAAAAACATTTATTTTCAGCACAGTATATTTTAAATACAAATCAAAGGGATATTATGAACCAGTTCTGTATAATTTAGTTGATTTAATTTTCATTTTTTTGTCATCTAGACATGTGCAGAATTAAAAAAAAAACTTTATGTATTACTCTGCTGTCCTATAACTAAATTGCATCATTCATTAATTCTGTAATTTAAAAGACAAAAACAAAAATGAACAACTTCACTTACCAGAAACTGCAAGAAGAAATTAGCTTTACTACTATTTAAGTCCTTTTGAAAAACAACCCTTGAACACGCTGATCAGAAAACCTTTTCCTATTTTCATGTCCATGGCTTTAAATGGTCCCCACATAATTAAACATAGACTTTACTCTTAAAATTCCCCCTGAGAGGAGTAAATACATGGCTGGCCATTTGCTGTATCAACAATCAGGATAAATCACAGGGATCATCTTGTGAGAAACAACAGAAGAGCCCAACTTTCTGAATTTATGAACTGAGCGGATTAGGAAATAAACAGAGTCATTGCTAAATTATTCTCCCCAATCTCAAGAAAATCCTCCGCTAAATTCATAATATGACCTTCCTCTCAGTCACTTTCAGCTTCTGGGCCCTCAGGATTTCCTTACTCTTCCAAACCAATCTGCTTAATCTCTGCCTAAGCCTTCATTGCTCTTTTTTTTTCTTTTGCCCCATCTGTCAAAACCTGTAAGTCAAAAACTCATGCATAGAACTGTAAATGACATATTACAAAGGATTTACTTTCCCCAATCTTCCAATCTTCAGTGCAATTACATAAGTGTTGCTGTTATTACAGATCTAATCCTTTATTTCAAAACTTTTACATTTCTATTTTAGAACTATAGTTAAATTTCATTGATATCTTTGGGGTGATAATAATAATAAAAAATATGTTTCTATAAAGTCACTAATATTCAGTATTTCCAATTTATCAGAAATTATTGATTTTTTTAAAAAAATAAATATTTACCCATACAGGTAGGAAAAAGAAAATAATGACATTATTTCTTCCTTACTGTAAGCTAGGCAGAACTCCCTTCCAAAATAACCTGATTTGGGAATTCTCCTTTCCCAATATACAATCTTATTGTATTTCACTTGGATTACCACATTATTATAATTTTATTATTATTTGTGTCTGCTGGTAATAGACTATGTCAAATGTATTGTGTTCTGATATATTTCCCTGCTTAAATTTTTACCAAGTGTTAATCTTTGCCAATGTGATGAAAAGCTATTTCTCTATAATTTATTAAATATTCAACAGTCCTAGCGATTTGTTTGCAACTTACCAAGCAATCCTGAAAATTCTTTGTTTTGACACCTAACGTAAGTGTATCCTATCAAAATTAATGTAAAATGTAGCAAAAGGAGCAGGTTTTATAGAAGACCCTCTTTTTTACATAACGCTGCCATTTGGTTAGGAGAATCTCTGTGTTTCTCTGATCTTTATTTTCTGGATTAGTATCTATATTGCAATTCATTTTGGAGGCAATGGTAAAGCATGATTTAGCTGAGCATTAGATATATAAATGAAGTATACTGCCTCTCACTCTCTCTTGCTCTAGAATATCAGTGAAGAAAATATGGGTGGTTTTTATTTTGTTATTTTTCAAAACCCATGCTTTTTTTTTTTGTTTTTACTTGCTTATTTAAAATAATAGGAAGAGGAAAGAATATTAGGTATGTTCGCCATCCGGAGTTATTTTTACAAACAATAAAGGCAGGGTATAAATAAATGAATAAAGATAATAATAACAAAGGCTAAACATAGTTTTGTTGGATCTGAGATGCCATGCTAAATTATGCTAAAGCAGAATTAGTTCAAGTACAACAGCAAGGTTTTGTGTATTTGGGAGGACAACTGGAAAGGACTGTAGAGCTGAAGCTCATTCACATGACCTTTCTGTTGTTTACTAGTAACCATTTAACTCAGGGGTCTCCAACCTTGGCCCCTGGAAGCCTGGTGGACTTCAACTCCCAGAATTCCACAGCCAGCTGGCTGTGGAACTCTGGGAGTTGAAGTCCGCCAGGCTTCCAGGAGCCAAGGTTGGAGACCCCTGATTTAACTCGTAGCTGTGCAACATGTCCAAACATAGTGAAATACAGGTAAGATGTTAGGGTTTAAATACTGAAGTTAAATTTTACTTTATCATCTTATTTTAAATAATTTCAGTATAATTTTAATTAGTTCACAATTTAAATCGTGCTTTGTTTTCTGTTCATGTTAATCTTTATTTCTAGCATATTATTTTTTGAAAATTAGTCAACTTGTTGGAAATTTTGTGTTTCTGTATATTAATTACTTAATATAAATCTCTATTTTTTTGAACATACAAAAATCTCAGATTATTTTCTAGTAGCTATTTAATTCTATTATTGTTGTTTTTGCTATATAAATTTAATCTAATACTGTCCCTTTCAACAATCTTCTGATTTCAAACTTTTCTCTCATTCTTAGTTACAATGTAAGCTAACTGTAAAGATAATTCATTCCTCTAACAGTCTCAATATTTACAGCTGATACCCACCACTGCTATTTCTACAGTATGATGGATTAGATTACAGTTGGATATGCTGGCCACAGAGACAATCTTCTGTATGTAATCTGTTTTTCTCACTATTGATATAAAATTAGTCCACACGCTAATAAGTTTATTTCAAGTAAGTTCTTTTAAGAGATTCAAGCTATTGAAGAAATGTGTGGCATAGCTGCATATTCAGATCTCTACTCCACACTGGGGATTTTATGCATGAAGCACAGCTGTCTGATGCACTAAACAACATTTATTCCTATTCATATGATTTTGTTAAGAGAATATTAGCAATATTTGTTCTCTGGTCTTCAGATCCCAGGACTACCTACACATAAGAATTGTTTGGTGTATTTATAATGTACGCATTTGTTAAATTGTTAAGTGTACCAAGTGTGTGACTAAGTCATGATGGGCTAGTAACAAAGATGATTTGAGAATGCAACTTTTTTAATTCAATGGTGGCAAGTCTAGTACATTACACTGATGTTGTCCTTAAACAACAGGCAAGATATGAAATAATGTAAATGCAAAATTACCCATACCTGCTAAAAAAACCAGATGCATACATAAAATGACTTACATTTTTTTAACTTCCATTGCTTCTTCAAGAGAACCATGGCTGAGCAATACTTTGATAAGATTGTTGTAACAACTGACATTAAGTACAAAGTCCTTTGCCATTAGAAAAAGTCTGTATGCCTCTGCAAAAGAATTTAAAAAGCAATAAATGTGTCAGAATTTATTGAAATGGCACAATAAAACTCCCATCTTTTCTTCATAACAGCATGTGAAACAAACCTGTTTCAGTGCTTCTTTCTGAGCTCAAAGCTCAAGAGCTTCTTTCTGAGCTCAAATTTAAGAGCTGTTTTAGTGTCCAATAAAAATATCATTTCTATTGAACTTTTAGCAACTTAAATTTGTCTTCATATTAAAAGGGAAGGAAGAGGATTACCGCCACCAGTGAGAAATAAGTTATGTCTTAGCCAGTCACAAAACAGCCCTTTTCAAAATCACTGTCAAATCACTGCAATGCTACTCATTTAAGAATACTCTACATTCAATTTTAAGATAATTCCTGATTCTTGTGATAGTTTCAATGGTTAATATTTATCCCAGAATTTTTTTGGAAACGTTAGCAGTATTTCTACTTTTGAGAGATGAAATTATTTGCTTACAACTAGGTTTACACAGAAACATACCATTTATAAATATACTACAACAGCATTTATCTGACTGATTAATGGTTTTATTTCACACATTCACAATAACTGACAGTCAAAAGACATTACAAGAAGAGGGAGCCAAGGAGGAAAAGAGAAATATTCTTTTAATCATTTACTTTTCTGAACAAGATTAAGCAGATGTGAATGTCCCACCAAAACATTAATCTGCTCTAAAAATAAATGTTACATATCTGAAACCCGCTCCCCACTGTTCAACAGTTTACTTTAGAAAGGCATTTCAATCATTATAATGAAATATTACACATAAGCTTACATATGCCTTGAATATCTGAAAATAGATAAAAAAAAACGAATGAAGAATAGGTGAGACAGAATTTGAAAAATTAGACTATATGTACTGGCTAAATAGATGCAAATCTTTTATTATGTTATTCTTAAAGGTATCATGAAATTTGGTGAATGTTGCAGTGATCAAGAATATGTTCATAAGATCTTGCATTGAAACAAGTATGTGTAACAATTTACACAGCTTCAGATCAATATTCATTACTTTTGTTCTTTATTATGTTTGTAATTACAGTATTTTAGCATCTAGATTATGTAGCTAAAGTACCAAGTATTATATGTTAATGCTAGGTTACTGCATTCAATGAAATGAAACACATATACACAGAAACAATATACAGCTGTAGGACAGTAGTATAAGGTTAAGTCTTGATAGCTTTACTTAAGAAAATAGTATTTGATCATTGGGAGTCAAGATTAAAGAAAAAACATGAAGACAACAAGTTGAAGAATATATGTTGCAGGCTAGCTGGCATGTTTTCTGAAGTTATTAATTAATCAAAATACTGCTGGAAGGAACCTTGGAGTCTTCTAGTTAAAATCCCCTGCTCAAGTAGGAGACCCGATACCATTTCAGACAACTGACTGTCCAGTCTTTTCTTAAAAACCTCCAGTGATGAAGTACTCATTACTTCTGAAGGGAAGCTGTTCGACTGGTTAATTATCCTTACTGTTATGAAGTTTCTCCTTAATTGCAGGTTGTTTCTCTCCTTGATTAATTTCCATCTATTGTTTCTTGTCCTAACCTCTGGTGCTTTGGAAAATAAGTTCACCCCCTCCTGTTTGTGGCAACTTCTCAAATACTGTCTCAAAGGTACTTTTTTTTCCCCAAGAGGCAACTGAACTTTCTGTTTTTTCTTTGAAGACATTTTGCTTCTCATCCAAAAAGCTTCTTCAGCTCTGTCTGAATGGTAGGGAATGGAAGGACTTATACTCCTTGCAGACAGCTGGTAATTTGCATTAAAAAAAAATTTTTTTTAAAAGGCTGTGCTTAACTATTTGCTAAAAGAATGCAAATGACCACTGTCAGCAAGGAGTATAAATCCTTCCATTCCACACTATCCAGTCAGAGCTGAAGAAGTTTCAGCTTCTTGGATGAGAAGCAGATGTCTTCAAAGAAAAAATTTGGATGAGAAGCAAAATGTTTTCAAAGAAAAACCAGAAAGTTTAGTTGTCTCTTGATATATAGCACCCTTGGGGCAACCATGACCTTGACTGAGAATCTCCATAGACCAGGGGTGGGCAAACTACGGCCCGTGGGCCACATCCGGCCTGTTGGTCTGTCCAATCCGGCCCGCCCCTGCCCTGAAAAAAAGTTGCTGGGCGTGGCGTATTGCCCTGAGCCGCATGGCCCCCAAAGCTGCAAAACAGTGCGGAGCGCTCTGGAGTAGGAAGAAAAGAAGAACTTTGCAAAGGCCTCGGCTGAGAGTTTGAAATCACCTTTGAGAGCGACTTCTCCGAAGGTGAGTCCCCACCGATCCCGCTTTTTTTCCGGGGCTTCCAGGCTGAAACTTTGCACAGGCAAAGTTTGCAGGTGGGAGCGTCTTCCTGCCAAGGAAAGGGAAGAGTTCCGCCTGGTGGGCGGGAGGAGGTGACCCGGTGGCGCTCCTGGTTTCCCCTCCGCCGCACTGTGCAAAGTTTCAGCCTGGAAGCCCTTTCGGCTTCCTTTTAACTCACGGGTGCTCGCGCCTGGCCCCGAGCTGCGCGGCGGAGGGAAGCCCAGCGGGTGGGCGGGCTGCTTGAAGGAGGCAGTAACCAAGTCTTATAAAAATGTGGTACAGTAGATTCAGGTAACATAAATATGTAAATATCCTGGCACTAAAGTTTTCAGTTGCAGTTATATTGTGTGTTCATAGAAAAAAACTAGAGAAAAAAGTTAATAATATATTCAACAAAGATTTAAGAAGCCAAAACTGATTTACCTCTGTGTTTATCATTTCTGCAAAATTCATTTATTTTTTCATTAACTTGATATGATTGCTGAGGAAGTGATGACAAGCCAATTGCTGCAGAATCATCATCGCTTTCATACCAATTCTTAAAAAGAAACAAATGTCTTTTATTTTTCTAAATACATAATTTATGAAACTTATTATCTAATTAAAAAGAATTATTCTAATGTAGGTATTTCATCATAAAAACACTGAATCTAATTTACCTCAGGTACAGCAAATGGAACTTTCTGATTATTAGCTTTAAAAATATGTCCTAGCAAATGCAAAGTTCTTGAACGGGGAACAATGTTTTCTTCCTGCATTTTAGTCCAAACAGATTCAGCCTTTTCCAAATCATTATTTTTCTCTGAAAGAAGAAGAAAAGAGAAAACAATGACACCTAAGCACTGTTGATAAATGTATTTTAACATGTTACCACAAAAAACAAAGATTTCAAATTTCAAATATTTTAGCAAAAAACTCCACTAAAACTAATAAGCTAAAATAAAAAGTACTTTGTTCTTTCTGCTTCACGTTTTATGAAACAATCATGGGAACACCACTGTTTACCAAGAGAAGGAAGATTTTATTTCAATAACTTGTTTCAACTCTATATTCATTTTGGAAATAAAATAGCTGTTGTTGAGGTTGCGTTAAGTGCTTAAGCAAAGTTTGACAAAGTGTCATAATTTACAAGTTTGTTTGTACTTTTATGTACTCATTCCGGCAAAGGGATGTGCTGCTCCCCTAGGATCACAAAAGAAATGTGGTTCTTTTGCTCATATTTTTATTCATACAACACTAAGTATATAAAATACCCTTCTTAAAATACCAGCATAAATCCTAAATACAGTTTGCAGACAAGGATGCTCTTGGGTCTATTTTCTTTCATTTCTATGATGAAGGATTATAATTAATTACCAAATATAAAGCACTAAGGAACACATTATTTTATCTTATAAGAAAAAAGCTGTTCTTTTAATTTGAATAAAGGAATTGCTTGTGCCTTTTATTTTTGCTGATTGGAGAAATTTTTCATAAAATTTACTTTCTTATATTTCTCTCTCATAGGCATATTGTCTAGGAAATTCCTATTGTGAAGAAGAGAATAATCTCTAACTGGGGACAAAATATGCTTTGAAGCCTAATGCTATGTTTCTTTATTTAAACTGAAATTCTGACCCCTTTTTTGCTTATTTTCTGCTGAATAGTAAGCCAATAGTAAACCATCTAAAGCAGAGCTGTGGAGGCAGAAGTGGGTTAATCTGCTTCAGCAAAAAAAAGCAGATAGTCCTTTGCACTCTAAACATAGCTTCATAATGCTTCCTTCCATTTTGTGTGGGTTTACAAGGATAACTGGCCTATGCAAACAGAAGAGAGACCAGGCAATGAAAGGAAACCTTTCAGCATTCATATTTAAGTTTTACTAAGAAGCTTTTCCCATCTGACATTAAAGTAATGCATAAAGGTATCAATCTGGATCAGTACAACAGAAGACACACAAAGGTTCAAACTTTTTCCATCCTTGGCCATTCTATAATTTACTTTGGAAAATTGTTTTTAAAAAATAAATTATAAATCTTTTCTGGGCCATTTTTTCTGTGACTTAGGCTGGGAGCCAATTAGTAGACACCATGGCCTCTAGTCAATTTCTGAGTTCCCCAGTCAATTTTGTGATCCAAAATGCAGGCTACTCAAATCACCCTTAGTTTTAATAGAATTACCAATGTGAGGCTATATTGGTCCAACTTTGAACAGTAACAGACACATTCTTTAAAACATATATACATAAAAGCTGTAAAACTGTTTGACAGTACAAATACATATGAACTTCTGATTTTTTTTCAAATAATAATTTCAGCTATTTAACATGCCTGCCAAAGTTAAATCTCTCCGAGTTGAACGTGCAATCACCCTGTGCTATGAGGCTCTCAATTTTATAGCATTTTCCTCTAAAGCTTAACAAGTTGCCTATGTAATGGTAAGATTATGAAAGGATTGGAAGAATGCAAGTGTACTTGGCTATCTTCTATTGAAAGCAATTATGTACATAGCAAAGAGGAACATTTTTTCAAATTATTTTGCAGACAGCAAAACAAGACAGTTCAAAGTAAAGGGAGAAATTACACAGACACTTCTTGAATTTCTGAAACATGGTTTAGTACTACAGAATGATGGGAAATGGTAACTTTCTTTTAAGAAACTCAAGAGATAAATGACACCTATGCAGAAGAAAATAGGTGGTTTACAAAAACCTTCAATTATCATTCAGCCAAAGTAAGCCAACTGTAGAATGTTTCCTTATTCAAGTTAATACTTTAGAACTGAAAGAAAGAAACCAATTGGTAAATTGGAATGTAGCCCAAACACACTGAATATTTCACCCATGGACAAGTTGCTGAAATGAATGCAAAAATGCCACCTAATTTTTCTTTAAATAGAATATATGAGCACTGGTCAAAATGAAGGAAAAATAGGGTTATGCCAATATCTTTAAATCAGAAGCTGCACAGAACCCGTAAAGGGGGAGTGGGAGGTGGAAGAGGAAACTGAGGGCCCAATAAAGGCCTTCAGTTGCAGGGAAATGCTTACAAATGTGAACAAGAATAAATGCAGACCTTTATGCTTGTAGCTAAACAGAATCCACCATCATGGTTACCAGCCCATTTAGATAATATCTAGAGGATAGTAGTTCAGATCTCAGCTTTCTTAAGTTTTCTAAATCTCTTTTAAAACAATGTATAAGGAAGGAAGATAAGCAAGATACCTGTTTTGGTCCTTTTCCTTGTGATGAAGCTAAACTAGACACAGAATCCTATTTTTATTTGAGCAATACGGAAGAGAGGCCTATCTCATAAGTTTTACAAACTGAAGGCCTCAAGATGACCTTTGGTCTTTTCCAGTTAAGAACTGGTAGGAAATACCTATTCTGGAGATTTGTAACCTTTCAGAACAGGCAATACTGGATGATAATAATATTTACTCTTGTCTGGTATATGGAAGTTCTGTGCATCTAACCTCCTTGGTGGTTTCTACATTTTATTTTTAATTGTAAGGCTTGTAAGGATACTTATCTATTCTTTCATGTTACAGTTGAATTAGCCTTTGGGAAGATGCTTAGTAATTATATTCTTATGATAGATAAGTCTAGCCTATGAAACATAAAATAAAACTGGTCACTTTACTTACGGTATAATAACAACAGAGAATAATACATCTTATCTCTATCACAATCAAAGAGGTTTTGAGTCAGTGTTACCATGGCTTCCAGGCTCTCACCCTTTAAAATAAAAACAGAACATGTATATTATAATATTCATTTTTTTCTGTTTACATTGGGAAATTATACAACTTTCCATACAATCTATGTTGACAAAGGTGTGAAGGCCTGATTAACAGGAAAATAACATTGAACGAATCACATGTTTTCAAAACATGGACCAATGATTTAGTAATAATTTTCATAATCTATGAATTCTTAGATTAACAAAAATAACTATAAAAATATTCAAAACATGCACAGATATTTCAAACAACATTACATAAATCTAACACAGCAATTTTCATATATTTGCATTAATAATATTCATACATTTGTCCATCAAATATTCTCTTTTAGTATGAAACCACTTTCATTTGCCTTTTGGTTTAACATCCCAGCAGCTGCTTTAACGTCTAAATACATACGTAGGTTTATCTGGAAAGCTATTTGCTTTGTTGGAGAGTGGTTGATAGCACTTTTAAAAAATATGTATAGCATAAGACATGTCGGAGTCCTGACAGTTTACTTCAGTTCTTAATCTTACTGGTGCTATAGTTCAAACAACCTGTAGTGCCCATTTTTTCCTCACTACTACACATTGTGAGGTATCAAACATTACAAGTAAGAAAAAAGCACTTTGATGGGCTTTTTTGAAAGATATAAGAGGCATCATATGACACCTATCACAAACAGAGGCAAAGAATTTGAAAGAAGAAAGGAGAAGCATCTTGCTTCCCAAAAACCTAATTGTGATAACCTAGGGTGGGATGCAAAATAAACACAGTCACAGAAAACAAGTGAAGCCCCTTTTATTCCTTCACTTTGCTTCCAAGCTCCAAATATTCTTGACGGAAGACAAAAAAACTCCCACACAAACAGTTACAAGAAGGAAAAAAGCAACACAAACCAGGCAAGATAAGGGCTGAGAACGTCCACAGATAACACACACTGGGAAGGATGCCAAAGTCAGAGAGGAACCATAAACTAGAGGTATTTCCACGCTTTGTTTCCAGCATTTGCCCGTATGCATGTTTGACCTCTTATTCAATTGTCACAGCTGCAGCCCATGAAGAGGATCAAGGCCCTCTCCTCCCTGCGTGCCCTAGGATGGAGAGGGGATGGGCCTGGGTCCTCCTCTGACTGCTCAGCCGGCCTCTACCCTTCCCCAGCCTCCTCCACCTCCTCTCCCTCAGAATCAGTCTCCACCAGGGGCATGACAATAATCATGTAAACTCTCCAAAAGGATAAAGGGAGATAGTGTGCTCCTCTTTGACTGGGGTTTTGCAGCACGGGTAGTAATAGGTCATTAACAGTATGAACTATCAAGATTTTGCAAAAATAGAAAGAGAGGAGAGTGATCAGAGCAGCTGTATGTCCATTGAGCTTTGAGAATAAAAGAATAATTATCCTACTATAATCTCTTGGTAGACCAATATCAAGAGCTTCTAATTATTCAGTAAGAATTATTGAATGATTGCTTCCTGCAAAATAAGCAACAATTACAAGAGGATTTATTCAAGGTTTATTCCAGCCAATTTCTAGATTTGAGTTTCTCCGAATGAGGTGACAGAAGTTTTCCTGTGGGGTTTAAGTGACGGTCCCATCACATTTCCTCTAAGGCAAGAATTTGTATTTGATTTAAATGAAAGCCTACCAGGGGAACAAGAATACAAGTTCTATTACCAATGGTTCCCTTAAAGATTAAAAGAGCCTGTTTGGTGTAGTGATTCAGGCATCACGCTAGAAATTGGGAGAAAGTGAGTTCTAGTCCTACTTTAGGCATAAAGCCTGCTGGATGATCTTACACTAATCACTTTCTTTCAGCTATCAGAAAGAGAAAATGCAAACTACTTCTGGAAAATCTTGCCAAGAAAACTGTAGGGACTTACAGTCTCTGAGAATCGAACATGATTAAACAGAAGAGGGGAAAAATGGAAAAAATCAAACAAATGAAAATGAATAGAGCAAATCTAGAATGGTGACTTGCAATGCTTGTAGCATGTTTATTTTCCTGCCTGAAAATAACCTGATGAATATTTGAGAAATATTTAAGGGGAAAAAATGCAGCTTCAGCTAACAAGAATGCAAATTTTAGAGTTCACAGAAAAGAAGTTCTTCTAACAAAAACTAACTGCGGAAATAATTATCTATCAATAACACAAGTCTAACTGGAAGTTGTGCAATAGAAAAGCATAAAAACTATTGGGAATAAACCCAGAAGATAGTAAGCACTACTGGAATTCATAAATATCAGATTTACAGGTGGATAAAGTTCTAAGTGCTCAAAAGAAGAAAAAGAAACAATGCAGATCCTTAAAGATGGCAGATCCTTCAGGGGACAATGGATGGAACTTGAAGATCAAGAGGAAAGTCATGGCTACTGCAAGGAACTGAAATAAGCATATACTGGCAGGATTCATGGCTCTAGAAGTGCGCTGACTACTAGAAGCAAGGATCAGGAATGGGACAGAAAAAAGTCTTATCATGTTCATTGATAGTGTTATCCTTCTTGTTAATCATATTGGAACGAAAGATGCTGCCTAAGAACTTAATAATTTTGGAACAAAGTTCAAGATATAAATTATTAAGGTGGTGTTTCTATTCATCCTGCAGGTACTTGATGAGGTCTCAATGATACCACGATTTATAAACTAGGCAAATGTGAGCTAGACTGAATGACAATTCAATGGATTCAATATTGCTTTCTTGAAAAATTACATGCCAAAACACATATCAAGATAAATGACATGGGATATTGGTGAGGTGCCACAAAGATTTGTCCTGAGTCTCTTACTCTTCAATATTTTTTTTTTATTGAGGTGAGGGAATGTTAATCAAATCTGCAGATAACACAAAATCAAGTGGGGTGACAAATCCTGCAGGAACATAACATTTTAAAATGATCTAGGCTGAAAGTAACACAATGTCAGACAAGGGCAAAATTTGTAATTTAGGAAACAAAAATTAAACTGATAAAATGGATGGTTTGGTAACAATGCATGTGAAAAAATTTTTTTTGGAACAGTTGTTGATCACAAACTGAGTGTCAGACAGCAATGCGGTTGCAAAAAAGACAGATTCAATTTTACATTCCATTAACAGAGCCATATATTATAAAAAATTAAGCCTCTTGTTCTTATTATTACTGCTATCTTGTTGATATTTTCTAAGACTACAGGAGTTAGGGAATGAGAAATTTAAATCCTATACAGAGAAGGTTAAAGGGTATATTTGGCCTTGAAAAGGGTGGACTGGGGAGGAATATAGCATTGCTCTAACACTAGAAATACCAAATTACCCCCCCACCCCCACCCCAAAAAAATCCTTAGTTTAAGTGGTCTAAATTTTCTTCTCTAATTTCATTATTCTGAACTAGCTGTTTTTTGACCAGAAACAGTCACAATTCATGTAAAGTCTGAGAAGAATACGGGGGAAATAATGGTGCCTTAAATATAATCTACTTGGCAATTTTAAGACATGTAGACTTCAACTCCCAGAATTCTCCAGCCAGCATAGTTGGCTAGAGAATTATGGAAGTTGAAGTCCACACTTCAACTTCCACACGTATTAAATTTGCCAAATTTGGGGATCCCTGATCTATAACAATGTCTCTCAATAGTGGTAACTTTAAGACGTGTGGACTTCAACTCACAGAATTCGCCACACATTTTAAAGTTGCCAAGGTTGAGAACACTGATTTAAAGGATAAGAAATCAAGAATAATTAATCACAGAGCAATTACAATGTTGCCATCTGGAAACTTGATTAAATACTATTCAAAGATCACTGCAGAAAGTAATTTATTTGTCCTTGGATATGAATGATTTGATGGTAATGTGGAAGAATTCTACTGAATCAATGATATACACAAATCAAAATTAATAGTATACATACATTATTATTTGTAATACATCTGTTTGCAAACCATTCCAATCTTTCTGGTTTTGCTCTTAAGCCGGGTGTCTGTAAAAAAAGAATTCAAAATAAGTATTTGTTTTGTAAGGATAATTTCTTCAAAACAAATTATTAACCTGAATTTATAATTTGGCTTCCTGAAAGGCAATTGAGCCCCCACTGGGCTTTATAGTGAAAAATTCTTACTTTTCCTAAAATAGCAAAAACAAAATTTATTTTTCTAATTAGTTTATGGTATCAATAGAATTGTGCTTTTAAATTAACATTCCAAGATAGAATATATATATAAATACTATACTTTCAAGTGCTTATTCCTTGAGACATTCTGTCCTGAAGAACAAACAGATATTTTTATTTATGTCATAGATTAGTCTGCTAATGCTACTTACTTTAATTTCTGTTAAAGGCTTCAATTTTGTATATACCTATTTATGGATAAGATTCACTTAAAATAAGGTAATTTATTAGAACACAAATAGCTCAATTTGAAATTGTTTTCCATGCACAAAACTATAACAAAATATTTGGCATTTTAAACTTATTTGTCAAATTTAAAAGGTAGTCAAAGACTCTGAGCAGCATACAATTTTGAAAACAAAGAAAGAAGAAAACAATGTACATCCTGAAGAGCAAACGCAAGAGAAAAAATGTGTAAGGGCTCACCACCCACTCTATAGAGCAGGGGTCTCCAACCTTGGCTCCTGGAAGCCTGGCGGACTTCAACTCCCAGAGTTCCACAGCCAGCAAAGCTGGCTGTGGAATTCTGGGAGTTGAAGTCCGCCAGGCTTCCAGGAGCCAAGGTTGGAGACCCCTGCTATAGAGAGTAAGGAAAATATCCTTGATCGAAGTACAGGTAGTCCTCTTACAACGGTTTGTTTAGTGATCATTCAAAGTTACAACACTTAAAGAAGTAATTTATAGCCATTTTTCACACTTATGACCATTGCAGCATCCCCATGGTCACAGGATCAAATTTCAGACTCTTGGCAAATGACTCATATTTATGTTATCCCATATGATCAGCTTTTATAACCTTCTCACAAGCAAAGTCAATGGGAAAACCAGATTCACTTAACAATTGCGTTACTTACAATTGCAATGATTCACTTAACAACTGTGGCATGAAAGGTCTTAAAATGGGTCAAAACCCACTTTATAATTGTCTTGCTTAGCAACAGAATTTTTGGGCTGAATTGTGGTCAAAGGTTGAGGACTACTTGTATAGGCAAAGTGGGCTGAAACATTTTTTTAAGCCTTGGGAAACAAGATAATCGTTGGAAATGGCTCGGGCAGACACCTCTCTGATTCACTGAATATAAGAAGGAGATTTGGGTCTAGGGAGTATATAATAAATCAGGGATATAAATAAATAAAATAAAAATATTGTATTTTGATAATGAAACTCAGGCATCCAGAATTCTCCAATACAACTCCAAACTTTTTTTTCTGCACAAATGCCTTCCTGACAGTCACTTCACAATAATCACTCACAATGAAAAGATATATAACGTTTAGTAACCATTCTATTCTTACTATAACAGAATATATATTTTTCAAAAACATATTTCTTTTACTACTCTACTAGCCAGTAGTCCATGTAATTACTGGGTATTTTCCAGTAAGCATGAGGAATATTCTGCAATCAACTACTTCAGAATATTCTGTAAACCCATCTATATTACTGCTAAATTCCTATTATACTGGGTAGTATCATTAGTGTATGATATGTAACATCCAATAGGTAAAAAAACTGAAGTGTGAGTAGCCAAATTTATAAAACAATGCCATAGTAACTGTCATTGTTTTATAAGTTTGGCTACTCACACTTCAGTTTTTTTACCTATTGGATGTTACATATCATACACTAATGATACTACCCAGGAGAATAGGTAGTAAAATTTTGGAAAGATCTGAGCATTTAATTTCCTTCTCACATACATATTCAAAAGAGAATAAAGTATGATTATGAGACAAATAGGATCAATAAAATATCTTTGCATATTATTTTACAGTTCACTTTATATTTGCAAGTAGGTACAAAAAGAGCACATTCAATTATCACTTATATTCCATTCTGAATCAATTTGATGAGAATATACAAGACAAAATAACCAAGCAACAACTGTAAAATTAACATTTTACACATTATGCCCATTGACATTGTACAGAAGTATTTCATTTGAAATTAACATTTTACACATTATGCCCATTGACATTGTACAGAAGTATTTCATTTGAAATTGCAGATAATCCCCTTTGTGACATGGCAAAAATCAGATTCAACTTTCACCTCCAACTTTCAATATTACTTATGTTCCAAATGCCAATTATCTAAACAGTTTTAAAATCTGAAAAAGTGTATGTAGCAAATCCTTTTCTCTTAAGAAATTATTTTGTAGCAATCACTGCAAGGATCACTGAATTATACTATGGATGTTCTTGCATTTCATTTTGAAATGGAGAAGTGTTTTTACATATACTGTGTTCTCAATTATGAAAAGAACATCTAGGTCAGATTAACTAAATCTCTTGGACTGCTACAGTAGTCTATATTGGCAGTTTATCTCTAACCATTCTGCTGCATTTTCAAAAATGAGTTTAACATTTCAATTATAACATTTATCTATACTTTATTATGGGTTATAATTATGTATTGCATTTTAATAAATTTTGTGTTTTTAAAGTTGTTAATCACCCCAATAGAAATTATAAAGCTAAATATAATTTTATAGCTTTTCCTTCTCACCTGTAGTTTCACTTTTTAATCATTTATTGCAATTTTCAGACATATTTACTTTCTAATGAGTCAAAAGTATATTTTTCTCTATTATGTCACATTTACATCTCTGCTATTGAGTTAATCTCTCTCTCCCAACCTACCTATAGACGCTTTTATAATTAAGGGAGCATCTGCTTTACTGTTGTTGTATATTTTGTATATTAAGAGAAACTGAGATAAAATCAGCATTTTAATAATTTTATTGAAAGAGCAACATGTTCACTGGCATTTCATTATTTTATTTATTTATTTATTCATTGTATTTATATGCCTACCCATTTAAGAAAAAAGTTACAACACTGTATAACTTGAGAGGAATGGAACTGAAGCCTTCTTTTTCCAAGTAAACAGAAATCCCTGTGCTAACAGAAGTACCTTCTGATCATCCTGTTATAAAAAAAATATGTTGGCAAACCAATATGATTCTGAGGACTCTTCCAGGGAAGGAGTTCAAAAGATCTGAAGGTTTAGTTATATTTTTGGAGAGAATGGTAACAGTCTATGTATCTGACAAAATGGGCTTGATTAAATTATGTAAATAGATTTATGACTTTTTAAAGTGCCATAAAACTCTGTTATTTTAGATCCTCAACTGCATGAACCAGATAATTCATTCTTTGCTGAAGTTCAGTCCTTGCAAGGATCAAAATACAGAAGTATTTCCTCATGATTGATAAGTGATTACCAAATCCTTATCCTGAACAAAGCTTTAACTACATGTCATTTTAATGTCTTCATGGTTTAATATACAGGTAGTCCTCAACTTTCAACAGTTTGTTTAGTGACTGTTCAAAGTTACAAAGGCACTGAAAACAGTGACTTATGACCTTATTTCACATTTATGATTGTTGCACCATTCCCATGGTCATGTGATCAAAATTCAAATGCTTGGCAACTGGTACATACTTCTGACAGTTCCAATGTCCCAGGGTAATGTGATCACCTTTTATAACCTTCTGTCAATGGGGAAGCCAGATTCATTGAACAACTTTGTTACTAACTTACCGACTGCAGTGATTCAGTTAACAACTGAAGAAAAGAAAGGTTGTAAAATGGGGCAAAACTCATTTAACAAATGTCTTGCTTAACAGCCAAAATTTTGGGCTCAGCTGTGGTCGTAAGTCAAGGACTACTTGTATATGCAGATATACAAAAAATATATTTCTACTTCTCCCTGTACAACCATGCTGCCATTTGCATATATTTAGCCATCCACATCAATAATGTTAGAAGTGAAATTTCTTTTGAACTTTATTTTACAAATAAAGTAGCATCTATTTGTGTATTTAGAGGTTGGGTAGCATACAACTTTAAAGACAATAAATAGTTTAAAAAAGAAATTAAGTCACAGTATGTGAAAAAAAGTTCCCTCTGCAATGCACTTTAAATCCCAAGCCTAGACTTCCTTCTTCCTGGTTATCATAAAAAGTAAGCCAGAATTGGTTTATCCGGCAATAAAATAATCTTGCAAAGGAATAGTACTGAAAGTAAGCCATGTGTATCGTAATAAAGAAGCGAGAAATAGATCTCAAGAAGTCTTTTATATTTTTGATCAAATCCTTAAGAACTCCCCAAAACGTATAAGAGATGGGATGAAAAACATGAATCAATAAATATTTTGATATGCTTGCATAAATAATGCCATGAGCTTTATAAAAAGTTATTATGTAACTTAAATGTTCTCTAAAGCACATGAATATACTCAATGTCAGTTTAACATGTATGCACTTAAGACTACATCTGTCTAGCTCGTTGCTCAGAGCAAAGGTAAATCTGGCATTCTCTCTCAGATTGGCCTGGTCTCAAATCTCTTGCTCTAAAACTTGAGTCTTTCTAATCTCATTCTTCCAATTCCTTAAATAGTCTTTGTGGCAGATAGATTCTCAATGCCCACTGTTCTTCAGCACACTTCTCTGGCACATGTCCTGTGCTGCTTCAGGAGACTTAAAAGATCCATTTAAATTAATATTTCTAGTATAGATCTATTATTAAATCCATTTTATGATACTAAATCAAGAAATCTTCAACAACACACATACTGTCTAGATTCAGGTTTATCAACCAATCACTTCTTCTAAAAAAGATCTTCTCTCTCCTGTAAGAAAATATGTTACTAGAATCCAAGTTAACGTCTAACATTTAAGAACATAACCATTTGTTTGAAGTGGGTAGGGTTTCCTGCCTAAGCAGGGAATTGAACTACAAGAAACTGAAGTGTTCCGAGGCTGTAGAATTCAAGTATACAAGTATCTGCCATACAACCG
The DNA here is from genome assembly GCA_033807585.1 of Hydrophis major. Taxonomy (NCBI): domain Eukaryota; kingdom Metazoa; phylum Chordata; class Lepidosauria; order Squamata; family Elapidae; genus Hydrophis; species Hydrophis major. The sequence continues at coordinate 381,520,010 of CM066328.1, forward strand.
TGCAGACTTAATAACAGTTATTGATCTATTCTACCTTTTCTACTTATCAACATTGGGGGGGGGGGGGAATGGTATCTGGACATTTTTTGTGTTTCCATGACAATTCACAGATTGGCATGGCGGTATCTAGTTCAAATTAAAATAGAAACACAAAATCTGAAGTCAGCATTTTTATAACTTTTTAAAATCAACATTTTGAAATGCAACTACCAGACAATCTAAGAAACAACAAAGACAACACTCCATTAAATCATTTGTGTAACATTCATAACACCAGGGGGTTGTGATGTTGGTGATCAAACTGAGAAGTATGTGATGAATGTTTATTCCAAAAATCTGGAATTAGCTAGTTGGCATACAATAATTGAAACAAAAATAACCATGTTATTTATAGGAAAGGATAGGCAAGAATGAAAACAATAATTCATAGTGAACTACCACTAACAGCTGAACTCAAGTGAGAAAGCAACAGGTTTATGTCCTCCTTTTTCACATCCAGCCAAGATGCTGATTGGCAGTTTTTAATTTAATTCTTAAATAATGCCAATGCAGAACTTTTTAAGTAAACAGTAATGTTTACTTAAAATACAGGTAGACTGTGCTTAAGGATGATAACTGGGACTAGTAACTCTATTGCTAAGCAATGTGGCTGTAAAGCACATCATCATGTGACTTCACCATATAATGGCAATTCGCAGTTAAGTAAATTCTGCTCAGTTGTTACATTCAACATTATGGGATCACCATCTGCAACTTCTGCCAGTTTCCCCACTGACATTGCTTTCAGAAGCCAGCAGTGTAGATTGCAAGTGTGACTGCAGGATGCTGCAGCCCTCATAATTGTGACCTGGTAGCCAAGACCCCAATTCATGATCACATGACTGCAGAACCCTGTCATGATCACAGCTATAAGGACTGATCATATGTCTCCTTGTTCAGCACTTTCATAACCAGCAGTCATTAAGTGATGACTACCTGAATGCATTCTACTTAGCATAAATAAGCTAAGCTTGAGAAGATGCTGTGTGCGTATATAAAGTAAATGAATTATGCCCAAAAGACGGAATAAAATTGAAAGAAAATAAATAAAACACTACAGTGTATATTAGAAGGGAGGGGGAAAAGCATACATACATTAAGGGCATGCACTTCTTGTACAGGCCACAAAACAGATATATATCAGATTTAGACATATGAAGAGCAAGGCACCTTGAGTGGTAATAGTACCAATAATCATTTATCAAACAGCAAAAAGAAATGGTCTTCTCTAAGAAGCAATAGGTCTCTCAATTCTAGAACTCAGTATGACACTGTGGTCAGTAAGATTCATTCAGAAAGCTTCCAAGTAAAATAGGATATGAGTAAGTATATGTTTTCATTGCTGCTTCTTAGCAACTGTTAATCAAGATAATATACTATAATATAATATAACCATCAAGGTTAGAGAAGTACATTTTGGGGAAAAACTGAAAACCCAGAAAAAATAATATTTTATTTTGTCCCCATCATAAATTGAAAGGAGGGAAATAATCCCTTTACCTATCTTAAAAGGTAGATTAAATTTTCATCAATCCTTTAATTTATAACTTTTTTGACAATTCAAAACTAAACTTGTCAATCAGATAGTGTAGCTGAGTAAAATTAAAATTAATTTAGATAAATTCATGTGTTCTTTCTGTGCAATTATTTACAAACCACATTATAATTAAAAACATTCCTTGGAGGTTTTTCCCTCTATTTGAAACAAAATTAATTTCACATTTTCCAAAGATTAATGTCTCACCTTTGTTCTCGCTAATGTGCATGTAATAAATGAATATTGAGTTGGAGGCAAGGGGAAATGCAATTGATCTGGCCCATTTCAATAAGCAAAATTTCAATCAAAACTAGATAAATATACTAGTCTTACGTAGATCATGTCAGCTATTGTGAGGGTTGTTTGTTCTATAAGAACTGGATACATCATTACAGCACAGCAAAACTGTACCCAATGCTTTACTTCAATATATACGTTCCCCAACAGGATATTGCTCTGGGTCACCTCCATCCTTCTAAAACTTGCAATAGATTGTCAACACCTAAATGTCTTTCATATTCAGACTCTTATATTCTCAGTCTTTTAAATATTCAATTCAAATAAAAGCCTCAAAGTCCATAAAGTAGCATAAAACTATTTCCCCCAAAAGTTTGTGTGCTAATTGGGATGAGGTGCTGTTTCAGTGTGATTGCTCCTTTTTTTGTTGCTATCATGGTTGCAGAAAAGTTCCAAGCAGAACAGGGACATGCTCTTCATTATAGCTTGTGGTCCTGGAAGTAGAATGATAGTCCTTTTACCTGCCTGTCATAGCAGCCACTATCCAGATGTCACCTTTGCCTATATGTCTTTGCTCAGGGGTGTTCAACCTCGGCAACTTTAAGACTAGAACATGCTAGCTAGGGAATTCTGGGAGTTGAAGTCCACAAGGCTTAAAGTTGCCAAAGTTGAACAATTTGCCTTTGCTTATCATGTTCTATTCTCATGCTCAGTATTTGCTTTTTTTAAGCTAAGGGCCCAGGTGGGATGAGGCTGCCTCTGGACATTGGAATGTCCTTGAAAATGCCAGGATTAGCTAATTATCAAAGGGATCTGCTATATCAGCTTGGATGCTTCTGGATAAAGTTGTGAGTGAAGACATGAGGGAAGTGGGAAATGTTTCTGCTTTGTTTAGCCTACTTTTCCCAAGTGCAGAGACAGCAAACCAAATTCATTCCCTCACACCTTCCACTCTCTATAAGCTGCTTACTATAGTAGGAGAAAAAGAAGTGCTAAAAGAAAGATCAGGCTACAGCAGACACTGCTGTTTGGCTGATTAACTCTTAGACAAGCATTACAAATAAATCTAAGTATGGTCTGCAGCAAATTAAATTCCAGTGCTTTAAAGAACAAAGAATTTGTTAGAAAAGAGGATTAGCAACTTTACACCCAGGAATGCGGGTTTAATTTGTTTCACAATGTAAGATTTATATTGTGTGGATATTTAATAGGAAATTTGACAAATTAAAAAAACAATTTGAATATATAGGAGATTATTTCATTTCTAAACATAATTATACATATTTTAAAAAGCTGCCTAAGGTCTCCCTTGGCTACCTACCACTCATATGTGATTAGAATTGAGCTCTATTTAATGTTAATTACAATAACACTAATTAATGGCTAAAAAGTTTAAATATATTCCAATTAACACTAAATAGCTGTAAGAGATTAGAGTACTTTAGATATGCTCTCACCTCAATGATCTTTTTGGCTTCTTTGTATTTGCCAGTTACCAGAAAGGCAAAGAAGAGATCAAACATCATTCCCATCTGTTTTTTCTCTTCAGTGAGAAAGTCGAAAACTGTAAGATTTATTTAAAAGACTCATTAGGCTAACATTAACAAGGAGCATTAAAAAGATAGAGTAAGTTATATGGTCACTTGTAATTTTTAGATATTCGTGAAATAAAACAATCACTGCTAGAAAATCACAAAATTAAGCTATGGCTAAATGGTCCCCAACCAATTAAAAATTACATGTATCAATTATTTTATAACAAAGAAAAGCTATGTAACATGTAGATATTAGAGCAGCTATGAGAAGTTATTTTAAAATACAATGTGTTGTATTATTATAAAATATTATTTGAGCCTCCTCATTTGAACAAACTTTTCCAACAGTTTATTTGATAAAAAAAATGTACTCTGAAACAACAGGAGAAAGCAGAAATGCTGAATAGAAGTGACTAACCTTTCTTCACTGTTTCAGTGTCTCCCTTCTCTATTAATCCACATAAGATTTCATGAAGCCTAGGCAGCCCACCATACTTCCTATAGCAATCAAGTAACACTTCCACGGCTGTTAATAAGTCACCCCTTAAAGAAAATCCAGCAAAAGATTTTAGCAGGAAGAAAAAAACAACACACCTTAAAACAGTAATTTGAATATCACAATGTAATTCATAGAGTAATAGTTCTTTTAAAAATGCAAACATACTAAAAAAAATTCTTTTTTTCTCATTTTATCTCCTGTTAATCCACCTATTTTATAGTTCTGGTCATTCATATACTTTAGTTAACTAATTACAACTTAAATTTGATTCATTCATTTACAAATTATAAATTTAAAAGATAACTCAGGCACTTTAACCAATTAATACATTAAAGAAATATAATCTGGTAGTTCTACCATACAAAATATTAACATTTAGTTGGTAACTATGAATATGAATTTTAAGCAGCATAATATACTGAGCTGACATATACAAACGTATTTTCCTTTATTTATTTATTTTCCCATTTATTAACTATAAATCCAAATAATATATATGTGCCCAGAACAAAAACATCATTGGTCTAATTTAGTATTCCATTAGTTAATAAGTATATGATAGTGGTAGTGTGGTTATATATTTGCCATATTAATTCAAAATTTTTAGTGAAAATTAATATATGTTAGAGACATCTTCAAAACTAACTTCTAAAAAACAAAATTTTTGAAAGAAAATTATTCATTTAAATTTTCTCATGAATTATTGTTTTTAAAAGGTTAATAAAATTTTGTAAAGATTGATGCAAATTTAATTAATAATTACAAATGTAGGCACATAATGATATTACTGCATCCCAGATGAAATCGTAAATAGACTGGCTTGTTGGATCTTTACCCTATCCCCTTTTATTAAGCCCTGTTTACAGAACATCTTCTGGCACCCCACAGAGTCATTTGAATTATTGTCATTTGGGGTGAAGACTAAATTACAGGTTAATTTGAAAACTGCAAAAGGATGATACAAACTAGATTACTGTCAGACAAAAGAAATGCTATGGTAGCTACCACACATGGATATAAAGCTTAATATAACCAGTGTTTTTTTCTGCTCTGGATAAAAGTTCAGTTAACACACGTAGAAAAGCTTGGAAACTCTTCCCTCACAATTTTCTTTAGGGTACAATTTTATATGTTCAAGTTTTCTCTATTTATTTCTGTTTCTGACAGTGACTCTGGAAAGAGCAACAGTATTCATCTCAGCTGCTTTTCCGCAGTATTAAATTCATTGTTTATATCAAAGCTATCAATAAATAATTGGAATGCCAACTAAGAGACATTACTAGTGTACACGGTATTCAAATATAGAGTTCTGAAAAATCTAGCCTGTGTTTGTAAACTAAGAAATGAAAGTTAAAAGGGTTAAAAGTAATACTTAAGAGTAAAGGGAATGTACGCACTTATAAAGGTTACATTTCTCAACTGTCATCTTGACTCAACATCTGGAGAGTACTAGAATGACATCTTAATATTTAGTTTCAAGATTGCCAAATTAGTTCTCCAACCACATTTACAAAATTAATCACACCTACAGCAGAAAGCTCTGGAATTAAAGTGCTATGCATGCTAAGAAACTTTCTTACCCACCAATGTCCAGATTTTCCCAAGCAAGAGCTGCAGAGAAAATACCCTTACAGAACCTGATGCAACATCAGAAACTTCTCAGTGTGAGAAAACTGGTAATTTAGTTCTTTTAAAAAATAACAGCAGCAGCAATCAGTTATTCACAATGAGGTATATTCACTGAGTCACTTTGAGCCCAAGCCAGGATTTTTAATAAGCCATTGCAAAAATTAAATGGAACTATAAGAACCCACCCTCAACCAAAGTCGTGCTCTACTGTTATGCAACTGCCTTTTTGAAGAACACATTTCAAAAACAGACTTGTCAAATTAATACCCTTCTGAGCTTCTTTTTTATATATAATTTTTATTAAATAAATTTTCAAAAGAAAAAGATACAAATTTTGATAGAAAAAGGGAGGTAAACAAAAAGTAACAAGTGAAAAGAGCATAAGGAAACAGAGAAAAGAAAAAAGGCTTCTGATATTCTTAAGTGATTATAAATATATTTAGCCCTCTTTTTCCAAAATTACAACATAATTTCCTTCTTTCCATTCTAAAGATCAAACGCACAAGTTCATCAATAAATCACAAGTTCATCAATAATCACTGATAAATGTAGTTATTGTCCTTTTCTAATTATGCAAATCAATTTTGACACATCTGCTAATTGTCATCTTTACAATCTATTCCTCCATTGTGAGTATTTCACAGTCTTTCCATTTTTGTGCATATAATTGTGCAATAGTTATATAGAAACATGATCTACCATCACTCTTTTCTAATTGTCTATCCAATACTCCAAAAAAGAAAAGTTATGGTTTCAATTGAATATTCATCTTTTAAAACTCTTTGTATTATTATATTTGAACCCAAAATTTTCTAGATTTTTTGCAAATTCACCGGGCATGATAAAATGACCCTTCATATTTTGCCATGTTTAAATTTGAAGTACCTTTATACATTCTAGACAATTTTTCTGGTTTATCATTTTATAAAATACCTCTTTTAAATAGTGTACTATAAATTTCAACCCTTTCAACCATTATTTTCCCATTGTTCAAGCAATATATTATGTTCTTAGCCTACTTTATCATAACTTTCACTTGTTCTTTTTCCATTTCAAATTTCACCAGTCTATACATTTTAGCAATTATGTTCATGATTTTATATAGTTCAATTTCAACTTATACCTTATACTGTTCAATTCCAAATATCCTGTTATCTATTTAAAATACTTCTTTTAATTCTGCATATGAAAACTACTGAAAACTAAATCCCTCTGCAGTCAAATTCTCTTGATTTCACCTTATGTTCTCCAGACTCATGTACAGTTCTTTATATGTTAATCATTTCTCTTAGCCTGCTGTTTATTTTCTTTAAAATTCTTCTTGTGCTGAGATCCACACATATATTTTAGGTACAATTTGGGTTTATATCTATTCCATATGCTCAATTTGGCACTTTTAATATAATTATTTTTAAAACCTATATTAACTTTAACTTTAAATGTACTATAGGTCATGCATTTCTAGTTCTAAGATTCTCTTATTTCTTAGCAGCATTCACTTATTCAACCAAACTAAGCTTCAGGTTGCAAAATCTTGAAAAAAATTTTATTTAATCTTTAGAATCCTTGGTGCTCTCTCAGCTTGGTTGTTTCGAGACATTGCATTACCCAACTAGATACCCTCATCAGTGTGAAAAGGAAGTGGGGTTTGTTCTGAGAGATCAATGAAATGTCTGCAAGAAAACAACCAGGGTCAGAGACCACCAAGGGCCCCACTATTCAATCCTGAGCTACAATTATTCTCTTATATTTAACTCCTGCCACACATAACACACATCTTTCTGCCATTGTTAACATGGTACATTTTATTTATAAAAATAGCTACTGTTTAAAAAAAAAACAACCCCAGCACTATTTTAATCATAAAAATTCTACCTAACAATGTCAATTGTACTTTTTTCCAATCTTAGCACATCCATAACTTCATTTCATATCTTAATTGTTCTGAAAATACAAATTCATATCAGTCACCCAAATATTTCACTTTTCTCTCAATCTTAAAATCATTTACATAGTTTTTGCTCTTCCATGTTTTATTAACATCTTCAATTTCTCATTAATTTTATATCCAGATAGCACACTAAAATCTTTTAATTTTTAAATTATTTTTTCTATTTCTTCCAAAGAACTTTCTAGATTTTCACCAATTATTGCCCATAATTTATACTTTTCTTTTTTAATCCTTACTCTAGCAATATTTTTGCCTTGTCTTATGGTTCTATTCAATATTTCCAGAGCTAATATGAATAATAATGGCATTAAGGAGTGTCCTCATCTGTATTTCACAAATGTATGTCAATTCTCAGTTTACATTTATCTGCCTTCTGTGAAGTGTACATTGATTTTGTCCATTAAATAAAATTCTCATCCAAGTCCATATCTTCAAAATTTTAAACAAGAAAGTCTAGTTCAAATTGGCAGAGACCTTTTCTGCATTTAGAAAGATCAGCAAAGCTTGTTTTTTCCTTATGCTGTTCTAAGTATTCCAAAATGTTCAATATATTTCTATTATCTCTCAACTGACTCTTTAGTAAAAATTGAACCACCTCATGCTCCTTACCTGGGACTTGATTTGCAAGACTGCTTAATGACTTGAAAGGGTAACGATTGCAGTTGTTGAACAAAGCAGTCATATGATGTCTCACTTAACTGCCTCAGTAACTGAGATTCTGATCTCAATTATGGCTGTTAAGTAGGACTACTGTAAAGCTATATTAGTCTGTTTTGATCCAGCTGCCTCATATCTTTCCACTCTATAAAAATTGAGTTCATTTTTGCCAAAAAATAAAAATAAAATTGTAGCAATTATTCCTGAAAGAAGCTGGAAATCCATCTGGTCCAGGTACTTCCCCCTTTTTAGCTTATTTTATGGCTTCACAAATTCCCTTGTTGTAATAAGTCATTCGTTATTAGTTTCTATTTTTCTGTAATCTTCACTAAATTTTATTTCTTGAGCCATTACTAGGTTTGACAGGTTTTTTTATACTAACTGCTAGGTAACTTAAATGGGAGGATGTTACTGAACTTTTATTGTTCTTCTTAAGTAGGGGATCTCCACTTATATGAGGCTAACCTTTCTCAAAAGAGAATGCCAGATTAGACAATTGTAGATCTAATCTAGCATAGCTTTTCCTAGCACCATAGATAATTATATTTTCCAATGGTGAAATTTTAATACGGATCAAATTACTTGAACATTTTGTTCCACAAGCATAATCTTACAACTGTTCGTAATATTGGTTATACAAAAGTTGGAACATTTTGCTATTCAGATACACTGCTACATTTTTTCAAACAAAGCTGTTTCATTGTTACTTGCATACCTGCCAGTTTATATATTTCAGTCCCAGCAGTACAGTGTCATAATTGTTTTGAGCATTCTTTTCTACAATATGATATAGGGCTTGTGCCTAGATAAACATGCAGATAGTCTGTTTGATTAGGAATTAATTTCTCATTCATACATTTAATTGAAAATTGAATTAATTTGTGATTAAGCAAATGTTATTTTGCAATTCACCTGACTGAATCTTAACAGGAAATAATGTAATTATGAAATAAATTCATTTCATTAATTGTAAATATTTTCAAAAATAGCAACATTAAAAATTATCTATACAAATTAGAAACTATCTATTTGTGAATTACAGCTAAATGCATAATTCTTTTTTTAACCTCTTCTAGTTTTAATTTATAACAAATATTAATTCTAAAAATGTCACTTTTTCAGCTTTTTAATCAGCATATAAAAACCTATATAAACCAAGGAGCTTGCTTGATTAAAAAAAAAAGTAAAGTAAGAAGCTAAATATTGATTTTAATTGGAATAGTGTTTTAATGTTCTGCATAGCATATTAGTGAAGTGGCAATTTACTTAAGGGTTTTACTAATTGGAATGCTCTCAAACCAGAAATCACTAGAAAGGAAGGGAAAAGGGGGGGGGAGGAATTTTGGGGGGGAAAAACAGAATAACAACAAACCCCTCTGTAAATCTAAAGCAGAAGTTAGCATGGAAGGAAATCAATTCAAAAGGTACAATCAGCTTAAAAAAATTATTCTGTAAAGAGAACAGGGCTCTTAAAAGAGCTAAATGTCCCCCTCCCCCTCGTACATCAGCTTTAAGGAGGAATCTTCAAGGAGACTCATGTTGCAATTACAACTAATCCTCCCCAAAAAATTAACTGTGTTGAAGGCTTTGTAATTTCCCTAGGTACAATTTAGCTGTCACTTACTTTAAAATTTACTCAAACATGAATTCCGAACAGCACTAACTTCACATGTCAAGTGCTTTCCAGCCAATTGAGTCTAAACTGGAAGTCAGTGTTAAACAACTGAATGATTAGACAAGATAGCTCATTTCCCTACTCTTTTGTTCAGAATAAAATGCCACATTTACATTATCAGGCTCAACAAGATTTTCTGACAGAGGGAGGGGGGAAAAAAACCCAGTGAACACTGTCCGTACTAAATGCATGAAGTCTGTCATTTACCAATCAGCCTTCAAAAAGTAATAGCAATGAATGTAACTTAATTACGACCCAATGATCCTTGACAAAAAAATCATCTTATCACTGTTCTGTTCTCCTAGGACAAATGAACCACTTTTGTCCTTCGGCACTAAGGATGTAAAATTCTTAATTGCAATAATGGAGTAAGAGAGACAAACCTTTCCTTCACTTTTTAAAAATTGTGTTGGTGAGAAGAAAACAATCCATAAATAATGTAGATGTTTGAAATAAATAGAACATAAGCTAATAAGGGTGGTGTATGTATAGATTTCTCCATAGCGTTAGGAAAATCAGCAGTTTGCAAGGGTAGAGGAATTGCTTTAAAAATGAGATGAGAAAGTTTAGGCCAGGATTATTGATCAATTTCTTACTCTCAATTCAAATCTGTTTCAAAAAGAAATTGTTACAAGCATTGTTCAAGAACCATAGGATAAATTATTCCATAACTTACTGGAGTGGCCAAAAGAATTTAACTATGACTGGGAGACAGCTGTAGTCTCCGTCATAGAAAATGTTCCATAAGAAAAGCTGAAATTAGAAATGTCATTTCAAGATTATTTTCTCTACTGAAATACATATACCCATACCATTTCGTCAATGTCTACATAGCAGTTCACTGATGCATTTATACTGCCTTCTCTCTCAATTGGTTTTATTTGCCTTCAGTGTTACTGTCATGTAGCCAGATCTGACTGGCTATTTAGCATCACAATGACATCTTATTCAAAATATCACTGACTGGTTGGGATCACTCTCATGATGGATCCGGGAAATAGAATTTTACTTTCAGATTGGCTTTACATGTAGTCTTTGAGTTACAACCACAACCGGGATAAAACTTTTGGTGGCTAAAAAATATAGCTGTAAAGTGAAATGTCATGTGACTGCATCATTTAGCAACCCCAATTCCAGCAATCATTAAGCCCCATTTGCCATCATTAAGCAAATTTTATCAGCTGTTAGCCAATCCTAGACATTCCAGAATAGTCTCTACCAATCTTCTCTCGGTAAGATAAGGTGCCTCCAACTTCTCCTATCTGCCTATTTCCCCTTTCTCCCTCTCTATCCTTTTGAAGGCCTTGTACCCTGCCTGTGGTTCCAGGCTTCTTGCCATTCTCCAGGAAGTAGCAGCCACCCTAACTCATTGAGCACCCTGTATTCTGAGAACCCTGCCGTTCTGGTTTCTGGCACCCCAGTCCATCTTTGCCATCTTCTTGTTGGCAATACTGATGAGGCACACACCCAGCCTAGCTGGTGTGGCAGGACTGGGCTTTGTGTTGCATTATGGCTAGGGGCTACTTTTTACAGTCCAGCAGCAGTGCACCAAAGCACCCCTTTGTGCTGTGCTCTTTGGCTGTGCTGGGTCCAACTTTGCATGGGGGGGGACGACAGGGATGACTAAAGCAGAGTCCTAAACTGCAGCACATCAAAGCAACCCTTTGCAAAGAGTTCCTGGACAGAGCTGGGATTGGATTTGTACTGCAAAAAGAAAAAAGAAAAGCGGGGGAGGGCGAGTATAAAATAGCCAAGGTGGTAGATCCTCTCGGGTGGCAGAACACACAACGGCAGAAGGTCAAAAAGACAGAGAGACATATGGGGGAATTGAAGTGGTCATTCATGTGACAGTGACCAAATTCTGATCACATTACTGTGGAGGCACTGCAAAGGAAGCAATTTGGGGCATGGGTTGCAAGTCCCTTCATTCAGTGCCCCTATAACTTCACAACAGTCACTGAATGAGCAGTATAGGTAGACTACCTGTATGTTCCTTAAGTAGCGTCATCATGTCAAGAAACCTTATTGGCTTCTCAGCTTTCATAACAGTTCTTGTAAGAGCTCAGAAAAAATACTATAAATATATCCAGTCAAAAGGGGAAGGAGCAGCAAGAAATTTCACAATATCAAGAATGCCAAATAAAATTAAAATGTTATCTATCATTTGTAAAAGATTATTTTAAAAAAATTAAAAGGCCAAAAGCTTATGAAATATTATATAAGGAAAAAAAATCAATTCATGAAATTTCTGCAAGATCTTACAAAATTATAGTCATTTCAAAATTGAGGTAAGCCATGCTGCAGTACATGAAGTAGCCCTCCCGTGCACTAACATTTTCAATGGAAGCCCTCACCACATTATCTTCAGCAGGATGAAACTGGCCATGAACATATCGAGAAGTCCTTCCTTATGTTTGAGATCTAATGAGTTAGGACATCTGATTATTTGCTCAATGGCAAAATAATGCTGAGAGTGTCAGACATCCTGATTGAATAAAAATATTATTTCTGGCTCCAAACCCATTCACCCCACTTTTGCTAAAAGGGAGCTTTCTCAGCACTGCCACAAACCTGTTGTGATATCATCAATCTTATTCCAAAAAAATATAGGAACAGAAAGTAGGACTTTAAAAAAATCTGGTCAGAAGGTGATCTAATAAGTTTGTGTTAAGCCTGAATAATGCATATTCATTTACATTTTAATTTGTTCGCTATGTCTCTGTGATAAACAAAATTATTGCAATGCTATGGGAGGGGAGGTGGGGTATGATGCTGCCTTAGAAATGATTAGGTAACAAACAGCATAGCTGGAGCTGCAAAATGGGCGGGGCAAGAGGCTCACAAGGGATTGACCCTAGTTTTTCAGGCTGTAAATGAGACGGCAGAACAATTGCACTTTCAGACTTTCAAGATTCTGTTAATATAGCTATATGATAAAGTAGAGTTAGTTTATCTGGTCATGTTTTGTATCTGGTCTAGCTGTTAAAGCTGACAATTATACACACTACCACAGAGTAGCCTGAACCATTAAGAAGCTGTCCCATTTACTGGCATCCTGACCCAGGAAGAAAAAATTCTTCAGAAAAAATGTACAGTCATAATTTCTACTTCTTGTTTATTAGTTATATGAAAATTAGACTTTTTTAATGATTAAACTTTTATATATAAGAATTAAGATAACCTGTGAGCATTTTTTTTCAGAACATTATCCCACCCTCCCACTATGCAAAAGCTCCATTTACAGAAATGCAAACCATATAATCTCTCCATTGACTCCTCAGTACACATCATGAAAACACAGCTATCACATTCAAAAGCTTGGGAAAAGCTTGTGAATGATTTTTGAATATGTATATGTAAAATCTAGCAGTAATAATTATCATCTCACTTATTCTCTATCCTACCTGCATATGAAAAAATATTCAGAACAAACAAATAGTTACATATGAATTTAGCAAAGACTGTAAAAATTACAGTCAACCTGAAATAGCAATAATATTATTACCATTTCTGATGTCTGGAACATTCAAAACTGCTTAGGGTTCTGAACCATCTTAATACTCCCAATGGTATGACAATCAAAACCACAGTTTTGAAGAATGGAGCTCCTAGTTTAAAAGAATTTAATATCTAAGTCTCTCACCCCCAACCATTTCACAGGGTTGCTGTTGAGGGAAGAGAATGAAAAGGGAACCCAGGCAAGATGCTCTGAGCTTTGACGAAAGGCAGGACGTAATTCTAACAAATAACATTAAAACAACAAGCTCAAAGTTGACATGAGAAGAGAAACAGAATACAAGTGCATTCAACATATCATAAAATACTCTTGACCAGTGAGCCAAGAAAAAGAGGAATGTATTAGCAACTAGGAACGGAAACCAAAAATTGTTTACAAACTAATATCTTGTATTTGAATGATTAACTGTTCATAACGTATGGACTGCACTCTCCTGTGAATTACATTTTATGATTTTAATTATTTGTTTTAAGTCTTCCAGCTGCCCAAAGTCACACATGTGAGATGATGGATAGCTGTATAGATTGAAGGAATGACAAAATAATTATTAGAGCTTGACCAATACTGTTTCTCGTGCAATGGCACCATATAAAAATGGGAAATACACAAAGAGATGAAGTTTTAGATAAAAATGGATCCAAAGTATGATTCTCAGACTTCCATATTGTCTCCCACGATAGGGTCATGCACTGACTTTGCTGATGATGTCAAGCTCTTAAATCAGTAAATGTTTGTTGTTAAGAATTAAAAATGGAATATTCCACCAGAGCTGTTTTGCAGCTGTTTATCAACTATCCTGACATTGCACGAAGAATAACTGAACAGATGTTGATGTCAGTCTTTGAGATTGGAGAAAAAGCTAAGAGAAAGCAAACATTATACTCCAGGACATGAAAGAGACTGATGTTGCATCCCTGTATGGTGAAAAAAAAAAAAAAATCTGTCTAGAATATTTCCAAGCTATATCCTCTCTATGATCAGACCAAACTGTCAGTGTCACTTGTATTTAGGCTTACAAAAGGCTTGGTCATAGGGGATTTTTTCCCCTATTGAGCATCTTCTTAATAAGATGCTAGATTGAATTGAATTGAATAACTTTTATTGTCATTTCCCTGTTTATACAATGGCACACATTAAAATGAAATTACGATACACTGCTCTTGAAAGAGAAAAAAATGATCCATTACATGCCCCACTATTTCAATGTAACTTTCCAGAATTTATGGAATAGATTCCATTGTTTGAATTGATGAAAGCAGAACATATCTATGAGCTCAGGAGAAGGTGTCTGTTGAAAGCTATTGGTACACCAAAAACTGTAAGCCTGTTCTAAGAAAGAATAGAGAGGGAATGTCCAAATAGGAACAGCTTCCAATAATTGTCCCAAACAATAACTCTGAAGGATTTCTGCATATCTGTTTGCTAAATGAAGATAGGAGAACATTGTATTTAAAGTGCATTTTATTTTTGATTAGTAAATAGCGGAAAGCAGACTATTGGCACTCTACGTTCAAAAAGCTGTCAGGTCACACCACCTTGTGCAGTGATTCAAAAGGAAACTTTACTTCACTTTTAAAAATACCCCTATGAATGGTTCTACCCTTAGTCTAATCCTATTAACAGATCCAAGAAAAAACTGTTTACTTAAAATAGGAATAAGATGGCCAGTTCTGTTGCATGCTATACACCAGGGGTCCTCAAATAAGCCACTACTGGGTCGTGGCCTATTTGGAATTGGACCACACAAGCAGTGGGCTGGTATATGCATGCAGCCCTTGAGCATGTGGCTGGCCAGTGGGCACTCATGCATTGGCCTGGTACTCAAGCAAGCTGAGCTTTGTGTGTGTGCTGGCCTGCCACTTGCACAGCCCAATTCCCCTCCTGTAGCCTAGTCGGACCACCAAGTCACAAAGGTTCACTGCTATAGACCATTCTGGGAAGCTGAAAAAAACAGCCTTGAAGCAGGCAATGGAAAACCAGTGAAGCCAAGGAAACTAAATAGATATATCTATGTTAGTCATCAGGAAGTAAACTCAACTCAAGCCCAATTTTACTTGCTTTTGGACATAGGGTGGTGGGAATATCAATAATACTTAGAGAATGCAGTGATCTGAGACATCTTTTGTTTCTTTGGTATTATTAGGTTTAAAAAATGGAAGAAATACTGCAAACAAAAAAAGCATGATGGTCATGATGACATATGAGCCTCGATGACGCAGTGGTTAGAGTGCAGTACTGCAAGCTACTCCTACTGCAATTTGGCAGATCGAATCCCACCAGGCTCAAGGTTAACTCAGCCTTCCATTTTTCCGAGGTGGGTAAAATGAGGACCCAAAAATCGCTTTGAGAGGGCTGTAAAACACTATAAAGCAATATATAAGTCTAAGTGCTATTGCTATGTGCTATTGCTATAACAACAGTTACAGCAATACCCAGTGTTTCCCTGAAAATAAGGCAGTCTTATTTTTTTTCCACCAAAAGAGGTATTAGGACTTATTTTCAGGGGATGTCTTTCATTCTTTCACCTCATGGCGGTGTCATCGACAGCCCCACCTAGCAGGAGCCTGTGTGGACGCTGCCATCCATTCTGTTGCACCTAGTTGCACAAGGTGGGGCAAAGCACATGGATAAAAATCAAGCTAGGGTGGGGATGGAGGGGTGGAGCTGCCTCACATGCCCCACACCCACTTACACCGTTCATCCCCACCCTAGCTTAATTTTTACCATGCGCTTTGCCCACCTCATACAACCAGGTGCAATGGAATGGGTGGGGTCTTAACTTGGGCTTATTTTTGGGGTAGCACTTATATTGGGCACACATATAAAAATCAAGCTAGGTCTTACTTTCAGGATAGGTCTTATTTTCAGGGAAACACAGAAACAGCAGTTAATTATGGATTTAATGAGTTTCCCTAAATATAGGCTTCTCGAATTGCACTATAAAGAAAGCATGTAAAGATTATGTGTAAAATGGAAACATGAAAGTAAGTATCTTTGCTTCTTTAGTTAACTGCAGGTGTCAACCAACTTACCTCTGCAAGTGAACAGTAACGAGGGGAGAACACAATTTTACAGAAGACTGTGATAATAGCAGGCATACCATAGCCTCATGTAGCTGAGTCACCTTTTCAACTTCACCTTTGATGGCTACATTATTAAGGATACGGAAACACTGTGTGACAACTGAATCTTTAATAAAGACATTCTTCTCTTTCATCTCCTTTAAAATGTTAATAGCATCTACAATAAACCACAGCAAAAAAAAAGCCTTAGGTAATTTTATATACAGAAAAAAACAAACTGCTATTAAAACAGCCTTTCAAAAACCAGCAGGAATGTAAATTCTGGTGTATAATGCCAATTTCAAGTTAATTACTACTTGCATTTCTAAACGAGACTACAATTATGAATCCACAAAGCATGGTTTTATCATTTTGCTGCAACTTTGACGACAAATTACAGGTGGGAACTGTGAGCCCACTCTGCACCACATAACCCTGTAGAGTCTGCCCTTTAGCAACAGGATCCTAGTAAATGGATGCTTTTATCGTTTGGTGCTAACATCTGCTAAATCACACCATTGTTTCTTCAGCAGATGGCTTGTCACGAGGCCAAATAATAAAGATGTATTTACATGTATATAGAGCCAGACTAATGGTCTGATACCGATAGGGCCTGTTTGCTGTGTCGATACTAATTAGCCAAGGAGAACCAATGAAAGCTTTCTAAGAGACTGAATGTTAAAACATTAGGTTCATTAATCTTCATTAGAAAGGCAGAAACAAACATTTTCATGTATGGAATAAAACCATTTTTGTAATGTTCTTAATTACTGCACACACAAAATGTTTTGACTACTTTACATAAAAGCATCTGCTGAAATATTTCCTGCAGCATGTTACGGGCTTTTGAAAGCTTGACATAATAGCACCTTTTAATTGTATAGGTATCTGATCTAAATATCAACTCCTTTTATGAAAATAATAACTCTAAAACACATACAAATATACACAATGTATATATTTGTTTTCTTAAGTTTTCACGGGTACTTACATGTATGGTATTCAGCTTTGTTTGGGTATTTTCCCACGTCATTATAGTTGTGCTTTTAAAGTTGTAGCAATGTTTCGGCAGAATCTCATCTGCCATCATCAGGCTTCTGATGAACACAATATAGAAGCCTGATGATGGCAGATGAGATTCTGCCGAAATGTTGCTACAACTTTAAAAGCACAACTATAATGACGTGGGAAAATACCCGAACAAAGCTGAATACCATAAATGTGTATATTATATATATATACACACACACATCCTTTACCCTTTTAAATAAAGAAATTTAATACATATCATCTAACAGAATCTCATATTCAAATTCACTGATCACTGTCAGAATATTTTCTTCTAATTAACTGCCAATAATTTTACAGTTTACAAGTCCTGTAACACACAATTTTAAGACCTAATCCTATATTTCTTTAAAAATCATCCAAGAACGCTGAGACACTTTTCAAAGAGGTTATGTTTACAGGCTTTACACTCAGGCTTCACACCTTCTTAAAGAAAAACAAGGCCATTAGTCAAGGCACATATACAATTTGTGCCATAAGTCATGATCTTCAAACTCAATCCTAACAGCAGCACTAATAAAAACTAGCTGCAGAAATGCAAAAAGCACTGAGCTGTGTAAATGTAAATGACAAGCTTGCCAGTCCATTAAAACTAATGGCCTACATCGTCCAAGTATCTCTGGTTGAATTCACATGCAAATTTGGATGTAAAATGTTCAAGCACTTTGTAGAGTATGATATACCATTAATATTTTTATTCTGGTGGAAAGATATCTGTATTATATAACAGTAATGTACAGTGAAAAGAAGCATGCATTGCTTACCATCTAGTCTTTCATGTTTCACCAAAGTCTTAATCAATTCTATGTAAGTGTTTAATTCAAGAACATCAGACGAATCTTTACGGCAACTAATATATATATAAAGAAATAATTAAATTTTTATGTCATATTTGTATACAATAATTTCAATGCACAAGCTGATGCATCTTCACCTAGAAATAGTACATGGAATGAAACTAGTCCCAGTAACTTGATAAAATGATATTATTGCTGAAACATTAAGATTTTGACAGAAGCACATTTGTTTGAAGACATCAAATTAAATCCAGCTGCATTAATGGAGAGCTTGAGAGGTGAATGTAAAAAGAAACAAATTATTGAAAAGACTAAAGGGCAGTGCCTTTGTTTTTAATCTGTTTTAAAGAAAGAAAATATTGAATATTGCAAGACTTATGTAAAAATATGTACAAAAAGAGAAAGCAAAGCTGAGGTATATTATCAAGCAACACTGCTAATGGGCGATATATCAAGACTAACATGAACCCCTTTGACATCAAATGTCCATTATATTTATAATTGCATTAGAACCCAAGGACAACTAAGCTTATGCTGAATTTAATGACATGTCATTGGGATTGTCACTGCTGAGTGATGTGGTTGTAAAACATGGTGTCATGTGGTTGCGTTGCTTAGTGATAACCATCCTAGCTGTGCTAGGTGTTGTTGTAGTCCCAAGAGATATGGGTCATTAAGCAGGAAGGTGTGTGAGTCCCAGGTAAAAAGTCATTATGGGTAATACTGGGAGCCTGGTGCAGGCTACATGCTAGTTGGGGGAGGCTGAAGAAGTGGGGTGCTTCAGCACCAGGAGAGCAGAGGAAGACTGGAATGCAGAGCATTAAAGAGTGAATGAGCATTGGAAAGCTGGGAAAGACTTACTGAAGTGAGTTGCAACCTTCCCTGCTAGCTTTCCATTCGCTTGGTTTGTGGGGAAACTGGAAGGGGAAGCTTACAAATTGTGATCACATGACCATGGTTTCCTGCAATGTCATAATTTCAACTCAAGCACCCACCGAGATAGCGATCACATTATGAGCAACAGCTAGAACTTCAAGATCGGTTGAATATCAATTTGTTTCACCGCTACTGTTAAGTCTGAATAGTCACTGAAGGAATTGGACGTAAGCCAAGATTTCCTCTAATGAATTTTACTTATCTCTTTTATAATATCCTACTAACAAAGGATTGTTTCTCAGGCATATAGATTTTACAGTAAACCCAATTTCCAATCAGACACCATCACTGCCAAATCAGGAAATGTCATACAAGGGCTGATACTGTTTGTGACTGTGGTTTCTATAGATTAGTATATATAAAATGTCTGACTCTGTAAGTCGTTTGTTCACAGATTCTGCAAAAGGTAACGGACTGAGCAAATGCACTTTATAGATCATCTAAACTGCAGAATGCACTGTTCACCATGATGATTAAAGAGATATGTTTCAAATATATTTGATGAATGTGTCACAGTGTAAGAAACATTACAAGAAATATTTATATGTGTATGAAGCTTTGCATTCTCTTGAGATACTGATATAAAAATAGTGACAAATATTTGATACAAAAATATTCCATATGGCTCCTCTTCAGCAGTCAGCCAGCAACAGAAAGTTTACTAGATAGCAATAGAGGAAGACAACAAACAATAACACCAGTCTTTCTTATCCCTTTTATGAATAGTTATAACTGCATATAACAGAAGGACTACTATTTAGCCATTGAAGGTCAACTTTTTTTTTTCTTCACCCTTCCCTAATCCTTGTGCTTTTGGGGTCAATTACTTTTAGTTAATATGTTTATGGATATGGAATTTTTTTACTGAATATCTGTAATCCACCAAAAAGCATTTTTTTGGTTCAAGAATAGAAACAAATACCTTAAAATAAATAAATTACTTTAGCAAGCTCAGATGTATAACATCTTTGAGTTGTTAACCAAGTTGCATATGCTGAATCACAATATTTTAATGCTAAAATAACCAGGGGAAAATCTAACTATTTTAGTTTATTATAGTTGTTTTAATTTAAAACAGTATCTCAAGAGTACAATTTTCAAAAAAATTAAAGAGAAAATGAAGTGCTGAAAAGCACTTAGCTTCTTTACAATTCTGTTATTACAAGTTTTAGCTGGGAGCTAATTTTCACAATCAAGTTTTTGTCTTTTGAAAAACAAAAAGCGTAATAACTGAAGATAATTACTAAAATAATACCACTTCCAAGAATTGCAGTAATATATACTATAGATGTATCAGAATCTAAAACTAGATACCAAGATAGATTCTAAGACTTCATCAGAAATAGATTAAAATACAATACAGAGTAATAGGAGCGTAAAACACTAACGAAAGTGCTGGCACAAAGCGATTGTGTAATCATGACAGCTTACACAATCAATTTTGAATTTCAGCAGAAAATATTTTGTGGAGGATAAGCTAATTAAAAATGTATGGGGGGTGATAATATTCAACCTACTTAATTCAATAAGGTCTGTATATCAGCATAAATCTCTGTGACATCTTTCAGTGCCAGTGTACTTACAATTCTTCTTTCAGGTTCATTGCTTCCTCTACATTATCATTTTGACAGCAAAGGCGTATTAAGGTTCCATAGCCCACAACATTCATGTCGAATTCATATTTGGCTTTTATTTCAAGAGCTTTCTGCATATTCTAGAAGGAACATTAAACAAAAGAAATGTAGAAAAAGAAAATCAACATGACATTTATATTCTACGAGGGGATTACATTTATTTACATATGCTTACACTTTGCACTGCTTCTTAGGAATTCATGTTTTACATTTATGTGCAAATGAATCTTTTATAAATTAGTAAATAGTTTAAATATGTCCATTATAAACTTTTATTCTATGTTGCAATATTTGTTTTCACTGATTTCTGAAGTATGCATATCATAATTATATCACATTGAACTTCATGACAAAGCATTTTCACATTTTATATCTACAGCTAATATATCGCAATCACTTAAATATATCAATGAGCAGAGAACATATTAAATTGGTTAATTAAAAAGAAGACAAAGCTATTCATAATCCAATTTTCTGGCATAACATAATATAAATTTAAAATTCTGATATATTAATATATTTTTAAAATTAAAATATAGTTTAATTCACTATGAAATCAGACACTGCAACAGTGCCGTGTAAAACAAAGTTCAGGGCCCATGTATAAGAACTCGGAGCAAAATGAAGTTCTATACAAAAATATGAATTACAGTTGGATGCCTGCTAATGAAGACAAGAGCCACTGTATCTCAGAAAGCTTTTCTTCAAGGAAAAAAAATAGAATTTCAGTCCCCACATTAACCACCTTTTAATATTTGACTTGCAAATTATTACCCATGTATCAGTTGCTTGACAATCTAGTTGTAAGAGACCAGAGCAGTGGCTTGAAAGGACACTTGGCATGTATGATAAACCTTTCACAGCTGTTACTATCATTCATTTTGCAGATTACCATTAACAGACTTCCACAATCTCAAAACATGTCATTCAAAAGGAAAGTAAAAAACAGTATTGAGGGTTTTTTTCCACTAATTTTTTTAAATACTTTAGATTTGCAAGAAACAAAACTGAAATCCAGAAAACATTAGTTTTCCTTAATCACCTACATGCATTTGCAGTTTGACAAGAAACAAACACATAATTGTATTCGTTCATTTTGAGTTCTAATGACTTTTATAATCTCTCCCTAAGTCTCTCCCCCTCTCCCCACCTATATGAAGTCTCCTGTGGCTAGGATTTGGATTTTAGTTAGGTTACTCTGTAAAGTGTCATTTAAAATGATGGTACTATACATAGTTCAAAGTATTTAATTTACTTATCATACAATAAACAAATTGCTGAAAATTACCTTTTCTGAACACAGAGTCAATATATAGTTCTTTAGAATATCTCCAATGGGTTTGTTTTCAGCTTTAAGTTGTTGAAGCTTCTCCTCCACATCATGTGAACCAATCAAGGACTAAAGTAAAAGAATAGAAAGATATTCAGATGATGCTTTACAATGAAACATATCCCAGCAACAATGTGTATTATTGAATATACTGGAATAGCTTTATATTTTCAGGGGTTATGTGTAAGGTACAAAGGAAACCTCAATGTTACACTTTTGAAAAATGTATTTCTGTTATCTCAGTTATGAGCAATGACACTGAGTTGTATCAGTCATGTACTGCTCTGGGATTTATATTGGCCTTAAATAGCCTTCTCCCATTGGGAGCAGGTCCCCCATTTTTCTTTGTTCTCTGTGCGATTCCAATGCAAGTGAGGACAGACTAAGTGTATATTCCATTATCTTCTGCATCAGCATAATATCAACATGACCTGAAATTCTTAACTGTAAATAGCTCTATCCTTAAGAGGAAACTAAGTCACAGCAACATAGCAACATCAAATCAATTGATGGAAAGTCAGAAACACCAAGTAGAAAGTCCTCAACTAATGCATATTTTTACTATTGCTAGGATCAAAACTCATTTTTTTAAAAAATGGATTTTTTTTGTGCAATAAAACTTGGAAACCATGTATTCTTGTTATGTAGCAAAATTATTTAATGCTGCTTAAATACTTAATAGTTGTGTACATACACAATAGTTGCTCATCAGAAGCCAATAAAATTACACCGTAAGATATAATTAATGGTTTGATATATATTTGAATATAAGCATCACTATGTTTATGATACATTTAAAAAACTCAAATAATGTGTGGTTTGTTTTGCTGTAAGATTGCTATCCACATTTAAGAGTTGCCCTGTCTTATTTGTCTCTTAAAACTTTAGCATTCTGCCTAAAATATGCTTCATTTCAGAAAAGGATTAAATAAAACTATTTTTATAAATCAAGCATATTGATTTTTAAGTTAACTACACACTTGGAATGAATATGTTTGTATATATGTATGTTTTATATAATTATATATAAAATAATATTTGCCATTACAGACCTTAATTAAATTAGAAACGTTTTTTTCACTCAGCAGTTTGCGAATACCTTTGTGATAGGTAGGAAGAATTGTTACATTCTGTAGGAAGAGGTGGAGAAAATCATGTGAGTTTTAAAAGCACAACCAAACTGGAAAAAAATTGTTACACAAATTTTAGACATAATTTAAATCTCCAACACTTGCATGCCGTTGTGAAGTGGTGTGGCTGTACTTAAAAGCTGCAATTTCAAATCTAATAGATACATGTCAGGAAGGATGGGCATTATGTAGCAAAAAATGAAATAGTACCATCTTATGCAGCTGATGGAAGTATTGTCTCAACTGCTCCTCCCTGTCCTGTATCTCTGAGTCAGTCATGTTGTCAATCAAGGAATAAAGAAAACGGCCAATATTTTCTGCAGGGTGGGGGTGGGAAGACAAGAGAAAGCATTCCACTAAAATTACTGACACTGTCATGTTATCAAGATTAATTTATAAGAAATCATTTTGGTGTGAGATGTCACCCTGATGAGAGGCTCTGAAATGGCAACAATGATCACTGAGGCATAGAGATTATGTGGTTTGGGAGCACATATCTAACTGGTGAGTGAAAGGAATATTAATTATTTTCAAACCAAATGACAGCTTTTCAGAACAAAATCTTTCTTCAATCTATTCTTCCATGGTTGTGTGACAAAAGCAGCACTGCCCAAGGCCTCTCCCCCACTTTCCTGCCCACCACCCCAAAATAGTTGCCATAAATATTTTGTCATTTATTCAAAAAGGAATAGAGCTTTTTAAAGCTTCATAGGCACATCCTCATGTATTTCTTATTATTTCCAGGGTTTTTCTGAAGCTAGTGAATGAATGTAAACATAATAAAGAATATTAAATGATATTTAATCACCAGCTCCAATAATCCTGTAGGGAGCTGCTTATTAGCCAATGAAATTTAAGTTTAACAAAAGATGCTGTATAGATTAACAGTATTAATTTTAACACTGAAGCATCAGGAAGAATAAATGAGGTTCCAATAAAGAACTATATAGTGATGTATACTGTATTTTCTTATTATTAAACATATTTTTGTCACAATGTAACTTTTGTTATTAAAACATTACAAAAAGCTATTAAATTAATAGCTTTTTAAAATACTTGTATTAATGCCCTTCTAAAAAAGACTCTTACTTCCATCTGTAAATGCTTGATTACATTATCTTGTAATCTGTTCATTTTACTTTCTATATAAGCATCTCAAGTACATTTTTCATTAAAAAGGAAAAACACTAATAAAATCTCATGGATTCTACAAAATATACTGTGATCATCTGGGTAAAGTTTTTACTCAACATATTTTCAAATTTCACTTTCAAAAAGAAATAATCAATGTTTACGGTTGTAATCCCTCAAACCTATCATTACCCTGAAGAATGGATTTGTGGTTAAGTTACAATCATAGAAATTGAAACTCTACCAGTTTCTTCTTCAGCCTTCTCTTCTTCCATATACAACAGTTCTGTTATCTGGTAAGACAGAATAATCGTATATTTCAGCCAAGAAAAGCAAGCAAGGGCAAATAATAACTGAAATTGAATTCAACAAATAACAAAGAAGCTCTCTACTAGCATTATTTTGGGCCACATCATAGCAATTTATTTAAAAAAAAAACAAAAGATTTTAGTATTTTTTAAAAAAACATTGCACAAAGTTATACTGAAGTTCAAAAATATGATCTCTATGATTTAGTTCATGCATTTTACCATTCTTGAAGCAATCAGACACTATTGTTTAGAAGTTTAAAATTGGAGATCTATGTAGTTTGCTATCATTATTTATTAATTAATTTTAATACAAAATTGCACTGTGCATAACAGACTTATTTCAGTCAAGTATTTAATATAGGAATAGTATAGTTTACTTTAAATAGATTTGGAGGGGGAGAAACATAAGAACTATTACTTAAAATCTGATGGCTGATAGAAACCAAAGGATCTAGGTAATGGCTATTTGGTCAGCTGTTTAACTTGATTTTTCTTAAACTTGATTAACTTTCCCCACAATTAGTATCAAGGGAACAAGATTTTCCACCTCCATTAAAATCCATTTTAATGCACATTTTTTGGCAACTCTGACCAAAAAAGATATTTCGAGATATTTTATTTGCCTTTTTTGACTATTTGCCTTATATACTGTTCAGTGGTTAAAATATTGGGATCATTTTAGCTTTTCTGCATAAATCTAATAAATGAGAAAGCTTTCTTCTCACTACTCATCTCTTTGTACATAATTAACAATAACAATTACACTGACAGACAGCCATGTCGGCAAATAATAATAGTACCAGTCCTTTTGTATACGGAGCTTTTTAACCTTTTCCAAGTAACCGGTTCCCCCAGTCCCTTACTTTTTTCGGGGCACCTACCAATGTAAAAAGAATGGGAGGGCATTATGACTGGCCAAATGTCTATTTGTTACAAGGTGTCACACTTTTTACAACAGAAAAAAAGAACAAAAGTAGGCACTATAAGCCAAACAAAGTCAGGGAAAGCATAGCTTCTACAATTCCTTCTAGCTCCTTCACCAACACTGGCCACAGAAAGCATAAGGATTTTCTTTTGTTTAGTGAAGTGTGAGTTTGGGCACAATGGTGTATTAACCATTAAGCAGACAAAACACATGCTTCGGGCACCAGGCCCAAAGGGAACACCACAAATTTGAAAATATGGCTTCGTTTGTACAGTATGTACAAAGGAGGGGGGCACCAAGATTTCTCCGTGCTTAGGGCACCAGTGAGCCTTAATCCACACTGTTTGTGCATGTGATGTATCATTTCCTCATGTTTATCTGTGTGTGTGTTTATGGGGTAAATTGGAAAGTTCAAGGCATCACAGAGGGAGAAGAAAGGGAGCTTAGAACAGATGCCAATATTTTAAATAGCTGTCCAACTTCCTTTTCCACTAGGATGCACCAAGGTTATTTTTTTCATGAAATTGTTTCTCTACAGGCCCAATCCAGTTTCAGATATGCTATCTCTTTTGCCAATTTATCCCATCATAACAAATTTGGTTCAAATTCTTTCAGATTTTAATGGTAGATAAATCCTTTCAGGTTTTAAAAGCAGACAAAACTGATGGGCGGAGACCTGAGTTCCTTTGCATATTTTTTAACCAATATTTCAGTGTTTTGGATAAAATAAAAAGGAGGAAGCATTGGAAGTATCAATTAGAATTATTTTATTGCAACAAACCAATAAAGTTTGAAAAATGTCTTTATCAAGGATGCCGTCTAATAACATTGAACAATTTTATTCAAGTAAAAACCTCAATGAGTTTAGGTAATACTAAAAACACAAAATGTTGTTTGAATCTACAGTAAAAGAAATATATTTTATCATGAATATTTCATTATCCTTGTTACTAAAATATTAAAACAAATATGTCAGGTAAGATGGAGCTACAGCAAGGACAGTGGTAGGATTCAAAAATTTTTACTACCAGTTCTGTGGGCATGGCTTGATGGGCATGGCAGGGGAAGGATACTGTAAAATCTCCATTCCCTCTCCACTCCTGGGTGAAGGTTATTGCAAAATCCCATTTCCTCCTCACCCCACTAACCTGCTTTCCAGCTCCATTCTCCTGTGCAGGGCAACAAAAGAAGACCCAGCCAATCAGCTGGGACTCGGGAGGCAGAGAATAGATGGGGGCAGGGCCAGTCAGAGGTGGTATTTGCCAGTTCTCCAAACTATTAAAAATTTCCACTAACGGTTCTGCAGAACTGGTCAGAACCTGCTGAATACCACCTTTGAGCAAGGATAATGTTTTGAAAAAGCAAAATATGTGCATTTTTAGAAAGGAGAAGGCATAACTCATTAAATCCATGTTTTTTTTAAAAAAAAACTGGTTAATGTTCATTTATCATTTTTTATTTTATTTCAAAGTCTTATACAAAACAAAATAAATCCACACCATAACTACCCATACAGTGATATTTACCATGATAGTGAATGAATGGTATTTGCAACCTGTCCTCAAACTTCCAGCCTTAGCAGTGTCTTAACCGTTATGATTGTCACTTGCCAACTTCCTATCAAAGTCAATGGGGAAGCCGGCAAGAGGTCAGAAATGGCATCCATGTGATATTGCATTTAATGAAGAGGCATGTTTCACTTAATGATGGCAACTGGGAGTGCCAGAATTTCCATCACTAAGCAGTAAGATTACATGGCATTGTTCCTTATCAGGGGTGTCAAACTCGATTTCATTGAGGGCCGCATCAATGTTTTGTTTGAACTCAGGGGGCAGGATTGTGTGGCCAGAGCCAAAATGTCATTTGTGTTGGGGGGCATCTATGGTGGCCTGAATGCTCTGCCAGAGAAAATGGGCTCCCAAGCTCCATTTTTGCTGGCAGAAGCAATGCAGACTGGTCCTCTGCTATTTCCAGAGATCTAAGTACCCTGTGGGCCAAATCTAGTCCTTGGGCCTTGAGTTTGACATCCCTGTTCTTTATGATTGTATTGCTTAGTGATGGAAATTCCAGCCCCAAATGCTGACATTAACCAAGAACTACCTGCATTGAAAGGGCTTTTCAAAAAATTTTATTTCTAAAATTTTTATTTCCTAATTATTAAAAATGAAGCTACAGAAAGTTGATTTAAAAAAAAGGTCAGCTGTGTTTACAGCTAAATTTTTTCAAAGAGAAGGTGTTAGCACACTTATGTAGTTGCTTTAGCTTTAACAATGGTTTTGGTCTTTGGAAAAATATTAATAGCATGGACATTTTTATATTTATATAGTTTGGTTTTGTAGAATCCTTGATAAAGAAATTTTCCAAAACTTGCTGGGTTTTTATACCATCAAATATTTCCAACTGGTACTTGGGATGTCTCTTACAAAGACAAAACTGCTGCCCCTAAAAGAAAACGTTATCCCCTACCATGAACAATAAAATTAGTGCCTACTTAATAAATGCAATAATAAATGCCGCCTTCACAATATGAATGCACATTCACAACGTGAGGAATAGATTATAAAGCAAAGTCAAGCATTTGAAAGACCAAATACAAAGAGAAAGTATTAATTACATGCTTAATTTTTCCCAGAGAGATCAAAAGGAGTTAAAAATATTTAACTTTAGATAAATCATGACAGTTTAAAATGCTTCACGTAGGTGTAGTAAAATATTAGACTTACATCTGAAATAGGAGATATTTCTATTTATTGTATTGTTCCAATACTGTGCACCCAAAATATCTCCCCATTGCAGCTTAGCTGTCCTTACTTACCTTTTTCCAAAGATCAACATCAGTACACCTGCAGAGGGCAGCAGAAGATAATAAATTGAAAATCCCAAAGAACAATCCAACTACCTATTATTTCTTTTGAATGCTCAATACAACTGAACAGGTCACACCATGAGTTCAGATTTGCTTAAGTGAAGAAAGTTGAGAAATAATTGACATATATATTTTAGCATAAGCCTATCTTCACAAAATGATTTTACTATATCTACAGACAATAACTACCACTGGAATTTTTTGTGATAATGTTCAAATCTATGCTCTCATTGCATTTCAAAATACATGCCATCTGTGTAATCTTTTACCTGTACCACCTACACTGTCTGTATTTAATATATTATTCCAGCATGAAATTGACTTGAAACCACAAACCTCACAGTTTTAAACAACTAGCCTAATCACCACTATTTATTTTTGTATCACCAACTATTATACAGTATGGAATTTTCTTGTAGAACAATGATTGCTTTTTAAAATGAGTTAAGATAGTAATCCTATTCAAAGTTATATAACTGGAATCTTTACCATGTGAGCAAGCGTCATCCCATAATATCATTAAAATAAATAAAACCTATCTCTGAAGCATTTCATGTACAATTAATTGCCCACATTGTCTCCTCTGTAATCTAAGTCCCTGATAATATGGTCCTGGCCCTCAGACAAATAAATATGCATACAGTTATATCCAGGAATGCCTGCAGGATACTGAGCAATGACACAAAGGGATATAGCTTATTTTAATCCATGAACAGAACCTCTGTTTCTTCCAACAGAAGTCTTGTATTTGATGACTACTGGATTAGAATATATAATGTAAAATATATCTATACTCTTCTTTCTGAGATATGCTTTCTAAAAGTTTACAATGGATTTATCTGCTTTACCCTAGAAATTGTAATGTCTTGGGCACAAAACCAGCTTTGTGTAAATCACTTTTGTTCAGAGACTGAACCATATCTGAAACCTTGCCAAGAAAACTGCGGGACTAGTCCAGGTATTTGCCACATTAATGCTTGTCTTAATGACTGCAATCCTGGCATTGTAGTTTATGGTTCGTAAGTGATCCCATGGGTCATTAAGCAGGCAGGAAAGGAGCGCAGGGTACCTCAGGGGGATCTAGGACAACTCGCTGCCACCAACTTGCCACTGCCAGCTCGCCATGGCCAACTCAATTCAGGACAAGGGTTATACTAATATCAAAGAAATGGTGGAATAGAATCATTAAAGAAAGGATACCAAAGGAAGGACAAAATGAAATATGAATGACAAAAAGGAAAATGTTTTAATTATAATTAAATAAACTGAATTGTTGAATTGTTCTATGGTGAGTTGTCTTGTGGTGAGTTGGTTGCGGTTAATTGACTGTGGCAAGATGGCCATGGCCAGTTGGCTGTAGCGAGCTATCCCATTCTGGCCTCAGGGGAGTGGGGAAAAGCCCTCCCAGGATTTTCCCAACTCAGGAGCTTAAAATACACCTTGCCAAAATCCAAGCAGGATTTTTACCTTCTTGACCTGGGGAAATGCACGTGACCTGACACACATGACCTGTGCCATGTCTCTCCACTCCGGAGCTGAAAATCCTCCCTGCTGAAATCCAAGCAGGATTTTTAGCCTCAGAGCAAAGAGACACCAGTGCATGGCCTGTGCCAATCCTCCCAGGGCCTTTCCCCATCCACTTGAAGCATTCTGGGTGCCTTATCATATCATGCTGTCTCTCCATTTTCTGCTTTATTTTTAGCTCCCTCTCATTTCTGAGAGCTAGTTGAAAGAGCTGCCTATGTGAAAGGATTGTAGCTCCCTTCCGTGCACTGAAGGGAACTCCTTTGGTAAGATGCAGGAACCTGTCTGAATCCTGCATCTTACCAAAGGAGTTGAACAATTTTTCTTTTGTCTCCACTGCCACAAATCTGAATTACCATCATTCTTGTCTGATTTCTTTTCATTGTAGTTTTATGTTGTGAGCCACCAAGATTCTGTATAAAATTGTGGCAGGGTATAAACATGAAAAAAATACTTTTGTTCACTAAAACTTTAAGCAACCAAGGCAGCACAACCAAAGAGAAATAAAAAAATGTAGACAGCACCAAATATCATATATGATCAACAGAAAAATTACAACCACTGACAAAATGCATTTATCTACATGAACATTTCTATCCTATGCATTGTTCAGTGATGGTTAATATCAATACAAGATTTTTAGTATTTAAAAGAAAAAGACAGTAAAATTAAAGTTCTGAACAAAAATCATTATATGTATGTATTATATGAGATCTGAGTACTCCAATCTCTAATACAATTAACTATGATTAGAAAGTTTTTAAGTTCAAATCTGAGCTTAGGCATAAATGGCATTAGGTAAAGCTGTGTGCTCTGGAATACAGACGTAATACTGATTAACCTACTATAATTGTGACTAGAATTATTGTGATACTATATTTGAAGCAATATATATATATATATATATATATGGATCTTTGGTTATACGGGTTTTCTCCCGCGTAAGATTGGAAGTATCTAGGCAACGTTTCGATGAAGTCTCATTCATCATCTTCAGGCTTGGTCTTCAGCTCTGTGCTTCTCAGAGTGATGTGAGCTTGCAGCTGCTTCTTCCTTTTAACTGCTCCTGGGGGTGTGACTTGATTGGCTGGGGGCTTGGCTGTGTTCTGATTGGATGGGAGTGTGTTCTCATTGGTTGGGGGTTTGGCTGTGTTCTGATTGGTTGGGGGGTTGGCTGTGTTCTGATTGGCTGGAGGCGTGTTCTGTTCAGGTGGGGGCTTGATTGTGCTCAGGTTAGTCTTAGTTGCTGGAAGGTTTGAGCTGGTGAGCTGTGATCTTGCTGTTTGGCTTCGAGTTCGTGGTCGTGCTGCATCTTCATGGTGGGGGTCAGTTCGCTTCATGTATGGCTCAGAGGGGTTTGAGGTGGGTAGTGATGCAGCTGCAATGCAGCTTCTGGTCCGTGGTCGTGTTTCATCTTCTGTGTGGGTGTGAGTCTGCTTTCTACGTGGAAGTGTGGTGGTGGCATCTTGTGTGGCTATCAGGGGTGTGGGTCTGGTGTCATTCTTCATGTTAGGTACGCGTCTGTTCATGAGGGCGGGTTTCCAAATGGCTGGTAGGCGGGAGGCATCATCTCGTTTATTCATGCTGTGTGGGCGTT
The DNA here is from genome assembly GCA_033807585.1 of Hydrophis major. Classification (NCBI taxonomy): domain Eukaryota; kingdom Metazoa; phylum Chordata; class Lepidosauria; order Squamata; family Elapidae; genus Hydrophis; species Hydrophis major. The sequence goes on from CM066328.1 coordinate 381,551,597, forward strand.
TTTCTATCTCTATGGCTTCTCTGATGATTCTGTTGCTGAAGTGTTCGGTTTTGGCGATAGTTCTGGTATTTTTAAAGTCAATCTCATGTCCTGTGGCTTTGAGGTGTTGGACCAGGGAAGAGGTCGGTTCTTCCTTTTTGATTGAGTTCTTATGTTCTTCAATGCGTGCACCTATTCTTCTGTTAGTCTGTCCAATGTATGTGGTGGGGCAGGCAGTGCAAGGGATTTCGTATACTCCTTGATTTTCTAACTCGATTCTGTCCTTAGGGTTTCTTAGGATGGTGGATATCTTTCTGTTAGTGCAGAATGCTGTCTTAATGTTGTGTTTTTGGAGGATCTTGCTGATTTTGTCCGTAGTGCCTTTTATATATGGGAGGAGAGCTTTGCCATTCTCTTGTTCTTTGTCTTGGATTTTGGCTGGGGTTTCTTTTTGGATTAGGTGGGTGATCTTCTTTCTTTGGAATCCATTGGCTGTCAGCACGCCGGTGAGAGTGTGTAGTTCGGTCTCTAGGTGTTGTTCATCGGCTAAGCATTTTGTTCTGGAGATGAGTGTCTCAACTACGGAATTGATCTGTGCTGGGTGGTGGTGTGAGAGTGCGTGTAGTTAGCGGTTTGTATGTGTTTTCTTCTGGTAGATGGTGTGTCCTAGGGAGCCATTGGATCCCGGGGTTTTGCATTTGCAAGGTGCAAAGAGGCGGGGTGGATCCCACGTGCTGAAAAGGGCTTGACTGTATTACGGGGAGAGAGAGAGAGATCATAAGAATGGCTCTTGCTTTTTTCTTGCAAGGGAGAGAGTGACTCCTGCCTCCCACTGTCATCATCATCTTCTTTTGGGTTAGTGAATCAATTAATTTGGGAAATGATCTCACTATCATGAAAGTCAGTGATCTCTGCCCGTGGGGCATTTGGAAGAAAATGCCCCGCGGCATATCCACGCGCGTGTAAGGGGAATCAGAAATCCCTGCATTCAATGCCTACCACGGCAGAAGAGAAAACACAGCTGTGAGCAAATACTGGGAAAACCTGATTGATCAGAAGGAAGGAAGCAAAAGAGGGAGGGGTGGTGGTGGACGGAGGTCCCACTGGTATTTGTGAAATACTTGGTCAGCAGCGCTTAAAGTCAACGTCCTCGCTCCCATCCCCCCAAAGCCACAAAGTCCCCCAATTGCGCAGCCCAGAATCTCCCTCCCCTCAGGGGGCAGCAATGACGCCCGGTATTTCCCGAGACAAGAAGCTCCGTCGTGCAATGAAAGCGCCCTGGCTCGCGGGCTCAGAAAACAACGCGAGCCGAGGTCGCTTCGGCTCCGCTCAGCTTCGTTTCCTCAGCCCTAGCTGTTTTCAGTCCGCTCGAGAGGAGGGGTAGGAGGTGCTGGCGGCGGCTTGCGTTGTTTTCTGAGCTCTAGGCTCACGGGTTCAGAAAACAACGCGAGCTGCCGCCACCACCTCCTCCCCCTGCTCCTGAGCGGACTGAAAGCAGCTGGGGTTGAGGAAACGAAGCTGAGCGGTGCTGAAGCGACCTTAGCTCGTGTTGTTTTCTGAGCCTAGAGCCAGGGCGCTTTCATTGCACGGCGGAGCTTCTTGTCTCGGGAAACACCGGGTGTCGTTGCTGCCCCCTGAGGGGAGGGCAATTCTGGGCTGCGCGATTGGGGGACTTCGTTGCTTTGGGTGGGAGGATGGACGGAGTCCGTGAAGTGGGGCTTGCCTGCCCTTGCTGGCTGCCTCTGCTTCCTTAGGGGCGGGGAAGGGGGCTCATCTGGACCAAGGGTGAGTCTCCCCCTCAGTTTCCCCTGAAGGATCTTCTGTCGCTTTTGCCTTCTCCCTACATCTTCCCTCTGTTAAAATCCCCCCCCCCCCCATACACTTATTTTCGGTTGGATAGATTTCGTGTCTGAGCATTCTCACATGGCGGTGGGTCTTTTCCCCCCCTAAAAAGAGTTAAAAAAAGAAAAAACAATATATCCTCAAGCAAGAACTTTTCTGCTTCCGATTACCCCCTTATGCTTAAAAGTTGCAAAGGAAACACGGAAGCAGGGAAGCGGCTGCCCAACTCCGGAGCTCCACACCATTTTTTTTTCAGAGGGGAATCTGACTCGAGTATAAGCCGAGCGGGTTTTTTTTCAGCACAAAAAATGGACTGAAAAACTCGGCTTTTACTCGAGTATATACGGTAAATATTTTGTGAATATTTTAATATAAATATTGTTTTACTTGTCAATATGTATTATCAGAGCAGTTTCAGCTATAGAAGCTCATTATGAAATTTGGGATTTGATCATTTAGATCAGCCTCCCACACAAAGATGCTCATTATAGGGGAATATTTGGAAGGTGTCATGATCTCCTAGGAAAGCTGGAATATAAATCTAAAACAAGGGTCTTCAAACTTGGCAAGTTTAAGATTTGTGAACTTCAACTCCCAGAATCCCTGAGCTAATATGATTGGAGGAGGAATTCTGGGAGCTGAAGTCCACAAGTCTTAAAGCTGTCAAGTTTGAAGGCCCCTGATCTAAAAAAATGAAAGATTAAATAAACTCTGTTTTCAATTTACTGTATGGAGGTCCAAATGAAAACCTTCACTTTTCCACTTATAGAACAGGATATTAAACTTCAGCAACACTGAAGCCCAGCTATAAAAAGAGTCCTAAAAGATCCTGCCAGAACAGTGGGATATTATTAGCTACAAACAGCTTTTTTTAAAAAAGTGCCTTAAATAACAGAAAAACATAGTTGGAATTTGGGACCAAAGATATCCAAAGTATAAGATTTCATAAGTCTCACCTTCTAAATCCAAGTATTAGACTGTTCCTGATATGATTCCTGTCCGTTGTCCAGATGTTTGGGGGAGATACTGCAAATTAAACTAAAGTATTCAGTATGCATTGTTTTGTACTTCTCTAAACAACACTGATTCAACAATTGTTATTTTAAAACCCAATATGCTATAAAGGAAAACAAAATATTTAATGTTATAAACACATACTTGATAGAGCTATTGCTTTATATTTCACTGTAAAGACATATTAACCCTGTCTTTCTTCCTGTATCGTAATCAGTCCTCGTTCATGACTAAGTTTAAATAAACTTTATTCCTAAATAAAAAAAGGAATCTGTTCTATAAATTCAGATTTTCCAGTCAAATTAGATATAACTTCATTTAAGTATAGTTTTGAAGAACATTGTTAAAGCTTACATTAATTTTATAGCACAGTGAGATTCAAACAGACCATTAAGGTATATATATAAAAACTCCTCACAGTATTCATTTCTGCAACATTTTAAAGAATATTTTAAGAAGAGTAGGTAATGTATCATCTCTTTCTTCTATCAAAGGGATATGGGGTTTTTAAAATGAAACAAAAGGCTAATTTACCTATTATACTTGCTTCTAATCATAAACAGAGGCATCTTAAAATACAAATTCAAATAATCATAAATAACAAGTATTTTATATTAATTATTAACATTTATCATCCTTAAAATTACCTCAAACTACTTTTCCAAACAGGCTACTCAGATAATATATAAAACAAGAGCACTTACATAACTGATAAACTTTATTCAGTCTTCCATTAGAAGCTTCATGCCTGATTTCTGCTGCTAAGAATTTACTGGTTTCCAAAGGACAGCCTTTTTCCTATGGAAAGATGGTAATACAGTAATGGTAATATAGCCTGGTATATCATGATAGTCAAGCTCTCTAAAATACTTCATATTTTAGATCTGGTGTGGATTTGGCCAACAGCCTTCCAGCCTTGACCAAAGCCGTCTTCTGTAATTCAGTGTGTGCAATGGCTTATCTTACAGATGTTATTAAAGGTCTCAAAAAATTATTTATGCAAAGCATAATTTTAAATTGTAATTTAAAGACTAAAAAGACAGAACGTGCACAGTAGACTTGCAATCATTTTAAAAGACAGTATTTGTTTCAATTTATTAGATTTGTAAATACAGTGCAAACTCTCAAGCTTTTCATATTAATAGTGAGAAATGTTTTGATTGCTGTACAAAAGAGCCAAAGTCCTTTATAAAATTAACTTTATATCTCTGAATGTTTTTAATGTGCTGCGTGCAATATTACATTTGGTAGAAAAGGAGATCTAACTAAGATAAGCTTTTTCAGAAGGAAGTGTGAAGGATGTCCTAGACCTAGACCAGGGGTATCATATTCAAGGCCTGTAGGCCAGATCAGGCCTCTGCTTAGATCTGGCCTGTAAGGGCCACCCTGGAAACAGCAAAGGACCTGCCCGTGGTGCCTCTGCCAGCAAAAATGGAGCTAAGGAGGGCTGCGCATGGCCCTCCCAGGCTCTGTTTTCAGACATGACAGCCTCCTGCATCCCTTTGCCAGTGAAAACAGAGCTCTGGCAGGCCGCACGCAGCTTGCCTGGGCTCTGGTTTTGACTATGCTGCCCTCCTGCAGTCCTCTGCCAGCAAAAATGGAGCTAGGGCAAGCCGTGTATGGTCTCTCTGAGTTCTGTTTTTGCTGACAGAAGGCTGCAGGAGGCCATTGTGACTGAAAACAGAGCCTTGACAAGTGACAGCAAGCTGGCCACGCCCAGCCTCCTAAGGTCAAACACAACCCTGATGCAGCCCTCAATGAAATTGAGTTTGACACCCCTGTCCTAGACTAAAATATATGCTTTGTTTATAGCCTATCATTTTATGATAGAGAGAACTCACTTTGCAAGGAATTTAGTAAGAAATTTAAACAATTTGCTTTCCTGTTATGTTCAATTTATACATGATTATGAAATATTATCTAGTATCTCATCATGCCATTAAGTGTAATTTCAATACTATTCACGCTTCAATAGTATCATGGACAGATTCAGGAAAATGTTGGTTATAGCAAGCACTTTAGTTTTCCATCTCTTCAGAGAGTTGCACTTCCCCTTCATGTGAGATAGCTAAAGGAGTGATCTATATATGAGAACAACCATGCAAAGCTTTTCTGTCTTGAGATCACTGGTTTCAAGAAAAAAGAAAGACAAACCTAGTATGCACTCTGTCATATGTGTGGAACAAGACACCAGCTGGGACAGGCTGGTGACCATATGAAGGACATGAAATCCTGAACCTCTCCAGAGTGTGTAATTTCAATGGGAACAATGAAGTCTCAGGAGAAAAGGGTTAGGAAGAAACAGAGTTTAGGAAGAGAACCTTGTTCAATGGGGCAAATAAACCATTAACACTGTTTTCCTGCTCTTACAACCTAAATGCATCCTCAGATATTCAGAATGCTAGCCCAATGCATCTGGCCAATAAGACAAAATTTGTATAGATCAAATTCTACTCTGTCCTCCAATCCTAACATGCTGTACTATGGAGCAAGTATACATCATCTGATTCTGTTGGTTTTTATCTTAAAATTAACAAAATTACATCATCTGATATATCAAATATGTATCGCCCTACTACTTGGTATTTCCAAATCATGAATCAAAGTCCTGAAGCTCAATCCTATACAACCCTATAATAATGAGTTTTATTAAATACTAAAGTGCTAAAACAAATGATAAACTTACCAGAATCCTCTGGCGAACAGGGTCAGGGTTATCCAAATTTGTAAAAACATATAATAAATATGTGTCAATACTTGGCTTTACCTCCAATTCATCCATAACTTTGAGGACATTAATTATGCCTGAAGAAAAAGACCACAGGTGTTAAACAATAGCTTGCTAATGGCTCAGTCTATGAAATAAAGATTACGTAATGCTTTATAACAGTGTCAAACTTGCCACGTCACATTGCCATCACGTGACATTTCACAATGTTTTCCCATTTGCAGACCTGCGGTCTGTGCATGACACATCCAGCCCATGGCCAGCCAGTTTGACACCCCTGCTTTTTAAGTTTAATTATTTTATGCTGGCAAAATTACATAGAAAGCAGAGACTACATCGGCCTTTGCTTTACTGTATTCTGTACTCTCTTTTACTGTATTCTGCTTGATTCTCTTCAAACATAGATTATCAGATCCTAAGATTTGAATTTTTTCTATATGCAGATTGTCTCATTTCACACACAAAAAGTAGAAGACAATTAGAAGTTCGAACAGCTGGAAAAGGGTTTTATTTCTGATAGCATGCTAAAGATCACAGCCTCTAGCTAACCTTGGCTGATCACAGAAGCTCCACAGGTCAGCTTTGGTAGTAGAAGTTTTTTTTAAAAAAAATCCTGTAAGGCAATAATAAACCACTTCTATTACACTGCTGAGTAAATTGCATGGATACAATTGCTAAGAATCAGGAATTTCCAGGAAGAATCATGATAAGCAAAGTCTACGTTCTAAAGATGCTGGGATACTTAATTCTCTCACCACTATGAATTTAGTCTTTTTGGAAGATTTTCTTTTGAAAGACTCTTCCACAGCATTTCCACAGTAAATAATAACACTGCTGTATTCATCACTAATTCTACCAAGAAGTTCACTAAGTACTACCAAATTCATTAATTTCAATTTCTGAGCAGGATTGGACATTTTAATATACTTTGATATTCCTCTTTCCTTTCTACTACTATTCCTTTCCTTTCTACTGCTTCTTTCTCTATCTTTAGATGTTCTAATTAACATAATCACATTTTACATTCTTATCATTACATCAAGTACATTTTAAAATGAATGCCAGATTGGTGTACAATAGTGATTAAAGCATCCGGCTAGAAACTAGGAGACTGTGAGTTCTAGTACCGCCTTAGGCAGAAACCCAGCTGAGTGGAAGAAAGAAAACTGTAGGGACTAGCCCAGGCAGTCACCAGGAATCAACATTGACTCAAAGGCATAAAATAAAAATAAAATAAAAATAAGAGACTAACATTGCTATATAAAAGATTACCACAAAGTGTTCAAAAATTAGGTCTTCTTGAAATGCACATACACAGAATTTTATTACATTATATTGAGTTAATTTGAGACTCATGTCAAAACCACACTGGAACTAGCATTTTTATTTGGTCTAGTGGTTAAGGAACCAGGTTTAGAAAGTGGAAGACTGTGACTGTGAGTTATGAAAGCCAGCTGAGTGATTTTGGGCCATTCACTCCCTCTCAGCCCAATTCACTTCACAAGGTACTTATGGGGAAAATAGGAAGAGAATGGTGCATTGGATATGTTTGCCACCTTGAGTTATTTGTAAAAATAAAGGTGGGTTACAAGTAAATAAATATAAATTAGTAGCATAAACATTATTAGTTCACGTTTCCTCATCCGTTATTTTTTAAAAAATTCTTTCCTGAAGTCCTTGTCTGAAACCTGTAGAAAACTGTCACTTCCATGAATATTTTATGTAGTGCACCATAGTGCAAATAATTAAATGTGAATTTCTGCTGAGCACTTAAAAGTACATGTAAACAAGTCGCAGTAAGTTAAAGCCACACCATTCATTGAAGTTTGCCTTAAAATAGAAAAGTGATTTGATTTCAGCAGAACTGGAAGTTTATTTGGAAATAATTAATTACAAAGTAATTGTCACTAGCTCTCATAACACCTAAAATGTAAGTTTATAAGACATGGAAAAATACCATTAACTGAATTTTCATTCATTATTGCTTCTTCCACAATTAAAAATATTAAACATACGACAACAGTGCATTTACTTTTAAGCAATCACAATGATCAATTATGTTCAGTATATCATAAAGCAAAGATTCAAATTATCACTAGCCTGTTTATGAAAAACATAAAGTAGGGTATTCAGTGACCATGAAGGAACTTCATATCATGTTTCCGGGTCTTATATTAATTTTTGCTTCAAACGATGAATTAGGGCTTATTTTCCAGTTAGGTTTTACTTTCTGGTACAGTACTGAAATGTATCCATCTGGCTGACAATCTTAACTGGGTCTTATTTTTTTTGGGGGGGGGGTATGGCTTATATTACAAGCATCTGGAAAAATCATGCTAGGGTTTATTTTCTGGCTGAGTCCTATTTAGGGGAAACCTGGTAGATGTTCTGTCACATCTAAACCCAGGACCTAATTACTTTAAGTTGTCTGAATATACAGCAACATAATAGACACTGTTAAGTCACTGTATTTTGCGTTGGTGCTATGAAATACTAAAATGTTATTTAGTTTTAATACTTTAATCAATATTATTAGTAATGTTCCTTTCCTTTGTTAATACCATTAAGTCAATGTTGACTTTTGGCAACTGCCTGGATTAGTTCCTGCACTTTTCCTGGCAAGATTTTTAGAACTTGCTTGCCAATGCCTTTTTGCTAGAGTTAAGAGAGAGGAACTCATCCAAAGTAACTGTGTTAGCTTTAAACCTAAGGCAGAACTATAACCCAGCATCTTCTAGCTTTTAATCTGGTTTCTTACTCATTACACAACATTGTTTCTCTATATTCCTACTATAATCCACTTTCCAATTATAAATCATCTCCAACTTATCAAAAAAAAAAATCAGAGTTCTTAATTTGTTTCACAAATAATGCAAGGGGGGGAGAGAAACAGTTTCATATAGGATATTAATTCTTAAAACACAGGATTGGTTCATTTCACCACTAAAATTATATTGAATGTCCATCATGCTACCCATGATCAGCTGGCCCTATGGGATCCACCAGTTCAGAAACAGATACATTCAGCAAACCAAGCCCCTCACCAAGAATGGACTATTAACCTGTACTCATTGACAATTATCCCTTTGGGATGAAGGAATCCTGTTATATGAGGATATTTCTGCAAGCACCCAATTCCAATATATGAGGGAAGAATCTGAGAAGATTGGAATAAGGCAAACCAATGAGGGTCCTCATTTTGCACAAACATAGGCTGCCCCATATGCTGCTGTTGTAACTGGGCAGAACGTTCTTCAAATTGACAGGTGGTAAACCCAATCCAGATGAGGTAGAAGATCTTAAAAATTTAATGATAAAAATTTTGGGTCTGGATCATTGATGATTGCGTTGGTAACTGGTGGTGGCCACATTTTGAACCCTTGTATTACGCATGTATTCTAACCAAAGAGAGATCAAAACGCATTTTTTGGTTCCGCTTCAAAAAAACAAAAGCCTTGTTTGTGCTCTGCAAAAAAATTCAAGCTAGTAGTTGATTTTTATTTGAACTTTCTGATAATGTGCCAGGCTATGTATAATCCTATCATTTCCAGTCTTTCCCAATTTTTGAGCTCGTTCATTTTTATTTACATCTGAATTTCCTGAGCCGTATTTGTGTGAAAGAGCTTTAAAATGTAGAAAACATAAGGATTTTTTTTAAATCTCTCTCTTTTCATTTTTCCCCCTCCCCAACTTTCTACTTTTTGAATAGGAAAGTGACATTTGGTTTTAGATAATAGAATAAGAGACGTAATTATATTTTAATCGTCTATGTTGTGACTGTCAACTAATTAAAAAAATAACTTGGACAAGTTATGGACAAAATAACTTGGACAAAAATGGACTAATAAATTATATTGAATAAGATGTCTTGTGAAAAGAAAAAAATTCTCTCAACTCTTTATCTTTAATCTTTATTTACATGGGACGTCACAGTTTAAAATATTGGATTAGTCCACTGATCAACTGACAGAAAACACAGTTTACTCTACTAAAAATAAATATGGATGCATTTTTTGAAAGTTTTCATTTCTTATTGGTCCTTGGTAAATTAGATAGGAAACAGGACCAGATGAACTAATTTCACTATAAGTTAAGATACACTGACAGAATCTTTCAAATCTGAAAGTAGAAATTTTATGTATCACTTTTAATTACATGATCCATTAGGATAGGTCCTTCCTAAATTCTTTTCTTATCTTATTGTTTCAAATGCACCATCTCTTCCACTCTTTCTGAAAGTCATTCACAAATTCCATTACAATTCTGTATGATGAAAACAGAATTAACCTGTTTTTTTAAATTTTATATATTGCCTTATCCCTCATTCAGTGTCTCAGAAGATACCTACATGCTGATGTTTCCAAGTTTGATAAATGTTCATTTTTCAATCAAAAGCAAGATAACCAAGCACTAAATTGACAGATATATTTATTATCTTTTAATCATCAGTTATCAAATCCACCAAAGTTTGCACTTTCCCTATGATTCTTTATGTTACTACATCTGGAGGAATCAAATTTCTAATTCCTATTTCATGGAAGATCTTTACATATAACTCTAGAACTATCTACAATAGACTAAATGCTCAAAACTGCAAAGATATATCCTGAAAATTACCATGAACCAAGCTCAATTATATTGCTTACTTTTTTTACACAAAGAAAAAAAATAACTTCACAAGATGACTATCATACTTCTTTACCCAATGCATAATTTCTTTATAGACAAAATTTAAGGGGAGGTTTATAAATATAATCTTTTAAATTTTCATTCCAAAGGTACAATAAAAAATATGCTGGTTTATATAATTTAGTCCTAGTTTGAGCACAAAGTCTTAGTTTGAGAACAAACATTTTTGTTTTTACTGCTGTCTTTTACATATAACTTTCTGCAAATAACAAAATAGTCTGCAGGGACAGAGATTTCATTTGAAGCCAACCTGATTAAAAAAAAAGCTGATTATAAGGTATAATGGAAAAGCATTAAAAGTCTGCAGTTGCTTCATTTTAGGATGGCAAAAACAGGGATCAATGTTCTCTAGGGATCCTTAACCTTGCAAAGTTTCAGACTGATGGCTTTAAGGATTGAACATATTTTAATAACTCTTTCAAGGCACAGATGAGAATACATTAGTTCTTTAAATTATCCAACGAACAGCCTTCAAATCAGATAGCTAAACAGTGTCCTACTCCAATTAAAAAATAGTAATTTTCAAAAGCGTTTTTTAAAATTAGAAGTAGCTTTCCCACCTGTTGACAGGATAGCTTCTTCAATGAATGACAAATTACTTCTGAAAATATGTGCATCTTAAGTCTACACATCCAAGAAGAGAATCCAACAGTTCAACTCTGAGCTATATGTGTATACAAACACATACACACACTCTCTACTGTTGAAATAATGGGATCTAACATGTAGTCATCATAGAGCAATTCTTATTTTGTGGCAAGAGTTCATATAATTCCTTAGTTCAAGTTTATACCACTAGAAAAAAGAAAAAGAGGCCACACCGTGTTTCAAGAAAAACTGACAGAGTGAATTGAATTCTGAATGCAACATTTAGAATTACATTGATAAAATAGCCAACGAGTCATTAACTGAAGAAGCACCTCATAATTTTTAACAATATACATAAAGTTTTTCTCCATTTTAATCTATACAACATTTATGATAAAGAAAACCCTTTTATTTTTTTGCAACTAAAAGTCATGCCATTTTTATTCACAATATTGTGGCTGCCTCTGAGGCTGAAGGATTTCTATAAACACGATTTCAAACTTCACAACTGCTTGCTTATTCACCTTCTCATTGCAAAAATTATGAAATCAACACTTACTGTTTCATTCTTATCAGCAAGAAGCTGATTTTTACTAGATAAATATAACTACATATAGCTATATATCATTAGTTTTGGGATAGAGGTAAGACAAACTGGTAAGAAATAGGATTAAATAAAACAGCTAAACCTGAACTTATTGTTGTATGTATAGTTTGGGGATAGTTGGAAGAGATGCAATACATTGCCAACAATTTTGAATTCAAAAGTTGTATTAGGATATTCTCCCCAATAGACTTAAACATTTTCAGGAATGTAAAGAGTTAACAAGAGAACATTGTTTTATAAAGATTTTCTAAAAAAGACCAGCACACTTTTATTGCCAGAAACAATTAGGGAATACTTGTTTCAGCATTTAGTCTAAGTTGGAATATGACTGTATATTTTAAAATAAAATTGAATATGAACTGCCTGCTAAAAGCTCTTTTTTTGTTGTTTCTGCATTTTGTTTGTCATCTATGTCACACTAACAACTCTGCATCTCATTCTAAAACACATTATACTGTGAAATAAGATGAAAAAGGAAGTTTTTAATTTTCCCAAGGGGAAAGTACTTCTCTTAAAAGCATCTTTTTATCAGTCCATTCTTTCTGAATTACCAGTAATGCAAACCAAAGAATTAGATATTGTCCTTTACAATTTAATATTTGTTCAATTCTTACTCATATCTTATAGACACCCCCCATCTCTAACAAGGGAAAGTGTGTGCTAAATGCTTAAGCTTACTTAAGAATCCAAGAACTGAACATTTTAGTCCTTCAATCAATATGCTGTCAGATCATGAGAATTCATTCAACAATGAAGGTTTTATGCTTTTATTATTGTAACTAAGTTCACATTTAACTTATCACTGCAAAGAAACATGAAAACCTCATCTAAAAGATTTATTTTATATTTAGAGGAAGATTTGCACAAAGTAACCTGATTTTAAAAGCTTCCTTAGATTTCAGTATTGTCTTTCAAGTTCAGAATATTAAAAGACAGTCAATAATATTGTGACAAATTGAACCAAATTAAAATAACCAAATTAAAATAATAATTGCTCTTTGTAAACATACAAATGTGACATTATTAACAGTGACAAAATAAAGTAAGAATGAAATAATAACCTTTCAATGCAATTGTTTTGACATACAGTACACTAGTACATCAAAAGACAATAATGTTTTGATAGAGTTGTGCATGTTGCTGAGTTGTTCTGGTGTGCAAACATGTTTCTTGCTATAGGATTGTGTTAGTATTAATGATAACCAAAATCTGATTAGAAGCACTAACCTTCAGTGTTTTTATTTTCCTGGTGCTGAGCCAGCAATGGCCAAAAATAGTGAGGTTTAAGACATAAGCCTTCTTCCTTTATTATCTTCATTATATCAATAGCTAAATCTTAAAAAGATCCAGAAAGAGAAAAGTTAATGTGCATGGTAACAACATATGTACAAAAATGTTCAGCAATGCTAAGTGGCAAAAAGAAATACCAGTTTTCTTTGCTTCCAATGCAAAGAATAAACTTGACAATAGAGATGAAGGGTGTAAGTTGCTTGCTTTTAGATTATCGCAGAAATATTTCAACTTGGCCAAAGGCTGCAAGAAATAAGATTTAAGAATTTTAAGCTTACCACTATTCAATAAATCATTCAAAAATCACAATGACAATAAAGCACAAATATTGAAAAACATATTTTTTTTAAACTTTGACTGGGAAACCCATGCTACGCTTAACATCTATCAGCCAAGCAGTGAAAGGCCAAAGAAGAATTCCTTGGATTGCAGTCCAGAATACAGAAAATAAAGACTAAGAGACAAGGGAATGGGATCCTCTTTCTAAGTTGGAATATGGGAAGAACTATATTGGTAATCTATGGAATTAGTTGTAGAGAGGAAGATGATAAGTGCAGAAGTAAACCCTAACAAATCAGAATATAATGTTTAAAAAATTAAATAAGCTAGATTTAAAAATCTGCCAGCAGAAATAGCTAGAAATATGCAGAGCTTTCTGCCAATTTCACACTACATAAATCCCTGAGAGCCACTTAAAAATATGAATTTATGAAAGAGGATTGGATATTGGTCAGCTTTCTATAGCACAACCCATTCCACTTAGAGGGGCCCCAAAGATTTTTATAGAGGTCTAGTGGCTGGCAGGGGAAGGAGGGATTGCGGAAATTAATTCTTGCTTATTCCTGACCCTAACCAACATAGAATCTAATTTATTAATTTGCACACATCTTTTAAAACCAACCCACAAAAATCAGCTTGAGAAATTTTGAATGTAAGCAGGAATGCACTTTTAATCTTGTTTTGTCCACTGTGAGCCTTCACATACCGTTTCCATGTTTATACAATGTTGTAAGAAAAAGTTGCACTGAGTATTGTGTTTTTCACAGGTCAGCCCTAATGCCACAAAAACTGAATGCAGAACTTCAAAAGCTGTATCTTCTAAATTAAATGTTATTAATCTCAGGCAAAGGTTCTTTACATCTATGTTTGGAATAAAAACAAGAGGGAAAGATGTAAGTTGTAAGATTTTGACAGGAATTTATAAACACGCATTTTCTAATAATCTCAGTAAAAGGGTACTTTGATGTGTATTTAAGTATGTATTCAAGAAATGTACTCTACCTACAATTTTGGTTCTATGGCTGCTACATAAATAGGATACATTAATAAATCTCATTTACCTTACATTCCCCACAACTTGTCATAAACAGAACAAAATTAACAATCTATATCTTGAAATACTTGTAGAAAAACATTACCTGGTATGCTTTCTTTACTAAACTTTATCTTCTCCAGAATATTTTGTACATACTGAGGATATCCTGCCTTAGCAAGAGTAAAAATGATATCCATAAAATCTCTTTCAGAAAGGTAAATTTCAGTCTTTTCAATGTTTTTCAATTCCTAGATCAGCAAACAGAAAAATGTCATGTTAGTGTTTATTGTAAATATCACAACTGCTGTTCTTTTCTTTAGTTTTGTGGGTAAGACAAAAATGAATCTAGCTATGAATTATAGACTTTTGAAAAATGTAGCTCTAATTAAAACCATGGAAGAAAGTAGGCTTTATATGCAGCAAAATACCATTTTATTGGCTTATGATCTGGCTATTAAAGGATGTAATTTCATGAACATTTAATCAGGAGCATTTAACTCAATTCAGCTATCTTCAATAGCTGCTAATTTTCCCAGTACTACTTTCAACAATAGAGGTATCTTATTATGTGTCAGTCAAATAAAAGAAAACATTCTTTTCCATAGAGCAATATCTATAGAAAAACTCTCAGGTTTATAACATGCCTAGCAAATACTGATTCAATAACTGATATACTGCATTGGCTAATTATGTAAGCAAGCCTTAAGACAATATTTCTTGAGGCCTTACCATAAAATTGTCACTGCAGAATTCGAACACATGGTATTGTTTTACTTAAAAAATTTTCACTAAAAAAATTGTTTCAAGATTAATGAAGCGTTTTAAGTTTGATGATGGCTTCTATCTCATTGTAGATACATTTGCAAATGTGCATGGACTAGTAAACATTGGGACTTCAAAATAACTGCAAAATAGAGTAAGTCTTCATACATGCTGAGCCAGCAGTTTCCTACTGAGCTTTTTGTAGTTTTTTTTTTCTTTATGCGTAATGTTCTGTCTCACTTTTCTTCTTTCCCAAAAGATGAAAGAATACAAACTCACACAAACACAGGAGGCAAGCTGGCTTGGACTTCACAGAGTTAATTCTTTGGAACTGATAATATCCTTGGCATTCCAACACCCTCTGCCTGCCAAGCCCGAACTGATAACAAATAAAAATCTACTCACAGAAAATTACAAGGTAGTCCACAAAAATCATTCACGAAGAAAATCTGAAGTAAGATTAAACTTTGTCCTGTACAAAGTTCCAGCTGAAAACACACCCACTTTTATCCCCTGTGGGGTGTGGCTCAATGACTTAGCTCACTCTCTGACCCTCCCACGCCTCCTACGTTGCTGCTCACGTTTCTCCCTACGACGCTGCTTAGGATCAAGCCAACACACTTCCTCTTTATTCCCTGTCAGAGGCTGCTCCGATATGCCTTCCTCCTGATTAATCTCAGGCTGTTCCTCTCGGTTGTCTGATGAAACCTGAGGCATTATCAGGGAGGAAGGCATTGCCAGAGAGGAAGGTCCTGGGGAGGAAGGCATTCCCAGTTCCTCCTCCTCATCTTCCAGGTCTTCTTCCTCTGATAGCATAGGCTCGGGAATCGGGGCCGCAACACATTATTATACTATTTCTTTCTGTCAGCCCCATGATTCCCCACTACTCTGTATATGTGAAGGGAAATAGTTTAGGCATACATAATTAATATTCCTTTAAAAAAGGGATACTTTCATAGACAATTAATTTTAGTTTGGAACATTCTATTCTCATCCGAGGTCTATCCAAACAGACCTACCTCTTATTTGCAGCATTGCCTTAATATTTATTTATTTATATACGCAGAGTATCAAGTGCATAAACTTCTTGGATAAAAAAGATACACAGAATTAGTTTTAGGTGGCTCTGGTAATCCTAAAGTGACATGATATGGAGTTGGGCTTTATATAAGATTATTGTATTTATTTTTATGTGTGTATTCATACAGTATTCCCTGTATAATCTTCATTTTTTAATACCATCTGAAATTCAGGATCATCTTCTTTTCTGGATTAATACATAGTCAGGTATGAAAGAACTGTATTTAAAAAGGTCAGATTTTTTTTTTTTTTTGAAAAGTGCCGTAAGTCTAAATATAAGTTGTAGTTTTACAAACAAAGGGCATTACCTCTTCAATTTGGTTTATGTTGCCTTTCTCAGCATATGCATTCAATAGCGCCAAATAAGTCTCCGACCCAGGTTCAATTTTAGTGTCTTTCATGACAGAAAAGATGTTGACTGCACTGTCCATATCTCTGAAATATTATGGAGAAAAATACCATATAGAATTACATATATTTCATGATTGACATTTGTCCTTGAATGAAACTAGAAGTCCAGAATCTAACATTTATTTACATTTAATTAAATGGTTGTGTGAAAGGAAATGAATGCAAAATTAAAGAACAGCTGTGGCATTTATTAGAAGAAAAGCATCAAGTTTTAAAATTCTACATTTTTTTTTACAAAGTGCTCAAGAACTATGTTAAAAGATGAGAGCAAACTACTAAAAAAAAGATTTGAGAGTCACAGCAAAAAAAGTATCAGTGCATATGAGATGTGGATATTTTCAGCAATTTGAGATTTGGGCTGATCCAGTAATAAATATTCAAGAGCTCTCTGAAAAAATATTACTGTATCAGAAAAATCCTTTCCAATAGCCTATTGGCAGCATGAGGGAAAAAAAGCTCTTAATATGTAAGATGTCAATTATCCCCCTCACATGGCTTATCTGTGGGTTTAGAGTTTTTAAATCTTATCTAGCCATATTATTTTTTTAATGACATGCAAATGACATTGTACTTTTATGTATATTGTAGTAATACTGTTGTTTCAAAATCAGCATTATGGTAGAAAAGGGATTAAAACCCTCCCTCTCAAATTTGCCTCCAATAGCTATTTTCAATTCCAAACCCATTTTAAAAGATGCATGTAATGTAATTTCATGTGTGTAGGCTCTTAGGATGTTTCTTGGGACAAAGATCAAGCAAGCTCACAGATCCTAGCAGACACTCATACAAAAAGATATTGCTTCATATTAATTTGCAGAGCTGCTTCAAATTCAGGAAATCCTCATTCATATCAGAATGAGCAGAGATCTCTGAATAAGATAAGGAAGTTCATTATGAAACATACTCTATTGTAACCATTCAAACTATTTAAAATATGATTGGCTAATTAAAATTAAGCTTAGACAATAATTTAAGGAGAATAAGAAACATTAATTACCCAGTTTTTGCATGACCAGTGACAAGGGCGCTGAAAATCAACTCTGTTATTGGGAGGTCTTTGCTTTTCATAATATTAAGAATTTTGCTGCAAATGAAAACAAAATCAGATAAATTTTCCCTTAAAAAATAGGAAAAATGTATGTAGAGAGATAGATAATAAACAGACAGACAGACACACACAGGCAGAGGAATTACACTGACATTTGCTTTAGTTAAAAGAATTTATGGAACAATAATCTAAAATTTTATTAGCAAAAAGAAACTCATGTATCTACCATTCTGCCTAAGAATCACCATTTTAACTTAAAGGAGGTATTTTAATTGAAATAGGCAAAATTAGGCATTCTTTGAGAGACATTGTTGGATTGCTGGCTTCCTTCTCATATATTAGAATATGGCCTATTGTGAACGAGTTCTTTGAAAATTCCCAAAGATTTGGAATAAGTAATACTGGGAGATACTTCAACATAAAAACATATAAGATTGTCCCACAAAATTTATCTCAAGCTATTAGTTTATGTTGTTACCTGGAACCATCAATATCTCCCTTGTTGCAATAGGCAGCAATCAGTCGCTGATATGTGACCTGTAAAACAGAATTAAATATGAGAATTGCTATTTATCAAATGATACAGTAAATTTATGAAAATATCTGCAAAATACCTACTCGATTGGGCTGGACATTTGCCTCTTCCATTTTTGTTAGGAACACTTCCGGAGAAAAATCATGTTCATTCTGGAGATAAACTTTTAGCAAAGCGTTATAATGGCTTACATCAAATACAACACCTAAATGAAAAATTGTAAAAAAAAAAATCAGTACAATAAAAAGTTTATACAATTGTTTGACACAACAGTAATGCACAGAAAATAGACTAAAAATCAAGACACATCAGATTTTGGCAGTCCTTGTTGCTCACCCAAGCTTCAGCTTAAAATTGGACATTTTTGGTACGATTTTCCTATGCAATGAGAACCTCTAAAGGAAGAGTAGATGAAGATGCCTTAATTAAAGGTTTCCATCATTACACAAAAATATATACAACCCTTGATGTTTGCTATTTATCATGAATGATGGAAATTAACTGGTTGGTATCAGATCCCAGCTAAGATTTCTCCATTAAGTTGGAAAAGGGCATGTTATACACTTTAACACATGGAGTACTATACAATAGCTCCGGACATTTGATTTCTTTCAATTCTCACTTTTTAAGTTTGGAGTAACAATGATTTATTGTTAGCACCAAAGTAACATAGGGAATTTAAGTCAGTTAGACAGGGGAGAAGCAGAAGAAAAAAAAATGAACAAGCACATATTTTCCATTCTGTAGCACCAAATTGGAGCTAAGTTTAAAGTATCCAAACTCATGCTGCACACCATAAGTTGTTATTCAAAATCTTTAAGAAATACTACCAGGTAGTTCAGTTTAGAAACCCAGGTGGAAAACTGCACAGAATTCCATCTAATAATCTGACAAGCAAAATACAAGATCAATTAGGTAACTTAGTTTCCACAAAGCTAAAAAGATAAAAGATAAAATAATAAAATAGAAAGATAAAATAAACAGTTCGCTTTTACTATCAATCCCCTAGATGTCAGCATAGCTCTCCAAATGTGGAAACTACCGGAAAATGTTATAGCAACCAGTATTAAAGAATGATAATACATAGAATATTATCAAACCATATATTTTAAAAATGCATATTAATTTATATGGTTTATTTTACTTAAATAACATACCAGCACCTTTCAGCTTTGTCCACATAGTATGAGCAAGTGCTGTTCTTTCATGTGGAGGTAGCTCAGGCAACAGTGAGCCACAGCTTCTTAACAGCAGCAAGGCCTGATTACCATTTGGAAATCCTAAATTAAAACAAAATAATTTAGAAATGCAACAACTAGTTTTCTTTGTAATAATGAAAAACAAATCAAACTTTACGGAATAAGGGAAATATACAGATGCAATATTAAAGACAGGAAGCATTAGTATTTAACTAGATACACTGAATTAAAGATATACATGAACAGGTAGTCCTTGGCACACAATTATAATGGAGTCTGCCCATTACGATTACGTTGTGATGTTGTAAAACAGGTCGGTCACATGACCAACCTGATTTTATGACAATTTCTACAGCAATTGTTAAGCAAACCCAATCGAGGCCCAATCGTTGAAATTTCAAATCAAGGACCTAAGCCTTCTTTTAAGGAGCAATTATAACTTTGAACAGTCAGTAAGTGACCGGTCATAACTTGAAGACTACTTGTTTAATTGTTTTCTACACTTTTATGTATATCGCATTGTGCATCTAGCTATTATTAAAGACCTTCATTTAGACATCTTCAAAATTTTTGGAATCATGAGGAGCTTATGTGGATGCCATCACAAAATGGAGTGGGCTGATTTACAAAATGGTTCCATGAAGAAAAAGAAAACACTGAACAAAGAATATTAGGAAAAGCAGGGAATAAAAATTACAATCCCATTTTCCCAAATCTTAAAACGACATCTTAAGGGGAAATGAAGATTTTAAATAAGATCTTAAATACCTAAATGTATAGTATGAACACTATACAATGGACTCTGAAATTCAAAGTAATTTATAGTTATTAAAAAAACCACTGTATGGACTTGCAGGTTGAAGGGGGGAAGGGGAAACTGAATTTTCTGTTGAAAATATCTAGATAACTAAAACAATAATGGTTTTCCTTATTTTCATATTTTAGCCTCTTAGCAGAGGACATATGCAGAAGGGGTTTCTAACTTCTATAAAATCACACATGTAACATTTTTATACATCACATCTATAGCTCAAACATACAGAATGAAAATTCTTATTGTAGGCCCTCTAAAACAAGTCTAGAAAAATGAAAATGTTGCATTTATTAAAAAAAAACAATGTCAATAATTAATATATTAATATAACATTTATATTGGTGATGTTCAATAAGAACTAACATTATGTCATGCCCCTGGTGGAGACTGACTCTGAGCAGTCAGAGAAGGACCCAGGCCCATCCCCTTTCCATCCTAGGGCACGCAGGGAGGAGAGGATCAGGGTAAAACGTGGTATACTCAGGAGGAGAGGGCCATGATCATCCTCATGGGTTGCAAGTGTAAGATCTGCATAAGAGTTTGGACCTGCATGCTAACAGACACTGGAGACAAATTAGTGTTTTATTCCTAAAGATTTATCTTGGTTGGCATTCTTCCAACGGACTGTCCCTGGTTATCTTCCTGAAGTTGGCAATTATCTATCCTGTTCTGTCATGGAACTTTGTTCAATGCGGTTTGTTTTTGGTTTTTGCTTCATTATCGGCTCTTTGAATGTGAACTGTTTCTTTCCTTTGAGATGTTATTTTGAAAATAATTTACTCCTCTACTGTGAACAATTAAACAGTGAAGCCAAGTTGAAGGCATTAAAGGACTTTTAGTTAAGTTTTGGTTTTTGTTATATTTCTGATATACTCTGGGTCATCACACATTAAGAAGACAATTCTTTACCTGTTTTGCAGGCGTCATGAAATATTTCTTCTAACAGGGATTTAGTAATGCACCCATTTTTCCTGATAGAAGTGTCCATTTTATTAAAGGCCCAATCAAAAAATTGTATCTGCTTTTGTTGAATAGGAAATGGCTCTTGAACATCTCTGTTTTCTTGGACTGCAATTGTAAAGAGTCTTGTTGGGTACATTAGGAATCTGCAAATCAAAACAAAATCTATGACGTACCACAGTATTTTATTACAAGCTACTAATTTTGTATCTAAAATGTTAACAGAAGAAAAGAACCCAAAGTTAACATCAGTGCTAGTTATGAAATCAATGGGCATTATCAGCATAACAATATTTCCACATTATTCACAGATTAAGGCAGTTTCACCAATTAATGTAATCAAGGGTGTCATGCCAGTATATGCTACTATATTCTTCCACCTTTCATCCCTAACCAGACTTTAAAACCAACAAATCTTTGCAATAAATTCCACTTTAGCCTCACTAGATTCACACAACATAGTTCACTTGGACTTAGGAAGGCTCAGACTGGTAGAGAATGGGTCCTGTACATGTCTTGATTCATATTCACACACTGCTCCAATGATTGGAACCAACTGCTCAGGATGGAGGAGAATGGATGCCTCCTGCAGCACCCTGACGGCGAAAATGGGGTGCAGGGAGCCCATATGCCCCCTCCCGCACCTCATTTTTGCCCTTCATGGCCTCTTGAGCAACATTTCCAGGTGAGTGCTCAGAAGTCTGTGGAGGATGAAAATGAGGGGTGGAGGGGTTGGTAACTGTTGAAATATCCTGCAGTTACGTAATCACAATTTAACCATCAACCATTTTTGCTGATTTCTGGCAAAATCTCACTGGGGGAACTGGATTTACTTAACAGTTGTGTGATATACTTAACGACCACAGTAAAAATTGTCATAAAATCAGGTCCAACTCAACTTAAATCCGCAATGACTTACAATGGAAATTCTAGTTCCAATTGTGGTTGTAAGTCCAGGATTATCATAAAAATACATGCCTCAACCCTTGTGGTGGAACCATTGGCTTTGCCCACCCCCCTCAAGCACACACACACACATGCTTTAGAGGCAGTAAAGAGACAGTCCAGCTTAGGGTCTGTTTAGGGAAGGAAATGTCTGAGGTCAAACTGTTAGGTCTATATCTGCTGTTTTCCAAGGCAAGGCAGATAGTCATGTAATACAGATGATCAACAATATCTATATGGATCTATCCTTCAGTGGTTCTGTTATATGCACTTGACAATACTGAATGTTCAACTAATTTGAAATTTATAGAATAAAATCATAAACTGTATGACTGGGGAAAAATCTAATAATTAATTATATATCTTGGGATCAACAGACAGTCTGGAGGCCTGAAGGGACCATTAGTTGCTTTCTGGAAAGTAGTTTGCAATTTTTCTTCTGCTGGAATGGAGAGAAGGCAAAGATATGTAAAATTCAGCTCAAGCAGCTCAGTCACTGAAACAAGCCCTGGCAGATTTCCAAGAGTTGGAATCACTTTTTCATCCACAGTGATACACATGAAATGCCCACCTCCTTCTGGCCCTTAGCAGAAACCATTCTTTCCTCCTGTTTTACCTACTTCCCTGATAAACACAGAGATAAACACATGCCCTTCTACAGGCAATTTAAAAGATATAATCAAAGATATAATCAAAAGAACAGCCAACAATCCAGAGCATACTGAACCAGGGGTGGGATTCTATCGGTTCTGTCCATTTCTGTGGAACCGGTTGCTCTGAAGAGCAGCAAACATAGAACCGGTTCTATGTTTGCTGCTGTTTTGGCCCACCCGCCGGCCTGGGCTCTTATTTCCTGTGTTTTCAACCGCAGCTGCTTTGCGTGATACCGCTACGGTTGAAAAAGCAGGAAAAAAGGGCTTTTCCAACTGCTGTGCACTTGCACGCAGCGCTGCTCAGCTGTCCGGGCAACTCAGCAGGTCGTAAATTGCACTCGCGCGATGCAGAGCAACAGAACCAGTAGTTATACCGGTTAGATCCCATCTCTGTACTGAACCAACACCCAACACCAAATAAACAGTATCAGAAAACCAATCAGAAAAGAAACAATATCATAATCAATAAATTACCAAGGAAAAAAGACCATGCTCCAACCAACAAGGCAAACTATTAAACAGAACAAAAAACCAGGCAACTTCATTCTCCTGTAAATTGTTGCTAGCTCACCTATGAATCATCTGCAAGAAAACAATCATTTCAGAGAATACCAAAAGCCAACAATTCAGTTCTGAACATAGTATATATATATTTTGTAAGATTGATGGCAGAAACCGCCAATTCTGTACTCCACTAAGTCCCGATTAGCATATCTATAGTTAGTGATCACAAAAGCTATAGTGCAAAGCTTAAAAGGATGAAAGGTAGTTCAGATCAATTCTGAAAAAAATTAAGAGATACTTACTTCATTAGTAATTTATCCTGTGTAATAACTAAACTCAGACTCAGAAGTACTGGATTCTAGCTCTTACCTACTGAACTGATTGATGTGAGAGTTAGTCCTCAACCACAACTGAACCCAAAATTTATGTTGCTAAGCAAGACAGCTGTCAAGTGGAATCTGCCCCACTTTATGACCTTTCTTGCCACCCTTATGTAAATCACTTCAGGTTAAGTTAGTACCATGGTTGTTAAATGAATCTGACTTCCTCATTGACTTCGCTTGTCAGGTCATTGCAGCCATCATAAAAACAGTTGATGTTGCCAAGCATCCGAATTTTGATCATGTGACCACGGGGATGCTGCAATGGTCGTAAGAGTGAAAAATGGTCATAAGTCACTTTTTTCAGTGCTGCTGTAACTTCGAACCATCATTAAACAAATGGTTACAAGTCGAGGGCTACCTGTAGTCACAGTCCAATGAACTTGAGGAGTCAAAGTATCTTTATCAAAATAAATACACTGAACAATAATGATAGAATAGGCTAATAAAGAGCAGGACTAGTGGTTAAGACACCAGGCTAGAGGAACAGGAGACTGTGAGTTCAAGTGCTGCCTTAGCCACGAAAGTCAGCTTGGTGACTTCACATTAAATATAACCCTCTGGGCACAAGGACTGTTAGGAACTGGATGTGTGTGGTTGACTATCAGATACACCAGGTTAGATGCATGAGAGGCATGTCAACCACATGGTAACATGCCTGCTTGCATGGCCTCAGTGGCTTTACCTGTTCCAAGCACAGAACTGGATATGAGAGCAGTCTCAGTCCTTGGATGGATGAGGTGATAATACCAGGAAGAAGAATTTAGAGTATTAACGTACCTTTCAGGAATTTAGAACTTTCAAAGTACCTTTTAGGATAAGACAGATCTGTACAAAAAGAGTATACAATGCCTAAACTAAGAGGACACTAAAATGATGGCAAGTAATATTTTAAAAAATGTAAACAACTTTTGATTCCTGAGAAAAGCCAACAAGATGAAAGTTTAGGGAAAAATAATTCCTAGAGGATGATTACATACATCTTAATAATAATTCCAAGGGGGGCAGCAGAGATATAGGAAATAAATGTAGTTAATCAAGTAAGCCATAAGGTCACAAAGATAAAGGTGCATGCCAAAGAAACTCCAGGTGTAAGACTGTGCATAGGGCCTTATATATAAATGCCAGACCCTTCCAAGACAAAACAGTAGAGTACCTAACATCAGAAGAAAACACAGAAAATACAGACACTGAGGAAGTCTAATGGAGTGGTATATAACCAATGAAATTATTTCTGCAGATGATCTCTACAGAAATAATAAGAAAGGTATACTGGAGAGAATTTGCTCTATATGTCAAAAAGGATATGGTGCTATAAAGCACAATGTATACCTGGAACTGCAAAGAGTTTCCTTTCTGCATAGTAAACCCAGCCAGCTAATAGGTACATAATACTAACAAAAAGCTAGGAAGAATAGCCACATTTAAGTAAATGGAACTACATGAATGTTATAATCAGGTGGTAAATGTGGCAAGGTCTATTCCAAGATGGATTAGTGATTTTCAAAATGATGTTGGATTACACCTTCATAGGTATCATCAATAGTCAACAATTACATAATTCAGTTTTCTACCGCTGAATTATAGACAGAGGAATGCATAGTTAAATACTCCCACAAAACACTCCATCTTGATAGTAAATACTGACTACCAGTGTAATATCATGGCAGCACTCAAAGGCTCAGTGACTGAAAGATGACTCAAATTGAAATATTTTAAATAGTGTGCAGATAGTCCTTGCTTGTTTAACATCAGTTTTTCTCAGCTGAATGAAGGGTATATGTAGGGTACTTATAACTGGCCCTTATAGCTGTGGCCATCACATCCCTGCAGTTCCGTAATTTCAACACTCAGCAACCAGCTCACAATTATGGTGCTGCAGGCTCCCATGGTCATACTATCGTTATTGCAACCTTCACTGCCAGCTTTTGGCAAAGGCAATGGGGAAGCCAGCAGGTGATCTGTCTTATGAACATATCACTTACCAACAGAGCAGTCCCAATTACCATCAGTAAGCTTACAACCAAAAAGAGCCCAAAATTTATGTTAAGTGAGACATCTGTTGAGTTTTGCCCCATTTTATGACATTTCTTTGCCACACTTGTTAAGCGAATCACTGCAATTGATAAGTTAGTAAGATGGTTTTTTATTTATTTTGATTTGTCAATCACTTACAAGATATTAGATATAAGAATAAACGTATGAATACAGGAAATAGGTACAAATAAATGGGGACAATAGGACAGGAACAGTGGGCACGATTGTGTACTTATGCATGGTTGTTCAGTGAATCTGGCTTCCCCATTGTCTTTGCTTGTCAGGAAGTTGCAAAAGGTGATAACATGACCCCAGGACACTGCAATGGTCATAAGTATTAACCAGTTGCCAAGCATCTGAATTTTGATCATGTGACATGGGATTTCTGCAAAGGTTGTAACCGTAAAAAAATGGTCAGAAGTCATTCTTTCAGCGCTGTTCTAACTTTGAATGGTCACTAAATCCACTGTTAAGTCGAGGACTACCTGTATTGTTCCGTGACCTCTGTAATTCAGAAAGGATATTGTGAAGTTAGCTCTAGGAAATGGCAAGCAGAACAATATGCTGAACAGAGCAACCCTGTAATGGCTGCAATATTTTAAAAAATAACTTTATGGAGAAATAAAGAACAAAATGTTAGTTATAAATTTAAGCAAGATACAGAAAGCATAGATAGAGGGGGAAATTCTCCAGCCAGATTCCCTCAACCACACTAAAGTAAAATGCAACTAGCTGTGTCAATCTAACTAAATAATTTGGAGCAGTATTTCTCACCCTCAACAGCTTTAGAAATGTTGAGTTTAATCCAAATTGTTGTTGAGGTGCAGAAACACTAATTTAGACTGTTGCATAAAGAGATAGTTGGATTAATTCAGTAAATTGTGGTTCATGGAGTAGGTTATGCAAATGCATCTTCTTTTCCATAGTATTAGAATCCAAGCATGATAGTTATGCTTGAACCGTTAAATACTGAAGCCAAATAAAAGATTTTTTTTTCAGAATAACACATCATTACAGGTGGAAAATCACAGATTCAAATCTGTAGCAACAACTACCAGGTTAAGCAGAGATTGGTTAAAGGAAAAAGAAGAAGAGCCAAGTACAGGCAGTCCTTGACTTACAATTTATTTAGTGCCCATTCAAAGTTACAACAGCCTTGAAAAAAATGTGACTTCTGACCAGTTTTCAGTTACCACCTTTGCAGCATACCCATGATCATGTGATCAAAATTCAGATGCTTGGCAACTGGTTCATATTTGTGACCTTTTCTGGTCCCAGGATGTGAGTGCTCCTTTTGTGACCCTTTGACAAGCAAAGTCAATGGGGAAGCCAGATTCACTTAACAACCCGATTACTAATTTATCAACTGCAGCGATTCATTTAATAACTGTGGCAAGAAAAGTTGTAAACTGGGGCAAAACTTCAATGTCTCACTTAGCAACATAAATTTTTGGCTCAGTTGAGGTCGTAACTCGAGGACCACCTATAAACCCCCCCACCCCCCCTCTCTCTTTCATTCCCAGAGGCAATTTGCCTCTGAAAAACAGCTCTTTGCGGCGTGTTTTACCCTGCAGCTTCCCACTGGTAACCCAGTGGGGAACTAATATAAAACAGGACACCGGATTTGATGGGCCTTCGGTCTGGTCCTCCAGCTAACAGTTCTGACCCGGAATTCAGATTGGCATGCCTGATTTAGCCTACCATCCCGCTATCGACTGGGCTGGATTACAAGACCCATAATCCATTCGTGTTGAGGAACCTAAAACAAGCCTGGGGCTGCAAATATTCGGGCGGTCGTTAGAAAGCATTAAAGGGATACGAACCCACCCACCCATCCCAAGCACGTCCACGTTTGCTGAGAGGCTGCGTGCTTTCCTCGGGGGATACTCACGTTCTGCTGGGGTTGCTGTTAAAGCGTCGGAGGGCAGCCGAGGGCAACGGCGACGGGACGAGTCCCGGAAGAGCGCATCCCCCACGCCAGAGCAAGAGCCGCGAACGAAGCCACACGGCTGACCTGAGCAACCCCGCCATAGCTTCTTACGCACGCTGGTGCAGCAAAAGAACCTAGCGGCCGAAGGGGGAGCACGTGATCGGCAGGAAGTTGCATTCACCGAGAAAGACTGGAGGGGGGGTGTCTTGGGAGACGCTTTTGCCAAGATCCCGTATGCTCGAAAGGAGGAATACACTACCTCAAACCCTGATATTGGAGAAATTGTGTGATTTATCCCGAAGAGTCGGGATTATTTTAAAAACGTATTCGCCTTTCCATTTCAACCCCAACAGTTTTATGAAATCCCTTTAGAAAAAATGGAACAATCCAAAACGGACCGACGTAGCTCAAGGGCAAGGACGAAGAGCGGCTTGGGCCATTCCAAATGGAACGCGAAGTTTCAGTCGGCAAGTTATTTATTATTGCTCTTGGTACAGTTACGTTTTCAAAAGGCACCGCACCGACTTGTCTTTAACAATAAAAACCGCGCGGCCCGGAGACGGACCGATTCAACGAGGTATTCGAAATTAAGCGATGACTCCAAGAGTCCTTCAACTCCGGGAAAGCTATTGGTTGGCCTTTCCCTTACTTTCGCTTCTTGCCGGGGAAAACACGTGAACCTGCCTTACTTACGCATGCGCTGTAATCACGCCCGCTCTCGTTTGTATATATATAAAAAAAACTTCCTAGAGCGCGGGAAGAAAGTAACCAGCGAGTTTCTTGGCGGTGACTGGAAGGCTAGGCTCACCCGTTTGGATGAAGGGATACAGGCGCGCTGCGGTTTAAATCCGAACCGCAGTGAACCTTCCCTCGCGGAGGGGGAGTTCAATCGACAGTATAATTTATTATTTATTTATTTAAACAATTATTAGATAACGGGTATAAGTATAAACATGGTTATAAATACATGAAATGGATACGAATAAGGAAGAAAAAATAAAAAGAAACAATAGGACAGGGACGGTAGGCTCATTGGTGCGCTTATGCACCCCCCCACAGACCTCTTAGGAAAGGGGTGAGGTC
Source organism: Hydrophis major (assembly GCA_033807585.1). NCBI lineage: Eukaryota > Metazoa > Chordata > Lepidosauria > Squamata > Elapidae > Hydrophis > Hydrophis major. The sequence continues at coordinate 381,579,990 of CM066328.1, forward strand.
AATTATAGACAGTCTAAGGTTAAAGTTTTTGGGGTTTGGGGAAGAAACCACAGAGTCAGGTAGAGGATTCCAGACATTGACCACTCTGTTGCTGAAGTCGTATTTCCTGCAATCAAGTTTGGTAATAAATCTCCCTTTTTTCTATCCCAGTGCTTTCGGAGTTTGTTCAAATTACGTCTCCGGCAATTATTGCCCCCATTGGCTCCCTCTTGCTTGAGAAAGTTACCGGGAAATACATGGCATTGAGAAGGCTTTTTTTTGTATCTGTCCATGCTTTAATTCCAAATAGACTCTTAGAACAGAGCTGGAAGGGACCTTCCCATGGAACAGAATAGCAAAGTAGGAAGGGACTTTGGAGGCCTTCTAGTCCAGCCCCCTGGCTCAAGCAAGAGATCCTATACCAGGGGTGTGAAACCCAAGGCTTGATTCTGGCCCATGGGGCAGCCATGGAAATAGGGAAGGACCAGCCCGCAGTGCCTCCGTCAATGAAAATGGAGCTTGGGAGACAGCTAGCAAAACAAACTCAAAACAAAAGGAGAAATGTTTCCCCTTTGAGTATTAGGAAAGGAGAAGAGGAAAGAAAGAAAAAAGGGAAGAGAGCAAGGAAGGGAAGAGAGGGGAAGGAAGAAGAAAGGAGAAGGAAGAGGGAAGGAAAAAGAAGAAAAGGAAGGAAGTCCTGCCTTAGCACTTGGCCACCTCCTCTGGCAAGTCTCCTCTAGTCTAGAGGACAAGGATTTAGCACACTCCTTGGTCTCACCTTCCTCCGCTGGATCCCCCCCACCAGCCTGCCTGCCTGGGGCACCACAGGTGCCCCCAACATGAGTGATGTTGAGCTGGCCATGCCCATCTCAGCCACGCCCACCCCTGAGGTCAAACACAACCCTGATGAGGACCTTAAATTGAGTTTGACATCACTGTTCTATACCATTTCAAACAGGTGGCTGTCCAGGCTCTTAAAAAACTCCAGTGATGAAGCATCCACAAAGTCTGTAGGCAAGCTGCTCCATTCGATGAATCAGCTCCAAATCTGCCAAATGATCTTAATATACAATATGGTATAAACTCTGGTGCACTAAAACCTGCTTCAGCATGTGCAACCAATCTGTCAGGACCAGCCTTAGTTTGCCTGCTAGCCAAGGGGCTTTCTCCCCTCCCCCACCCCGGGGGTTCCTTGTTTCTATAAGGTGACCTTAACAATAAAAGTTTTCAGGATTACGTTTCCTCAGAGGCAGAAAAGGTGTTACTGATCTTTGGCCATATTTCATCTGATTGTATTATATTTGCCTGTTTGATGTTAATGTGCTGGCCTAGAATCAGGAGACACTGAGTTTTAGTTCAGCCTTAGGGCACCAAAGTTAACTGAGTGACTTTTGACCAGTCACACTCTCAGCCCATTTCATCTCACAGGATTGTTGTGGAAAAATAGGAAGAGGAAGGAGTATTTTGTAGCAATGCCAGTAGAAATAGTACTTAGACTTATATACTGCTCCATTGTGCTTTTACAGCACACTCTGAGCCAGTGGTCACCAACCAGCGGGCTGGGGATCACTGGTGGTCCTTGAGAAGATTTTGGTGGTCCGCAAAGAAATGTCACCCCCAAAGCACTTCCCAAAGCAATTAATCCAGGCTGCACGGGAACACAAGGCTGTGCAGCCCACCAGAAATGAGTCTTTGGGACCCTGCAAAGCATCCTGCTCCAAGAGGCTGCGCTGGCAAAGACTAATTTCTGGCAGAGTTTGGGGGAGAGAAAGACTTCTGCTTCTGCTGCTTTCCTTGCATGAAGCCAAAAGTCTCTCCCCCTCTGTGGATGGAGCTGGAGATGGTAAAGAACAATCGATCAGTAGGAAAACAGGGTGGGCAATTTTCCTGCAGACTTTTTTGGGGGATTTTCCCAGGCTCTCTGGTCCGTGGGATTTAAAATTATAAGTTTGGTGGTCCCTGAGGTCCAAGAGGTTGGCAACCTCTGCTCTGAGCTATTTATAATGTTAGCATTGCCCCCCAACATCTAGGTTCTCATTTTAGCAACCTTGAAGGGCTGGAAGGCTGAGTGAACTTCAAGCCCCGCCAGGATTCAACTCCAGACTGGACAAAGTTAGCTTGCAATATGGGTCGTCCTCAACAACAGTTTATTTAGTGACTGAGGTTACAAAGGTACTGAAAAAAAGTGACACAACCATTTTTCATACTTATGACCTTTGCAGCATCCCTCTGGTCATGTAATTGGCTGCTTGAGAACTGGTTCAACTAGTTTGAGACCATACTTGACTCCCGGGAGTCATATGTGATCACCTTTTGTGACCTTCTGTCAAGCAGAATCAATGGGAAAGCCAGATTCACATAACAATAGTGTTACTAATTTAACAGCTGCTGTGATTCACTTAACAAATGTGGCAAAACCATAAAATGGGTAAAACTCAATAGATTTTTCACTTAGCAACATAAGGTTAATTGTGGTCATTAACTCAAGGACTACCTGTACCGCATGCTAACCACTGTGGCATTAGGACTCGAGCATGGTCTCAAACTTAAGTTATTTATTAAAATTTATGTATGTATGTTTCATATTTCTTAACTGTCAATCTCCCTCAGATATTAAAAGCATAAAAATCAAATTTAATAAAGATTTTTTTTTTGCATTTTTAATAAACTTCTCACCTTCCCCCCTCCCCCAAACCAAAGTGGCAAACATATTTAATATTCCTGCCTCCAGATGAAATTGATGCTGATTCTGAAGATCATTTACAAGAATGTGATGGGGTTGTTGAATGAGAACAAAAAGGTCATGAAACTGAAGAAGAAGAAATAATAGCAAATGCTAATTACAAACTAAAACCAAAATCTTATGGTATCTTTGGACACCTACATAACTGGATAGAAGCATTCCTGTCAAACAGACAACAAATGGTCAAAATTGGGAGCGTCCTATCAAATTCTGTACCTGTCAATGGTGGTGTCCCCCAAGGCAGTGCTTTTGGACCAACTCTTCATACTCTACATAAATGGCCTCTGTGATCATATTAAGAGCAACTGTGTTCTCTTCGCTGATGATGTAAAGCTATTCAACACCACACAATACCCTCCAAAAAGACCTTGACTATGTATCAGAATGGTCAATCAAATGGCAACTTCAAATCTCAACAAATAAATGTCTTACATATTGACAAAAAAAAAAATCAGAAAATAAAATACAAGCTAAATAATCAAGACCTTGTTGAGGATCCAAACTCTGTCAAGGACCTTGGAGTACTCATCTCTAATGACCTAAGTGCTAGAGCCCACTGTAACTACATAACCAAAAAGGCATTAGGAGTTGTTAATCTAATCCTACGTAGCTTCTTCTCTGGTAATATCAAACTACTAACTAGAGCATACAAAACATTTGCAAGACCTATACTCGAATACAGCTCATCAGTCTGGAACCCATATCATGTATCTGATATAAACACAATTGAAAAAGTCCAGAAATATTTCACAAGAAGAGTTGCAGAATACCTTATGCCACCGGACTTGAAACTCTAGACCTAGAAAACTAGAACTACACCGCCTCCGTTCTGATCTAAATATAGTATATTGCAATGTCTTACCTGCAAATGAATACGTCAGCTTCAATCATAACAATACAAGAGCATACAATAGATACAAACTCAAGGTTAACTGCACCAAACTTGACTGCAGAAAATACGATTTCAGCAACCGAATGGTCAATGTTTGGAATACTCTACCTGACTCTGTGGCTTCTTCCCCAAACACCAAAAACTTTAACCTTAGACTGTCTACTATTTACCTCACCCCCTTCCTAAGAGGCCTATAAGGGGCATGCATAAACGCACCAACGTGCCTACTGTCCCTGTCCTGTTGTTTCTTTTTATTATTCTTATAAGTATCTTATCTCATGTATTCAAAACTATGTTTATTCTTATGCCTGTATCTTGTTAGCAATTGACAAATCAAATAAATACATAAATATTTTCTAGGAAAGACAAAATTATGAACTAATAAAGTAATCCATCTTTTAAAAAAGAACAGCTTTTAAGATACTTGCCAATGGTTATGTATTGCTGGAAATGCTTATTTAGTCCTGATATTCTTGAGATTGTTGTTAAATATCAATTGGTAAATTCTTTGGAGGACAAATAGAGACAGCGTAGACAAATTCAGTCTTGTGATGGGTATTAAAAGATTTAAATGTCTAATGGGTTGTTTGTAGTTTGACATAATCAGAAATAAGGAAGATCAAGTTGCTTCTGTTATCTGAAGTATTCATTCAATTTATACTCGACTACCAAAAGAACTATTCTATAGGGAAAAACCCCTACAACATTACATAAAATAGCCACAGAGTTTCAAGGAAGTTTGTCAATTTCATCAGTAGGTAGTACCAAACCTAATTGTATGGAATACTGTGGATGCTAAAATGTTTAATTTGCAAATTTATTTTCAATGACAGGCTTAATTGAGGAACTAAAGAAGAAATTATCTTATGGAGGTACCCTAAAAAAAGCAAAATATTGATGCCACCCATATTCAATGCAACCAAAGATATAGAGGAATGCTCAAGCTTTTTGGCTTCAGTAAAGACACTATTGTATATCCCAAAGGAACAAAAATTATTACGTCTAGTTTATGTCCTGACATATCAATCCTGATTCTGAAGAAAAAGCCTTCATAATTACATTTTACAATAAAACAAAAGGAGGAGTGGACACTGCAAATAAAATGTGTGCCGTTTATCTTCAATAATTTGGGGACAGTAGAAATGTTCAGTTTTAGATAAATAAAATGTTTTCATATAAAAAGGCAAATGTATATGTATGTATATATACTGTTCTTTCTTGCACAGACATTTTTAAATGTCATAAAAAGGTAATTATAGCATGTCTGATATTGTCATCATCAGCATTGTGTCTGATAGAAGGTTTTAATTGTGCTACAATCCAACTTCCAATATAACAGAGTAGGAAGGGACTTTGGAGGTCTTTTAGTCCAACCCTTTACTCAGACAGGAAACCCTATACCATTTCAAACAAGTGGTTGTCCAATTTCTTCTTTAAAACCTCCATATTGAATCACCCACAACTTCTGAAGGCAAGTTGTTTCACTGATTAATTCTTCTAACTGTCAGAAATGTCTCCTTAGTTCTAGGTTGGTTATTTATTTATTGATTGATTGATTGATTTGATTTGATTTGTCAAACAATTATTAGATAACAGGTATAAGTATAAACATAATTATGAATACATGAAATGGATATATATAAGAAAAATAAAAAGAAACAATAGGACAGGGATGGTAGGCACGTTGGTGCGCTTATGCACGCCCCCTACAGACCTCTTAGGAAAGGTCAATAGTAGACAGTCTAAGGTTAAAGTTTTTGGGGTTTGGGGAAGAAATCACAGAGTCACGTAGAATATTCCAGACATTGACCACTCTGTTGCTGAAGTCGTATTTCCTGCAATCAAGTTTGGTGAGATTAACCTTGAGTTTGTATCTATTGTGTGTTCTTGTATTGTTATGATAGCTGAAGTATTCACTGACAGGTAGGACATTGCAATGTATGATTTTATATACTATACTTAGATCGGACCGAAGGCGGCATAGTTCTTGGTTTTCTAGGTCTAGAATTTCAAGTCTGATGTCTCCTTAGTTCTAGGTTGGTTCCCTCTAGTTGATTAGTTCCACTTTACAGAATGCAGAATAACGGAGTTGAAAAATACCTTGGAGATTTTCAAGATCAACCCCCTGCACATCCCAAGTAGTAGGTTATGGTCTACTTTATCAAATTATTGGCATTATTGAAGTCCAGGTAAATTATACCCTCAGCATTTTGCTGGTCCACTAATTTAATCTCTTCACTTAAGCGATAGTTTATGAGAATAATCCAATCACATAACAAACCAATCATAACAATCCAAAGCTAGAGTGTAAGTTTTCTGGAATTCTTAATAAAGATTTACAAAAGTGGGGATGAAAAAGGGAAAGTCCAAATATTTGTAACTATAAATATAATAGCTCTATAACAATTCAATAATTCAGTTAGTATTACCTAGTGATGTTATCTGATGTAACCATGGGATAAATACACCATGAAAATCTTATTTTTCCTTCCATAATACCTTCTTGGGCCAAATTGAAGCAAACACTCAAATTGAAGTGAGGACTCAACTGCCAGTGGTTAATAATTTTTTCATATCCTAGCCACTCTGTAAGATTACCAGTCCTTGAGATTCAATAATTTCATTTCGAGATCTTCAGTCTCACAAAATCTCAAGAAAATATGCATGCTTTCATGCAAGTTTTCATACGTTGCTGAAATATTACAAGATCTTGATGAAAATGCCACACTTTTGGCAATCTTTGTCAGCCAAGAAAACTTGAACAATCTTTAAAGATTAGTTTTTAAGAATCATGGATGCTATTTTGGGGGCGATGGTGCATCAAAATGCTTGTGGATACTTAATAAATATTTATGAACTAATTAATCCTCTGATAACTCATCTGCATTGGTTGTTAACATTCTATTTATTGAGCTTTATTACAACTGTATGACTATAAAACTGGCTTGTACCAGCACAAAAAGCTGATTTGAAATCTGCTTGTAACTAACATAGACTATAAATTATAATTTCCACTGACTGTAGGAATTCAATGCAGTTTGAAGAACATCAGGCTGGGAAAAGCTGATCATATACTGTATCTACTGAACCAGGGATAGGGAAATCCCTGGCCTACTGGTTTTTCAGTTGTGGGGAAATCAATTTTTGATTTGAATGGGACTGTTTAATATACAAATGTAGGACATAGGCCAGGGATGGGGAACCTTTTATGGCTCACTCAGGAATTCTGGGAGTTGAAGTCCATAAGTGATAGAAAAGCCAAGTTTCCCTACCCCTGTATTGAACCTAAGTCTAATTGTCAAATAAAGATATTATTAATACTACTTCATAGGATCTATTTCAGTCTTTGATATAATTAAAAAGATAATGGGATTGCATCCATTCAAATGTAATTTCAAAGTAATTTAATGTTAATACTAGAAACATTGATAAAAACTTGCTTACATATTATAAGCAAGCCATTCCAGACTGTTTCATGAAGATTAATACTTAAATATCTAGAGCAGGTCCTTATCATCATTTGGGAAATATGTTGATCACCATTCATTTTTTCTATGCAAACCATCCCATCATCCTTGTGCTTTGTTTTTATAATGGAACATGAAACCATTTGTGATATTTTTTAAAAAAATCAAAATCTCTTCTGAGTAGCTTATCTTGAAAAATATCAGAACAGAAGAAATTGAGTATTGTATCAGGTTTATTTTGGAAGACAAAATAGCAACCTTCCTCTTTTTACCTTTTCTGATTAATTTACATTACATTATATTTAGTTCTTATTCCTTTTTCTTCACTGTTCCTTTACTCATTTCACATCACATAAAATAGTCATCAAAAAAGCACAACAAAGGGACAACTTCCGGTTTGCGTGGCTTCGGAGCAGCAGGAATTCGCGACAGCTCGCGATTCCTGCTGGCTAGCTGCCGAGGTACCCCCGATCCAGATGGGTCAGGGGGTTATGGCTGCCCTGTAGGGACAGCTGAAGATAGAGGGGAGCCGGTTAGGGAGGTGGGGGCATCGCAGACCCCCCCCTTCTCCGGGAAAACCCCTTTTTCCCAAGGCGGTGGAGCAGCGGTCAGCAATGGCCGCCACGAAGAAGCCAGCAACCGGGTAAGAACTGTGCTGGAGGAAGTGTGAAAAGTGAAAGTTCTGTCTGAGCCGGGTCAAGTAACAACTTTTAAATCTCCTGGAATTGAGCTGCTTGTTGCTGGAGGATACATTGTATCCCTAAGAAGATCGAAAGCGGCGGAGAAGCTGTTAAAGGGAACTTTTTTTTTTTTATTTTTTTTTTACTCTCTCATCCCACGGAAAAAGCAGAAATATTTGGATGTATTAGACACTGAAAGTGGATTGCTTTGAAAGCTAAGCTAAGAGACAAAGGGATTTTTGGACATTGAAAAATTTAAGAAATTGGAAAATCTCTGCTGGAGGTATGGATTTTTGATTATTTAAAATTGTTATTGCAAGTGGGAAGGGAGAAAGAAAAATTGGAGCAGAAACTGAAAAAGGAGGAGACTGTCTAGAACGTCTTGGTGGATCCCAAAAGAAGATATATGGTAATTGGACCTCTTTGATCAAAAATTAATTTGGAAAGAGAAAGAGAAGAAGGAAGAAAAGTATTAACTTTTGGAACTTTTTTCTTTTTTTCCTTTTTTTAATTGCTTTTGATTGTCTTGGATTAAAAATACTTCTGGTTGTTTTGGAAAAAGTTTCCCTTTTCATAATGGCATTCTCTGTGGATGAACTAGAGATTGAATATCAAAAATATAAAAAAGAAGATACTTTGGGCGCTTTGTTCCAATTCTTAGAAATGGCGTTATGTTCCTTAGAAAAGTTGACGCAGCAGAAGGACTGGGACAAGGAAGAAGAAGAAGAAGCCATCTTTGATGAAAAATGGGTTCCTTCCGGAGAGGAGGAGAAAAAGGATAAGAAAAAGGGGTTTTTAAGAATTATAAAAACAACCAAAAGAGAGAAAAATGAGCGAAGAGATGGAGGCAAGGTTAGAAAACAAAAGAAAAGGAGCAAGAAAAGCGAAGGGAAAAAGCAAAGGGGTAGAAAGGGCAAGGAGAAGAATAAGCAAGAGAGAAAAGGGGGGAGGAGAAGCCTTAATGGGGGGAAGCAAGATTTAAAGAAAAAAAGTTTATTTAGAGACAATGGGTGAATTTAATTTAGATTAAAAGAGGGATTCTGGAGGGTATTTAAGAGTGTGTTTTTATATGTATGTATATTTAGAATAAAAAATTTATTATGTAATTTTAAGAATTTTTTAAACAGAATCCCAAGAAAGATTTATATGTAGTATTTTTAAGTTAGGTAATGTGTTATAGATGCAACTCCAATTGGTTTACAGGAGAAGTATAGTAAAAGAAAAAAGATGAATGGATGTTTGGAAATAGAACAGACAAAGAATGTTGTTGAAAATGGTAATAATGGAAGGATATATATGCTTTTTTTTTTGATTTTGTATATTGATAAAAGGCAATAAAATTTTAATTGATAAATAATTTGGATGGAAAAGAGAAGTAGGGATAAGATATGAAGTTAATATTATATGAAATATTGATATTATAATCTGGAAATGTTATGTTTTATTGGTCTATCATTATTATTATTTTTTTAGAAAAGAATTTATAAGCTGTTATGCCTTGATTTTGTGTGTATTGATTTTAGAAAACTGATAAAAATGGTTTTTATATACATATATAAAAAAGAAAATGATAATAAGATATAGAAGGAGACTTAGGTTGAATATGATGTTTGAATTTGTGTCTGTGTAAAGAGTTTTTAACCCGGGAACAGACAACCTTCAGAAAAGATCTTGTAGTTTTGTCTATGTTTTGTGTTTGTATGTTTGTGTATTATGCTTATGATAAAACTAACAAAATTTGTTTTTTATTAAAAAAAAGGAAAAAAGAATCAATAAAACCTTGGAGGAATGTTAGATGAGAATAATTTAAACAAGTCAGAAAGAAAAGAATATGATGATTATAAAATGGATAAATATGGAAGAGAAATGAAATTGAATTGGAGTAAAGAGAAATAATGAGAAACTTGATGAAAGATATTTGCGTGTCCATATGGGGATGGGATAAACTGGAATTATGTTGTATAAAAATATTGTTTTGTTTGACTTGTAAGGATTTACAATATTAAGAGGTTTTATGTGTTTATGTATTTAATGGTTAATGATGTGTTGTTTTATCTTTAAAATTAATAAAATTTGTTTCAAAAAAAAAAAAAAAAGCACAACAAAGAATGGTCTTTCTGTGCCAACTCAGAAAGCTCAAACTGCCCAAGGAGCTGCTGATACAGTTCTATAGAGGAATTATTGAGTCTATCATCTGCACCTCTATAACTCTCTGGTTTGGTTCTGCAACGCAACAGGACAGACACAGACTTCAGAGGATAATTAGGACTGCAGAAAAAACAATTACTACTAACCTGCCTTCAACTGTATACAGCCTTCAACTGTATACCAGGACCTGTATACTGCACCAGTCAAAAAGAGAGCTGTGAAAATATTTACAGACCCCCTCACATCCCAGATATAAACTGTTTCAACTCTTTCCCTCAAAACGACGCTATAGAGCACTGCACACCAGAACAAATAGACATAAGGACAATTTTTTCCCCAAACACCTTCACTCTGCTAAACAAATAATTCCCTCAACACTGTCCAACTATTTACAAAGTCTGCATTACTATTAATCTTCTCATCACTCCTTATCATTCATCCCCTCCCACTTGTGATTGTATAACTGTAACTTTATCGCTATCCTTATGAATTATATTGACTGTTTCCTAATATGATTTGATTGCTTATTGTACCCTATGACTATTATTAGCATTTGCACCAAGACAAATTACCTGTGTGTCCAATCACACTTGGCCAATAAAGAATTCTATTCTATTTATGGCATTGTGTTTCTGTTACTCTGTTCTGGACTCCAACAGAGTTATCATTTGGTACCTAAGACTGCTTGCTACCTGTATTCGGATTCTGCCTCCTGCCTTGCTTTCTTTTTTATCTCTATCTGTTCAGGAAGTTTGCAACCATACTGTGGTACATTGTATTGTCTGGCTGCTGCTTTATGTGATATTAAGCCTATTTAGAACTTTGCTGCAGCAGTCTTTTACCTACAAATTAGAGCTACAATATTCCAAATGATCACTAGGTGGAAGCAAAGACTTACACTTTTTTGTATTTCTTTGTTAACCTCTAATGTTTAGTTTTGTTTTGTTTTCAATCCAGATTTGATAGCCCTAAACTATACTACACTAATGGGCAGAATTTCTGAGAGCCCTATGTCATCTAGGTCCATTTCTTTGTTAAAATAAAATCCCATATTTTAATCTTATCCTCTGCAACTATATCTTATTTGAAGCCATTGACTTTGGCTAAGAGAAAAATCAGGATGACTAGTAGAAGAAAGGAGGTTTTACAGCCTAATTGAAGCACAATTAGGCACAGTGGAGAATAGAGGCACAGTAGCTCAGTGGCTCAATGATACTTGAGATGGTTTCAGTTCTGACGCTTTGAGCCCAAGTATGCATGGCAAGTAGATAGATAGCTACCACTTTGGTGGAAAGATGATCTGGTGTTCTGTGCTGACAGTCAGATTCCTGATGGCTCTGAACCTTACCAGTTGCAGTGCCTATTTGCAAGACAGCCTCAGAAAGGGAGAGGACCTTGGGTGATGCTATGCCAATTGTCTTTCTCTCTGGTGCAAAGTCAGCTCAGCCTCCTGTAGCACACCTTGGGAAGTGTGCAAGCATGTCCTATAACAGGACTGGTACATTGGCAAGGCAAACTACAACTCTGCAATAACATTGTGGTCTCCTGGCTACTGTAACAATGCCATATCATCACCATCATCATCCACTAATAGTTCTTAAATCAAAATACATTTTACCTAATCTGCCTTCTTTTAATTTTTGTGTACAAAATAAAAAATAGAAACAATAATGTTATAGAGAATCTTTACCTCCCAGTACGTACCCCTTTAAATATTAAAGTATAAGGTATCACAACGCGTTATCACAATGCATCACAGTGGCAGGACAAAAGCCATTGAGAGAGAACCTTAATTAGCTTGAGGGAGAGCATTCTCTGACTTGTTCAATGGGATCTGTGAGCAGGGCAAGGAAAAGGAATGCCATGCTTATCATGACAACATTATGACATCTATGGTATTTGCATGACAACATCATAGTGCATGTGGCATTTTCTGTAGCTTGCAATAGATGTCTTTGTAGGAAAGTATTTTACACATTGGCTGGTCTCATGTATTGTGTAAAACTACAGTGTTATGAATGGGTTTCAAATTAGTGTTTCACAGGAACCCAGGCATTGTAGTTTATAAATCGTAAGGTTATGTATTGCTTCAGGTGAAGTGTGAATTTAGCCTATTTAGTATATTCAACAAACCCTTGTTAAGTAAACTGGAACACAGTGCAATGTGTGTACAGTCTATTGTGCTGAGAACTTCTGTTCTGACATGTTATGCTAAAATTAGGAGGCTTGGGAACGTAGCAGTGACACTACTATTACTATTAATCTCATCACTCCTTATAACCCATCCCCTCCCACTTGTGACTGTATGACTGTAACTTTGTCGCTTGTATCCTTACGATCTATATTGACTGTTTCCTAGTATGATTTGTTTGCTTATTGTACTCTATGACTATCATTAAGTGTTGTACCTTATGATTCTTGACTCAAATGTATCTTTTCTTTTATGTACACCAGAGGTGGTATTCAGCAGGTTCTGACCAGTTCTGGAGAACCTGTAGCAGAAATTTTGAATAGTTCAGAGAACCGGCAAATACCACCTCTGTCTGGAGACTTTACAGTATTCTTCCCCTGCCACGCCCACCAAGCCATGCCCACAGAACTGGTAGTGAAAAATTTTAGATCTCACCACTGATGTACACTGAGAATATTTGCACCAAGACAAATTCCTTGTGTGTGCAACCACACTTGGCCAATAAAGAATTCTATTCTATTCTATTCTATTCTATTCTATTCTATTCTATTCTATTCTATTCTGTGACCTTTTCTCATCCCCTACCCATCTGCCATTAAACAATATTTTGCCATTGAGTACTATAGTAACTTTCCAAAGAGAAACTGGGGGCAAAAATGTGGACTGTTCTAAATGGGTGGCCTGCTGCCATTGCTGACACAAGCAACTTAGTTTGTAGCACTTGAAATGTTTAATAAGTTCACTTCTTTAAAAAAGGAAATCACCAAGCTATCCTCTCCTCACATTGAGGACAGAAGCGCTGAGTGTTTTTCTATATAAAAACACTCATTCAGTACAACTCTGCATTTTCTCTATGTCCTTCCAATTTTGAGGAGATAATAATTCATTATTCATCTTTTCCTCCCCCTCCTTCCCACCTGTCTTCTTTTAGAAATGAATTATCATTCTTTAGTGCCAATCTCTAGGATGAGTGAATCAGCAAGCAACTGGTCTGAGCTGAATTCTTCTGTGATTCCTGCTGGCACCTTAAAGCTTCCTTTAATTCTCAGGGGGCTCAGAAAGCATTGAGATGGCAGAGATTGTTGTGGCAGAAGCAAATGGAAAATGTCCTGAGATTGAAACACAGACAGATTAACATTGTCCTTGTGGACGTTAATGACTTGCACTTTAAAATGCCAGAAGCTCATCCTGTCAGCTAAAACAAAGAAAAAACACATTTTTGAGTTTCCAAAGAACTTAGATCTTTCCAAACTGTCAGGGTGAATTCAGCCATAATGCATTTTTATAGTAGAACAGGGCAGCTCATGCATGCCACTGGGGGAATCATTGCCCAGAATTGCTGTAGGCAGTCTAGGCAGTATAGTTAAATAAAAAAGCAGCTGAAAATCATGGAGAAGATAAACTAGTAATGGTGCATCTTATACCACAATGCAATCAGACAATGCCTTTTGGATTGGTTTTAATCATTATGTGAGTAGCCAAACAATTCAATAAAGAATACCATAATGAATATGTCTTAAAATATCAGATTTTTCATAGCAATCAAACCAACAATCCCTTCAGATTATTGTTTTCAATTTATGCTCAGGTATCTGTGTATAATTTCAATTAATTATTTTTTCCAACACTGCAAGGCTGAGTAAATAAACCAGAATTCTATATATTTGTTAAATATATGTGACATAACAAGTTGTATGAACCCAATCAATTATATTGGTTCCAAAAAGCATAAGCTAATCATACTATGGCTTAGTGCTGTTGAAGCAGCTTTTTGTCTCCATGTTCTCTGCAGCTTTGCTGTGTTTAATTTCTTACCTAATGCCTAAGAGTAGGAAGACTGTCATTAACCAGGTTAATAATCAACCTCAACTAGATACCAAGAACTGGCTCTGTGGGCAAACAAAGTATTTAATGGCCATACCTGCACAAAAATATCTGTCTTTTATTTCTTTTTAAAATTATTTTTGATTTCTGTGGTGGCCCAGGTTTATCTATATGAATAGGCTGCCCCGACTAGAAATTTTAAGTCTACCCATTATCAGGTAGGGAATGTTGTCTAAAGCTGCGAACATCTGATTATTTGTTTAAGGTAATTGCAGGGAACCTTAGAAAATATTATTTTAAATTAGGAAAGTGACTCTGTGTGTTCTCATTAAATGTCTTCCAACTGGATGAATCTTGATTCTATAATTTCTCTCTGTGAGTTTTGTATCACAGTTTTGTTTTCATTAATGATTCAAATAAATGCTCAGAATGTTTATGTTCTGAATATCCCCATGCTTTTGAAGGGCAAGATGAAATTCAAAGATGGGCTACACTATCTTCTCCTGTTTCCAACTTTGTGGAAGTCTGCAAAATGCAGGAACTTACAACTAAATCTATATTTAGAAGGAAAAAAACCCAACCCTGGAAATTAATGGGAGAAATCCCAATGTGCTTCCAGTTCTCTGTTGACAAAACTTAAAATACTTGTATTTCCTGAGTCCTCATCACTGGAAGAACTGACATAACAATGTTTCCTGTTATTGATTCTATGAAAGAACTTATGCTATTTAAATAGTAATACATATTTTAAGGAAATATTTATCAAACACGAGAAGCAAGTAGGTACATAAAAGTAGTTTTTATATTGTATTTGTGGTTAGATTCAAGAGGAAGTTGGTCAAAGGAATTAGAGTAGTTGAAGCTGTGGTTTGACATTTAACAGGCACATTTAGTAGATACAATATTGAATATTTTAAACTTTGTATGTATATGTTGTAAACAATATACTATGTTTCCTTTGCATCAGAGTCTTGCCCATATTTGATTGATCTGGGCTTGTAAAGTGATAGTAAATTTTAGAGATTAAAGTACCCTAGTATAGGGGTCTCCAATCCCCAGGCCATGGCTATGGCCAGTTTGAAAGTGGGCTGTGTGAGCGTCAGGCCAACATACACAAGCAGTTCAACTCATACCAAGGTGGTATTCAGGAGGTTCTGACCAGTTCTGGAGAACTGTAGCGGAAAATTTGAATAGTTTGGTGAACCAGGAACTACCACCTCTGACTTGAGATTTTACAATATTCTTCCCCTGCCAAGCCCACCAATCCATGCCCACAGAACCAGTAGTAAAATAATTTGAATCCTATCACTAACTCATACACATCACTCCACTGCTTGCACGGACCACTTTCCCTCTCCTCCTCCTCCTCCATAAAGCTTGAGGACCCTGCTCTAGTATCCTGCTTGAAAAACAAAATGAACCTAATCTCTAGAGAAAACTTGTAAATTGGAAAGAGAATGGAAATTCAGGAATTCTCTCTTACTGATTTTTCTTGAACAGCTAGGCATATAAAACCTTAATAGAAATTGGAACAGTGTTTGTGATCCTCATTTTTTTTCATTTGGTCCTATTTGGACGAGGGTGGGAGGTATAGTGACAATACATCTGAAGAATACTAAGTTTGGAGATATCAAGCTTTTGCCAACTCTCCAAATGGTCTTTTGAACTCTTTGAAATGGGCAGTAACCTCCAGTTCAGTATTAGTTGTGGTTGAAGGAGGCTTATTATCATAACTGGAATCTTCTTTATTCCAACATAGAGGATGAACATCATGTACAAAAAAGGCCTGTAGCATTTAGCCTGTTCAGGGCTAATTATAATTCCCCTAATTCAATCCTAGGTATTACATTAACATGGATTTTGAAGTCTATAGTTTTTTTTAGATCACTCTCTTTTCAGCTCCAGGAATCTTTTGTTTTAACTCTAAATTCCCATTCCAATATATATGATATATGGTATCCAACTCGAGTAATATGTTGGACTACAAAACTTCCAAGGTCCCTTCCAAACTTGTTTTATATTCTGTGTTCTTCATTTATATTTAGGTCCAGCTGTTGTGCCATCTTACATTGTGGTTCTCTTTAAATTCCAGTTTGCTTTGGGTCTAGGGACAAAGAAAGGGCAGACCTTAGACAGCAGGTAGCAGTTTAAGTATCATAGCTACCTTCTACTTATAGATTTGGCTGCTGTGGAGTTATCCAGTCCATGCTTTTATTATTGGGATTCTAACAGAAGGATGAGGATGAGTTATATTCTCACTCTTTCTCCATTTTGAGAAATTCTATATCCATTGACTTTTATGGGAGAAGGAGGAAGGGTGGCAAAAAGTATACATAGCCGTGACCATGTAGTCAAAACAATCCATGTAAAAAGAGGGCAAGGATTCAATTGCACAGTGTTTACATATGTATATATGGAAGTAAATACAGCTGTACAAAATCTTAAGCCTAGTTTCTTCTTCTGGTTTAGATCAGAAGGCCATTTGGATAGGAGGAGCTTTTTCTGTGGTCAATATTTTGACAATCAGTTTTATGAAAACTCAACAGCTTCCTGTACCTAAAGGAACCTGGGATGCATGTGGCAGATCCACCAGCTTTGGCTTGGTGCCTTGCCGGTGTTCTGCCATCAATTGAGGAAGGGAGTGGGGAACAAATGGACAATAAAGCTGTATACCTTTACGGTGGGAAATTGGGAGAGGAGAATTGACAGTTGACAAAGAACAGAGTGTTTTGGAATCCGGTTCGTGCTGGTATGCCGGCATCTTCAAGGCCGCTTGTCCTGAAAGTGAAATTTCACCAGGCCCAAACACCTCAGTGTTTCTCATAACAGCATGTTTATCCAACAGGGTTGAAAAGACAACCATAAATCATATATAGCCCTACTATACTTTTTAATGGATTACACATTTCAACTGCTTTGAAAACTGAGGCACAAATATAATAATATTCTTTAAACATTGTATTTGTGGGCAGTTGTGTTCTTATTCGAAGCTAGATAGTTTAAGACAGTGGTCCCCCATCTTTTCGACTTGGTGGTCTGATGCAGAGGGAGAGGGGATGGTTCTGTGCAAGCAGTAGGTGCCCATGTGAGCACATGTATCTTCATATGCACACAAATGGGGTGTAAACACCCGCTATTCATGCAAACGCCTGCTGTTCGTGTACATGGCCATCACTTGTTCAAATGGAGCTTAATGCACAAGCACAAGTCCCTGCCACTGACACAAACAGAACTGCAAATATGAGCGCCCACTGCCTGGGCAAATGGAGCTATGTGGATGAACACCCACCGCTCACACAAATGAAGTTGTCCGCCGCTTGTGCAGCCCAGTTCCAAACTGACTGCAACTGGATAGAGTCATGGATTGGTCTAGGTTAAGATTTTATTTGTTTTATGCACTGTTTTATACACTGTTGATGGGTTTTTAATTATGGTTTTAATTTGAAAATGGAGAGAAGAATGCACTCCCTTACTGATGCATTTGCAATTTGTAAATTTATAATTTGTTTCCCTTTCTCAAGTCTGTCTTTGACTCCCTTTAATTTGGGATGATCATCAAAGACAACTTAGGCTAACATTGTAAACTGTCCATATTCGCATGCAGCTGAATATTTTGGATGTCTTTCAAAAGGCCTACTGCTTTTCAGTATTCTAAAAACACTTAAGGTCCACAATGAGCTATGAGCTAGAAAATGATTACTTCAAGATTTGTGGTAGAATATTATCCATTTATAAGAGTAGAAATGTGATGTGATCATTGAACATGAGAATGCTGCAAGAACTCTGTAGTCAAAAGTTATTAGACAATTGTTGCTGTCTTTTGGGGTGTTGTGTTTTTAATGGTTTCATCTGGCCTCAGACTCTCTCCCATTCAAAGTCTTCAGCTAAGTCATCTTGCAAAATAATATGAAATTTCCAGTGCAATGGCTACGAAAGCTTGTTTTGTTTTTGTTTCAAGGTTCATTTGCAAGCATAATGGACATTCTCTGCCACTTACTCCCCTCCACCATCTCTCCAGTGGAGAGGAAACTTAGGAGGCAAATTGCAACCAAGCTTGCAAGCTTTCTGTGAGTGGCATCTTTGCCAAAGGGGCAAGCAGCTCAGAGCAGCTGCAGGGAGCACACCAGCTTTTTATACTTGCAAATCACATGAATTTACAATTAGTGTGGAAGAGTGCTTTTTTTTTTCAATATTATACTCTGCGTGAATATGGTTTGCTTGAATAAAAGAAATGAATCACTCAAAGGCTATTCTGTTCCAGAGGAATTATTTTTTAAAAAAAATCTCCATACTTTAGGCAGTACAATGTTTGTTTTTTGCATGTATCATGACCCAGGAAACGGAAAAGGCTGAGATGATTTTGAAGCCACTATAATGGCTCTGATGAAATAATAATAAGCATGTCAAGCTGCTTCCAGACAAGATTCTTATAAGCTGTGCCATTGCCCTGTCTTGCTTGTGGAATGTTACAGCAGAGCCAAATGTTCAGCCTTTTCTCCAAGCCTCAGATAAAGTGATTACCGACTTGACCATGAACCAACAAACTGCTGTCCCCACTGATGATCCCTCTATGGCAGGGGTCACCAAACTTGGCAACTTTAACACTTGTAGACTTCAACTCCCAGAATTCTGGAGAATTCTGGGAGTTGAAGTCCATAAGTCTTAAAGTTGCCAAGTTTGGAGGCAACTGCTCTACGGCCTTTATTCTGGCTTACTTGTTGAGGGTGGTGCCTGATTCAGCTTAAGAAGGAAAATATGTCTTAAAATCCAAAACAGTCTAGCTTCTTCATGGATGAAGATTAGATGGCAATGTCATGACAAATATCATCAGAAAAAAGTTGCCAAGATCTTACTGTAATATGGTTTGATGTAAATAGTGAAAGGTACATTATTCTCCTTATTTGGAATATCCTCCCACCAACTCTATATTGCTCCCAAAACTATCCAGGAAGAAGAAAGAAATGGATGAGCTGCACAGTCCTTTTGAACCTTCTTCCCTAAAGCTCTTCATGTTTGTAGTACTTGTGGAATAAAACAGATGAACTTGCAGACATGCAATTCTGTGTACAAATTTCACACAGCAATTCAAAATATGCCTGAATTTCTTTCTCAGAACTCACAGTTCCTAGGTATGTGTGAATGTATGTGTGTATATTGTAATAGTATCTGTTGAGGTATTCCCCGTTAGGAGAATGAATGCACTCAGAGAAATGTAGTGAGAGTGGTGAGAAATAACACACAACCAGCATACAGATACACTGAATAGTAAAATGTAGGTTTTTACTTCCAGTAAACGGGTAAACAAAGTCCAACAAACAGTACAAATCATACATGGTTAAAGCAATTGTATCCAAAACAATCAGTCCAGGGATAATCCAAAAAAGAAGTCCAGTATAATAAACAAAGTTCAGTAAACAGAGTTTGCTAACAGTTGCAAGACTCACAGCAATCCAAGCAGAATGAAGATTAGGCAAAAGGGAAATGCAAGAAGAGAGCAAACCAGGTTTCTGGCTCCATCTTATGGCCATTGGAGGAATCTCAGCCAATCACAATTACATCATTCTCCTAAAGATACAACAGTATTAAATGACTATCCTGGTTTATATATTGCCAACCCAACTGTTAGGTGACTATCATTCCTAATAGTATCTTCTAACTAAGTTAGTAATAGCTGTTGTTAATCTTAGATACCTATTCACATCTACTCTTCCATATAGTACTAGTTATGCATCTTCATGTGTGAGAAATGGATTTGTCCAAAAGAACCATTCTGTTTCTACATATCTGGAAAAGATCAAAGCAATGCTTTCAACAGACAGTTTAATTTTTGTATGAGATGGCTGGTTGTTCCTCTTTACAAAAAGCAGGTCCTCTTCTGGCAGTTGAGTTCTGGCTTTTCTAGTCCAGGTCTTCCTTAAATAGTTCTAAAAACAAAGAGCTCTGTGGCTTTTAATTTCCCATCAGTATGTCCTGACCTAAACAACACAGGAGACTGAGCAGCAAACAAACCTAATCACATTACAGTCCCCACTATCAGAAGAGACCGAACACTGAAATATGGAGCCAGGCTATTTGAAGATCTACCTTTCCATAATTACATCTACCCAGCCTACCAGAGCAAGAAGGCAAGGTTTGTTGTTGGTTCCATTTATTACAGAAGTACAGCTAGCAGGACCAAAGAAAAGGTTCTTCTCTGTGATGGCTCCATCCCTTTGGAATACCATTTCTCTGGAGATGAGATTGGCTTAATACTTTGTAGAGGATCTTGAAGACATAGTTTTGTCAGTGGACCTGGGAATCCTCAAGCTGATAAGGACCTAATCAAGTGGTTAGTGGATTCAGAGGTGGTATTCAGCAGGTTCTGACCAGTTCTGGAGAACCAGTAGCGGAAATTTTGAGTGGTTTGGAGAATCAGCAAATACCATCTCTGACTGGCTCCGCCCCCATCTATTCTCTACCTCCCGAGTCCCAGCTGATCGGCTGGGTCTTCTTTTGTTGCCCTGCACAGAAGAATAGAACCGGAAATCAGATTAGTGGGTGGGGAGGGAATGGAGATTTTTGCAGTATCCTTTCCCTGCCATACCCACCAAGTCATGTCCACAGAACACACAGAGCCAGTAGTAAAAATTTTTTGAATCCCATCATTGGTGTTGTGTGGTTACCGCTACCACCATTGCAGAAAATAGAGTTAAGCAGCAGCAATCGCTTCATGGAAAAGGGAGAACAAGCTTACCAGCCCTGTCCTCCATGTGTATGTAGATGGCATATATCTGCTGTGGAGAGCCAATGAGGATCTGAGGAAAGTCAATATTCTTAATCATTGGAGAGCCTCCATGGAAAGGAAGTCATTTATTCTATGTATCTGGAAAAAGAAAAGGAAAATAAAGCTAGGTGAACAGGGCACAAACCTGAAGCAAACACAACTGAATCTTTGATTTACTGTAAAGTAAGCATGTATAGATTTCCTTGTGCTCGTAGCTAATCACAAAAGCTTTTCTGGTCAATGTCCTTGTTACAAAATGAATGAAAAAGTAGCACAAAGCCCTCAAGATTAGTTTTCTCCTCAGTTTATAAGGAGTAACCTCCTCTAAACAACATAGCAGTAGCTGTGCTTGCCAAACTGGAAGTTAAGCCCAGATTCCAAAGTTTCTCTTTTTGGGAACATACATGAGAATAATTTCTGTGTATATATGTACACAGAGGATCAATTGTTGTGCCTTCTTACAGGAAAGATTACTTATGTATTCACTTTATTCCTGTCACAATCTCATGACTTCTGTTGATGTATATGTTATGCAAAGAAATGATTAATATAGTCACAGTGATATTAAAACAAAAACAAACTAAATGAAATTAACATGCATATATACTATAATACAATGCAAATGTTTTGGAAAGATAGCAAAGTTTCAGTGCATAGTTATTATTTTAATTAACATTAATGTAATGCAATGCAATGCACTACCCACTTTAAGATGCTGGCCTCTGGCCAGCATTCAAACGCAGAACCATATGCATGCATGCTATGAAGAAAGGCCCCAGGATTGGTTTTAGTTGAAATGGGTAAACCATAGCAAATGGGGAAAAATGCCACTATATACAGGGCTTTTGGCCTTGTTTATAATCTTCCATTTAATCTTCCTTTCTCAGGGAGACTGTTTATAATTCATGGTTGGGTAAATATAGCAAAACGATTAAAAACCATATTAATCCAGCTGATTTTTCTGACTATGTTCACAATCTTTTCCAAAATAACAAGAATGTGCAGACTAGTTGTGATTGTGAAGGAAGAACATTCCAGAAGGAAATCATTGCAAGAGGGGAGAGCAAACTTTTAAAAAGGTGGAATTATCTGCAGGGGAGGTTCAGAAGAGTTAAGAAAGTATCCACAACCATAAGATCAAAGCCCAAAGACCACAATGTCACAAAATCATAGCCATCATCTTATCTTTTTTGTTCCCTTCCTCCAGGTTACCCTACAAAAGGGTCTTTCCTAAAATAACTAAGCAGGTTCCCCCCAAAAACCAGCAATTCCTTTATATTTTAAGTCAAAACCACCTGTTAGTGGTGAGAGACTACATATAACATCAAAGTAGACATATTTTAGGCTTACAATACCGTTTTCCTATGTTTATTGACTCAAAGTAGTATTTTCAGCATGTAATCAGCATGAACTTCAGGAGAATCCTCACACGTCAATCTCTCTCTTCTATGTTCTGCCTTCCCATGAGGTTAGCAGTGGGTCAATTTACTTTGTATTATTGTGAAACTGTTGTGAAGCTAGATTTTTGTGCTGTTGTTTAAAATGGTTTGGTTCCATTTCCCATTTCAGAGGAAATTCTTGCCTCACTGCATTCCAGTGAGTTTCAGGGCCTGAGAGATTTGTAGTTTGAGGGCTTTATAGTATCTCTTCAGAACATATCAACAAGAAAATATACAAAACATTAACAGCAGTTTTGCCAGTTTCCCTTTTTATTTTCCCATCAGAGAGCCTAGTGTGCAAAAGCTGCCTAGCAAGGCTTCCTACTTGCCCTGCAACAGGGTTTTTGGGGGCCTGTGAGGCTTTTGAAAAAAAAAAATGTTACTTACATTGCTTTCTTGCCTTCCTGCTAAGCAGCACTCCAAGCAACTTTTTCCCCTTCGAACATAAACCTTCCTGCTGTATTAATAAGCATATCTGAAAGTCAGTCCAGCTTCAAAAGTAAGGCCAAAGGCATGGTTGTTTGAGAAGCAGAATCTGCAAATATTTTTGAATGTGCAGAATGAGTTGTATGGATATTTGGATCCAGTTCATAAAGTTTTCCTTTTGGAAATACCAAGATGTTGAGGCCATTGTATTATTCAGATCAGTGTTTCTTAAACTTAGCAACTTTAAGACGTGGGGCCTCAATTCAGAATTCCCCAGTAAGCCATGTTGTAAATGGCTTTGTATTAGATGGCCTCGTATAAGTTTTGTAGATAAATATATAAATATTATTTATTGTTTAATTTTGAGATCTTGTAATGCAGATGCCAGCTCAAAAAGGGCATGCTGCCTTGATGTCTATATATACCTCCCTGCTAACTCCTGGCTTATGTGATAATTTGAAGGTTTTGATGATGTTATAGTGGTCCACAAAAAAGAAATGCTTGGAACTGCCTATGATTACATTAGCCACAGTAATTGATTGCTCGGTATTAGGCCTCATTCACTGGCTTCTCTTTACCTTAAGCATTTCCACAATTTGTCATGGTTTGGGCTTGACAGAGACATGAAATAAGATAAGGGACCTCTAGAACTTCTAATTTTTGTTAGTCTCAGCTTCCAAATCACCCTCATTGTTTCCTAGAACCTCCTAACTATTTAAAAATCTTTGATATCCATTTTTTCTGCCATTATCTGGTAGCATAGCAGCTCATTTAATGATATTTGTGTGGTCTAAATCAACCCCTACTTTAAATGTCAAATTTAACATCAACACTTTGCTGTGGTTTGTTTGAAAGCAATCTATTTCCAAAGGAAGGATGAGTGAAAACTCCCAGAATTTCAAAACTGTTTCAATGACCTTTGATAGCTATCTGTTACCTATCTTTGATCTAAGGTTTCTTGAATAAGGGTGCAATGGATGTTGTTTCAAATGAATGGTTTGCGATTTCAGTTCAAGCCTTTATTCTATTGTTTTAACATCTATTGTTTTTGCAGTCATTTGTTGCAATCGTGCGTGGATTGGATACCTACTTGCATTACATCCCATTTGGAAAGAAGCAGCAACAGCATGTTGGCAACTTTGTGGTCCTATTTTAGATTGTGAGTTCTCACACGTTTTACATGCATCAGAAAATAGTAAGTTGTGTATCATTTTAGAATCTCTCTGACAGTGTAACAGTTTTTTAATGACAGCTGTATATTCTGAAACATCTTAAATGTCACATTCATTCTAAGCTTCTGTGTTAACATTGACCTTCTTATAAGATCAACACCTAGTTGTGATCTGCTTAAAAGTAATCAAGTTTCAAAAGAAACAATGAAGGCCACCTTAAGGCATTCTTTTCATTCTATATAAGCAGATATACTTAGTATTTGTACTGTATTTGATTAAATACTAGGTTGATGCCAAAATCATCCACTGAGCATATACATGATTGGCAATATCAGCTCTGTGCTGAGTGGAAGCATTGATCTGAGAAGCTCAATGAAATTATAGGAAAAAGGATGCAAAATAAAGTGGAAAATAACCTTGTGCCATGTTACAAGCTTTTGATATGTCCATACCATCAATAATATGGCACAATTTAATCTGAAATCATTCAACAAGAAGCTAAATTTTATATCTATTTCATAAATAAAAGAGGAGAATAAATGAAATTTGGCAAGAAGTTCACACAAATATATATATAATTTCCAACATCTGTTTTCCCCACAACAACAACCCTGTGAGGTAGATTGGGCTGAGAGAGTGTGACTGGCCCAAAGTCACCTAACTGGCTTTCATGGCTAAAGAGGGGCTTGAACTCACAGTCAGAATTGCTTTTTTAAATTACTTTTCACCAATAAATAATGTATTTATATTGCTTTATAGAATTGATCAACTTGATTATGTGGGGAACATGCTACTTGTTTGTGTTGCCTTATAATGCTTTTATATTTACAATCGCATTGTTTTAACAATTAACCTATAAATGAATATAAACTTTCATTTAAAACATTGTGTTGCTCCTTATATCTTATAGGGTTTCATCTTGTCCTCCATGCAGTAGGGAGATAAGCTGGAGCTTTGGATATAAGTGCTTCTAGTACTCTGATGATACTTCTTATCACCCATCCTCTATTCCAACACCTTGCTTAGTGCAGAAATCCATTAAACTATCCCCAACAAGTAGCCATTTCAAAAATATCAAATACTTTGGCCACCTAATAAGAAGGAAGGACTTACTGGAGAAGAACAAGAGAAGAAGGGGACGACAGAGAATGAGGTGGCTGGATGGAGTCACTGAAGCAGTAGGCGTGAGCTTAAATGGACTCCAGAAGATGGTAAAGGACAGGAAGGCCTGGAGGAACGTTGTCCATGGGGTCGCAATAGGCTGGACACGACTTCGCAACTAACAACAACAGCCATCTAGCCTGCAATTGAAAATTGCTATGAGGGGGACTCCATCAGAGTTCTGGTGAGACTATAAGGGTTTTTACAGCCAGGACATTCCTTCTGCATCTCTTTTCTTTTTGTTTCATTCCAGTAGACCTCGTTCTCCTTCAGTTTCCAGTGAAACTATCTGCTGTTTCTTTCACATTGGCACCTTCTAGATATCCATGGATCAGAATAACAGAATAAGAGCGTTCTTACCCTTCACTACAAGATCTCTCCTTAGTCTTCTGTTCCGCAAGTCAAACATGCTCAACTTCTTTAACTATTTTCCATCCTGATTCTGGTGTTCTCCTCTAGACAGGTAGTCCTTTTATTATTGTTATTGTTATTCACAAAAAGCTACAGTGTAAACAGCAAACGAAATAACTATGCTGGGTTTCATATCACAAATCATTACTCGAACATTTCCCAAGTGTTTAGGACTACGTGATGTATCGGCGGATTATGCAAGTAGATCCCAGTAAGGTGACCTTCTGCAGCTGACCAATGGTGATTTTGCCAGTGCCAATTGTTTCTAAGTGCTTGCCTAGGTCTTTAGGCACAACACCCAGTGTGCCAAGTACCACTGGAACCAGCTGCACTGGTTTATGTCAGAGTCTCTGCAGTTCGATTCTCAAGTCCTGATATCTGGTGATTTTTTCATGTTGTTTCTCATCGATTCTGCTGTCACCAGGTATGTCGATGATCCACACTTTTTTCTTCTCCACAATCGTGATATCCAGGGTATTGTGTTCCAAAACTTTGCAATCTGTATTCGGAAGTCCCATGGTAGTTTTGCATGCTCATTTTCTACCACTTTCTCAGGCTTATGATCCCACCAGTTGTTTGTTACAGGTAAAGGTGGTTGTTATTATTATTATTATTATTATTATTATTATTATTATTGTTGTTGTTGTTGTTGTTGTTGTTGTTGTTGTTGTTGTTATTTTGCTTGTTCATGTTCATCTACTAATTAATTATTTCTAACTTGTTCTCATGCATTTTGCTGCCAAACCAATTTTTCCTAATCCTGTCCATGGGATTTGTTGTTTTTCTCCTGCCCAGTCTTATAAATATCTCTTGGATGAATATAATTGTGATTTTATCTTCTAAAGTACTAGCCAATCTCCTTAGTGTGAAATCATTTGCAAATCTGGTAGTAATCTTTTCTATTCCATCCTCTTTTCTATTCCATCCTCTGGGATACTGGAGTGAGGACAAAGCCCTGAGGACTTTCTCAATAAACCAATGCAGAGCCATTCTTTATGCAGCTACTGAATAAGTTGCAAACCCTTCAGATTATAGAACTGGTCATTCTGCAAAAAAACTGGCAAGTTCAGTAATGGATTGTATGAGATTTATACACTTAAATATAATCCAGATTATGTGATCACTATGAATCCTAGGAATGTAGTTGGACTTGTTTTGAATGAGCTGTTCTTCCTGATTACATGTAGTTCTCGACTTATGACTATGACTGGGAGGCAATGCAATCAATTAAGCATGTCATCATGTGACCAGATCCAATTTTATTGCCATTTTCACCATAGTCATTAAGCAAACCATATAGTCTTTAAGTGAATCATACAGTTGTTAAGCAAATCCAGCTTCCCCAATTGACTTTTTGCTTGTCAGAAGCTGTCACTCTGCAATCAATTATGAGTTGGCTAGATTTACCAACAGTTATTCATGTCTTAGGGTATTTCTTCAAATTGATTATTGCAATGTACCTTATACAGGATTACCTTTGAAGCATGCCTGGATGTGTCAGTGCAGAGTGTAGCAGCAAGGTTCACAATTTTGGGTCACATGATAACCATACTGAATTCTGCAATTAATTGTTTTCTGAACAAAACTCAAAGGTTGGTTTTAATTTTTAAAATTCTAAATGGCTTAGAGCTAGATTATCAACTTCATCAACTTTAAGACATGTCAACTTCAGATCCCAGAACTCTGGGAACTCAGAATTCTGGGAAGTTGCTGAGAGTGAGAAACACTGATTAATGGAGTGTTATATATATTAATTGTTATATATATACATACATACCACCTCCAATCCCCCTCATCAGACCCAGGCCCAAGCCCATCCTATAAACGAAGGACAACCACCATCCAGAAAACAGACCACGGCTGCTGCCCCAGTTGTCGCACCTCCTGACCCCAAAACCAAACAAGCTGACACATGCCAAGAACACAGACCCAGACTCCAAACTTGAAGCCAGACTAAAACCCAGAATGCTACATCACAGCCACCCACTCAGGATATCACATCAGAAAACTCAGGAAATTATACCACAAGAACTCGTTGCAACACAGCAAATGACCCAGGATATCACAGCGCAAGTCCAAAGATACCACAGCAATAAATCACACAAGGTCATCACACAACCCATTACCCAAGCCGTTACTGTACAGGAGGCTAATGGAAAAGAGATCAAAACACAAACGACCCAGGAGATTACAACGCAGGACCCAGGATACCACAACAAAAGAACTTGCAAGCCATTACCCAAGCCGTTAAAACATGAGAGGCTAATGGAAAAAAGATCACTACAAAACAAACAACCCAGGAGATTACAGCACAAGATCCAGGATATCTCCACAACAAAACTCACAAGGCCATCACACAGCCCATTATACCAACATCAACTCCATCAACCAATCAAGAGACAGCAGCGCAGCCAACCAGCCCAGCACACCAGCTCCCACCACCAGTATTTATAGAGAGACAGCTTGCACTGGCACAACACCGAAAGCACCAGCCTGAGAATGGCGAATGGGACTTGCCAAAACATCGCCAAGATACTCTTAATCTTACATGGGAAAAGACCTGAACACGCCTAGACCTACATATACATATATATATTTGAACTCAATAATAAAAGAGAAATATCTGTTTCAAATACATGTACTTAACTCATCCTTATTGCTGCCCATAAAAAAATCATAATCAATGAATTGTTGACAATTCGAAGCAATTGAAAACACTCAAAATCTAAAGCGTGGAACCTTGCAGTTCATCTTACTGTATCAGAGATATAATCCTTAGTGTGAATGTGTGTCAGCTTTAACACAAAAATGTCTGGTTTTTGCCCAAGCAATACATGTCCTTTTAATAACTCTGTTCCGAATGGCACTTATATCCCTATAGGTTTTATCACATATCCCAAAAGAGTGTCATTTTTAGCATGCTTTTCCAACCTGTTACATTAACAAATTTGCACTGATTTCCTTATCCTGTCATCTAAAGACTACCTTGTAGTAAGACGGTGAACTTTTACACATTCCAGAGCTGATGTACTGTCTAATGTCACTTGTGTCTGTTTGCATTAACTCATGAAAGTTTGAGAAGGTTCTACATTGTGCTTTCCCTTTGAGCTTAATTTGACAGAATCAGTCCCCATGCTAGCTCATGGCACTTATCAGTTAGTCAGCCTTCCTTAGGGAAGACAATTTAGAGTGCACCATATTCTGTTTTCAAATCAAGCACTGTCCCCTCAACAACGTAGCTGCTGCATTATTAAACAGGATGCCATTAGCCATGCCACCATGCATAAACATTCAATCATATAAAAAGCTACATCATTACATTAACTCTTTTTTATCAGGTTCATTCATCTTTTAGTGACCAGAAATAGAACTCTTGGAATAAAAGTGCTATTTTGAGAAAGGATAGGATGCCGATGGAATAAAGGCCCTTTTTAATACATTAATGTATTATGTAGAAAAATGGCATGGGTTAACTTCATAATTGCATTGCATGGAAACAGCATTTTAAAGAAAGACCTGTGCCAAATTCAAGTCGCCCTCATTGTCTGTAGGTTTGCATGTCCACAGGAAATAAAATGGATCAATCACAAATGGACTACAAGCAGTATTAATGTCCACTAGCAGGATTGAGTAGCCCTTCCACAGAGGTTGTGAAAGAAACAAGCGGGACAGATAAGCCTGGGCAAAAGTGGGGAAAGTCACAGGAGCCTTACAGAGTGAAGAGGAAGAAAAAAAATATATGGAGCACATGACTGCTATGGGAGGAAAGGACTGTATCCTCTACAATCTATATCCTGCCCCAATTCCCATAGCCTCAGATTCTCAGTATTGCAATTTCATTATTAACAGTTTTATAAAGAATTGATACTTCAGTGAATGACAAAGACCATTTATATTGGTTTCTTGCTGCTGATCATCAATCCTATATATCAGGGGTTCCCAACCTGGGGTGTGAGACGATATTCCAGGGGGTGCGAGAAAAGTCCAGGTAAATAATAGGATATTGGCTATATGTTGGCATTTTTATTTATTATGCAATGGATTAACTTTGTTTTCATTTTAGAGTTAAATATTGTTATTTAGTGGCCGTCACATACATAGCTGAAAAGATTCAATCCTACCATATATTTAACGCGTTCAGTAGTTCCTAAAATCTAAATTTCAGGGGGTGCGAAATTCGAGTGAAATTTCTTTAGGGTTGCAGGGCGAAAAAAAGGTTGGGAACCATTGCTATATATTATCTTATAATACCACTTCAATAACTTCATGGACTATTCTCTTGCTTTATCTGTTATCATTAGTTGGATTTTATATAAAGAAAATTAAACTAACCTTTTTATATTTTTTATATGCAAGCTCTCATTACTAGGGAATGTCATCATCATAATACAGGCGTTATGGTTGTTCCTCCCACTTTAAAACACATTCATCATCTTTTCTCCAGATTCTCAGTTGATATAACTAATTTTTTTTTAAAAGATCTTTAATGGAAGATCTTTTTAAGATCTCTAAGACCAACTCCACCAACCCTGACAGGGCAAGCTACCAGAATATAAAATGACAACAAACCACACTCCTTAGTAGCACTTGTGTTGTTACCTAGTTTGGGTAATAAAGTGTCTGCAAGGAAACAAGCAAGCTCAGAGAGCGCAAGGACCCCTCATTTCAACCCTGAGCCACAAATATTCTTTATTAGATCTTTTTATAATCAATGAAGCTCTTCAACAATAATGTGTCAGCTTTTTCTGAAACCATCTTGAATATTTGGTAGCTTCTTTTCTAGATGGGGCTTTAATTTGCCTTGGATGATCCTGTTATATATTATGTGAAGTAAAAGATATGTAAGGTAGTTTCCATACTGTGTTAATTCTTTCTGTTGTTTCCTATATTCATTGGCAGAGCTTGGTTAGAACTTTTACTGATACTTCTGTTGTTTGCCATATTTTTGTAGACGCAGTATTTCATCAATACCTTTAACATT
The DNA here is from genome assembly GCA_033807585.1 of Hydrophis major. Classification (NCBI taxonomy): domain Eukaryota; kingdom Metazoa; phylum Chordata; class Lepidosauria; order Squamata; family Elapidae; genus Hydrophis; species Hydrophis major. The sequence continues at coordinate 381,610,267 of CM066328.1, forward strand.
GCGACTTGATAATGACTGGCATGATGGTCTAACTTTATCTTCTTCTTTCGTACTAGAAGTACTAGTATTAAATGTAATATCTTCTAAAGTATCTTCCATATTGAAATATCTGTTATTTGAATCAATTACTGTCTGTCCTGTGGTGACTTTTAACATTCCAGCTCAAGGTTGAAACCACCTTCTGAGTTTGGAGATCTTTTGGGAACTATGCTTTGCTTTTTATGTGTTTTTATTTTGAATATCTTTACAGAAGTAGTTGAAACACTGCTTCGTGTCTCTTCTAACCATTTCCTGAAATTCTTTCCCAAGATCTTTGTCTGTCATGGCTTTGGCTTCTCTTCTGTTCTTAGGAATTTCCATAATCTGTTCTGACATCCAGATTGTTTTCTGTTGTTTCTTAGGCTTTGACAATGTCTTTTTGTATTCATCCTTGTCAACTTTCTTAATGTCATTTCACAGTTCCTCTAGTTCCTTATTTATAAGGTTTAGGATTCCAAAATAGTTTCTGATTTCTACCTCCTTGTACCAATAATATAACCAATTTGATTTTTGTGTCTCATCTGTGTGTGTTGTGCAATCTTTTAGTTGTTTGAAGACAATGTTAATAGTTAATAAAACACTGAATTGGCAGCAGTGGTGGGATTCAAACATTTTTACTACCGGTTCTGTGGGCGTGGCTTGGTGGGCGTGGCAGAGGAAGGATCCTGTAAAATCTCCAGTCAGAGGTGGTGTTTGCTGGTTCTCTGAACAACTCAAAATTTCTGCTACCCATTTTCCAGAACTGGTCAGAACCTGCTGAATACCACCTCTGATTGGCTGAAGTAAATGCCGTTTTCCTATTTCAGCTTGGTTTCCTAGTGCTTATACTTCAACTACACGTTCCACCTCTAAAATCAAATTGATATTATTGTATAATTGACTACACTGTGTGTTGTGTCGTCGGAATTGATGCCAGGAGTCGGTGACTTAGTATCAAGCTCTTTTATTGAGTTAGGAACCGAACTGGGGCTAAGGAAAAACTTTGCAGCTTTTTATTTCTTTAGCCGCGGCGGCCGCGGCCAATGGCACCGCTTTGAATCTCCCGCGATTCGAATCGACCAATCGCGGGAGATTCTCAGCGAGCCAATCGGCGCGGCTCGCCTAGCCAATCAGAGTGCCCCGCGCTTTGGCCAATCAAAGCACGGGGATCTCAAGAATGCTAATGAGGGGACAGAACACCCCTCCCCTCTTGGTTCAGTCCTTACGTTGCGTAGTCCCGTAGGTAGGCGGGGCTCCGTCTAAGCCTACTGGACCTGCGCAGCTCAGTCGTAGGTTGGATCCCGGCCGGTTCGGTCGGGGTCTCTGCTTCTCTGGATGCCGTCGTGGGAATCACCTGGTCGGTCGGGCCGGGCCGCTCTCCGTAGCTCCCTCCTGGGCTTCCCGGGTTGGTTGAGCTGCGGGTTTCGCCGCTCCCGCTCGGTCTTCCTGGGTTGGTTGAGCTGGCCTGGCTGTCTCTTTCTGGCGAGGTTTCGTGCTGGCTGCTTCCAGGTGAGTATGGTTGGTTTATTCTTCCTCGGTTTTGGTCCCCTGGGTATTCCCTCCCCTCTTGTTTTGTGTTGTGGGGGTTGGTTTTGCCTGTTTGCACGTCGGTGGTCTCTTGGGTGGTCGTCCTCGATCTTAACTGGTCGATGTGGCATTTCCACACTTGTCCGTCGGTTGTTTGTAGCCGGTACGAGTGTGGGCCTGTTAGTTGTGTGATGACGGCCGGTACCCATAACGGGTCTCCCGTTAGGTTTTTCGCGTAAACGGCGTCACCTTGTGCGAAGGTTCGGTGTTTGCTGGTTGAGTCTGGGGGTTTCTCTGGGTTGTACGTGGGGTGTAATCTATCGAGTGGAGACCTTATTTTCCTCCCCATTAGCAGTTCGGCTGGGCTTTTATTCGTTGTGGTATTTGGGGTTATGTGTTGGATGAAGAGTAATTTATTTATTTTGTCCTGGATCTCCCTGTGGTCTATTTTCTGGATGGTTTTCTTTGTGAATTGAACCATCCGTTCCGCCCTACCGTTCACCGCCGGATGCGCCGGTGCTGTCAGCGCGTGTCGGATGCCCCTTTTTCGAATTCTAGCAAGGTGAATTGGGGCCCCTTGTCGGAAACGATGACGTCTGGGAGGCCGTGTGTTGCAAAAAGTTTGCCGAGTTCTTTGGTCACGGCCTCCGTGGTTGTTGTTCTCATGTTGCTTACCTCCAGCCAGTTGGAGTAAGCATCTACGGTTATTAGGAAGGTGTGTCCTTTTGTGGGCCCGGCAAAATCTATGTGGATCCTAGACCAAGGTCCCCTTGGGGTTTCCCACTCTAGGACGGGTGCTGAGGGTGGGCTTGGCCTAGTTTCCTGGCATCGTTGGCACCTTGCTACCCAGGCCTCAATCTGTTTGTCCATCCCTGGCCACCAAGCGTAACTTCTGGCCAGGGCTTTTGTCCTAACGATGCCCGGGTGCCCCTCGTGTAACAGTTCCAGAACCTTCCCTTGTAGTTTTTCTGGGATGACCACCCTATCCCCCCGTAGTATGCACCCTTTTAGTAATGAGAGTTCTGTTTGCCGGTTCCGGAAAGTCCTGACGGACTCGTCGTTGTCCCTTTCCGGCCACCCTTTCTCTATCCAATGCTACCCGTTGTCCCTTTCCGGCCACCCTTTCTCTACCCGCGCCAGACGTTTGTCTTTATTCGTTTCTCGGGCAATGTCTGACGCGGTTATGGGTAGGTTGGGTAGAGTCTCTATGCTGAGGGTGGTCGTCGTGGGTGCTGGGTCGGTGTCAGGCTCCGGTAACGGCGAGCGGCTTAAGGCATCCGCATGGGAGATAGTCTTACCCGGTCTGTGTGTAAGTCCGTAATTGTAGGCTGCCAGGAACTCGGACCACCTTGTCATTCGGGGAGACAGAATGTTCGGGGTGGTCCTGTTCCCTGCAAGGATTCCCAGCAGCGGTTTGTGGTCGGTGATGATGGTAAATGTCTGGCCGTAGAGATACTCGTGAAATCTTTTTACTGCGGCGACGATAGCCAGAGCCTCTTTGTCCAGCTGGCTGTAGTTCCGCTCCGGTTTGGTGAGGGTCCTTGAAAAGAACGCGAAGGGTGCTTCTTTTCTGTCGGGGAGAGTATGGCTGAGGACAGCGCCGACGCCGAAGGGAGATGCGTCGCATGTGACGGCAAGAGGTAGGGTCTCATTGTGCTGGATAAGGACGGCATCCGAAGTGAGGAGGTCCTTTGTTTTCTTGAAAGCGGCTTCCTCGCGTTTCCCCCAAGTCCAGGTCGCCACCTTGTCCAAAAGCCTATGCAAAGGCTCCGCCGCCGTTGCCTTTTGGGGCAGGAAGACATTATAAAAGTTAAGCAGCCCCAGAAACACCTGCAGTTCTGTCTTCGACTTGGGTGTGGGGGCTTCTTTGCTGGCTTTGATCTTTTGGTTTGTGGGGTGAATGCCGTGACGGTCTAGGAGATATCCTAGGAATTTAACCCGTTCCATGTATAATTGGCATTTCTCCCTCTTTACCTTGAGCCCGGTCTCTTTGAATTTGGTTAGGACCTCCCTGAGGCGACCCTCTAGTTTGGCCTGGTTGGTTGCTGACACTAAGACGTCGTCGAAGTAAGGTACCACCCCCTTGATGCCTTGTAATAGCCTTTCCATTAGGCTTTGGAATATTCCAGGCGCCACGCTGACTCCGAATTGGAGCCGGTTGCATTTAAATGCTCCCCGGTGGGTGACTATGGTTTGCGCTTCTGCCGTTTCCTCGTCGACTGGCAATTGTTGGTATGCCTGGGCGAGGTCGAGTTTAGCGAAAACCTTGCCCCCTCCCAGTGAATGTAGTAGGTGTTGCACTACTGGGACGGGGTAAGCGCTTTGTTGCAAGGCACCATTTAGGGTGGCCTTATAGTCCCCACAGATTCTCATCGACCCATCAGGCTTGATCGGGGTGACTATGGGGGTCTCCCACCGGGCGTGGTCTATGGGTTGTAGGACCCCTTGCTTGACGAGCTTGTCAATTTGCTCGTCTATCTTGGGTTTAAGCGCGAATGGCACCCGCCTTGGTTTTAGGCATTTTGGGGGAACGTTTGGGTCTAGGTTGAATGATATAAGGGGCCCTCGGTACTTGCCTAGGTTTCCGTCGAAGACCTCTTGGAATTCCCGGGCTAGTTGTTGCTCCCAGTTGTCGTCGGCGATGTGGTCGATTCCCGTGACTGCGATGCCGAGCGGGGCGAACCATTGCAGTCCCAGTAGGCTTGGACGGTCGCGATCGACGATGGTCAGGAGAAGCCTTTCGGTGCACCCTTTGTAGGTTACCTTGAACTGTCCGGTTCCAACTACAGGGATGCGGTTTCCCTGATAGTCTTTCACGATTAGTCTCTGGTTGTCTAGGCCTTTTCTTTGGATGGTAGGCACCAAGCGTTTTATTTCTTGCCATGCTATCATGGAGAGGTAGGACCTGGAGTCCACCACCATTTTACATGGCTCGCCTTCGATGCCTACCTCCACGTAGACCTTCCGGGCATCGTTGGTTGTGGCGTGGCCGATGGTGACCGTCTGATGGGTCTCCTCTCTTCGCCGGGTCTCGCCGCCTCGTAGGGATCGTCCGTTCCGGTCCCATCTGTTATCAGTGGGGCGATCTCTGGTCCGGGGTGGTGTGCTGTCTTGTCTCCGTTCGCTCTGGTCCCATCGTGGAGGGCTGCGGTTCTTTTTGAGACGGCAGACGCGGGCGATGTGTCCCTTCTTGTCGCAATGCCGGCAGATTGAATCGAAGAACTGGCATTCGGACCTGGGGTGGTTGCCTCCGCAACCGGCACATGTGGTCCTCGACTTACGACCCCACCGGTTCCGTGGGTCGCGGCCTGCCTGGAGACGGTGGATTTCCTCCTCCTCGTCGGAAGTGCCCGATGCTGAGTGGACGTCGCCCTGGTGGGTGGTCGTCTTGGGTTGGGCCTCGGCCGACCTTGCAGGGTGGTTGTTCCTGCTGTGGTCCCCGGCGTTCAGTTGGCGCATGCGGTTGGCGGATGTTCGGGTAGCTTCGGCGGCTGTGGCTTCGGTGAGGGTATCTGCGAGCGTGATGTTGCCCTTGGCCATCAGCTGACTCTGGAGGACGGGGTCCCAAAGGCCGAGCACGATTCGGTCTCGCAGGGCTTCGTTCATGTTGTCGAATTCGCACAGCCCCCCTAGGTGCCGTAGTTCGGCGATGAAGTCGCTGAAACTCTCACCCGACCGTTGGTCCCGACGGTAGAACTCATGTCGTCGGATGAGGATGGGCACATCTGGAGCGTAGTGTCGCTGGAGTATTGGCTCGAGGACGTCGCAGTCCATCGTGGTCACGTCGGCGGGTTTGGCCATCTTAAACACTGCGGTCCTGCAGTGGGTCAGGAAGACGGCTCGCTTCATTGGGCTGTTGGCGTCCTTCAGGTCGCTGCACTCGAGGAACATGCGGAATCTGTCGGAGTACGATTCCCAGTCCTTGCTGGCGGGGTTGAAAGGTGCGGGGGGTGCGATGTTCGCCATCGTGGATTTTCGTCTGGCTTCCGTCGGACATGTGCTTCGGTTCAGGATCAGTATCCCACCTTCGTCGCCAATGTCATGTCGTCGGAATTGATGCCAGGAGTCGGTGACTTAGTATCAAGCTCTTTTATTGAGTTAGGAACCGAACTGGGGCTAAGGAAAAACTTTGCGGCTTTTTATTTCTTTAGCCGCGGTGGCCGCGGCCAATGGCACCGCTTTGAATCTCCCGCGATTCGAATCAACCAATCGTGGGAGATTCTCAGCGAGCCAATCGGCGCGGCTCGCCTAGCCAATCAGAGTGCCCCGCGCTTTGGCCAATCAAAGCGCGGGGATCTCAAGAATGCTAATGAGGGGACACGTTATTTCTTCTTTGCTTTTCTCCTCCCAAGTAGTAATTTTTTTGCTGAAAGTTTCCAATCACAGTCCATTTCTGTTCAGTATGTACAATGTCAATATATGTAGTAAAATAATTTCACATTTTATTGTATAGACTTTCTCCTGTTCATACTCCCATATTCTTCTTCAATTTTTTTTCCAGCATGGTCACATCAGTAATTAGATCTGAAAGGCTTTGTCACCATCTCTTGGCAATCCATGAGTTTTTTCATGATAAAGTACAGGAGTGATTTATCATTGCCTTTCCCCTCTTAGGATGAAATTATGCCTTTGCTATCGACATTAAACTTCCATTTTCAGCATCTTCCTGTATTGTTGCTCTCAATAGGTGCTTGCATGCTTTAGCTGGGCAGCTTCTGAGAATTTACAGTATATTCTAGATATGCATTCTGATATTCTTTGCTCACCCCTTCCAGCCACTGTACAATGAGACAGCATAGCAGCGCTTGAGGGAGAAAAAAGTTATGTGTCCCAAAACATCTCAATGGTGTGGAAGTCCAAATTTGAGAAATTATTCTGTAAAGTAGTAGTTCTATACGCATAGAAATGACAGAATATTAATAAAACCATAATTACAAGTAGATCATATAATTTGTTGCCCACCTGATTGTCAGGATAGCTTTTATTAAATTTAAAATAAAGGTCTGGACTCTGAAGTATTTAATTACTATATAGTGATTGCTGATTCACATAAACAAATCATAATCTGAAGTAAAAATAATTGACTAGGTTTGTACAGCCAGAATGTAACTTGCTTGGTTTGGCGTTAATGTGATATGAGCATCCAGCCAATGTTCTTTGTAAATATAATTTATGTCTAGAGTGCCTTATAAATGGCAGTACCCATTCAACTTTTCCCAATTTTGAAAGCTAAGCAAAGTTTTTGGCTCTAGAACCCATCGACATACTCTTTGCTTGGTCAGGTTTCAGTCTCAACTTGTTGGGTTTCCTCCACCCCATTATGGCACTCAGGCACAAGTTCAGAAGTGTAAAAACCTCTCCTTATTTAGAAGTCAGTTGAAAACCAGAATAAGCATTATTAGTGTTATGTATGTAAATAGTTGAATAAAGGCAAGCTTGGGGTAAAATGCAGGGTTCTGGCCCTGCACTTCTGATTGGGTGTTAAGCGGCTAGATTGGATTGGTCGGGTTCTGAGAATCTGATTGGCCCTTAACGAAGGACTCTTATTGGTACTGGAGCTAACGTTTCACAAGCTCCTGTTGGTTATTTCACATTAGCATTGCCTATATAAAGCAGAGTTGTTGTTATACTAGTCAGAAGTCACTATGCAATAAAGAGTTGAAAGTTCACCAACTAAGACTGTCTCCATTCATTCTACCCATGCCTGAATCTATGACATTGGCGACGAAGGTGGGATTTGGAGACATCTGATCTTAAGGAACTTGGAAGAAAAAAACAGAGCACGTGTAAAAAACGGCGCCACCAATGGAAGCCATGTCCGGCGGCATCGTACCACCCGCTCCGTACGATCCATCCCAAGAGGATTGGGAATCCTACATGGATCGCTTTCAGATGTTCCTCGAAACGAACAACCTGAAGGACGCCACACCAGCCAAGAAGCGGGCACTGTTCCTGACGTACTGCGGCCCGGCTGTCTTTAAAATGGCTAAAGCCCTCGCGAAGCCTCGAGAAGTGAAAGCAATAAGCTGGGACGACCTCGAACCTCTCCTGAGAGACCATTACGCGCCAACCGTACCCACACTCGTGAGACGCCACGAGTTCTATCAACGAAGCCAATGAAAAGGAGAGAGTGTGACTGACTTCGTGGCAAACCTCCGGCACTTGGGAGGCCTCTGCGGGTTCGCAGACTTAGATGAAGCATTGAGAGACCGCCTAATTCTGGGATTAGATGCACTAAACGTGCACAGCAAGCTGATGGCGAAGGGCGACATCGGCCTTGTTGACGCCATCGCCGAAGCCACCGCCGCTGAGGCAACAAAAAAGTCAGCGGCGTAGCTACGGCGAAGCCGAAACCCCAAAAACCCACCGACAGGCGACATGTCACTCAGCTCAGAAGGGCAGTTGGCAACAACGCACTACGAGGACCTCTCTTCGTTGTCAGACAGTGACGAAGAAGGGGTCCATCGACTGCGTTCCGACCGGGACCCTCGTCCTAAAACCTCACGCCCTTGCGCTGGCTGTGGGGCAAACCATCCCAGGGCAGACTGCAAATTCCGCGACGCACTCTGCCACGAGTGCGGGAAAAGAGGTCACATCGGTCGAGTCTGTCGCAGTTTACCGGGACCAAGCCCGGCCTCAAAGGGAACCAACTTTCGCCAATCGGCAGGAAACCGTCCTGTAAGGCGAGACCCAGCAAACCACTCCTACAGATATCGAGCGTTGCAGAAAGAAGAGGCTCATCATACTATCACTATAGGTCAGGCCTCGGCCCTGGACGCTAAGAAGATTCGAGTTACAGTAGCCATAGAGAACCAACCCTGCCACAAGAGGGTTGGAGGTCGATTCGGGATCGTCCCTCTCGATGGTGTCGTGGAAGACATTAAAGCAGCTCATTCCTACCATCCAACGCCAAGACCTTCGAATGCAACGCCTTATCCTTAAAGATTACCAAGGGAATCGGATCCCTGTGGTCGGGTCTTGTCGAGTCCGCGTCTCGTTTAAAAAGCATACGGCATACTTACCTCTAACGATCATCGATAGGGACAGGCCTAGTTTGTTGGGCCTCCAATGGTTTGCGCCACTCGGCATCGAACTAGCCGGCGTGAACCGAGTCGGTGATTGCGAGTGGGAGGAGGATCTTATGTCTGAATTCAGCGATGTCTTCGCAGATCGTCTGGGCGAGTATAAGGGGACCCCAATCTCGTTCAGCCTTGACCCTAAGGTCGCCCCGATCCGTTTAAAGCCCCGTCGAGTTCCGTTCGCCCTTAAGGCCAAGATAGATGAACAACTTGACAAACTAATTAAACAAGGGGTACTGCAACCCATTGATCATTCCCCATGGGAAACTCCTATTGTAACCCCCATTAAACCAGATGGGTCAATCCGAATCTGTGGGGACTACCGGGCCACTCTAAACTACGCCCTCCAACAGAACGTGTATCCAGTGCCGGTGGTGCAGCACCTCCTTCATTCCCTGGGAGGTGGAAAGGTTTTTGCTAAGCTAGATTTAGCTCAAGCCTATCAACAATTGCCCGTGGACGATAAAACAGCCCAAGCCCAAACGATAGTAACGCACAGAGGTGCTTTTAAATGTACCTGATTGCAGTTCGGGGTGAGTGTGGCCCCGGGAATATTCCAAAGTTTAATGGAACGATTGTTACAGGGAATCAAGGGCGTGGTTCCGTATTTTGATGACGTATTGATTGCAGCTCCTAGTAAAAATATTCTGCAGAATCATTTAAAATGTGTACTTAAAAAATTCCAAGAAGCGGGATTGAAAGTCAAAAGGGATAAATGTCATCTGTATACCGACAATGTTGAATTTCTAGGTTATCGCATTGATAGGCAGGGTATTCACCCAACTGAGAGGAAATTAAGGGCAATTAGAAATGCTCCCAGACCTCGTAACAAAACTGATCTTCAAGCATTTTTAGGCCTTATCAATTTCTACAATGTGTTTTTACCGCATAAGGCGACTGTGGCTGAACCATTACACCGGTTATTAGATAAGAAAGCATTGTGGGTTTGGGGTTACCGAGAAGAAAAAGCGTTTAGAAATGTAAAAAATTTACTTACATCTGATTCTGTACTTATGCAATATAATGAAACATTACCCTTGGTTATTACTTGTGATGCCTCACCGTTTGGGGTGGGCGCTATTTTGAGCCATGTGCTACCTAATGGAAATGAGGCTCCCGTTGCATACTTTTCGAAGACTCTATCCCAGGCAGAACGTAACTATGGACAAATAGACAAGGAGGCTCTTGCAATTGTGTCAGCCATAAAAAAATTCCATGAGTATGTATATGGAAGGACATTTACAATTGTAACCGACCACAAACCTTTATTGGGGATAATTGCTGGGGACAAACCAACTCCCTATATATTGTCCCCCAGAATGAGTCGATGGTCAGAGTTTCTAGCTGCTTATAATTATCGATTTTTACATCGACCGGGGAAAGCCATTCCCCATGCCGACGCACTCAGCAGAGCACCACTACCAGAGACCCTCGACGATCCGGCACCAACAGTATCGGCGTTACAAATCGAAACGCTCAACTCACCTCCTATGACCGCTCGAGATATCGCAAGGGAGACCAGACGAGACCACACCCTAGCATGAGTCCTAGGCTGGGTAGAGCATGGATGGCCATTGGATCAGATCCCAGATGACTTCGCACCATTTAAAACAAGACAGACTGAACTTTTTTCTCAAAAAGGCTGCGTTATCTGGGGCGATAGAGTCATCGTCCCAGAACGACTCCAAAAGACGCTGTTACAAATCTTGCACGATGGACATCCCGGGATCGTGCGAATGAAGACACTCGCACGGAGCTACGCTTGGTGGCCAGGCATGGACCGACACATCGAGCAATGGGTCAAGGCCTGCACCAAGTGCCAACAAACCAGCAACGCACCACCAAAAGCTGCACCGACTGAATGGGAGACGCCACGTGGACCCTGGTCCAGAATCCACCTGGATTTCGCAGGGCCGATCAAAGGACAGACATTGCTGTTGATTGTCGATGCATACTCTAATTGGTTAGAAATTCATCGAATGGCCAATACAACCTCTGAGGCAGTCATTAAAGTCCTCAATAGACTCTTTGCAACTCATGGATTGCCGGACGTCCTGGTGTCTGATAACGGACCACAGTTTACAGCGCTAATGTTTGAACAGTACCTTGCTGACAACGGCATCCGCCATGCGCTCACCTCGCCGGCGCATCCTGCTACCAACGGCCGAGCGGAACGCATGGTACAATTTGTAAAAAAGACTTCACAAAAGCTGGACTATGATAATCTTGACGAAAAAATAAACCGCATTCTACTTCTACAACACAACACTCCGCACAGCGAAACCGGCAGAACTCCCGCTGAACTTCTCATGGGGCGAAAACTCCGTTCCCGCCTCGACCGACTGCACCCTGCTTACGAGCCAGAAAAACCTCCAGGATCCAGCGGACGCTACCGTACCTTCAAGGTAGGCGACCCCGTTTATGCAAGAAATTTATCGGGCGACCCAGTTTGGATTGAAGCAACGGTAATATGCGAGACTGGGCCCAGATCCTATATTGTCAAATGGATTGATGAGAGACTATGGAAAAGACATATTGACCAATTACGGTCACGACTTATAACTGCTAGCCAACAACTTCCCAACAACCAAACTGAGGGGGGGGGGAAGGAAGAGAAGATGACGATATGCCAGGAAACCTGTTCCAGTAAAGCGATGAATCAAGTGAAACCCAGGAAATGGAGCAGGAAGAAGAATCATATGCTCCAAGGGAAATCACACCAGAACGAGAAGCTGAGCCACTACAAAACGACATCCTACCTCAACGGGACTGCATGCAGCCAGTCCAAAGAAAATCTGACAGACCCAAGAGACAACCGTCCTATTTAAAGGACTACATAGTCACAAACTAATTGTGAAGCCAGGGGGAAGGGGTGTTATGTATGTAAATAGTTGAATAAAGGCAAGCTTGGGGTAAAATGCAGGGTTCTGGCCCTGCACTTCTGATTGGGTGTTAAGCGGCTAGATCGGATTGGTCGGGTTCTGAGAATCTGATTGGCCCTTAACGAAGGACTCTTATTGGTACTGGAGCTAGCGTTTCACAAGCTCCTGTTGGTTATTTCACATTAGCATTGCCTATATAAAGCAGAGTTGTTGTTATACAAGTTAGAAGTCACTATGCAATAAAGAGTTGAAAGTTCACCAACTAAGACTGTCTCCATTCATTCTACCCATGCCTGAATCTATGACAATTAGCACATTAATTGACAATACCTTCAACTTACAAAAACAATCCAAGAAGATACCATGATTGACCGTATTAAAAGATGGCATGAAATAAGCAAGATCAACAAAGTTGCATTCCCTTTTAGCCCCCGATAAGAAGTCATCTATTAGGAGATCATTAGCTGATTCTGTCTTAAAACCAGGCCAGCATTTTGACTAAAAAGAGTTAAAAAAAGGTTAAGCAGTTTCACAGGCACCACTCCTACTTTAATGCCCTATTTTTTTTAAAAAAAAAAGAGTATTTGTGAACAGATAATGGTTGGCAAAAGCCCCTGAATCAAGGAGAACATATTTAAAATTAGACTCACAAAGGCTTTCTTTAAGGTTGCAGGTACCAGTACATCACATAAAAGTGCAGTCATCTATATGGATGTACCCAATCATTTTTTATAGAATTTTGTACTCAGTAGGGCAAATGCCTGTAAAAAAAGTATTATCTGTTTTTTCAAGATTCTTATGTGCTTCTTATTTGTGGGGCAGATTTAATAAATGGTTTGAAAACAATTATCTGGAATAATTTTTCCCAAACATATGATAAATATTATATCAGTATATCCTAGTTGTCATCTATGACCTTAAAGGGAATTACTAAATAATCATTAATGTGGAAAGGCGGGAGGAAAAAACCCTAGAATTTAAGCCCTGGAGCACTGACATACATGTAGGCTGTGATTATTTTATACTACAATAGGCAGATCTTTTGTTGTACTTGGTTTCCTTCTCTGGAGAATATATCTACTTTGTCAAGTCACATCCAAGAGTCAATTGCTGAGTAAGACAGTGGCAAAATAAGATATTAACAATCCAGAGAACCTAGAATTATATTGTAGTTATGCCACTGAAGTATGACAAGCATAAGTCAAAGCAAATGCTTGCTTCTTTCTTAAAACAAGCTGTAGTACTGACTTGCTACTTCAAAATGACTGGACTGGTCTTCACCATTATATTGAGCTAAGATGCCCCCATCTCACCTGTTTATCTCTTTTGAGCTCAATGTTGCTTCTTTATGAAAACGTCAAAGTGATATAAATATGAAAATGGATTAAATTCTATTCCCAATTTCCAAACATATGCACTTCAACTAATATTAAACGGTAGGCCATCATTGTGAGTTAAGATGTATGTGTATTTGTTTGTTTGGTGTGCTTAATTAAAAGGAGACTACAGTTTGCTTTGAAGCATAAAACTCTAGTGTTACTGAGTTTACAGCGTTAAAGAGGCCATCACCCCAGAGAGTTTCCTGAAACCCACCTGTCAACTGATGTTATATCAAGTTCAAACAAGCGATGCTTTCCTGTTCCTGCAAAAGTATTCTGTGGCTAGAGGGAAGGAATTTTTTAAAAAAAAAAACAGAATTGAACTTGCTTCTAAACAGAGTGAAAAAAGAAAGGAAAAAAAATTGATAACAGCTGTACAGTGTCAGCAGAAATAATGATCTAAAATCCAGCTTCTAGGGAAGTCAGGTAGAATTACTAGCATGTCTTATTTTATTTTATCCAGGAAAGCAATGGCATGGATTGATTTTTTTTTTTTAATCAAAAGAAAATAAATAAATGAACAAATGAAAATTTTAGAAGGATGCTAGATTGTTTAAAAAAGATACCGTATACTAATGTTTATTTCAGCTGTTTAGATAAAAGAGGCAGATAATTTACTGCCAAAAAAGGTGATTGCCTAAATAGATTCGTTAGCTAAAAATGTGAACTAACTTGGGCTCAGAAACTTGATTCTTCAAAGCAGGGCTGTCAAACTCGCGGCCCACAGACCAGATACATCATGCACTGGTCATGCCCACACCCGGTTTAGCAAAGGGAGAAAAAGTAGAGATACGTCACATGATAACGCCATGACAATGCAAGTTTGACACTCCTGCTTCAAAGGAAATAATTGTCTCAAAAAATCATTGATGACTTGGATGATTTGATTATAATAGTCTATAGAAATGTTTATACATGATCAGAAGTCGCTGCCATGATTTGTTCCATGTCATATACATGTCATATATTTATGCATTTTTAAAGTAAAATTCAGCCATCTGAGATGCTACAATTTTTCCAAATCTTCCATTCTGTGACCATCCAGTTTTTAAACATAGGAATAAATTATACAAAAAACAGAAATGGACTGAAATCTATTATTATTATTGGAGAATCTTTGTCTGCTTGTGCTGTCCCAGCCAGTCTATGGGAATTGGATAGTTATTTAGGAATTATGAGCTGTCCCCTTAAGGGAATACATCATGGTAAATGTGGTTAAAGGTATCCTGAGAAATGTAGTTTATGTCACGTGGCCACATCTGTAATCCCGATTGGTCACTTTTTTGATCCTCGATGGGTTGGGGGAGTTTCCCTCACTTTTGCCTGAACTCCCTAACTCATGGGAGCTGCTTTCTATCGCTACGAGATGGGTTAGGAGATAACCATCTTTTACTACAAGGCAGATATCCAAAAGATTGGTCATTAAAGAAGAACTTTGTCACAAACGTGAGTTATGAGGCTACCCGATGTACCAAGAAATGTAATTTGTTATGGATGTCTTGTTGAGTTATCTATCTGCATCTGTGCAGTTTATAAATCCACCTCTGTGCATAAAGCAGAAAACAGCTGAAAATATTTTGCAAAACTGGTTGTGAATTTTGGTCTGGTTTCAAACAAGGCAAATGTAATCACTATCAGCAATATTTGAAGAATAATATATATCCTTTTGATCTGAAATCCAAGGAATCACTTTAGTATTTACTAAATTCTTGGATCAAATGTGTATGTAAAGTAAGTCTGGGATATGGATTTGAAATGTGAATGTTAATCACCTCCAAACTATTCATTACTGCCAATCATAGAAAATCTTAGATTAGCTGTTGAGATGTGGAGAAGAGGGAGTTGATCTTAAGACCAACTGTAATGAACAGTAGCATTCTCTACTACAGTAATACAAAAAGGCCCATCGGATGCCTAGAAAAGTTTCTCTTAGTTTAGAATTTTGAAAATTCCCAAATGTCTGAGAGACTTAGAATCCATCTGGTAATCTATTGGAGTGGGGCTTGGGTATCCTTGGGTATCCTTCTGCTCATAGGAGCAGCAGAGAAATACCATTTTATGGAATAACATACTTGCTATATTAGTTATACTTTTGACACTTAGTGCTGATCAAAACGTTGAGTGCTATGGACAAAAAAAATTATCTCAGAAAGAGCAGTTCAGGTGACATTGATGGATCCTTACAAGGACATTAGAGCAATAAGACATGCCCAATGAAATTACATGTTTTTATTAGTTGAGAATTAACTCCAGAACTTGATTTTAAAGCAGCAACTGCTAAGCAAAAAGTGATGCAGCTATCAGGGAAAGTTTTATTTATTTATTTCTTTGATTTGTCAATCACTTACAAAATAATAGGTATAAATATAAACATATATTCTGTAAGAATACAGAAAATAGATACAATTAAATGGGGACAAAAGGACAGGAATGGGAGGCACGATGGTACACTTACGCACACCCCTTAGGAATGGGGTGAGGTCAATAGTGGATAGTTTGAGGTTAAAGGATTGGGAGTTTGAGGATGTAACAACAGAGTCAGGTAGTGCATTCCAAGCATTGACTACTCTGTTGCTGAAGTCGTACTTTCTGCAATCAAGTTTGGAGCGGTTAACATTGAGTTTGTATCTGTTGTGTGCGCTTGTATTGTTGCGGTTGAAGCTGAAGTAGTCATTGACTGGTAGGACATTGTAGCAGATAATATGTAGGCGGCGTAGTTCAAGATTGTCCAAGCCCAAAATTTCAAGCCTGGTGATATAGGGTATTCTGTTACGAGCAGAGGAATGTAGTACTCTTCTTTTGAAATACTCCTGGACTCACTCAGTTGTATTAATGTCTGATATGCAATGCAGATTCCAGACAGATGAGCTGTATTTGAGTATTGGTCTAGCAAAGGTTTTGTATGCTCTAGTTAGCAATTCAATATTTCCAGAGGAAAAATTAGATATGAGTACTCCTAGGTCCTTGACAGAGTGAGGGTCATCAATGAGGTCATATCTGCCTAGTTTGTATTTGGTGTACTGATTTTTTTTTTTTTTACCAATGTGTAGGACAGAGCATTTGTAGGTCGATATTTGGAGTTGCCAATTGTTTGATCATTCAGACACAAAGTCAAGGTCACTTTGAAGAGCAGTAGCATTGTCGGTGGTGTTGGATAGTTTTACATCATCCACGAAGAGGATGCAGTTGCTTATAAGGTGATCGCAAAGGTCTAAGTTCTAGCTCAGCTTAATAAGCAAGGTTTATCTGGAAGAGCAAGTGTGCTGCCTCTGTATAGTTCAAGTGTGGTTCAAAGATGAAGAGTATTAGAAACAAGGGTGGGGACATAACCCTGAATTTAGGGCTTCCCTTGCTCACATTTACATTTTCTTTGTAAAATATAGTATCCTGGGTTATTTGGAAATTTCTCTCTTTCTTTCTCTCTTTCTCTTCCCCCCCTCCCCCCCCATGTGTATGTGTGTATTTTAATTTCTCTTTTGGCTCCCTTACTGTTTAGGGTCATCCCTTTGGGGTCTAATCCCAAATGTTCTTGACAAGCTGTTCTTCTTCATATTGTGAAACATTTGCTTATATTTTATTTTAAATTACAATAATGTTTTTGAAAGGTGCAGCTGACAGATATAAAGTAATCCGTTTAGTGTATTGAATAAACCATTTGGTCAGCTCTATTTTTTTTTTTCAATATCTTTCCTGAGAAACCAAATTGTTCAGAAAATTGCTCTGGCCAATAATATCTGTCACATCTCTATTATTATTCATGTGAATGAATATTCTCTTTTTGGTAAATTTTGTGATTGTTGGTGGTTTTATTTAAATATGCTTGGATTACTCTGATAATTAGCAATCAGAAAGAAAGATTCATTTACAGAGTTTCATCCATTTGCTACACAATGAAGTCCCCTTATCTAATGTCCAACTGTCCAACTTCAGATGCACTCTGATTTCAGAATAGCTTTAAGTTAACAGTTGTTGCTTTGAGCTATGCTTTTGGATAGAAATTCAAACTTTTGGAAAGTATGAAAACCTATAGCTTCACATTGTGCAGGAGTTAATTAGTGGTGCTTAAGGCTACCAAGAACTCTATACCCATGCTTATAAAAGCTCTCAAACTTTCCCCTTTTTGAAGCTGTCTTTTTAACAATGAATCTCAATAAAGTAATTATGCACGCAGAAACAGCCAAAATCAGCTTCCAAAATAGCTTTGCATACCAGGAATGTAATTGATCATTAGAAAGAGATTATTATGCATATCTGTGCATGCTAAACCATTTGTTTCAGAGGATTTACATGACCATATACCATAATTCTTTTTTCTGCCAAAAGTTCATATCCATACTTTTAAATGTGTAAATGCTGGTAGATTCTGATTATTTAACAGCTGTTAAATGGAATCACTTTGATATGTTTACTTGTTGGTAGATGGTTATAATGGATTAGCATTGGCAGGCTTCTTCTGACTTGTCAATTTGTCATAGCAAGGCTATGTTTTGTTCCCATGCCTACAAATGAAATAATCTGAATATTTGTAGTTTACAGAAGACACATAGATATATTTTTTTTCTTTGCCTATAATCAAGGAGGTTTTGAAATATATGAACATCTGCTTGAAACTGATGAGTGTAATCAACTTGTAGCTTAAAATGGACAAAATAGGAGAAACAACGTAAAGAAGCGTGCTCGTTTGAATGGAAAGGAGCCATTAATTCCGAGGTTTCCCTCCTTTTGAAGTATCAAATGTATAATTTAATATCTCTTTAGGATTTTTAATATCTGTCCTAGCACCCAATAGTAGCTCCAGGAATACTTTCTTTTAGTAAGTCAATATAAGACAATACTTAATATATTTTAATGCCAAAAAAGTCATTTGAAGCAATGAGAAAACCCTAAAATTTGGGGGCAGGGCAATTGATAATGAACAACTTGCAAGGAAATGACCTAATTTTCCTTTACAGGCTTCCAGCTCGATTTAAAAAACATTCAGAGTTGAATGGCCTCTATTGATTTGTTTCTAACAACTAACATCCCATGCATTGGAAGGGTGGAAAAAAGGATGTATAAAACAGTGGTGGGATTCAAAAAAAATTACTACTGGTTTTGTGGGCATGGCTTGGTGGGCAGGACAGGGGAAGGATATAGTAAAATCTCCATTCCCTCCTCACTCCTGGGGGAAGGTTACTGCAAAAATCTCCATTTCTTCCCCACCCCACTAACTTGCTTTCCAGATCCGTTCTCCTGTACAGGGCAACAAAAGAAGACCCAGCTGATCAGCTGGGACTTGGGAGGCAGAGAATAGATGGGGGCAGGGCCAGTCAGAGGTGGTATTTGCCAGTTCTCCGAACTACTCAAAATTTCCGCTACCGGTTCTCCAGAACTGGTCAGAACTTGCTGAATACCACCTCTGGTATACAATTGAAGTAGTACCTGGAGCTTCTAATGGGGATGTCTCTATCAGCTGCTGTAATGATGTAGTTGAGGAATTTCTTGTCCAGTTACCTCTATTTCATGCCAATCCTTCCAGCAGAATAACTTGAAACGCAGGCTTTTATTTATTAGTTTACCAAATTTAGAGACCAGTGACTTCACTCTCAAATTGGATTGGATTTGTGGAAGTCAGTACAACATCTCAGTTTATTAGTAGCTTTGAAATTTCTATCTTCTCGTTCCTGTTAGAAATGAATGGGAGCCTCATGTGATTATTGTGGATTTATCAGGGACAGGCTACTGGTCTGAAATTAGCATTTGTTTTTAGTGCCTTCTGGTGAGTGTTCATTTCAATACAATTTTTTGTGTGGACCTTACTGAGTGACTCTACCCCACCATGAAGGTTTTAATTATCATTTTGTATATAATGCAACCCTTGTGTGGTTGGTCACACAATTTTTTTTTCTGCTTCCCAGCCCTTCTAAATTGAGTCTACAATTCATCCAGGCTGTTTCAAATATTTTCAGATTTATTTAGACATCAGGATGCTAAGGACGCAGGCATATTTATATGGGTTTTAATCTAGAGCTCACAGAGAACAACCAGCTATGTTATGCCTTCCCTTTGTGATCATTAGCTGAGCACAAAGAACTGTCAGATAATTAGGATTTAGTTGCTACCCAGTAACTGAGAGTCTTGTTTTGCTTCCTCAGGGCAAATATTCTTTTTTAAAAAATAAGAATTGCTATGTTTCTCTGTGCACTAGTGCTTTCCGTTGTGGGTAACTTCAGTTTCCTCCCAAAAGTTTAATGCTCAGCAATTTGTTTAACTAATTAAGCTATCATACTGCTATGACAGCATCTCAGTAGGTTGAGGACGGGGTAAACTAATAATCCTTTCCAATAAGAGTACAGGATATTCTCTGAAACACAAAGCAGTTATACAAAGCATAGATACAACACCACCTGGCTCAATATACAGGTAGTTTTAAGATTATGAGAGTAATTGAGACTGGAAGTTCTGCAGGATCCTATTTAGGTTGGGCACCAAGACCAGAGGAAGACTAAACTTATGGTCCCAGGAACCAACCCAGATTGAATCCTGTAACAGTATCCTGGGACATGTATATGTCTTCTATTTGCCCTCGGACGGCATTTTTGTTGTTAAGCAATGAGACTATAAAGCACAATGTTCCATGCCATATGACTGAGCAATGGCAATCTCAGCAATCTTGATTGTTGTCAAAATCCCAAGTCTGAGCAGTTCAGTGGGTGCTGCCGGCAGGCACTATGGAGTGCTAGCAGGTGGGCGGGTGCTGTTGGAAGGTGCATGAAGCGCAGGTGGGTACCATGGGCAGGTGGCCGAAAAAGTGGTGGGAATGAGAGCAACATGTGACCCCTCCCTCCCAACTTCCCTATTGACTTTATTTGTGAAAAGCTGGTGGGGAAGCTTGCAAATGTAACTGCCAAGTGCTGAATTACAATCATGAGACTATGGGGATACTATAATGGCTGAAACTTCAAAGACCAGTTCTTAGTCACTCTCATTCAGTGCCATGATAACTGTGAACAATTGCTAGACATGTAGACGTAACCTGAGAACTGTCTGTTAAAATTGCTTGCAATTGCAAGAAACCTGGTTACACTGTTTGAGCAATGGTGGTGATGGTGGAGATAGTAGTGTGTGTATATGTGTGTGTTGATCTCATTATATATTTATCAGAAATAAACCATATGTGGCTTAGTGTTCACATTCAAAGTGCTGATTATTTCCTATGAAGTTTGACATGGCATGGGGCCAGGGTTTTTGAAGGAAGGTCTTACTCTCATAAGTTTCCATCCATACCATTGGTCAAGCAGGAGATGGAAGCTCCACTTCCCATCAATAAATCTATCAGGATTTAAGAGCATGCTTACCCTATAGAAGCCCACACTGCCTGATAATGGCCAGCCCCAACTCTACTCACTTTTCAGAAACTCCTAAAAACTTGGATGTTTTTCCAAGTGTGGGAGCCAAAAGATTTACTAAATCCCACATCGCTGGTGTACGGTATCTTCAGCAGCCACTTTGTATTTTAGTTGGCTGAGAAATATATTTTATTGTGTTTTTTTAAACCTTATGAACTGTCCAAGTTGTATTTATGAGATACATGGCTTTAGAAATGGATTTAACTAAACAAATAAACTTATCAAGGTTATTCCACAGCCAGTTCCTAAAGAGTGCCTGTAACTACTCACTTTACTTTCATACACAAAACATGCTGTGTATTTCTAAAAAGTTATTCAGATACAAATATATAAATGCATACTGCCAGGAACTCAGTTGGCCATATTTTTAATGATTTAAATACATATTTGCCAATGAGAAGAATATTTTAGAGATTCTTGTTCTCATTCTCATTGTTGAGCTAATGTTGGTTTGTGATATCTAATACAGCTAATTTCAATAAACTTAGAGAAGATTTGGAAAGGATTCCAAGAATGAGAATCCTCAAGGGGAAAACAACTCAAGAAGCTTGGGAAATTTTGAAAAGTGAGATTATAAAAGCCCAGTCTAGTGCAATACCAAATAAAGAAGGAAAATAACAGTTCTCAAAAGAAACCAGCATGGCTGCATAAAGAATTCTCTGACAAAGTGAAAGACAAGAAGGACAAATATAAAAAGTGGAAACATAACTAAGGCAGAATATCAGCAAATAGCTTGAGCCTGCAAAGACAAAGTGAGAAAAGCTAAGGCTGACAATGAACAAAGGGTTGCGATAAAAGTAAAAAATAACAACAACAAAAAGCTTCTTCTAACATGTTAAAAACAAGAAAAAAAGCCAAGGAAACAATTGGTCCATTGCTGGGGGAAAGTGGCAAGAAGGTGACAAGCAACAGGGAGAAAGCAGAACTACTTAACTCATTTTCTGTCTTTACACAGAGGAAAAAAACAATCCAATCTATCAAAAATAGCACCACAAAAAAAAGATTAGGGACACAAGTTAAAAAAGGGAAGAAAATGGTAAGTGAGCACCTGTCTACCCTAGATGAGTTCAAATCACCAGGACCAGATGGATTACATTCCAAGGTTCTGAAGGAACTGGCAGACGAGATCTCAGAACCACTGAACTATATCTTTCAAAGATCCTGGAGCACCAGGGAACTGCCAGAGGACTGGAAAAGAGCTAATCTTGTTCCCATCTTCAAAAAGCGGGGTGTGGGGGGGTAGACCCAGGAAACTACAGATCTATCAGTCTGACCTCAATACCAGGGAAGATTCTGGAAAAGATAATCAAACAATGAATCAGCAAACATCTAGAAGCAAACAAAGTAATAACCAAAAGCCAACATGGGTTTGTCAAAAACAAAGCATGCCAGACTACTCTTATTGCATTCTTCGACAAAGTGACAAAATTAGTGGAAAAGAGGAATGCTGTCAATATAATTTACTTGGACTTCAGTAAGGCATTTGATAAAGTAGACCATAAACTACTACTTGATAAAATAGAAAAATGTGGGTTAGATGGATTCGTTATTGGCTGACCAACCACACTCAACAAATAGTCCTCAATGGAACTGAATTCACACAAAGGGAAGTATGCAGTGGGGTACCCCAATGCTCTGTTTTAGGCCCAGTATTCTTCAACATCTTCATCAATGATTTGGATGAGGGGATAGTTGGGGAACCATCAAATTTGCTGACGACACCAAGCTAACAGGAATAGCCAACACTCCAGAAGATAGGCTTAGGATACAGAAGGATCTTGACAGACTTGAACATTGGGTGCTTTCTAACAAAATGAAATTCAACGGTGAAAAAAGTAATATTCTACATTTAGGCAAGAAAACCAAAATGCACAAGTACAGAATATATGGTACCTTGCTCAATAGTAGTAACTGTGAGAGGGATCTTAGAGTCCTAATAGACAACCATTTAAATATGAGCCAGTAGTGTGCTGCAGCTGCCAAAAAAGCCAACACAATTCTAAGCTGCATAAACAGAGGGATAGAATCAAGATCACGTGAAGTGTTAATACCACTTTATAATGCCTTGGTAAGGCCACACTTGGAATACTGCATTCAGTTTTGTAAATAAGATGTTGAGACTCTATAAAGAGTGTAGAGAAGAGCAACAAAGATGATTAGGGTACTGGAAGTTAAAATCAGAGGTAATATTCAGCAGGTTCTGACCAGTTCTGGAGAACCGGTAGTAGAAATTTTGAGTAGTTTGGAGAACCGGCAAATACCACCTGGAAATTTTACAGTATCCTTCCCCTGCCACGCGCACCAAGCCATGCCCACAGAACCGGTAGTAAAAAAAAATTAATCCCACCACTGGCTAAAACATATAAAGAATGGTTACTGGAACTAGGTATGTCTAATCTGATGAAAAGAAGGACTATGGGTAACATGATAGCTGTCCTCCAATATCTCAGGGCCTGCCACAAAGAAGAGGGAGTCAAGCTATTCTCCAAAGCACCTGAAGGTAGGATAAGAACCAATGGGTAGAAACTAATGAAGGAGAGAAGCAATTTAGAACTAAGGAGAAATTTCCTGACAGTTAGAACAATTAAGCAGTGGAACAATTTGCCTCTCGAGGTTGTGAATGCTCCAATACTGGAAGTTTTTAAAAAGAGATTGGATAGCCATTTGTCTGAAGTGGTGTAGGGTTTCCTGCCTAGGCAGGAAGTTGGACTAGAAGGCCTCCAAGTTCCCTTCCAATTTTTATTAGGTTCTATCTTTACATAATAAAAAAAAAAAAAATCAAAGTACAACTACATCTTGGAGCTGTTCTTGGAGCTGTTCTTCAGCCACAAATTAAAATTAAAAGCAATAAAGGTTTTAAGTGCATACATATATTTTAAATGTATAATATAATAAATAAAACTAGGAGACATAACGCTCAGAAAAAGAAAATCTAGTGTGGGAGAAGGGAATGGTTACAATGAAAAAAATGGAATGCAACTCCCCCCACCCTTAGTCAGCAATTTCTACCACTAGATGGTACAATTACTCTCAGAATCAGTTTCTTGTTTAATCCAAGGTTTGTGATATAAATACTGTAATTTTCTTGCCATTTAGCATATGGTTGTACATCAGGCAGTTAATGTGTGTTTTTGTTTCAATTTGGGACTGAAGTTGTACTGGTTTCAAACATAGAAAGTTACATGTACTCAAATTGAGCTCATTAGAAAAACGCATATGCATGCCAAAAGATTATTTTGGAGATTCTGTTGTATATCATAACTGCTTTTTATGCCCTCCTTTAGGTTTTTAATTCAAACAATGACCAGACAGGATTTAGAACTGTATGGCAATACTCTTATCCCTTCAATAACACTCATGCAACAAGTTTTTATGTGCAACTTGTACGCTTACTACAGTTTAGTATTAAGTATGAATGAAATGTATTGGCATCTTCAGTTAAAAAGCTTAGGGAGCAGGGAAATAGGCTTATTTCTGCCTGTTGCAGTGAAAGCAGACTGTAATGGGCTAGAAAAGGAAGGACTGCCCTGTAACCGCTCAAATATTTTGCCCCTTTAAAAGAAAGGGTTCATTTTAAATTCCATGGATGCAGTAATGAAGGTTTTTCTTCTTCTTTACTTTTCCTAGGGAAGGTCTTAAATTTAGGAGCGCCTTATGACAGTTCAGTGGTTCGAATCCCTAGCACTGTGTAATGGAGTGAGCTCCTGTTACTTGTCCCAGCTTCTGCCACCCTAGTAGTTCGAAAGCACGTAAAAAATGCAAGTAGAAAAATAGGGACCACCTTTGGTGGGAAGGTAACAGTGCTCTGTGCACTTTTGGCATTTAGTCATGCTGGCCAAATGACCATGGTGACGTCTACAGACAATGCTGGCTCTTCGGTTTAGAAACAGAGATGAGCAATACCCCTAGAGCCAGAAATGACTGGCATACATGTGCAGGGAAACCTTTACCTTACCTTATGACAGTAATAAGGTAGTTTCCAATATATGACATGAATGCTCACCCTGCCCCCATACTCTATGAACCATCTTCCATATGGAAGAACCCAGGGGAAAACTTGGGTTCACCAAAGCCAACGTCTTCAACCTTTCTATTGCCTGATAAAGACTTATCAGTTTTAGTAAAACTGATTCATTCATCTTCTATTCTGCATCATGCTTCTCCAAGGAAACAAGCAATGCATTCCTCAAAGATATGAGTTTTGTTAGAAAACAAGAAGGGCAGGTAAGCAATGACAATGACCGCAGAACAGATGATAGAAGGTCAACAGTGATGTTGCGTGCAATCTTCTTTTAGTAATGGGCATCCAGGTTAGTCTGGGCTAGGGTCATTTCACATGCTTTTTAGATGTCTATGTCCTATATTTGGTGAGGCTGAAGCAGCATATTTTATGAATATGTGATATAGTGTATTAATTATCCTTAAGAATCTTTACTGATTTATTTAAAGAGCTTCAATGTAAATGCACATATGATTTGGTCATCTATAACAGTGCTGTCAAATTCCTGCCTGCGGGATGGATGCATCATATGCTGGTCACATCCATGCCCAATTTAGTGAAGGGGAAAAAAGTTTCAATACGTCACATGATGCTGCCATGACAATGTGAGTTTGACAATGATCTATAAAATATTGTCATTAATATCTAAACCAGCTAACATAAAAAAACTCAAGGCAGTGAATCAGGTCTCCCTGATAACATATACACAACAATTTGCCAAGGTAACATTTGGAGATAATTAATGTCCAAATAACCTTCATGGCAAAGTAAGATCCAACCACTGCATCATCTTAGCTCTTTTTTCATCTTAGGAAAAAGACATGGCAGGCTATTACGCTTCGCAGACTTCGATTCATTTGAGAATTTTGGGCTGAACAGCTCCTCCCCCAATCATGGATATTTTCATCTACACATAGATGTTCACTTTATATTTCTAGTTCTTTGTCTTATCAGGAGTTCTAGAGCCACCAACAAATACAAATATTATCTCCACATCAACTCAAATTCCTTGTGATCTTTTGTATAGTGAATGCACTCATACAGCAAAGTTCAGGAAGCAATGCTTGCATTCTTAGACTACTTTACTGATTAGAGATAACAAAGTTATGTTTTGACTTTAAGAGCTTGGTCCTATGTTTTCCTTGCATTCAGGACCAGCAAGAAGTGGAAACACTGCTTTTTCAGATGATGTCCTGAACAGTCTCTCCTTCCGATTGCATTAATATCTTTGCAGCTACAGGTGATTTGAGTTTAAAGTCACGTTGTAGTACATAGGCTGGCAACTAGCCACTCATGGGCCACATTTATGCTCAGTTTCAAAAATTTTCCTGCAATATTGCCTCTTCCTGGTAATCCAATATAAAAGTTTAATGCAACTTGTTAGATCTGGGGTGGATCGGTTCGAAGGAGACGCGAGACCATCGTAGTGAGTTCGGCTCTTTATTTAGAATAAGGATAGTCTCAATAATACAAGCCGCGGCAGCCCTTCATATAGGGCTGGATCGCGGCTCTGCGGCCAATGACAACACTTTGAATCTCCCGCAATTGGTGCAGCCAATCGCGGTAGATTCTTAGCACTCCAATTACGGCCGGGGTTTCGACCAATCAGGTCACTGTCCATCCGGACCAATCAGTTGTGAGGGTTTGGAGTATGCTAATATAGTACACAACTCATTAGGATAGTGCATTTCTGAGGAAGCCAGTACGATATAGCTGGCAGAACATTGGAAATCCCTGCATAACCATGGAAGAAATCATAACCATGGAAGAAACAACAGCAGTAGCATTTAGAATTATATATTTACAGCCCTCTCTAAGCAGGTTACAGAGTCAGCATATTGCCCCCAAAAATCTGAGTCCTCATTTTACCGACCTCGGAAGGATGGAAGGTTGAGTCAAACTTGAGCCTGATGAGATTCGAACTGCCAAATTGCAGACAGTTGGCAGGCAGCAGAAGTGACCTGCAGTACTGCATTTTAATCACTGTGCCACCTCAGCCCTTAATATTGACCTATTTAATGTGCCTTTTATGGAAACAAGTTAACAGCTGTCTACTGCCCTGTAATCTTTGGTGGAAGGGAAAAATGCAAGTGTGGCATTTGTTCAAGACCATCTGAAGTGATTATGTATTAATGTAACCTTACTCAGCCTTGTGCCCCTCAGATTTGTTGGCACTAAAACTTCAGCATTCCTAGTCAGGAAACTTTACAATTCTGGAAATTCTAGTCATAACACATATGGAAGGCATCTGATTGGAAAAGTGTTTGAGCACTGACTTTTATTCTTTGTGTAATTTGCATGTATTAGTCCACATATAATAATCCCATTATAAAAAGCATATGGCCTAATAAAAGAGATTTTCCCCTCTTATCTCCTTTATTATTCATTTGGTATGTAGCTCTGTTGTTTATGATAGTTCTGAAGCTTCTGAGTAGAAATAACTGCTGAAGTTATGCTTTCAAGTCTGGAAAAGAATGTATTTACATATATTATCCGTGGTGCATAACAGGAAAGTGTCAATTTATCTTTCATTGTAATTGGAATATAGCAATGTTGGAACTGGTAGTTTAGAGTATGTAGTAGTGGTGTAGAATACTATCTATATTCACTGTTGTAATGCAGACTTTTTTGGACAAAAAGTTCAACTGAGCTTCATTTCTTAAATTACTTTTGGAATTATTTGTTCTTGCTTTGGAAATATTAAGACCCTTCAGAAGGGCAAGTTTTTATTACATTCACTAGGTGGGTCTCCTTCTCCTTAGACAAAGAAGCTTGAAATGCAATTTCAAAAACTTGGAAAAGTATTTTTTTAAAACAAATAACAAAAGGATGTTTAGCATGTTTCTTTTGGAAAGTTAAAAATGGACTAAAGTCCAGGTGGAATGGGAATAAAAATTTGAAATTAATTACAAAAATATTTCACGTGGAAAACTATGCTTGTTTGGGTTCTTTGAAGGGAAAAACTCTAATAGGATGGGAGTTTGAAGATTGGATTCTGGAGGGAATTAAAAGAAAATAAAGGAGAAGAATGGTTAAATTAAACTTGTTAATAAAGAAGGCAGCAAAATACTTTAATGGTGGATGTTTTGAAGGATATTTTTCAATACAGAACACAGAAATTGATTTTAAGATGATATCTTGGATATACAAATGAAATTAGTTGATATTTTAATACCTAAAGGGACCATACAAGTATCAAACCAAAATAGTTGTTTGGATAACTTTATTACTGGATGTACAAAAGAGACCTGTTAATGTCTTGAAGTATTTTCGAAGAAGGGACTAAAGAAATGAAAAGAAATCAAATTCTAAGATATTATTTAAAATGGTTAAAAACCAAGATTGTTAAGAGTACAGGTAAGGAATATAGAGTTGGCTTAGTTGATCAGGATCAAATGGATATGTAGTTATTTCCTATAATCTTTAATTGACTTTTGCCAATAACAAATGAGTGATGAGGCACTTTGATTTTGATTATAGTTAAGAGATGAAATATGGAAGGTAGAAAGTATTCATTGATTTTAAGATGGTGATAAACTACTAAGTTACTTGTTTATATAGTTTCTTTTTCTTTTTTTAACTTATATTTTTTAGTTTGCAGTTTGTATTAATTTCTATTTTTGAATTGTAATATTTAATAATTTTAATTAAAAGACTTACCTGTAAATTTGTTTATTGATAAGAGTGCTTGATTATATAGCTGGCTGTCAACAGCAGACAAATGGAAATATTTATTTTAAATGTTTATATTCATACATATTCTTCCAAATTGAAATAACTTCTTTAAAAAGAATGCCAGAAATATCCTATTGCTATTAATGGAAATAAAGCTTAGAGCCCACCCCCCAAATAAATTAATACAGCAAGCTTGCTAATTTCAATTCTATATTACAGTCTATTGTAAAATTATCAAGGTGACCTACTTTTTAATTGCCTAGTTCCTTCCTTATCTCATTACTTTGTTTAAAAAAACAAAATTCAACCCAATAGAGCCCAGTACAAAAAATATAAAAAAGAAAGGCAGCAAAAAAATCCCCCTTCAATGTCATTATATTAAAAACAAAACATTATAGTGAAGAACTGAAAATAAATAGAAAGAGTGTCAGGTCACAAAAGAAGAATACAGAGCAGTAATACATAGCTGAACTCTGCAGCTATGTCAGCAAAGGCAAAGCTCAGAATGAGCTGAAGTTAGCAAAGGACATAAAGGATATCTGTGATGACCTGGGACTGGGCACAAAAGCAGCACATCTGGAACAAAGGCTTAACTCCCCTTTATTGCTCCAACTTTCCCCCCAAAGTCCCACCTTTCACCCCAAGTCCAGGAACCAATGTCTAAACACACACCTCCCAGTGCGTGTCTAGTTGCTGTTAATCCAGAGGAACAGCACAGTTCTAAGAGCAGCCACAGTTCAGGGAATTTGGTTCCAATGAGTCCTCGTCACAGGAAGAGTTCACTGGGACTACAGCACAAACCCGGAGTAGAACTGTGTCGCTTGTGAACCCACACATAGCCGGACCAGGCAAGCAAGGCAAGCAGAGCAAGCAAGGCAAGCTGGGTAAGGCACAGCAAAGTATCCAGACATTGGTAACAACACATGAGATTATGTGATGACCCAGAGTATTTCAGAAATATAACAAAAACCAAAACGTAAATAAAAGTCCTTTAATGCCTTCAACTTGGCTTCACTGTTTAATTGTTCACAATGGAGAAGTAAACTATTTTCAAAATAACTTTTCAAAGGCAAGAAACACAGTTCACATTCAAAGAGTCGATAATGAAGCAAACAAAACAAAACCGTACTGAATAAAGTTCCTTGACAGACCAGGATAGATAATGGCCAGCTTCAGGAAGATAACCAGGGATAGTCCATTGGAAGAAGATAAACCTTCTTTAGGAATAAAACACTAATTTCTCTCCTGTGTCTGTTAGTGCACAGGTCCAAACTCTTATGCAAATCTCACATCTGCAACCCATGAAAAGGATCATGGCTCTCCCAAGTAGACCATGTTTTACCCTGATCCTCTCCTCCCTGCGTGACCTAGGATGGATAGGGGATGGGCCTGGGTCCTCCTCTGACTGCTCAACCAGCCTCTGCCCTTCCCCAGCCTCCTCCAGCACCTCTGGAGCCACACTGTTAAGCCTGGTTTCCCCAACCAAGGTTAGGGAGACAAGCTAAACAGAATGTGCAGCTTAGTCAGATAGGCACACAGATAAATGAGTGAGCTAAGCTTGTGTGTTTATTAACATACAGTAAAAATAACAGATACGCTTGTGCTATCAAAAATATAGTTTATTCCATTATGAGTTCATAGCATAGTCAAAATAACAGTCCAATAGTCATGTATCATTTAGTCAGTCCATTCAGGGATATTCAGTTAGCAAAGTCCGTGTTGAATACCCTATGTCAATTCACTTACAAGTCAGTCCTTTGTTTTCTCTCCCGTTCGAGCAATGCAGACTTGTTTCCTTGCAGTAATCAGGGATCATCAAAGCCAGAGAGAGAGCAAGCTGTCGCCTTGCTTCTTTTAAAGTGCTTTCACAACCACTCCCTTAATTACTATCCCACAGTTAAAGTTGCAGACACTTTAACATACAAACTATGATTACATATTATTATTTACCTAAACCAGTTAGGGTAAAACAATGTTATCCCTAACACACACTTACACTTTCTGTTGTCTGTTCCTCCTCTTCCTCAGAGTCAGTGTCCACCAGGGGCATGACAGACTGGTAAAAGGCAATGCTTGTTCTCAACAAGTGCCCCTCCCAATGGCATCTCTTTAAATCTCATTCCTCAGGTGAGTCTTGTGAAGAGGGGCCTTGCCCCGAGTCATCCTGCACTGATTCTGCCTCTTCTCCATTCTCTGTGCTTGAGGATCGAGGGGAGATAATTGCTTCGCACTGGAACTCCATTGCTTCACTCCTCTACTACCTGCCCTCTTCTCCCCACTTGCTTAGTCATCCTGCTCCCTCGCTCCTTCTCTGGCAATCCTTCCCAGGCCAGAGAGACCTGGGACTGCCTCATCTGCTCCTCTAATCATTCTATTGGCCCTAGCTTCGTCTCCTCCTCCTCCTCGGACCCAGGCTTTGATGGGGCCATGACAATATCAAAAAGGATTATGTGCTGACAATGCCACTATCCTTTCTGCATCCTGCTTGGGCCTGTGATAAAATATCTGTGCAATCTCTAAACACATAGGCAGACACCAAGAATTGACATATGATCTGCATATGGAGGACAACAAGTCCGATTAATTCTAGTGCAGGTAACACCTTCGAGATCTCTGAAGCATGAAAGTGCTTATAAGAATGATCCACCCACTTTTTTTTGGGGGGGGGGGAGTTATGAGAGCCACTTTGAAAGAGGCAGTGGAATGTTCTCACTTCCGCTAATATTTAAAGAACTATTTTAAGATTTAAGTGTGGAAACAATTTTGTGATTCTGATATAGTACAATGTGTATAGAAAGGAAGAGATGTAGGTCAAAAAAATGGTTCAGGAATGGTTAATTCCTTAATTGGAAAGACAGTTCGGCATAGTGATGAAAACATCAGACTAGAAACCAGGAGACTGGGAATTCTAGTCCCACCATAGGCACAAAACGTGTTGGTGACCATGGGTCAGTCACTCTTTCTCAGAAGCAGGCAATGGCAAATCACTTTTGGAATCTTACAAAATGGGCAGCTTATGTTCCTGATCAAATACAGTAAGTGGGTCCTTATTTGACCAAGCTATAAAATTCTTATTTGACAAGCTATAAAATTCTGAGCCCTGCCCACAAAAGATCATATTGATTTCTTCAGTTGTCATTTAAAAAATATTTTACAATATTTATATCTACAAAAAAAGTTCATCTGAAAACCTTAAAAGGAAAGCTAAGCACGATGAGCAGCTCCTGAATACTGTACCGAACAGACAATGCAAAAGAAAAATGGGACAGAAGTAAGAACGGCTTATGGGAGGAGCACCATCTCATCAGGAGATGAATATGCTGCAGCTATTTATTGCAGCTTGGTAACATCACAACAATAACAACAAAACAATACTTTTCAGAGGAGTTACCAAATATTTCCTGTTTAAATAGGGGCAGAGTGGCAGAGATGCTCAATGACACTGGAACAGCCAGCCAGAAATAGTCTGCACTTCAGCTGTTTGAGCCCACCTCCGTGAGATGGCATGAGCGCCTGTCACTCGATCCCTAGTTCCTGCCCACCCTGCAGTTCAAAAGCATGCAACATTGTATGTAGATAAATGGATACCACTTTTGTGGGAAAAACCTCACTGCTTTCATGTGTTCGGAGACACTGGACCTGCCTGGACACAAGGCATTGTGACACATGGTGCAGTGAGATTGGCGGAGGAGCCCAGAACAGTCAGCAACCCGAGTGTCGCTAGTTAGCTGATGTAAAGCTAGTTCACCAACCCATGGTGCATCAAGGATAAGCACTTAAACACTGAAAAGAATAAACTAGCATTCTAGGCTGTCAGGACTGTTAAATTTGAAGCATGGGCGAGAAAGAATGGAGACAAGCCTCTGGAACGGTGAACTTCAACTCTTTATTTATATAGTGACTTCTCAACTCAATGGCAGTTATAACCCTCCTTATATAGGCAACCCCAATAACTATTAACCAATAACAATCGAGGAGCGCTAGCTCCCTTAACCAAAAGGAACTCTCTGTTAATGGCCAATCGGATTCCCCGGAACGAGCCAATCCGATCCTGCCGTTAACAGCCAATCAGAAGTGCAGGGCCAGAACCCTGCACTTTACTCCAAGCTCAAGTTCTCTTTATTAAACCTTATGCATTCACAACACCCCTTCCCCCTGGCTTCTGTTTGCAGGGCGCAGTTACATAGTCCTTTAGGTAGGACGGTTGCTTTATTAGTCTTTTTGATTTTCGCTGTGTCATTTGGCTGCAATCACGCTGAGGTAGATCGTTGTTTGGCAACGGGGTCGCCTCTGGTTCAGAGTTCATTTCTTCGTCATTGCCATTATTCTCGATAATTCCCTGAGGTGCATCTGTTTCCCTCTCTGGTTCCACTTTCTGTGTCTCTATTACGCCGTCGTTCCCTTTGAACGGGTTTTCTTCTACTTGGGATTCATCTTCTTCCGTATCTCCTCCCCCCCTCAGTTTGGTCATAAGGGAGTTCAGGAATGCCCGACGGGAGCTGCGATTGTAATTGATCGATATGGCATTTCCATAGTCTATCGTCAAGGCATTGTACAAGGTAGGATCTCGGGCCGGTTACACGAACTACTGTCGCCTCCACCCACAGCGGATCGCACGATAGGTTTTTAGCGTATACCAAATCGCCTACCTGGAAGGCACGACAGCGGCCGCTGGATCCTAGTGGTTTTTCCGGTTCATAAGCTGGTTGTAACTGGTCGAGGTGGGAGCGGAGTTTTCATCCCATTAGCAGTTCGGCGGGAGTTTTGTTGGTGATGCTATGAGGTATGATGTGTTGTAGAAAAAGGATTCGATTGATCTTGTCAATGTTATCGTAGTCTACCTTCTGCAAGGTTTTCTTAACGAATTGGACCATGCACTCTGCTTTGCCATTGGTCGCAGGGTGCGCAGGCGAGGTGAGCGCATGTCGGATGCCGCGGTCAACCAGGTACTGCTCGAACGATAGCGCTGTAAATTGGGGCCCGTTGTCAGATACCAGGACGTCTGGTAATCCGTGGGTTGCAAATAGTCTTTCCAAGTTTTTGATAACCGCTTCAGTGGTTGTGTTCGTCATGTGGTGAAT
Organism: Hydrophis major; assembly: GCA_033807585.1. Taxonomy (NCBI): domain Eukaryota; kingdom Metazoa; phylum Chordata; class Lepidosauria; order Squamata; family Elapidae; genus Hydrophis; species Hydrophis major. The sequence goes on from CM066328.1 coordinate 381,643,296, forward strand.
CTCGAGCCAATTCGAGTAGGCGTCGATGGTTAGCAGAAAGGTGTGTCCTTTGATCGGCCCCGCAAAGTCCAAGTGAATATGGAACCAGGGTCCCCGTGGTGTCTCCCATTCGGTAGGGATGGCTTTAGGTAGGGCATTGCTCACTTCCTGGCATTTATGACAAGCTTTAACCCAATTCTCGATTTGCTTGTCGATGCCCGGCCACCATGTGTAGCTTCGTGCGAGGGTTTTCATTCGCAGGATACCGGGGTGGCCATCATGCAAGGTTCTCAACAGCGCTTTTTGGAGTTGTTCTGGGATAACGACTCTATCGCCCCAGATGACACAACTTTTGGGAGAACAACTCCATTTGTCGAGTCTTGAATGGTGTGAAGTCATCTGATAATTGGTCCAATGGCCATCCATGTTCTACCCAGCCCAGAACTCATGCTAAGGTGGGGTCTCTCACGATATCTCGGGCCATTAATGGCAGTGAGTTGAGTGTTTCAATTTGCAACGTGGTTACTGTTGGTGCAGGATCGTCGAGAGTCTCTGGCAGCGGTGCTCGGCTCAATGCGTCGGCGTGGGGAATGGCTTTCCCCGGGCGGTATTGCAGCCGATAATTATAAGCAGCCAAGAATTCTGACCAGCGAGTCATCCTGGGGGATAATATGTAGGGAGTCAGCTTACCTCCGGCTATTATCCCCAAAAACGGTTTGTGGTCAGTCACGATAGTAAAAGCCCGCCATACACGTACTCGTGGAATCTTTTAACAAGATACAATTGCGAGGGCTTCTTTATCGATTTAGCCATAATTTCGCTCAGTTTTTGAAAGTGTCTTTGAAAAATATGCAACAGGGGCTTCGTTACCATTTGGCAGTACATGGCTCAGAATGGCGCCCACTCCGAAAGGCGAAGCATCACATGTGATATTTAACGGCAAAGTCTCATTGTATTGCATGAGTACAGAGTCAGAAGTCAGTAGTTTTTTCACATTACGGAATGCCTGTTCTTCTCTGTGATCCCATAACCAGTTTGCTTTCTTGTCTAACAACTGGTGTAACGGTTCAGCGACCGTTGCTTTATGCAGTAGAAATACATTATAAAAGTTGATGAGGCCTAGGATCGCCTGGAGATCGGCCTTGTTCCGAGGCCTGGGAGCATTTTTTATTGCTCTTAGTTTACTGTCGGTAGGGTGAATACCCTGACTGTCAATTCGGTACCCTAAAAACTCAACACTATCTGTACACAATTTACACTTATTCTTTTTTACCTTAAGACCGGCGTCTTGAAATTTTTGTAGGACTAATTTTAAGATTTTTTTTGTAGGTGCAGCAATTAATTTTTTTTGTAGGTGCAGCAATTAATACATTGTCAAAATAGGGGACCACGCCTTTAATGCCTTGTAGTAGCCTCTCCATCAGGCTCTGAAAAATCCCCGGGGCTACACTGACTCCGAATTGGAGCCGGGTACATTTGAAGGCACCTCGGTGCGTCACAATCGTTTGTGCCTGTGCCGTCTTTTCATCAACAGGTAGTTGCTGATATGCCTGAGCTAAGTCTAATTTAGCGAAGACTTTTCCGCCCCCCAGGGAGTGGAGGAGATGCTGTACCACCGGCACCGGATATGCATTCTGCTGTAGGGCGTGGTTCAGGGTGGCCTGGTAGTCCCCACAAATTCGGATCGACCCGTCTGGCTTAATGGGTGTTACGATTGGGGTTTCCCAGGGGGAGTGATCGGTAGGTTCTAGCACCCCCTGAGCTATTAGTTTATTGAGTTGTTCATCGATTTTCGGCTTTAAGGCAAACGGAACTTGACAGGGCTGAAGGCGGATGGGAGCTATCTTTGGATCAAGGCTGAACGAAATTGGGGTCCCCTTGTACTCGCCTAAACTTTCCGCGAAGACGTCCTTGAACTCATGGATGAGGTCCTCCTCCCAGTCACTTCCGCTGATTCAGTTTATGCCTGTCACTTCAATGCCAAGTGGCGCGAACCATTGGAGACCTAGCAGACTAGGCCAATCTTTGTCGATCACAGTTAGCGGTAAGTACGCTGTGTGCTTCTTGAAGGAGACCCGGACTCGGCAGAAACCAACGACAGGGATTCGATTCCCTTGATAGTCCTTAAGAATGAGTTTTTGGAAACGGAGGTCTTGGCGCTGAATCGTGGGGATGAGTTGCTTGAGGGTCTTCCAGGACACCATCGAGAGGGACGATCCCGAGTCGACTTCCATGTGGCAAGGCTGGTTCTCGATGGCTACTGTGATTCAGATTTTCTTGGCATCCAAGGCAGAGGCGTGACCGATAGTGATAGTATGGTGAGCCTCTTCTCACTGTAAAGCTCGGTTTCTGTAGGAGTGGCTTACTGGTTCTCGCCTTACAGGATGGTTTCCTGTCAATTGGTGATAGTTAGCCCCTTTTGAGGCCTGGCCGGGTCCTTGTAAACTTCGGCAGACCCATCCGATGTGGCCTCTCTTCCCGCACTCATGGCAGAGTGCGTCGTGGAATTTGCATTCGGACCTGGCATGGTTGGCTCCACAGCCAGCGCAAGGGCGTAGGGACTTCAGATGGTGGTCCCGGTCGGACCGCAGTCGATGGACCTCTTCTTCGTTGCTGTCTGACGATGAAGAGAGGTCCTCGTGGTGTGTCGTTGAAAGCTGCCCTTCTGACTTGGATAAAATTTCGCTTGTCGGTTGGTGTACCGGAGTGCGGTTGTGGCGTAATTGTGCAGCCGACTTCCTGGTTGCTTCTGCTGCAGTAGCATCGGCGATGGCGTCGGCAAGGCTGATGTCGCCTTTCGCCATCAGCTTGCTCTGCACGCCTGGCGCATCTAATCCCAGAACTATTCGATCTCTCAGTGCCTCTTCCAAATCGGCGAATCCACAGAGGCCTCCCAGGTTTCGGAGGTCTGCTATGAAGTCGGAGACACTTTCTCCTTTTTGCTGGTTTCTCTGATAGAACTCGTGCCGTCTCACGAGCGTAGGCATGGTCGGTGCATAGTGATCTCTAAGTAGAGGTTCGAGGTCGTCCCAATCCATCGCCTTCACTTCTCGGGGTTTTGCTAGTGCTTTAGCCATCTTAAATACGGTTGGACTGCAATGCGTTAGGAACACCGCCCGTTTCTTCCCGGCTGTGGCGTCCTTTAAGTTGTTAGTTTCTAAGAACATTTGGAAGCGATCCATGTAGGACTCCCAGTCTTCCTGCACTGGATTGAACGGAGCAGGTGGTACGACAACGCCAGACATGGTTCCGTCGTGTAGCGTGTCAGCCATGTGCTCGGTGTTTCTTCTTAGTTCAGTCAGCTCTGACGTCTCCACATCCCATCCTCATCGCCAGTGTTAAGTTTGGAGCATGGGCGAGAAAGAATGGAGACGAGCCTCTGGAACGGTGAACTTCAACTCTTTATTTACATAGTGACTTCTCAACTCAATGGCAGTTATAACCCTCCTTATATAGGCAACCCCAATAACTATTAACCAATAACAATCGAGGAGCGCTAGCTCCCTTAACCAATAGGAACTCTCTGTTAATGGCCAATCGGATTCCCCGGAACGGGCCAATCTGATCCTGCCGTTAACAGCCAATCAGAAGTGCAGGGCCAGAACCCTGCACTTTACTCCAAGCTCAAGTTCTCTTTATTAAACCTTATGCATTCACAACAAGGACTGCATTTTGTGTCTAGCATTGTGTGTCCTGACACTGTATGCCATATGCTAAATAATAATAATCCTGTTTAAGAATGGCTTGGAACCTGCAGGCAATAAAAACAAGATTTCTATTTATTGGGAAAGAGTTGCTTGAGCTATTATTTGTGGCTTGAATTTGTTTAAATTAGTTATCTGGTTTAAAATGGCTGATATATTAGTATAATAATTATAAGCCTATTATTATTGTCTATATAACTCTGTATTATTCTTTTTTCTTTAGAAAGCTCCTTTTCATAGTTCTTATTTTGTAACAGTGCCAAACTCAAATTCTAATTTATGTGCTCAGTGGAACTTATTCTAAAAAAGACATTATATGCCAACTAAAACATTTATTTTATTTAATTCATTACATCTATTGAGTTCATATTTGTTTTGTGCAAGTATTTGAGTATTTACAAATATGCAGTATGATTCAATTGGAATAATAACATGGTCTACAGATTTATGCACTGTTATAGAGAGAAAATATTTATTATATTCAGTTGATAAATTAATTATACAAAATGATTTAACAATATGAAATATATCGGAGAAGGCGGAGCTTCGTTCCGGCGATACAGCTGCGATCTCGGGGCTCTGAGATCGCAGCCGATATTTTCGCCCCTGGTCGGTCCTAACGGACCTAAACCGTCCCGTAGAGACGGTGATCGTGAAGGGCATTGTTCCAGGATCCCAGAGATATCGCAAAATCTCTGGTTAGATCCGGAAGAAGCCCTTTTGCTGGCGGCGGAGAGGCAGCCTCCATAGCTGCTGAAGTCGGGACAGCTCCGGAAGGAAAGTGATTGAAGTGAAGTGTGTCGGCTGGGTGAGAAAAACTCTTTTGTGCTGTAAATTCGCTAAGGTTGGAAAGTTCATTCGATATAAAGAAGAAAGCTGTGAGATTTTTTTTTTGACTGAAATTGTTTTGAGCGGCGTTTTTTAAAGTGATGTCAAATTGAGGCTTGGTTTTTTTTTTTCTTTTCTTTATACTTTTTGGGAAAGATTTTACTGTGACTTTGTAGATAACCGGATTGAATTTTCTTTTATATATAGTTTTATGCTTCCTTTGATTTTTTAACTTTCTTTAGGATAGAGGCTCCCTTTGGCTATTTTTTCCTTTTTTTTCTGCATATATTATTCCCTTTCTCTGGCGGGGGGGGGAGAAAGAGCATTAAGAAACTTTGTAACACTGCCAACTAGAGGCTTGAAAGTATCTTTATTTGAATTGGAGAGAATTGCAAAAAGACCTCATCTCAAGGACTTTTTAACCTGATAAGATAGAGGGAGAGCACAGTAAAATATTATTGCAGGTGCTTTCCTGGACTGTTATCAACACTTGAGGTTTGGCTTTGAAGCTGCTGGAGAAGAGAGTCATAACAAGAGCCTTGGATAAATAACAAAGTGCAGTGTGTCTTCTTATATATACCCCATTCGCCAGCCTTTTTCTAAATCTTAATTTTAGGAATATTTTTATTTTTGCCTTTTACTTTAAAGGGAAAGCCTCAGAGTTTTTTCTCTTTTCTTCTTTATTTTTCTTTTCTTTTCTATTGGGACTTTTTTGCTTTTCATATTTATCTTTTTGGACTATTTTGTTGTTGTGGTTGAATTTTTTTTTTTTTGGATTATTGAGATTTTTTAATTGGATTAAGGTGTGAAGAATCTGAAGGAACTTTTTGTTTTTTGTTTTTCTTTTTTCTCTTTTTGCTTTTTCCTTTTTCTTTGCTCTTAATCAATATTATTATTTTTGGATTTGTTTGTTTTTTCCTTTCTATTTTTTCCTTTTTTATGGTGGTCTATCTCGTAATTGGATTAGGGTCTAGAAGAACCTGAAGATCTTTCTTCTTCCTTTTTTTTTTGTTTCTTCTTTGGTCTCGTGTTTTTTACTATTGGAGTTCTCCATTTTGGATTATAATTGGCTGCTCTACCAGTTGGATTAAAAGTTAAGAAGAACTTGAAGTTTTAGAAATATTGAAATGAGCAAGAAACCAATACCATCTGGCATTTCTGTTTCTACCTCTGCTTCCCCACCAGCTGGAGGACAACGTTTAATTTAGACAATGTTGAAGCAAGATAAGGAACAAGAAAAAATAACTTTACAGTTACAGATGATTATGCAAGGAATCCAAGAACTCAAGACAAAATCAGATATCATTGAACAAAGAACAGGAAATATTGAACAAAGAACAGAAAATATTGAACAAAGAATAGAGAAGACTGATGAAAAAGTTGAAAATATTAAGCAAATGATGGTTAAGTATGAGGAGAGATTCCAAAAAATTGAGGAAGAAGGAAAACAAAGAGAGAAGAAGATTGGAAATATTGACAGCAGATTAACAGTGGTTGAACAAGAAAAAGGTGGGATGTTGAGGTGGGAGATGGAAAGGTCAGAATTTTACCTCAGATTTCAAAATATAGAGGAGGAAAAAGGAGAAAATTTGGCAGCAGTAATGATAGAAATTTTGGCAGATGCTTTGGAAATTACAGAGGAAAAGATAATGGATGGAATAGATGAGATATACCGAGTCTATACAAGATATGCGATGAGAAATAAATTACCCAGGGAAGTCCATATTAGATTTACCAAAAAATCCATTAAAACGCAAATATTACAAGTAGCAAGAGAGAAAATACTGAAATACAAGGATAAAGAGGTTGTGGTTTTAAAACAAATACCTAGAAGAGTGAGAGAGATGAGAAGAGAATATCGATTTCTGACCAAAATACTATTGGAAAATGAAGTGAATTATAGATGGCTGATTCCAGAAGGATTAATGTTTACGTGGCAAGAGCAGAGACATAGAATTGATTCAATTGAGAAAGCAGAACTTTTCCATGCAGAATTTTTTGGAAGAAGAAGAGAGGAGGCAGAGAAAGAGGTCTCATTAATTGAGTTTCAAGAGGAACAACTGAAGACTGAAAAAGAGAAAGGAGCTGTAGGTGGACAGGTGGACAGTAAAGAACAGCGTGAAGTGAGATCCATGAGAGCTGTTAGACCTAAATATAAAGCATAATCATGGAAGAAAGAAAACTGATTACAATGAATATAAATGGACTTAATTCAGCGGTTAAAAGAAGGAAAACTTTTCATAAATTAGAGAAATTAAAATTTGATATAATTTGTCTACAAGAAGTTCATATTAAAAAACAACATGAACAATTGTTAGTACAGCCAAAATTGGGGAAAATATTTACTTCTTTGACTCAATGTAAGAAAAGAGGAGTGGTTCTATACATTAAAGAGGCTATCCCAGCAAAACTGATCTACACTGATGAAGATGGAAGAGTATTAATGGTGGAAATAATGGACAATAATATAAAAATACTCTTGATTGCAATTTATGCTCCGAATGATAAACAAGAAGAATTTTATAAAAAGCTGCACATGAAAATAATTGGACTGGACTATGTTAATATAATTATGATGGGAGATTTCAATGGAATTGTGGACAATAAACTGGACTATATAGCAACAACAATAAAGCAAAATAGAAAGGCTCTCCCAAGGTCCTTTTTTAAAATGACAGATGAATTAACTTTAAAAGATATTTGGAGAGAAAGAAACGCTAAAGCTAAACAATATACTTTTTATTCAAATAGACATTTATCATGGTCCAGATTAGATATGATTTGGATCTCAACAGAACTAATATCTAATATTAAAGAAACAAGCATTGAAACAAGTACCTGGGCAGATCATAGCCCAATGACAATTAAATGGAAGGGACAAAAAAAAAGATCGAGATGGACATTAAAACTATTTTAAAGGAGAAAGATTTTACACAATGGATGGAGAAGGAATTGGCTTTTTTCTTCAGAGAAAATGAAAAAGAAGATACTTCAATGCAAAATGTGTGGGACACTATGAAGGCATACGCTAGAGGTTTGATAATAGATTATACAAGAAAAAAGAATATTAGGAAAAGGCAAGCTTCTAAGGCCTTGGAAAATGAGTATAAAACTCTTGAAAAAGAATTACAGAAAATGCCACAGAAAAAGGATATTAAATTGAAGCTGGATGTAATCAAACATAAAATGGAATTAATAGAGAAAGAAGAACTGGCACAGAAAATTAGAAACTCTAAACAGAATTATTTTGAAGATGCAAATAAACCAGGTAGATGGCTAGCATATAAATTGAGAAAAGAGAAGGAATCAAGAAAAATATTGAAGTTAATAGATGAACAAGGCCAAGTTTGTTATGGGAATAAGGAGAAAAAAGAAATTATTCGAGATTTTTATGGGCAACTATATAAACAAGAGAATATTGATGAAGAAAAAGTCAAACAGTATTTACAGGAAGCTAATTTACCAAAGATACCTAAAGAGACTGAAGAAATGCTAGAAAGCAATATAACAATGATGGAACTAAATGAAGCATTCAAGAGACAAAATAATGGGAAAGCTCCGGGCCCAGATGGGCTTCCAGTAGAATTTTATAAAACATTTCAAGAATTATTGAGCATCCCATTGTTAGAAGTTATGAATGAAGTTATGTTAAAAAAGATGATACCTAAAACATGGTCAGAGGCTTATATTACACTTATACCAAAGGAAGAGACTGACCCATCGCAAATTAAGAATTATAGACCTATTTCTTTATTGAATGCAGACTATAAAATCTTTGCTTCAATCTTAGCAGAAAGACTTAAAAAATATTTAAATAATTTTATTCACTCAGATCAAAATGGATTTCTGCCAAAGAGACAAATTAGAGACAATATGAGAGTAATTTTGGACACTTTGGAATATTATGAGGCTCATCCTGAAAAGCAAATGGCTTTGATATTCCTAGATGCTCAAAAAGCATTTGACAATGTGAATTGGAGATTTATGTTATTATTATTGGAGCAGATGGGTTTTGCTAAAAAATTTATTCAAGCAATAGAAGCTATATATAATAAACAGACAGCAAGGGTAATGATGGAGGGGGAACTTACAGATTTTATTAATATAAGGAAAGGCACAAGACAAGGATGCCCCCTATCTCCTTTGCTATTTGTGTTGACCTTGGAAGTGTTGAATAGAAATATTAGGGATGATAAAAGCATAAAAGGAATGAAAATTAAGAAGGAAGAATTTAAGCTACAAGCTTTTGCTGATGATTTAGCTTTTATTTTGGAAGATCCGATTGAAACAGCTCCAAAGTTACTGGAAAGGATAGAGTCATATGGAGAGGTGGCTGGTTTGAAAATAAATAAAGATAAAACAAAGATTTTGACAAAGAATATGTTATTGAGACAGAGAGAAGAATTGGCAGATCTTTTGAAAATTCAAGTTACAAATAAGGTTAAGTATTTGGGGATATATTTGACAACAAGATGTAGCACATTAAAGGAGAATAATTATATTAAACTTAAACAACAGATAACTACAGATTTGAAGAAATGGGAAAACTTGCAATTGTCATTAATAGGGAGAATTTCAACAATTAAGATGAATATTTTACCTAGAATTTTATTTTTGTTTCAAACAATACCAATTAGGCTTGGAAAAGACTATTTTGAAGATTTAAATAAAATTATGTTGAAGTTTATATGGCAAGGTAAAAAAGCGAGAATAAAGCTAAAGCTTTTGCAAGATGCTAGAATTAGAGGAGGTTTTGGTCTGCCTAATTGGGAATTGTATTATCAAGCTGCAAGTTTGATGTGGGTCAAAGAATGGATAACATTAAGGAAACATAGGTTGTTGACATTGGAAGGACATGACTTGCTGTTGGGTTGGCATGCTTTTTTATGGTATAAGGGAACTAAAACACGGGGTTATTTTAGAAGACATTATATGCCGGAGTCTTTGTGGTTAAACTGGGAGAAGATAAAAAGACAATGTTATTTGAAAATTCCAGTCTGGTTATCTACCATTGAAGCATTTTCCTATCCTATAATTTACAAGAAACAATATGAAATATATCCTTGAAATGTCTGAGGACAATTTCTGTCTCAAATTCATCCAATGAGCCTAATTGATAAATTGGGATTTGAGATTTATAATATGTGACAGTGATATCCACTCACATTTACTTTGTTGCTCTGTGTTAATTTGTCAGGTAAGCAGTATGCTTTATATTCTGGTATCACAAACTCACTTCCTAAAATATTTTTGGCTCACTTCCTAAAATACTTCTTTTTTACTATATCAAAGGAGAGGTGAGTAAGCTTCAATCAATATGTTGTTATATTTGGAATTGAGCAACCAGCTTCCAACTTGTTTAATTGTTTTGGATGGTGTTTTTATTGGTTACTATCAGTGATGGGATTCAATTTTTTTTACTACTGGTTCTGTGGGCATGGCTTGGTGGGCATGGTATTACTTGGTGGGCATGGCTTGGTGAGTGTGGCTTGGTTGGTGTGGCAGGGGAAAGATACTGCAAAATCTCCATCCCCTCCCCACCCCACTAACCTGCTTTCCAGTTCTGTTCTCCTGTGCAGAGCAACAAAAGAAGACCCAGCTGATCAGCTGGGACTTGGGAGGCAGGGAATAGATGGGGGCAGGGCTAGTTAGAGGTGGTATTTGCTTGTTTCTCTGAACTAGTCAAAATTTCCACAACCAGTTCTCCAGAACTGGTCAGAACCTGCTGAATAGCACCTCTGGTTACTATATTATGAACTACCCAGAGTTTATTTGGAATGAGGCAGCACTTAATCTAAATAAATAAATACTGTAACTTTCTATCATCCCTGATTTGTTCCTAATTCCTACATGAGGGATGGGCAAGCTGTTGGTTTTATGGTCTCCTCTAAATTCCAGATCACTGTTAATCAAAAGAGGCTGATTTTCTCTTGGACTTTTTTGGGTTTTTTTTTTTTTTTATTAAAAAGCTGCATTATAAGTGAATTAGCCCTCCAGAATATTTTACACATGCACATCTGGGAAAACAGCCACCTCTCCTTATAGTACCAATTAGACTTGCAATCTTCAGTCCTTCCAAAGGGGTACTTTGAGGGTCATGTGGTCCTTTCAAAACTGTTCCAAGCCGTCTCTGAATGCATGTACACGAATAGCCACTTTACTTTCTCATCCCTAGCCAAAGTTTTTTTAAACAATTAGATTGAATCAAATCAGGCCTCCAGCATGACCCTCGAGTGTGAGTTGTGCTCTTTGGTCCAAAAGAGTTCAGCATCTTTGATATATAGCCGTGATGGCAAAGGAAGTGGCACGCAAAGCCACTTTGGCGGGCATGTGAGCCGTTGCCCCAGCTCAGTTCCACTGCAAATGAACATAAGTCTTCTGCCAGCCAGATGATTTTTGGGTGGGGCACATGCAGGAGATGGGTGGGCATGCGTGGAGGGCAGGGGAGCACAGGGGGGTCACACACACATTGTACTAAGGGTGCAGGTATGTTAGTCCATGGGCCAGGCCAGATATCGGTACCATCTTGGGTGACCAAATCTTAATGGTACTAAAATGTTTATGGGTCCATACCAAGTACATTAAGATGTGATAGCCTTTTCAGATATGTAGCTTTGTATGTTTTTTAAGAAACCATCAATTTGACTGAATAGCGGCCTTATGATATCACATGATAACACATATATTTGCGAAATGAAGCTGTAAATCATTAGAATTAAACCTAATTGATGTTGATAATTTATTAAAATCATGTGCAGAGACTTTTTGTGGTAAATGTAGAGCATCATAGCAAATTAAAATGTATTTCGTAAATTGCTAATATGTTTTTTTTTTCTCTTCCAACATCGTTACAAAGAGTTTTGAACTCAATTTCTCAATGCGGACTACTGTTGAATAATTGCAGTTCTCTGTTATATTGTGACAAACTACTAAGGCCCACATGATGGATTCAAGTGGAGACAAGGCCACTGCATTGCCAAAGAAAGGAGTGCGGCCAGGCTGCATTATTCACTGTTCTGGTGAAGACACGTCTACCTTCGTGTTACTAAAAGACTTGGACTCATGGAAGACACTGCTAAGAGCAGCAGAGATTAGACAACATGCTCCACTTCTGGACATTGCAAAAGACTTGGAAGAAGGCCAAATACCGCAGATCCAGTATCATCGCAAATGTCGCAGCATCTTTACCATGAAGAAGACTCTCGACTCCATCCTTTCTAAAGACAGGCCGAGTGCAGAAGAACAGACTGGTGTCCATGGTGTCAGAAGATCATCTAGGGATGCACCGAGTACATCAAGAGTGTATGACAAGACATGCATCTTCTGCTGCAAGTCAAGCAAGTACCTGAAAGGAAGACAGACAAGGGAACCTATCATCCAGTGTGTTGAGTTACGTGCAGATGACAGAATCCGCAGTGCAGCAACCCAAAAAATGGACCAGCGAATCCTCGCGTTGTTAAGCAGAGACCTTGTTGCCGCAGAGGGGCACTACCACAAGTCGTGCTACAAAGTGTATACAAAGGAAGGGGCATCCACCAGTTCTGGTGCATGCGATGAGCAGGAGCAGTCTGAGCAGGCAGTATACGAGGAAGCCGAGAAACAATCCTACGAAGAGCTATTCCTATATATCAGGAATGAACTCATTCTCAACCCTGAGGTGCTGCCTATGACAGATCTGACAGCTAGACTTGAGAAAGCCATGCACTCTCGCGGAATTTCTCAGATCAGACCATCAACCAAGAAACATGTCCGTCGTAAACTTGAAAGTGAGATAGGAGGATCGCTTTGCTTCGTTTCTGATGAGAAAGGGAAGCTTCTCATATATCCAGAGAGCTTGTCATTTGATGAGCTTGTCAAGCATGCCTACAGACTAGGGAAAGAACTCCACGAAGCAAGGGCTGCCAACTCTGGGGATGTCCTAGCCAAAGCAGCAATGCAGCTGAGGAATCAGATTAAGAAGCAAGATGTAAGCCAGACATGGCCCCCTGACACAGAGCAGAATGTCATTCCTGAATCTGTCACTGAATTCCTGTATACCGTGCTCACTGGAGAGTGTGAGTGTGCAGATCCTTCTGACAGAGTCCAAAGGCTTGCCACTTCTCTTGCCAGTGATCTGATATTTGCTGTCACATGTGGCAAGACAAAGCCATCCAAGCACGTACTTTTGTCATTTGCTGTGAAGACCTTGACAGGCAATACAGAACTTGTACGCACACTCAATCGCCTGGGCCACTGCATTTCTTATTCACAGATTGAGGAGATCGATACAGCACTGTGCATTCAGAAGCTGGAGCGTGCACAGGAAGACATCCCACTGCCAGCAGACATCTGCCAAGGTGTGTTCACAACCCTGGCATGGGATAACATTGACCGACTTGAGGAGACACTCAGCGGAGAAGGTACTTCTCACAGAGTCAATGGCATTGCTGTCCAGCCCAAGATTGCAGGCCCCAAGCCACAGAATCTCTTCCCATCTGTCAGCAAGTCCAAGAAAAGGAGCATCAGTCCAGCCCCAACAATGTTACCAACCTACAATGTTGGTAAGCGAGCCCAGCCTCCAAAGACCGAGACTGTAGATGTTGACAGCATGAAGGAGGTCCACGAAGCCAAGATGAAGAATTTTATCTGGTTACTGACTCGACTGTCAGACCCTGAGAACCAGACTGTCAGCAGCTGGACTGGGTTCAACATCATGGTCCGCAATGATGTCACGGTGAACCAAGACATTGTGGGCTACCTGCCCACTATCAATGCTCCTGCAACAGACATGTCCACGGTCAATGAAGTGCTGGAGCGGACCCTACACATCATGCAGGCCCTTCAGCTGAACCAGATTGTCTGTGTCTTTGACCAGGCGCTTTATGCGAAGGCTGTTGAGATAGTATGGAAACATGACAAGTTCAACAGCATCGTCGTCAGGATGGGAGACTTCCACACAATCTGCAATATGCTCTCCATCATAGGGAAGCGATTTCAAGATGCAGGGCTCAGGGATCTCTGTGTTGAAGCTGGTGTCATTGCAGAAGGCTCAGTGAATGGTGTGATGGATGGTCGCAAGTACAACAAAGCAGTAAGATGTCACAAGCTGGTTTATGAAGCACTATTGAGGCTTGCCTGGAAAGGATTCCTCCGATGGCTGGAGGAACACCATGCAAGAGACATTCACCACCTTGATGAAACCCTGAAGAAGATTGCCAGCTTCCACGACGGTGTCTCTCAGGCTGCACTGCAAGACCTGCTTAATAACGAGTCATGTGTGCACACAATAAAGCTGTTTAAAGTCTACCTGGAGTCTCTCAGAAATGCAGATAACCTCTCTGCATTCTGGATGTCCTACTTGGACATGGCAGAGATCATGCTGTGCCTGATCCGAGCATCCAGAGAGGGCAACTGGATGCTTCACCTGGCAGCAATCAGGCAGATGATCCCATGGTGCTTTGCCTATGACAAGGTGAACTATGCCCGCTTCTTGACCTACTACTATGCCAAAATGTCTCGACTGCCAATAGAACACCCTGAAGTGCATGCCCACTTCATGCAGGGAGGTTTTTCTGTCCAGATTGGGAGTCAGAACCCATTTGGGCGGATACCTGTGGACCAGACAATTGAGGAGACGGTTAACAAAGACACGCAGACACCAGGAGGCACCAAGGGCTTCAGCCTGAAAGGTGGAGCTGTGGCAAGGTACTATCTGACATCTGAGTACCGCAGTAGATACTTGAGGCAACTGAGGAACATGGTAGGTCAGCATGACACTGACTTCCATCATCCAGACCTACAGCTGCCAAGGATAAGAAGAGATGAAGCTGATGTTTTCCACGTGGGGGGGGTGGCAAATGACCCCCCTTGCCCCCCACCCTCCCTCCGGACGCCCATGACTAGACTGTTCATGCATACTAACAATGAAAGGGTTCTGGAGATATTTTGGATAGTATATTTGGTCATTAGCATAAACGTGGTGATGTTCAGAATAGAGAATATTGTCAAAGTATGTGTTCACCCTTTCTTTCCGTGTACATAGGGTGCATCTATTCTAAGAGTGATAACCTCGATTAAGCTACGAGTTAACAAGGGCTATCACATCAAAACATAAACTAGAGACATAAAAGAAGCCAAAAACACCTAAGATTATTAGTCACCTCGGGTGGTACCAATATGTGAAAATTCAGGTCTTGGCTCATGGACTATGTGTACGCACGCATGTGCACACACGTATTTTGTCACACAACAACAAAAAGGTTAGCCATCACTGGTATATAGCTTTATGTCTCAGCTAGCAGGTAAAAAAACAAAACCATTCTACAATTACAAGCTGGCACATCTTCAGGAGCCACAGTAGAAGGTCTACGTTTTACTTTATTCTCATTTTAAGAAAGGAAATTTCTACTTTTTTTTTCTTTCACAAATAAATTCATTTGTGATCAATGGGGAATTCTCAAAAGACAGGTTGCAAAGCCTTTTGAACTAACCATCAATTTCTTCCAGAGGTAGTATTCAGCAGGTTCTGACCAGTTCTGGAAAACAGGTAATGAAAATTTTGAATAATTTGGAGAACTGGAAAATACCACCTCTGACTGGAGATTTTACAGTGTCCTTCCCCTGCCACCAGGGGTGGGATTCTACCAGTTCGCACTTATTCGCTAGAACCGGTTGTTAACATTCTAAGCAATTCGGAGAACTGGTTGTTAGAAGAAATTATTGGCCTCATCCTGTAAAGAAGGCAGGAAGGAAACATTCTGGTGTTGCTTACAGAAACTGCCTCTCTGTTAACCCTTATTACATTCTTGGCAGGATTAGACTTCCTGTCTCAGGAACATCTCTGGATATTTTTCCCCCTCCTTTGCTGGTACTTTGCTTGTGTGGAGTGACCATTTAAAGTTACAATGGAACTGAAAAAAGTGACTTATGACCATTTTTCACACTTATGACTGTTGCAGCATCCCCATAGTCATGAGAGGCCAGGCGAGGAGAAGCGTGCCTCGATGTGAGTGATGTTGAGTTGGCCATGCCCACCCAATGACATGAGCACCAAGCCATGTCCATCCAGTCACATGACCACCAAGCCACACCCACCACCTAAGCCATACCCACAGAACTGGTTGTTAAAAATTTTGAATCCCACCCCTGCCTGCCACACCTAGCAAGCCATGCCCACAGAACTGGTAGTAAAAATTTTGTGAATCCTACCACTGATATCTTCCATGTAACCTGCTTAAAAGGTTTATATTTTATGGATTATTTGTGGAAGCTGGCATTTTTGTCTTTTTGATTTTCTTCTGTATTCAGATGATTCCCTATCATATTCCATATGCTCCTATATATAGACTCAGGCTATTTTACTTCATCCCGTTTTAAACAAAGATTTCAGAACTCAAGTGTCACAACAGAGAAGACTGTACACCAGCAATAACACCCAGCGTGTATTTTGGCAGGCACTGGAAGCAGTTGGCAACAGCTCTGCTTATTTCTTTCATATAAAAATAATCCCTGCTGATGCTAGCTTAAACTATATTTTGCTAAGGGGCAAAGGAAAAGCAAATTTATTTTCAGCCAAAAACATTACTCTTCAATAGGGCAAGAAGAAGCCAGATAAGAATTTCTGTTCCTTCTTAGTTCTTCAAATATCCTTTTTAAAATACATATAATGAATCAAACAATGTAATGTATTGGATCTCAAAAAGTAATGGTCTCCAAAGGACCATTTATATATAAACAGCCACAAGCAGAGGTATTGTCCAGTTTAAATCTTGCCTTCCAATTCTATAGACAAAATTCTTCATCACCAAATCATTTCCTAATTACTTTTGGATTTGCCCTAAAACTAGTTATTATGCCTAGATTACTAATGGTCACAATCCTGCTACTACTGGATAACTCTTTGTGTCAGGATTCTAGCGATCACACATTGCTTTTATTAGTCCTGATTTCTTTGAACTTTCCATTTTCAAGTGCTTACAGGTCAATGGGCATATTCTGCTTATAAACTAATATTAATCATTATATTTCATGCCAATGCATGATTTCAGCTATCGAAGCTAAGACTCATTCAAAAAAGCAGAAATGGCAAAACCCTGACTATCAACATGAACTATTTTAGCATACTCCAAACCTTCACAACTGATTGGTCCAGACGGACAGCGACCTGATTGGTCGAAACCGTGGCCATGATTGGAGCACTAAGAATCTACCGCGATTGGCTGTGCCGATCGCGGGAGATTCAAAGTGCTGCGATTGGCCGCAGAGCCGCGATCCAGCCCTATATGAAGGGCTGCCGCGGCTTGTATTATCCAGACTATCCTTATTCTAAATAAAGAGCTGAACTCACTACGATGGTCTTGTGTCTCCTTTGAACCGATCCACCCCAGATCTAACACTGGCGATGAAGGTGGGATCATGAGACAAGGAGACCACCCAGAACATGGCAAGCGGCACGCAGCAGCAGGCAGCATGGCCGGCATCAATGCACCACCCGCACCCTTCAACCTGCTGCCGAGGACTGAGAATCCTATATCGATAGGTTCCAGATGTTCCTCGAGAGTAGCAATCTTAAGGATGCCAATGGCCATAAGAAACGAGCCGTGTTTCTCACACACTGCGGGTCCGCAGTGTTCAAGATGGCCAAAGCTTTGGCCAAACCAGAGGACGTCAAGACCATGGAATGGGGCGACCTCGAACCCCTACTACGAAGCCACTACGCCCCCGTCGTGCCAATCCTTATCTGGCGGCACGACTTCTACAGGCGGGATCAACGCGAGGGTGAGGGGCTTGGTGACTTCATGGCGGCACTCCAAGACTTGGGTGGCCTGTGCGATTTCGCCGATCTGGACGAGGCACTGCGAGACCGCGTCGTCCTAGGACTCCGAGACCCCGTCCTCCAAAGCCACATCATGGCGAAGGGTGACATCTCCCTCACCGATGCCCTCACCGAGGCCGCCGCGAATGAGGCAGCCAAGAAATCAGTGGCTCGGATGTGACAATCAAGCATCACGCCACAACCAATGACCGGCGAGACGACTTCAAACCCCAAGAAGCGACCCGAACCTGATCATCGGGACACAACCACACATCATGGTGACATCGACTCCATCTTGGAGACCGAGGACGAGGAGGAGGAGATCCACCGCCTTCAAGCAGCGCAGGAGTGGCGGGAACCACGAAGTCATAATTTGAGGTTCCAGTGCACCGGCTGCGGCGGCAATCACCCCCGGGTGGACTGCTGTTTTCTCGATGCCATTTGCCGGCATTGTGAGAAACGGGGACATATCGCCAAGGTGTGCCGGAATAAAAGACACTACAGCCCACGACGATGAGAAGGCAGCCCCAGGCGATGAGATGGCAGCCCCTGATGGCGAGAGAGCACCCCCACCAGAAACTGCGATTGCCAGACAGAGGATCACTGGAGCCAAGAGGGCCGGAACAGGTGACTCCACAAGACAAGACAAAGGGAGGAAATACACCAGACCGTTGTCATTGGCCATTTCTCCACAAGTGATGCCAGGAAGGTATACGTGACAATGGGGATAGAAGACCAGCCATGCGACATGGAGGTGGACTCCGGGTCCTTCCTCTCAATGGTCTCATGGTGCACCCTCAAGCGCCTGGTCCCCACCATCCGCTGCCACAAACTAAAAGACCAAACACTAACTCTCAAAGACTATCAAGGGAACCACATCCCTGTAGTCAGCAGAGGTCATTTTAAAGTCACCTTCAAGGGCCATGCCAAAGTGCTACCTCTGATGATCGTCGACCGAGATCAACCGAGCGTATTGGTACTGCAGTGGTTTGCACCCCTGGGCATCGAAGTAACCGGCATCCATCACATCAGAGAGGCGGACTGGGAAGCGGCGCTCATGAGGGACTTCCGGAAAGTCTTCAATGACAGACTAGGCAAGTACCGGGGGTCCCCTATTTTATTCAATATAGACCCGAGCATTGCACCAATCCGCCTTAAGCCTAGGCGAGTGCCATTTGCACTCAAGCCCAAAATCGATGAGCAGCTAGATAAGCTCATCGCGCAAGGGGTGCTGGAACCAATCGATCACGCCCAGTGGGAGACCCCAATTGTCATCCCCATCAAGCAGATGGGTCCGTGAGAATTTGTGGTGACTACAAGGCCACCCTAAACCACGCGCTCCAACAAAGCACATACCCCGTCCCAGTAGTACAGCACCTTCTGCACTCACTGGGGGGAGGCCGGATTTTCGCAAAACTCGACCTGGTGCAAGCCTACCAGCAACTGCCGGTCGATGCCACAACCACAGAAGCCCAAACCATCGTAACGTACCGGGGGGCTTTCTGCTACAACCAGCTCCAATTTGGAGTCAGCGTGGCACCCGGGGTCTTCCAAAGCCTCATGGAAAGACTCCAAGGTATAGAAGGGGTGGTGCCCTATTTTGATGATGTGCTGGTGGCCGCAAAAAATGAAAAACAACTGGAAGCCCGGTTAAGGGAGGTACTAAAGAAATTCAGAGATTGGGGACTCAAAGTTAAAAAAGGGAAATGCCAACTACGGGCAGAGAGGGTTGAATTTCTAGGGTACCTCCTAGTTAAGCAAGGGATCCACCCCACAGAAAAGAAACTGAAAGCCATAAGGGAAGCACCACGGCCCAAAAAGAAAACGGAGCTATAGGCTTTCTTGGGACTGTTAAACTTTTACAATGTCTTCCTACCTCAAAAGGCAACCGTGGTGGAACCGTTGCATAGGATGTTAGATAAAACAGCAACCTGGACTTGGGGAGAACGGGAGGAGAGAACCTTCACCAACACAAAGAACCTGCTAACATCTGACGCGGTACTAATCCAGTACAGCGAGACCCTGCTGCTAACAGTGACATGCAACGCATCGCCCTTCGGAATCGGCGCCATCTTCAGCCACCAGCTACCGGATGGGAAGGAAGCACCCATCGCCTTCTCATCAAGGACACTTTCAAAACCGGAGAGAAACTATAGCCAGCTCGACAAAGAGGCCCTAGCAGTTGTCGCCGGTGTCAAGAAATTTCACGAATACCTTTATGGTAGGACTTTTACAATCATCACAGATCACAAGCCACTGCTAGGAATCCTGGCAGGGAATAAGGCCACACCGAACATTCTATCACCAAGAATGACAAGGTGGTCCGAATTCCTAGCAGCATACAATTACCAGCTGATACACAGACCCAGAAAAGACATCACCCACGCAGACGCCCTGAGCCGCTCACCCCTGCCTGACCTGGAAGATGACCCAGCACCCACGACAGAGGTACTTCAAATAGAAACAATATTCAACCCGCTCATGACCACGCCAGACATTGCCAGAGAAACTCGCTGGCGCGAGTCTTGAGCTGGGTTGGAAAAGGGTGGCCGGAAGGGGACAGGGACGAACTATTCAGACCCTTCTGAAACAGACAACCTGAACTTTTTACTGAGAAGGGCTGCATACTTTGGGGGGACAAAGTGGTAATCCCAGAAACATTACAAGGAAGGGTATTGGGGATGTTGCATGAGGGGCACCCAGGAGGGGCAAGATGAAAAGCCTGGCCAGAAGCTACGCATGGTGGCCAGGAATGGATAAACAGATCGAAACCTGGGTAGCCAAATGCAAACAATGCCAAGAATCCAGACCTAACCCTCCCGCCGCCCCAATCCAAGAGTGGGAAACACCAAGAGGCCCTTGGTCTAGGATTCACATAGACTTCGCGGGGCCAACCAAGGGGCACATGTACCTTATCACAGTAGATGCTTACTGCAACTGGCTGGAGGTAAGCACCATGAAGTCTACCACAATGGAGGCGGTAATAAAGAAACTGAATAAACTTTTTGCCATGCACGGCCTGCCAGATGTAATAGCGTCGGGCAACGGGCCCCAGTTCACCGCACTAGCATTTGAACAATTTCTGGTAGGCCAAGGCATACGCCATGCGCTAACCACGCCAGCAAACCCAGCGGCGAACGGGCGGGGCGGAACGCATAGTCCAATACACAAAGAAAGCCATACAGAAAATAGAAGCAGCCAACATACAGGACAAAATCAATAAAATGCTCCTCATCGAGCATATCACACCTAGCGTGACCACAAATAGAAGCCCGGCAGAATTAATGATGGGCAGGAAACGACGGTCGATGTTAGACAGAATGCATCCAACATACAACCCTGAAAAAACCCCAGGTTCCGCCAGCAAACACAGAAGGTTTAACATAGGGGACACAGTATACACAAAAAACTTTTCAGGGGAACCACTCTGGGTACCAGCAACAATCACGCAAATAACCGGCCCCTTATCATACCGATTAGAGACAAGCGACGGGAAAAACTGGAAGCAGCACATCAACCAACTAAGGTCAAGAATAGCCACCAACAACAACTATACACCCGAGCAAGAAATTAGAAGGGGGGGGGGAACGGCAAGCGCTAAAGAAAGAGTCGAAGAGAACCTCCTAGCGCAAGCAGAACACCCCCCACCCAGAACAAATAAGCCACAAATAAACTGGTCCTATTCACCAGTAAGTGCAGAACCAACAGGGCACAAACCACCGGGATCTTCACCTGGAAGGAGCAGCCAAGCCAGCTCAACCAGCCCGGGAAGACCCGGCTGGAACAGCAGGAGTGACAGCTCAACCAGCCCAGATAGACCGGGAGGGAGCTACCAGGAAAGGCCCGGCTCACCCTTCCAGGCGGTTCCATCCCAAGGAACCGGAGTGACAGAGAAGCCCTCCGAACCAGTCGAGAACCAAACTGAAACTGAACCACTCAGGTCAGCTAGGCAGGTAAGTAGCCCAGCCTACCTGCGTGACTATGTCACGACGCACCGACAGACGAAACCAAGAGGGGAGGGGTGTACTATATTAGCATACTCCAAACCCTCACAACTGATTGGTCCCGACGGACAGCGACCTGATTGGTCGAAACCCCGGCCTTGATTGGAGTGCTAAGAATCTACCGCAATTGGCTGCACCGATCGCAGGAGATTCAAAGCGCTGCCATTGGCCGCAGAGCCGCGAGCCAGCCCTATATGAAGGGCTGCTGTGGCTTATATTATCCAGACTATCCTTATTCTAAATAAAGAGCTGAACTCACTACAATGGTCTTGTGTCTCCTTCGAACCGATCCACCCCAGATCTAACACAACAGATATTATTTTTTGCAGAAAAAGGAATCCTTGCTAGACAAGTAATATACAAGACACTGATACTTTAAACACCCACTCAAAAATTCATAGGAATAAATATGAATTATGTTAAGCATGAAGCCCATTTTGATAGTTGGTACTGAGTTATATCACAATTTGGACAGCATTTTCAACAAGCCTGAAATGTGTTACTTTTTGTGTTATTTTAAAAAAAAACCTGTTTCAACCTCATCACAATATATTTTCTGCTTGGTGCTGGATCTTCTTCCATGCAAAGCCTTTTGCTAGGATCCAAATGTCCTCGAACTGCATTCTAAACTTATCAGTATCAAGTAGTTTATTGCATTGATTGAACCATCATTATTTCTTTTCCTTCCTTGTTCCATGGAACAATAAGTGCCATAGCACTGCTAACCATTTTTGTAACAATGATCACCACATGTTTACATTGCCATTTTCTTCTCCATGCCATCTTAAACTATACCAAACAATGACAGGGGACAGGAGGAAAGAATGGGCCATAGGACAGTAGGATGCTGAATGATGTGTGAAAATGAGAAGATGGCTAAATGACTTACTGTTCGAATAGCATTTCTCTAAATGTAACTAATCAATTCCAGCACAGTAGGAATGCTTAACATAACAAAAGGTCTAATCAGGGATTTGTCCAATATCAACTTGCCTAGTCAGTAGCTTCTCATGTCTGAAAAGCATATGCACAAATTTAGTAACAAAGACTTGAGGTTGGACCGTTTTGCTTTTATGGAATAAGTATATTCCAGATTTTAGGGATCCCTGCCGTGGTGATTGGATGCCATGGAGAGCAAGTGACTTCTTAGTACTTACAAAGAAATGGCTGCAAATTTAACAGAGAACAATATTTTGCCACAACTGAGATAACAATGTTAGATAATTTTCATAAGAAATGTAAAAACCACGATGCAACTGTTTATATGTTTGCTGTAAGAAAAACTGAAAACATTCAGAATAGTTTTTGGTGGTTTTGCAAATGAAATCATCTCAAGAGAGAAAGAAAAAAAAGGGAGGGGGGGAGGAAAGAAGGAAGGAAGGAAGGAAGGAAAGAGAAAGAAAGAAAGAAAGAAAGAAAGAAAGAAAGAAAGAAAGAAAGAAAGAAAGAAAGAAAGAAAGAAAGAAAGTGTCGTGTCCGTCGGTAAGGAGACCAGGAGGCGGTGACTAGGTTTCAGCTCTTTATTGGGTCCCCGGAACCGATCTGGCTCCAAGGGAAAAAACAGCAGCTTTTTATTCTCAAGCCGCGGTGGCGCAGCCAATGGCACCACTTTGAATCTCCCGCAATTTGTTTCCACCAATCGCGGGAGATTCTCAACAGGCCAATCAGCGTGGCTCACTAAACCAATCAGGTCGCCCTGCGCTTTGGCCAATCAAAGCGCGGGGTTTCAAGAATGCTAATGAGTGTACAGAACACCCCTCTCCTCTTCGTTTGGTCCTACGTAACGTAGTCCCCTAGGTAGGCGGGGCTCCGTACTTGCCTACTGGACCTGCACAGGTCAGTCATTGGTTGGCTCCCGGCCAGTTCGGTCGGGTTCTCTGTGTCTCTCGGCCTCGTCGATGGAACCGCCTGGTATGCCTTGCTGGGCCGCTCGTCGCTGCTCCCTCCCGGTCTACCTGGGCTAGTTGAGCTGCGGTTTTCGCCGCTCCCACCTGGTCTTTCCGGGCTGGTCGAGCTGGCCTGGCTGCTTCTTTCTGGTGAGGTTCCGAGCTGGCTGCTTGCTGGTGAGTATGGCTGGTTCCTTTCTTCTGGGTTTTGGTTCCTGGGGTATTCCCTCCCCTCTTGGTTTGTGTTAAGGGGATTGGTTATGTCTGGTTGCGTGTCGGTTGTGTTTCTTGTGGCTGTTCTCAATCTTAATTGATCGATGTGGTGTTTCCACGCTTGTCCATCGGTTGTTTGCAGCCGGTACGAGTGGGGACCTGTCAGTTGGGTTATGGTTGCTGGTACCCATAGTGGGTCTCCGGTTAGGTTTTTTGCGTAGACGGCGTCGCCTGGTGCAAAGGATCGGTGCTTGCTGGAGGAGTTTGGGGTTTTTTCCGGGTTGTATGTGGGGTGCAGTCTATCGAGTGGAGACCTTATTTTCCTCCCCATTAGTAGCTCTGCCAGGCTTTTGTTCGTTGTTGTGTTCGGGGTGATGTGTTGTATAAAAAGCATTTTATTTACCTTCACCTTTAGCCCAGTTTCCTTGAATTTGGTTAGCACCTCCCTTAGTCGACCCTCTAGTTCTGGCTGGTTGGCTGCCGATACCAGCATATCGTCGAAATAGGGCACCACCCCCTTGATGCCTTGTAAGAGTCTCTCCATGAGGCTCTGGAAAATTCCAGGCACCATGCTGACTCTGAACTGGAGTCGGTTACATTGGAAAGCTCCCCAGTGGGTGACTATGGTTTGCGCCTCCGTGGTTTCTTCGTTGACCGGCAGCTGTTGGTATGCTTGGGCCAGGTCGAGTTTCGCAAAAACCTTGCCTCCCCCCAGTGAGTGTAGAAGATGCTGCACTACTGGGACGGGGTAGGCGCTTTGTTGCAAGGCACAATTTAGGGTGGCCTTATAGTCCCCACAGATTCTCACCGACCCATCGGGCTTGACTGGGGTGACTATTGGGGTCTCCCACTGGGCATGGTCTATTGGTTGTAGGACCCCTTGCTTGACGAGCTTGTCAATTTGCTCGTCAATTTTTGGCCGGAGTGCGAAAGGTACCCGCCTTGGTTTTAGGCATCTCGGGGGAATGTTAGGGTCTAGGCTGAAGGAGATAGGGGGCCCTCGGTACTTGCCTAGGGTGCCGTCAAACACTTCCTGGAAGTCCCGTGGCAGTTGTTGCTCCCAATCAGTCTCGGCAATGTGATTGATGCCCATGACTTCGATGCCGAGTGGTGCGAACCATTGCAGTCCCAAAAGGCTGGGTCGGTCTCGGTCCACGATCGTCAGGGGAAGCTTTGCAGTGCAGCCCTTAAATGTCACCCTGAATTGTCCAGTTCCAACTACCGGGATGCGGTTTCCCTGGTAGTCTTTAATAATTAGTTTCTGGTTCTCCAGTCCCTTCTTTTGGATGGTAGGCACCAAACGTTTGATCTCTTGCCAGGTGACCATGGAGAGGTAGGACCCGGGATCCACCTCCATTTTGCATGGCTCGCCTTCGATGCCTACCTCCACATAGAATTTTTGGGTGTCGGTGGTTGATGCGGGGCCGATGATGACCGTCTGGTGGGTTTTCTCCTTCCGCCGGGTCTCGCCACCTCGTCGGGTTCGCCCACTCCAGTCCCAATGGCTGTCAGCTGGGCGATCTCTGGTTCTGGGGGGTGTGCTGTCCCATCTCCGCTCTCTGTGGTCCCGCCGTCTGAGGCTGTAGGCTTTCTTTAACCGGCATACGCGGGCGATATGACCCTTTTTGTCGCAGTGCTGGCAGACTGCATTGAAGAAATGGCACTCAGATCTAGGGTGGTTGCCTCTGCAACCAGCACACGTGGTCCCCGACTTATGACCCCGCCGACTGCACTGGTCACATCCTGCCTGGAGCCGGTGGATTTCCTCCTCCTCGTCCGAAGTGTCGGAGGCTGAGTGGAATTTGCCATGGTGGTTGGTGGTCTCGCGGTGACTTGCTTCCAGTTGGGCCTCGGTCGCCCGTCCAGGGTTGTTGGTCGCGGTGCGTTCCCCTGTGTCTGGTCTCCGTATGCGGTTCGCCGATTGCCGGGTGGCCTCGGCTGCGGTGGCTTCAGCGATGGCATCGGCGAGGGCGATGTCGCCTTTGGCCATCAGCCGACTCTGTAGGACTGGATCCCGAAGTCCGAGCACGACTCGGTCCCGTAGGGCCTCGTCCATGTCGGAGAATCCGCACAGTCCTCCTAGGTTCCGCAACTCTGCAACAAAGTCGCTGAGGCTTTCGCCCGATCTCTGGTCCCGCCGGTAGAACTCGTGCTGCCTGAGGAGTGTGGGCACGGCGGGAGCATAGTGTTTGTGGAGTAAAGGTTCGAGGTCGGCCCAGTCCATCCCTGTGACTTCAGCGGGTTTCACTAGGGCTTTCGCCATCTTGAACACTGCGGGCCCGCAGTGTGTCAGGAAGACGGCTCATTTTTTCGGCCCAGTGGCGTCCTTCATGTCTCTGCATTCGAGGAACATGTGGAATCTGTCCGTGTAGGATTCCCAGTCCTCGCTAGCGGGGTTGAAGGGTGCGGGCGGAGCGATGATGGCCATCTCGTCGGTTTTGCTTCTGTCGGACACGTGCTCGATGGGGTTCAGACTCGGGATCCCATCCTTGTCGCCAGTGTTGTGTCCATCGGTAAGGAGACCAGGAGGCGGTGACTAGGTTTCAGTTCTTTATTGGATCCCCGGAATCGATCTGGCTCCAAGGGAAAAAACAGCAGCTTTTTATTCTCAAGCTGCGGCGGCCATGGCCAATGCCACCACTTTGAATCTCCCATGATTTGTTTCCACCAACCGCAGGAGATTCTCAGCGGGCCAATCAGCACGGCTCGGTAAACCAATCAGGTCGCCCCGCGCTTTGACCAATCAAAGCGCAGGGTTTCAAGAATGCTAATGAGTGTTCAGAACAGAAAGAAAGAAAGAAAGAGAGAGAGAAAGAAGGCCTATTGATGAAGTTATTAAGGGAGTTAAATTCTGAAAAATTTGGACAAGGATACTTAGCATCATGTTCTGCTTCAGGGGATGGATTATAAAACCTCTGATTGCACCAAATCAAAATCATTCCTGTTCTATATCAGCATACTCCAAATACTGAATACTGATTGGTCCACACAGACTGCGACCCGATTGGTCAACTGAACGGCCATGATTGGCGCGCTAAGAGTCAACCGCGATTGGCCGAGCTGATCGCAGGAGATTCAAAGCCCTGTCATTGGCCACCGAGCCGCGAGCAATTCCCATATAAAGGGCTGCCACGGCTCCAAGATCTTGTACAGGTTTTAACACTGAAATAAAGAGCTGAATGTACACTTTGGTCTCGCATCTCTGTGGGAACCGATCTACCCGATCTAACAATTCCATTCATTCATCAGCTGAGGAAGTCAGTCTATCTTCCATAGACTAAATCTATATCATACACTGATTGCTGCAATGTAAGTATTGTTATCTAGTGAGAAGGTAAAAAAATGAAATCACTTAGGAATGTTCAGATACATTTTCTTTGTCTGAAGATGCATTTAACACTTAGGATTGTTTTATATCTGTTTTTTCCCCTTGTAATTAAACAATATAATTTTATAGAATCTCAGTGACCCCAATACTTAGGAAAAAAATGGGCAATATTGAATCAGATCAGTACTTAACAGGAAATACCAAGATAACAGAGAGAGAAGAGATAGCCAACTGCAAAAATATTCAAGATGGTTTTTGCGTCAGTATTTCCTAAAGGGAACATCTTACAAGTGCCCAAATAGTTTCTATTGCAACAAACTGTCTTTGTATAATAATTTTTTTGATTATGTTCATCAAGTACGCACAGCTCTCTTGTTTTAGCTTATTTTTCTTATCTTCGGTTATGATAATAGGAAATAGAATGTATATATATATATATATATATATATATGTTTTCTTAAGTTTTCGCGGGTACTTACATGTCTGGCATTCAGCTTTGTTCGGGTATTTTCCCACGTGGTGCTTTTAAAGTTGTAGCAACGTTTCAGCAGAATCTCATCTGCCATCATCAGGCTTCTGTATGGTGTTTGTCTGTGAGTTAGACTTTTACAGTGGTTTCAGATTTAAATTTGGGGCAGCCTATTGCTGTGTCAGAATGGTTTTTTCTTCCTCCTGATTGGTTGAGAGTCTTGGTCTGTGTTTATTGGTCTTGGAGTTTGCTGTGTTCTGCTACTAATATCTTCTGTCTGTTTTCTTTGTGGGGGGGGGCTCTTTTTGTATCTTGATTGGCTGGCAACATTGTGTTACACGTGGAGCAAGAAGATCTGCTTGTAAGTTTTGACGTGGTTTCACTATTCACTCAAGTCCCGATAAAAGAGACCCTCGAAATCATCAAAAATAAATACCAACCAGCTAAACACCTCATGGAACTAACAGAACATTGCTTAACGAACACATATTTCATATACAAAGGACAAAGATACAAACAAATTGAAGGAGTCCCCATGGGATCACCACTGTCACCTGTCATTGCAAACCTGTTCATGGAAGAATTTGAATCCAGAGCCCTGGCTAATGCCATCCTCAAACCCAAACTATGGTTAAGATATATCGATGACACATTCGTGATTTGGCCCCATGGACAAGAAAACCTAAACAACTTCCTAACACACCTAAACAGCGCACACCCCAAAATCAAGTTCACCATGGAAACAGAAACAAACAAACAACTACCATTCCTAGATGTACTAATCTACAAGAAAACAGATGGCACACTAGGACACACCATATACCAGAAGAAAACACACACCAACCGCTACCTCAACGCCCAATCCCACCACCACCCAGCACAGATAAACTCTGTGGCCAAAACACTAATTACTAGAACCAAACGCCTGGCAGACAAGACACACATTAAGACTGAACTATGCACCCTGACTAAAATATTGACAGCCAACGGCTTCCACAAAAGCAAAATCACCAACTTGATCCACAAAAGCACACTGAGACATAATAGAGACCCAGAAGATGAACAGACCCATGGAACAGCTGTCCTGCCCTACATAAGAGGCACTACAGACAAAATTAGTAAGATTCTATACAGACACCACATCAAGACTGCCTTCAAAACAGACAGAAAAATAGCAGCCATCCTCAGGAACCCCAAAGACAAAATTGACCTGGAAAACCAAGGCATATATGAAGTCCCCTGTGCATCATGCCCGGCCACATACATTGGACAAACCAATAGAAGAATAAGCACCCGCCTGGATGAACACAAAAATGCAGTCAAAAAGCTGGAACACACTTCCTCACTAGTCCAACACATGGAAGCCACAGGTCATAACATCAACTTCAATGGCACCAAAACCCTAGCCACCATAGAAAATCCCAGCCACAGAATCATCAGAGAAGCCATAGAGATTGAAAAAAGACCAGAAAGCATAAACAGAAGAGATGATTCCACCAGGCTGTCAATCATTTGGAAGCCTGCACTCACAAACAAAAAAATCTCCACACCACAAGCCAGGCAAACACCTGGGCACAAACAGATCCCCCCTGATACCTCCAGCTCAAACACACCCCAACCAGGCACCCAGATGAAACCCAGCTTCCTAACGAATGATAGTCGTCCATTTACCCGAAGCCAAGCTGCACTAAAGGCCTCCAATAAAGTAACACAATGTTGCCAGCCAATCAAGATACAAAAAGAGCCCCCCCCCCCCACAAAAAAAACAGACAGAAGATATTAGTAGCAGAACACAGCAAACTCATGCTGGTTGGGTTGTGTTATCAGTTTTTCATTTGCTCAGCTTCATCATCTAAGGGCTAGGATCTTGTTGGTCTCAGGGGTGGGATTCTACCAGCACCTATTCGCTAGAATTGGTTGTTAACATTCTAAGCAGTTTGGAGAACTGGTTGTTAGAAGAAATTACTGGTCTAATCCTGTAAGGAAGCCAGGAAGGAAACATTCTGGCATTGTTTACAGAAACTGCCTCTCCGTTAACCCTTATTGCATTCTTGGCAGGACTAGACTTCCTGTCTCAGGAACATCTATAGAGTTTTTCCCCCCTCCTTTGCTGGTATTTGCTTCTGTGGAGTGACATTCAAAGTTACTTATGACAATTGTAACTTATTTTTTGTACCTATGATAAAAAGTGACTTATGACAATTTTTCACACTTATGACTGTTGCAGCATCCCCACAGTCATGAGAGGCCAGGAGAGGAGATGCGTGCCTCGATGTGAGTGATATTGAGTTGGCCACATCCACCAACTAAGCCACGCCCACAGAACCGGTTGTTAAAAAATTTGAATCCCACCCCTGGTTGGTCTCTCAGTTACTGAAGAGGATTAAATCAGGTCATGAGTTTGGATGAGAAATTTGCAAAAGAAAGTCAAGCTGCACAGTATGCAGTTGTACTTTTAATAGTAGTCATAACATAACATTTACAAGAGGGGTGTCAAACTCGATTTCATTGAGGGCTGCATCAGGGTTTGACCTTGGAGGGCTGGGGTGGGCATGGTCTGGGTAGGCATGTCCAGCTCAACATCACTAATGTCAGCGCCTGTGGTGGCCCAAATGCTCTGCCAGTGAAAATGGGCTCCTGAGCTTCATTTTTGGCTGTGACGGCCTCCTTTAACCCTCTGCCAGTGAAAATGGAGCTCCATTTTCACTAGCAGAGAGTTGCAGGAGGCTGTCTCAGCTGAAACAGAGCTTGAGAGCCTGTTTTTGCTGGCAGAGGCACCACGTGCCACTCTTTCACTGTTTCCAGGTAGGCCAGATCTAAGCACCCTGCGGGCTGGATCCAAACCAGGGGCCTTGAGTTTGACACCCCTGATTTACAACAATGGATAGTAATGCGAGTGGCCAATTTGTGGCTTAGTATGCCTAGTAGAGCGAAGCAGTTCATTTAGTACTGTAAATCATGGCTCACAAGCAAAGATTGATGTACAACCATATAAAACATTCCAAAACTGCTATTTCTGGCTTAGTCTTTGATCCTTTGGTTACTTGCAAACTTCATCCATTTTGTTTTGGATCATCCATCTTCCCTGAATCCCAAGGCCAGATTTTTTTAGTTAATTATTTCACTTGGTAGCATTTTTAGTTCTGAGGCAGGAAAAGCCAAATGCCCCCCATCCCATATCTCTCCCCTTACTCCATGCCAGTCCACTCCACTTCTAGTAGGCAATCCCCAGATGATCGAACAAAAAATTGCTTAAAATCTGGGTTTCCGGTTCCGCATGGCTTCGGTGGCAGCAGGAATTCGCGACCGTTCACGATTCCTGCTGTGCTTGCCGCCGAGGTACCCCCAATCCAAATGGGTCAGGGGGATATGGCTGCCCTGTAGGGACAGCCGAAGAGAGAGGGGAGCTGGACAGGGGGTTGGGGGTGTCACAGACCCCCACCTCATCCAGAAAAAACCCTTTTTCCCAAGGTGGTGGAGCGACGGTCAGCAATGGCCGCCACGAAGAAGCCTGCAACCGGGTAAGATTGTGCTGGAGGAAGCAAGAAAAGTAAAAATGCTGGCTGAGCCAGGTCAATCAACATCTTTTAAATTCGCTGGAACTGAGCTGTTTGAATTGCTGGAGGATACATTGTATCCCTAAGAAGATCGAAAGTGGTGGAGAAGCTGTTAAAGGGAACTTTTTTTTTCTTCACTCTCCCACCCCATGGAAATAGCAGATGAAGATTTGAAATTTATTTGGGCACTGAAGGTGAACTATTCTGAAAGTTGAAGTTAAGGGACAAAAGAGTTCTTGGACACTGGACTTAAAAATTTAAGAAATTGGAAAACCCTTATTAGAGGTATGGATTTCTGATCATTTAAAAATCGATGTTGCAAGTGGGAAGGGAGAGGAAAAAAATTGGAGCAGAAGTGGAAAAAGGAGGAGATTGCCTAGAATCTCAAAGAAAGATATATGGTAATTGGACCTCTTTGGTTAAACAGTAACCCCAGAAAGAGAAATAGAAGAAGGAAGAAAAGTATTAACTTTTGGAACTTTTTTTGAATTATTTTTGATTAAAAATATTTGGTTGGTTGTTTTGGGGAAAGTTTCTCTTTTCAGGATGGCATCGCTTGTGGATGAACTAAAGACTGAATATCAAAAATATAAAAAGGAAGAACAAGATGGAAAAGATACTTTGGGCACTTTATTTCAATTTTTAGAAATGACGTTATGTATTTATGAAAAGTTGATTATGCAGCAGAATGACTGGGACAAAGAAGAAGAGGAACAAGAAGCCATCTTTGATGAACAATGGGTTTTTTCCGGGGAGGAGGAGAAAGAGGATAAGAAAAAGGGGATTTTAAGGTTTGAAAAAACAACCAAAAAAGAGAAAAATGAGAGGAAAGGTGGATGCAAGGTTAGAAAGCAAAGGAAAGGGAGTAAGAAAAGGGAGGAGGAGAGACAAAGGGGTAAAAAGGGCAAGGAGAAGAATAAGCAAGCGAGAAAGGGGGGGGAGGAGAAGCCTCAATGGTGGGAAGCAAGATCTAAAGAAAAAAAGTTTATTTAGAGACAATGGGTGAATCTAATTAAGGATAAAAGGGGGATTCTGGAAGGTACATAAGATTGTGTTTTTTTTTCATATGTGTATTTAGAGTACTGTATATACTCGAGTATAAGCCGAGTTTTTCAGCCCATTTTTTGTGCTGAAAAAACCGCCCTCGGCTTATACTCGAGTCAGATTCCCCTCTGAAAAAAAAATGACCCACTGCCATGTGAGAATGCTCAGACACGAAATCTATCCGACCGAAAATAAGTGTGTGTGTGTGTGTGGGGATTTTAACAGAGGGAAGATGTAGGGAGAAGGCAAAAGCAACGGAAGATCCTTCAGGGGAAACTGAGGGGGAGACTCACCCTTGGTCCAGATGAGCCCCCTTCCCCTTTCTCTAGGCTGAGAAAACAACGCGAGCCGAGGTTGCTTCGGCTCCACTCAGCTTTGTTTCCTCAGCTGCAGCTGCTTTCAGTCCACTTGGGAGGAGGGGGAGGAGGAGGTGGTGGTGGCGGCTCTCTCCCTTGCAAGAAAAAAGCAAGGCTCTCTCCCTTGCAAGAAAAAAGCAAGAGCCGTTCTTATGATCTCTCCCTCTCTCTCTCTCTCCCCGTAATACAGTCAAGCCCTTTCCAGCACGCGGGATCCGCCCCCGCCGCTTTGCACCTTGCAAATGCAAAACCCCCAGGATTTTGCATTTGCAAGGTGCAAAGTGGCGAAGTGAGTGTGTGTGTGTGTGTGTCTCTGTCTGTCTGTCTGTCTCTCTCTCTCTCTCTCTCTGTGTGTGTGTCTCTCTCTTTCTCCCTTCCTCGCACCAGCACGCCTTCCTTCCACTGCTACGCGTTTGGGCTGCTTTGTGCCCCCCTCCCTCCCCGCTGTCTTTTATTTTCTCCTTTCCTTT
Source organism: Hydrophis major (assembly GCA_033807585.1). NCBI lineage: Eukaryota > Metazoa > Chordata > Lepidosauria > Squamata > Elapidae > Hydrophis > Hydrophis major. The sequence goes on from CM066328.1 coordinate 381,675,927, forward strand.
AGGACGTGTCCTAAAGGGCTGGAAGAGCGAGGAGGCAAAGTAGCTTCCTCGAGCATTTCTTGCCGCTTCTCCGGGCAAGATTTATTGGCTGGAAGCGAGGAGTGAGTTGCTCGCTTTCCTAACGAGGGTCTTGGAGCAACAACATCCCCTCCCCCGCCACACCCCGCATCCCCACCCCCACGCTTCCACCTGAGTTTGGAATAAAAAACAAAGGTGCGAGTGTGAACTTGGTGGGGACTCTCCGCTCACGAGTTTTTGCGTCGCTTTGGGGTAGTGCTCGGTAAAAGGAACTGGGGGGAGGAGAGCTGCTTAGCCAAAAGTCTGCCTGCCCTTCGCTCAGAAACGAGCTTTTGAGTTCTTCTTCCGCAAAAGCGGCAAGTTCTCTGGGTAGGGGTTTAAGCAAAGGAAAAGTAGTCAAAACAATGAGGAAGAGGGAGGAGGAGGACGGGAACTTTAGGCGGCTCCAGAGCTTGAGAATCTGTCCGACCGGAGGAACAGACTGCGTGGGATGAAAGTGTGTCCGTCTGTGTGCGTGAAGGGGGCAGATTGTTGGGGGTGAGTTTCTGAAAATGGGCTGACTTCACGTGAGGAAAGGCGAAAAACTCTTGACTTTGGCCAGCGCTTCGGAAATCATAACAGTTGCTCATTTAGTAACCTGGCTGTTAAGTGAATCTGGCTTCCCCCATCAACTTCACTCGTCAGAAGGTCTGAAAAAGTGTTCACAAAATTTGGGGAGAACACCGTACCTGTCACAAATATGAACCAATGGTCAAGCATCCAAATCCTGCTGACGTGATCATAAGGATGCTGCCATGGTCACTTTTTCCAGTGACATAAACAGCCCAAGATCCCCGATCCTCTTTCCCCCCCACAACCTCGACCAAGCCACAGTCTCCTCCAATGAACGGGATCGTTCCAGACACGGTTTTGCCCTCAAGGATCAGGATTAAAACCAGGCAAAATCATGGCAGGAAATGATCGGCCTCCCTCCCTCCCCACCTTCAGCCCCAAACCACCCGCCCAGGGCTCCTGAAGGGCTTTCAGTATCCTCGGATGGCACTTCCACCGAGGGGGTGGGGGAAGCAAGCCCAGACCGGGAGGGCGATCAGGTGGGGCCGGGCAGCCAAGCGTATCACGGGTGGGAAAGGACGGTTCCCCGGACGATAATGGAGGAGAAGTCCCCCCACCCCCTGCTGGCGAGAGGAGGAGACCCCGTGGGCTCCCTCCTCAGGAACAGAACGAAAGCCGCGGGGGCCAATCGGAGCAAAAAAAAAAAAGAGCCGCCGATTGAAAGGGACCCACTTGGGGAGTCCAGGCGCGACCACGGGGGCCCGAAGAGAGGCTGTAGCAGTGGGGGTGGGGGGTCTTCGTGCAGTCCTCCGGCTCTGGTGCTTTCCAAAGCAACTCAAAACTTGGCGCGTCCCCGCCTTCCCTTTCTGCCCCTTCCAAAAAGGTCCCACTCCAGGAGTAGCGAGATACGAGACCCTGCTCTCTGTTTTGGAGCGGGGAAGAGCGAAGGCGGGGGGGAGAGTCTTCCTATTCACCCTTCCATTATAAACTTTAAGATCATTATCTTATTTTCCAAACAACCGCTCCCCCCCCCTGCCGCTTTGCACTTTGCAAATGCAAAAACCCCAGGATTTTGCATTTGCAAGGTGCAAAGTGGCGAAGGCAGATCGCGCGTGCTGGAAAGGGCTTGACTGTATTACGGGGAGACAGAGAGAGAGGGAGAGATCATAATAATGGCTCTTGCTTTTTTCTTGCAAGGGAGAGAGTGACTCCTGCCTCCCACTGTCATCATCATCATCTTTTGGGTTAGTGAATCAATTAAACCTTTCATGATAGTGAGATCGTTTCCCAAATTTCCCTTAATTCAGGGAAGAAATGAGAAACAAATCTTTGGACTGAGAATAAGCCTGTTCCTATGATGCCATTTTTGTTCACTGCAATGTGAAAAGTGTGAAAAAACACACTTCTTTTTCTTCATCTTCTTGTTCCCTATTTACTGGTCTCTTTCAAAGAGGAAATTGTGAACATCAAACTTATTCTCAACTGTCCTAGTGAAAGTTTTTATTGGTATCTATTTTTATTTTTGAAATTTACCATTAGCTGCTGCATTTCCCACCCTCGGCTTATACTTGAGTCAATAAGTTTTCCCAGTTTTTTGTTGTTAAATTAGGTGCCTCGGCTTATATTTGGGTCGACTTATACTCGAGTATATACGGTATAAAATTTATTGTGTAATTTTAGAATCTACTAAACAGAATCCCAAGATAAATTAAGTGTTATATGAAGTACTTTTAAGTTAGGGTAATGAGTCAAAGGCGTCACTCCAATTATTGTATAGTAGAAGTATAGTAAAAGAAAAAAGATGAATGGATAGTTGGAAATAGAACAGACAAAGAATGTTATTGAAAATGGTAATAAGATATGGAAGGATATATAAAGATTTTGTTATGTTTTTTGGGGTTTTGTATGTTGATAAAAGGCAATAAAATTTTAATTAACAAATAATTTGGATGAAAAGGAGAAGTTGGGATAAGATACGAAGTTAAATAGATAAAGTAAATATTGATATTATAATTGGGAATCATCATGTTCTATTGGTTTTCTTCTTTAATTATCACTATTTTTTTTTTAGAAAAGAATTTATAAGCTGTTATGCCTTGATTGTTTGTGCATTGTTTTTGTAAAATTAATAAAATTGGTTTATAAAAAAAAGAAAATGATAATAAGATATGGAAGGATATATAAAGTGAATATGATGTTTGAATTTGTGTCTGTGAGAAGAGTTTTAACCCAGGATCAGGCAGCCTTCAGAAAAGATGTTTTAGTTTTTTTTTTTTCTATGTTCTGTGTTTTGTATGTTTATGAAAGGCAATAAAATTTTAATAAGCAAGAAATATAATTTGGATAAAAGGAGAAGTCTGGATAAGATATGAAGTTAAATAGATAATGTAAATATTGATATTACAATTTGGAATTATTTTGTATGTTCTATTGGCTCTCTTTAATTATTATTATTATTATTTTTTAGAAAAGATTTTTCAAGTTGTTATGCCTGGATTGTGTATTGTTTTTGCAAAATTAATAACATTTGTTATTAAAAAAAAAAAACTGCTTAAAATCTTTCCATATTCAAACACAGACTGAAATTGACCAAGTTCATTTCCCATTAAGAAGTTGACAAACTCCAATTTAACTCAATCATAAATAATCCCCTCAAGACAAGAAAAGGATAAGGATAAAAATAATGTATAGTCACAAAATAAGAAACATGTATATACAATGACACAATAACTGTTAATGGAAATGAGATTTTTGTATTTTTTGTTTTTAAAGAATAAAAATTTTAAAAACCCTTTGATTACACAAAAATAGGTTCTCCCCCCCACTGCCTCAGCCAGAGTCCTTGCCCAAAATTGTAACACCTCAAAAGATTAATTATTAATATGTCTCACAGAGTGAGAAAGTGGCACTTCCTCCCTGTCATTAACACATCTCCAAACATATCTTCAAAAATATGATAAAGGACAAACTTCTGTATAAAAATTACGGTGCCCCCCCCCCCATTCAATTCATGGTCATCTTTGAGAGCTATACAGACTACTGTGCTGTCAAATCAACGATCCTCTGCCTCAAACACAGTGGTGGAATTCAAATTTTTTTACTACCAGTTCTGTGGGCGCGGCTTATTTGGTGGGCGTGTCTTGTGGCCATGTGACTGGGTGGGTGTGCTTGGTGGTCATGTGACTGGGTCAGCATGGCTTGGTGGTCATGTGACTGGGTGGGCGTGGCCAACTCAATGTCACTCACATCAAGGGGTGCCTCACCTGGGCCCTCCCCTCCCAGCCATTCCTTGTCACCCAGCCTCAACTTATCTATAGTTCTGTAAAAATGTTGTTCACCTTTTTGACTTTATTATCTGCATACTATAGATGTACTTTCTTTTTTTTTTTTGAAAAGAATTTTATTGATTTTCTACAAACAAACAAGACAAACAAAACATTAAAACTTCAACTCTCTTATGTACATACAGTATGTCAGTTGGTTCATCAGTTTTGTGCATTCATTTTGTAGTCTCAATTACAGTTATGTTACATAACAACTCATATTGTCAATCCAAACTTATATATCCTAATATCGCTATTAAAAAATCATTTGACTATACTTTTAATCATTCATGCTTTTTTAGATAACTATACTTTAAATAGTTTATTCTATAACAAATCATATAATCATACCGAATCTATCCTAAAAACACTTTATAAATATAATGTCAAATAACAAAGGCGAAAGAAAAAATAAAGATATTCCTTGCTGTCTAACATTCTAAATATTCTATTATCGTATTTTGTCATCTAGCCATTGATAAAAAAGACCCCAAATTTCATAAAATTGTTTATCCTCTTGCTCTCTAATTTCAAATATCAATCAACTCATCTCAGCACATTCCAATATTTTCTTATACTATAGATGTACTTTCATGGACCATCGAAAGAAAGAAATGGCTCACATGCTTTACTCAAGAGTGTGATAGACAACAGGCTTTTAAGGGGCTGCCACAAAGAAAGGGGGACAATGTATTTTCCAAAGAAGCAGAAGGCAAACAAGAAGCAATGGATGGAAACTGAACAGAGAGAAGCAACCTAAAACTAAGGAGAAACTTTCTGACAGTGAGAAGAATTAACCAGTGGAACTGCTTGTCTCCAGAAGTTCTGAGTGCTCAATCACTGGAAGTTTTTAAGAAAAGACTGGATAGCCATTTCTCTGAAATGGTATAGAGTTCACGCCAAGGTCCCTTCTAAGTATTATTCTGACACCTTTTCCAGGATTTCTACTCAGAGTTTGGCATCCTCAGTTTTCTTGCCTGAGCTGGGGGTTGGACTAGAAGACCTCCAAGGTCCCTTTCAACTCTTGTTAAACACATGTGTTATGTTCTGTGCATAGCGCAAGAAGCGGAGACGAGTCGATGAACAGTGAACTTTAACTCTTTATTTAACATGGTGCAACAGCTCTCTGAACGGCCTCAACAGCCCCCTTTATATAGGCAAGTTCTTGGGTATTTAGCCAATGAAAACACAGGAACGTTAGCTCTTTTTAACCAATGAGAAGAGCTCGTTAATAGCCAATCAGATTCTCCTGAACGGACCAATCCGATATTGCTATTCTCGGCCAATCAGAAGTGCAGGGCCAGAACCCTGCACTTTGCTTTAAGGTTTCAACAAACTTTATTCAAGCACTTTTATTAATTCACAACACCCCTTCCCCCCGGGTTCCGTTTAAGGGGTGCGGTAACGTAGTCTTTGAGGTAGGCAGGTTGTTTTGATTGTCTGTTTGATTTATGCTGTCCTCCCGGTATTTGTCTAGAGTCTTGTTGGGGTAGGATGTTATCTGGTGAACAGGGTGGCTCTGATTCTGTGTCTAAACTTCTGTTACCATTAATGTCCTCGATATCTCTTTGAGGCGAGTTAACCCTTGTCCCAGATCCTTCTTCACATGTTGAGTCTGAGCGGTCGTTTGTTCCGCTTGTGCCTTCCGCCGTTCCAAACTCAGCCTCCTCGGCATCTCCTCCCCCTCAGTTTGGAAATCACCGGAATCTCAGACCCCAGACTGCAGCCTTGAACGCAGCTGATCAATATGGCTCTTCCATATTCTATCGTCGTGACATTTCACTCGTTACGATCTGGGTCCGGTTACTTGGATTACAGTTGCCTCGACCCACAATGGGTCATCATAAAAGTTTCTCGTGAAAACTAAGTCGCCTACCTGGAATTTTCGGCATTTCCCGCTGGATCCGTGTGGTTTTCAGTTTCATACGATCGGTGTAGTCGGTCGAGGTGGGAGCAGAGTTTTCGTCCCATCAATAACTCAGCGGGAGTTTTGTTGGTGACGCTGTGGAGTGATGTGCTGCATCACTGTGGAGTGATGTGCTGCAAAAGGAGTATCCGGTTAATCTTGTCTTCGATATTGCCATAGTCCATTTTATGTAGAGTTCTTTTGACGAATTGTACCATGCGCTCGGCCCTTCCATTAGCCGCAGGATGCGCCAGTGAAGTTAGCGCATGGCGAATACTGCGGTCCGCCAGGTACTGTTCAAAAGAAAGCGCGGTAAACTGGGGCCCGTTGTCGGATACCAGAACGTCCGGTAATCCATGTGTTGCAAATAATCTGTCCAATTTCCTGATGACCAATTCAGTTGTTGTATTTTTCATCTCATGGATTTTGAGCCAATTCGAGTGGGCATCCACTGTTAATAAAAATGTGTGTCCATTCGTAGGTCCCGCAAAGTCCAGATGAATACGGAACCATGGTGCTCTGGGTGTTTCCCATTCTGTTGGGGTTGCTTTCGGTGGGGCATTGCTGACTTCCTGGCATTTGGAACAAATCTTTACCCAGGATTCGATCTGCTTGTCTATGCCTGGCCACCACGCGTAGCTTCATGCGAGTGCTTTCATGCGCACGATGCCGGGGTGGCCATCGTGCAAGGTTCTCAGTACCGCTCACTGTAATCGCTCTGGGACAATGACTCTATCACCCCAAATGATGCAGCCCTTCTGGGAAAACAGTTCCATCTGTCGATTTTTGAAGGGACCGTAATTGTCAGGGATTTGGCCCAATGGCCATCCACGTTCTACCCAGCTGAGGACACATGCTAAAATGGAATCGCGTTTAGTTTCAATTGCGATATCGCGAGCTATCAGCGGCGGTTTTTGGAGTGTCTTGATCTGCAGTGTTGTGACGGTCGGAGCAGGGTCGTCAACGGTTTCTGGAAGCGGAGCACAGCTTAATGCGTCAGCGTGGGGAATGGCTTTCCCCGGGCGGTGTTGCAACTTATAATTATAGGCAGCCAAGAATTCTGACCAGCGAGTCATTCTGGGAGATAATATATAAGGGGTTGGTTTATCTCCCGCTATTATTCCCAGTAAAGGTTTGTGGTGAAAGCTCGCCCATAAATATATTCATGAAATTGTTTAACAGCAGATACAATAGCAAGAGCTTCCTTATCAATTTGACTGTAATTGCGTTCTGCTTTTGACAGTGTTTTTGAAAAGTAGGCAACAGGGGCTTCACTTCCGTTTGGTAAAATGTGGCTGAAAATGGTGCCCACTCCGAAGGGTGATGGATCACAAGTAACAGTTAAAGACAAAGTTTCATTATACTGCATCAATACAGTGTCGGAGGACAATAAGTTTTTTACTTGTCGAAACGCCTATTCCTCTCGGTGCCCCCAAACCCAGGTTGCTTTTTTGTCTAATAAACGATGTAGGGATTCGGCTACGGTTGCCTTGTGAGGCAGGAAGACGTTATAAAAATTGATAAGGCCGAGGAATGCTTGGAGATCTGCGTTATTTCGGGGTCTTGGGGCGTTTTTGATTGCCTTAAGTTTGCTATCGGTGGGGTGAATGCCCTGTTTATCTATTAAATATCCTAAAAATTCTACTCGATCCGTACATAGTTGACACTTGTTTTTCTTAACTTTGAGACCCGAGTCTTTAAATCTCTGAAGAACCAACCCCAGGCGCTCCCTTAGTATTTCTTGAGTCGGAGCAGCAATTAAAACATCATCAAAATAGGGGACAACGCCTTTTATCCCTTGTAATAGTCTTTCCATCAAACTTTGAAAGATTCCCGGGGCCACGCTTACTCCGAATTGGAGTCGGTTACATTTAAACACACCTCGGTGCGTAACGATCGTTTGAGCCTCTGCCGTTTTTCTGTCTACTGGCAGTTGTTGGCATGCCTGGGCTAGATCTAGTTTAGCGAAGACTTTTCTGCCCCCCAGGGAATGGAGAAGGTGTTGCACCACCGGTACCGGGTAAGCGTTTTGCTGCAGGGCGTGATTCAGGGTGGCTCAGTAGTCCCCACAAATTCTTAACAATCCATCCGGCTTGATGAGTGTCATGATTGGGGTTTCCCAGGGAGAATGGTCGGTTGGTTCTAACACCCCCTGGGCTATTAATTTATCAAGCTGCTCGTCAATCTTTGGTTCAAGGGCGAATGGGACTCGACGAGGCTTTAGGCGGATGAGAGCTATTTCGGGGTTGAGGTTAAATGATATCGGGGTCCCCTTGTACTCGCCTAGTTTGTCTGCAAAGACATCCTGGAATTCTTGGATGAGAGCCTCTTCCCAGTCGTTGCTGCTGGTTCGGTGAATGCCGGCTACTTCAATTCCAAGTGGAGCGAACCATTGGAGGCCTAACAAGCTAGGCCAATCCCTGTCGACTACAGTCAAGGGTAGAGATGTGGTACAATTTTTAAATGAGACACGGACTTGGCTGGATCCAACGACTGGAATTCAATTTCCCTGATAATCTTTGAGTATGATTCTTTGGAATCGGAGGTCTTGTCGCTGGACGGTAGGGATGAGTTGCTTGAGGGTCTTCCAAGAAACCATCGAGAGGGACGATCCTGAATCGACTTCCATCATACAAGGCTGGTTTTCGATGGCCACCTTCACCCAGATCTTCTTGGCGTCCAGTGATGTGGAGTGACCAATTGTAATAGTTTGGTGTGCCTCTTCTCGCTTCGTTGAATGATTTAGGGGTCTGTTTCTGTAGGAGTGGTTGTTCCATTGGTGGTTCAAGGGTTGTCACTTTGTAGGACGGCTTCCTGTAGATTGGCGGTAGTTAGCCCCCCTCGGGGTTTGGCTGGGTCCTTGCTTGCTTCTACAGACCCGCCCAATGTGGTCTCTTTTCCCGCACACATGGCAGAGCGCGTCGAGGAATTTGCAGTCTGATCGGGGGTGGTTTGCCCCACAACCAGCACATTGGTACTGCGATTTCTGGCGTTGGTCTCGTTCAGATGGGAGCTGGTTGACCTCTTCTTCATCGCTTTCTGATGACGATTCGAGGTCCTCGTGGTGGGCTGTTGTTGCCGGTTCTTCTAAGTGAGGTAAAACTTCACTGGCGAGTTGGCGAAGTGGAGCATGGGTGCAGCGCATTCGAGCAGCCGACTTCCTTGTTGCTTCTGCTGCAGTAGCATCAGCAATGGCATCTTTAAGGCTGATGTCACCTTTCGCCATCAGCTTACTCTGCACGCCTGGTGCATCTAGTCCCAGAACTATTCTGTCTCTCAGGGCTTCTTCAAGGTCGGCAAACCCACATAGGCCTCCTAGATTCCGGAGATCCGCTATGAAATCTGCAACGCTTTCGCCCTTCCGCTGATCTCTCTGGTAAAATTCATGCCTTCTCACGAGTGTTGGTACGGTCGGTGCATAGTGGGCCCTTAGCAGGGGTTCAAGGACGTCCCAGTCTATGGACTTCACTTCTGCCGGTTTCACTAGTGCTTTGGCCATCTTGAATACGGTTGGCCCGCAATGAGTTAGGAATACCACCCGTTTCTTTCCGGTAGTGGCATCCTTCAAATTGTTGGTCTCCAGAAACATCTGGAAGAGATCCATATATGAGTCCCAGTCTTCTTGTGCCCGGTCAAATGGAGTGGGTGGTATGACGCTGCCGGACATGGTTCTGCCATTGGTGCGTTTCAGCCACGTGCTCTGTTATCACTCTTTGTAGTGTTCAGTCAGCTCTGATGTCTCCACATCCCATCCTCATCGCCAGTGTTATGTTCTGTGCGTGGCGCAAGAAGTGGAGACAAGTCGATGAACAGTGAACTTCAACTCTTTATTTAACATGGTGCAACAGCTCTCTGAACGGCCTCAACAGCCCCCTTTTTTTAGGCACACTCTTGGGTATTTAGCCAATGAAAACACAGGAACGTTAGCTCTTTTTAACCAATGAGAAGGGCTCGTTAATAGCCAATCAGATTCTCCTGAACGGACCAATCCGATATCGCTAATCTCAGCCAATCAGAAGTGCAGGGCCAGAACCCTGCACTTTGCTTTAAGGTTTCAACAAACTTTATTCAAGCACTTTTATTAATTCACAACACCATGTATATTTTATGCTCTGGACTCTTGACATTGAATGCATGTAAACCCTGAAAAATATGTGGTAGCCCTGGGCAAAAGAAAGGCAAAAAAAATCACTCTAGGTGTAGGGATAGTGTAAAATATTAACACATGATAAATAATGGAACAATTAAAAATAATAGCACAGAGTTTTATCTCTCTCTCTCTTACACACACACACACACACAAAGCACTTAACAGAGAAGCATTTGGGAATCATCTCCTTTAAATTTCTTCAAGGCTGGAGTGGATTTCCCCACCCCCTCTGTCAGACCGCACTCCTTCTCACTCCAGCACTTTAACTCACAAAGGGAAAAGGATACTTGCAGCATCCATGGGGAATCGTTGGAGAAGCTTTTAAAAGACCTGCTTCCAAAATGCAATTCTTTTATGTTGCAAAAGTGCTCCAAGGCTCAATTCACACTCACCCCCTCTGTCAGACAGCACTCTTTCTCACTCCAGACACTTTAACTCACAAGGGGAAAGCGATACTTGCAGCATCCATGGTTTTCTTCCTTTTCCCCGGGGAGAAAGAGGACGTGGCGAACGGAAAGCTAGGAGAGCGGTCGCAAATGGGCGACCGGGTTGGGGGCGTGGCCAGCCAGGGATTGCCACCGGTTTGGCAACCCATGCCAAATAACCGCTATCGGTTCGCCTGAATAGGTGCGAACCGGTTGAATAGCATCTCTGCTCAAACCAGTTGCCCAGAGTGTTTATTTCCATGACCCGGTTCAGAAAATAGACCAATATATTTTTTCCCTAAAAGTACTAATAGCTAAACATGAAGCATATGTAATTGGTCTAGTGGTTCCTACTGTTTGCAAAATATTGGAAAAAACAATAGAAAGAGGGAGTGAGAGAAACAGGTTTACAGGAAATGAAGCCATCCGGTTGTTTTGGACTAGGCTTCCAGAATACCTAACTACCCTCCTACTACTGCTTTTATTGCAGTTTGCAGTAGAACAATGAAGTTTCATGGAAATAAGAATGAAATGAAAAGAAATGAAAAATAAAATATAGTATCCACAATACGTTCTGGGACAGGCAATAGAGAAGGCTACAGATTAGTCCTTTGAAAATGGAGAAAATGTAGATATCTGAAGCAGTGGAACTGCAGGGGTAACAAAGGTGCTTTTTCTTTTTTCCCCAAGAGGAAACTAGAGCTGAAGAAGCTTCTTGGATGAGAAGAGAAAAACAAGAAAGTCCAATTGGCTCTTGAAAAAAAAACGCCTTCAGGACAACCATGACCTGGATGACTGAGAATTGTCATAGGCATGCAGGAGTGACAGTTACAGCTAGGACTATACCAAAAAGATGGAACTCAAGACAGTGAAGGGCTGGCTTTGGGGAGGAAAAAGGACAGATAATTTGCTTGGGAGCTTGATAGGAAATCAGCTAAGGGAAACAAGGAGGCTCAGTCATCCTATGATTAGAACAAAAGAAGGCCTCTGATTTGAGGTTCCTAATATTTTTGTAGCACTGCTTATTCATGGATAGAAATGCTACTGTAGAATTTGCCTGCCATGGAGTAGTCAAAAACAGAGGCTTTCTGTCCATTAAAACAGAGGGCAAACCTAATGTCTCTATAGATTTTATCTCCAGAGTATGAGTGCCATAAGGTAGAATCACTTCTTAGCATCTTCTATATGGGAAGAGAGCTCCATCTGACAAGGGGCAGTCCCCAAATTGCACCTGTGGTCAGATTAGTATATGCTAAGACACAATTCTAGATAAATCCTATTTTGCTGTTTGACCTTCTTTTAAAGCCTCACTTTGAATTTGACTCTCCCATAATTACAGCTCATCACTTTATCACTGTAATTGAACTGTCCTGTGTCACCTTTCCTTTTCCTCCACATCACCTGCCAGGATATAACCATTTATCTGTCTGGAGCTTGAAGGAAAAGAGAAGGAGGTTTTCTTAGCTGGAAGAGTCACACAGCACAGGTGAATGTTTAGTTGCTAGGTGAATGACTTGGCTCCCAACATATAGTTGGCAGTTATTATAATTATCACACATCCTTTATTTTCCTGGACTTAATTCAACTTTTAGCCAAGGTGGCCAAGACAAAAGTATGACACAATTTCTCCAATAGTTGTTATCATCCAGCACATCTGAATATGCTGCTTTAAAGCCAAATAAAAAAGAAATAAATGTCCCGTCTTGGCTTAAAAGCTTGAATCAAGGCCAGGCCATATCATTTGGCAGATAGAAAACTGACTGACATTAATTTAGACTATAATGAAAAGGAAACCAATGGTTAATTGCTTAAGCTATTAACTCTTTTCTAAGGCTAAGGAACAATTTGAATTTCACATATCAAGAAACAATAGGACAGGGATGGTAGGCACATTGGTGCACTTATGCATGCCCCCGACAGACCTCTTAGGAAAGGGGTGAGGTCAATAGTAGACAGTCCAAGGTTAACGTTTTTGGGGTTTGGGGAAGAAACCACAGAGTCAAGTAGAGTATTCCAGACATTGACTACTCTGTTGCTGAAGTCGTATTTCCTGCAATCAAGTTTGGTGCGGTTAACCTTGAGTTTGTATTTATTGTGTGCTCTTGTGTTGTTATGGTTGAAGCTGAAGTATTCATTGACAGGTAAGTCATTGCAATATATGATTTTATATACCATACTTAGATCAGACCGAAGACAGCATAATTCAAGGTTTTCTAGGTCTAGAATTTCAAGTCTGATGGCATAAGGCATTCTACAACGAGTAGAGGAGTGGAGAACTCTTCCTGTGAAATATTTCTGAACTTTCTCAACTGTGTTAATATCAGATATGTAATGTGGGTTCCAGACTGATGAGCTGTATTTGAGTCTAGCAAATGTTTTGTATGCTCTAGTTAGTAGTGTGATATTACCAGAGAAAAGGCTACGTAGGATTAGGTTAACAACTCTTAATGTCTTTTTGGCTATGTAGTTATAGTGGGCTCTAGCACTTAGATCATTAGAGATGAGTATTCCAAGGTCCTTTACAGAGCTTGGATCATCAATAAGGTCTTGATTATTCAGCTTGTATTTTATTTTCTGATTTTTTTTGTCAATATGTAAGACAGACCATTTATTTGTTGAGATTTGAAGTTGCCATTTGTTTGACCATTCTGATACATAGTCAAGATCTTTTTGAAAGGTAGAAGTATTGTCTGTGGTATTGAACAGCTTTACATCATCAGCGAAGAGAACACAGTTGCTCTTAATATGATCACAGAGATCATTTATGTAGAGTATGAAGAGAGTTAGTCCTAGAACACTGCCTTGGGGGACACCACTATTGACAGGTACAGAATTTGATAGGAGACTCCCAATTTTGACCATTTGTTGTCTGTTTGACAGGAATGCTTCCATCCAGTTATTATTATCCATTGTATTATTAGTATGATTCTAGAACACACTAAACTATCTTAGCGTGACTCAGCCTATCCAACCAGTCTGCTTGTTTCATGTGGTAGCTTGAGTCCTACTCAGAAATGTCCTACCTGTGTGTGTGAGACTCACATGCAAAGCACATTTTCTCATTGATTAATGTTAGATAAGGGTCAACAGAATTCAAGATAAATTATACTAAATCCATTTATAGCTATGTAGAAACTATAAAGTGGTCTCTATGGCCCACTGATGGAAAAGTGTTTCCTGATCATAGAACCCAGCATCTTTGAACAGCTGCTGGAACTGGAGCTCAGAGCTACACACTGCCAAAATGGATCTATTAGATTCATTCTTGCAAGTTTCTGACAATGCTATTGAAAGATACTACAATACTACATCATTCATTTAGGAACTCACTACTGAAACTTTAAATGGCAGCTTGTTGCTGGCTGTTCTCACAATCTTCTCTGGCTCTTACATTAGACAGAGAAATGCAATCTGTTTTAGTGGCAAATGATGGCAAGTAGGAACAGGAGTCACTGGCAGTTTCTCCTGAGCCCATTGGCATTCTTCTCTGCTAAAAGACACACTATTGTGTGTCATAGGTGTTGACTTAAAACTAGCATTTCAGGGGTAATGGAGAGTGCTATTGACTAAAATATAGTATTGTATAATAAAATAGCAATATAATCAGTTCCTGTATATAAAATAGACAATCTGTATCCCATTGGATGATCCTTTCATAGATATTTTCTTACCATATTCCTCAATGCCTTCAACAAGGACAGAACTACCTTCATTGGAAAAGTTGGGATTCAATTTTTTTTTACTACCGGTTCTGTGGGCATGGCTTGGTGGGTGTGGTAATGGAAGGATACTGTAAAATCTCCAGACAGAGGTGGTATCTGCCGGTTCTCTGAACTATTCAAAATTTCCGCTATCAGTTCTCCAGAACTGGTCAGAATCTGCCGAATACCACCTCCGATTCAGGAATATATTGCCTTGAAAATACCCTTACTGAACTATATAGCACAGCACAGGAATTTTTTATGATATTTTGTATTATTTCATAAACTGTTTTATGATGATTCTTATGTCATAAAATGTTTTATAAAATTTGCTAAATTTTAATTCCACAGGAGTCATGGATCCTGGATTTTGTAAATTAACCCCTTTGAGATACCTTGGTTCAAAAACTGTTGCTCTGTGGAGACACCCTTTTGCTTATGGATTGCAGGGTAACCCATTTTGTAACAAAATACATTAGACACACTGATGTAAATTAAAAGTGTATAAATTAACTTTATGATGTAAATCAACTGAAGATTTTGTTTGGATTATAATAGTCCCAACAATTGGTAGGATGATAGCAATAGCAATAGTACTTAGCCTAAATATTACCACACTGTTTTACAGCACTTTCTGAATGATTCACAGTCAGCATGTTGCCCCCAACAATCTGGCTCCTCATTTTACTGACCTCGGAAGGATGGCTGGCTGAGTTAACTTTGAACCCATCAGGATCCAACTCCAGTCAGTGGGCAGAGTTAGCCTGCAATAACACTGCTTTTTTTATTATTATTATTTTTTTAGATAAACATACACAAACACAATATAAAAACATCAAGCCATGTTCCATTTATGTACATACAGTGTGTCGGTTGGTTTATAAATTGTTTGGTGCATCCACTTCATAGTCATCACTTACAATTACTTGCATATGTTCTCATATTATCTATCAAATATTCCTCAATACATTAATATCATTGTTAATCAATCATTTGACTATACTATTATTATGCAAGATAATCCATATTTTAATTTATTTATTTTATGACAATTCATATTATCATCTCAAATCTATCCCATAATTATATCATGATTGTAATAAAGATAATACATCTTTATATATTCTTTATATTCTAAAATTCTATATATTTCATTACCATATTTTATTGTCTAACCATTGATAAAATAAACCCCAAATCTTATAAAATTGTTCATCTTCTTGTTCTCTGATTTCAAATGACAATCTACTCATATCAGCACATTCCATTAATAACTTCCTCCTGCGTTGGTATTTTGTCATTTTTCCATTTTTTAGCAAATACAATCCTAGCCGCTGTTAATACATTTACAATCAAATATTTCAATTCCTTACTGTATATTTCAGGTAAAAATCCCAAAAAATATCTCTGGTTTCAAGTCTATGTGTTTTTTTGTCATTTTTTCCAACCATGTGTGGATTTTAGTCCAATATCTTTTAGCATCCATACACGTCCACCACATATGATAATATGAGCCAGGTATCTGATGACATTTCCAACATTTTTCAGATTTGTTTTTTTAACATTCTTGCTATTCTTGTTGGGAAGTAAGTGCCACCTGTAAAACATCTTATACAAATTTTCTTTATATAGTGCTTTCTAACCACTGTGCTACCAAGCTCAATAGCACTTGAACATGTAAAATAATAGTCCCCAAAAATATTTAAAAATCACTTAAATTAAAAAGAGGAAATAAGGCCCACTTTTTCAAAATCAAGCAGACTGCGGAGAGATTTATGACACTCAGCCCTTTCAATCTCCTAGAGATTACTTTAAAAGGCCCTGTGCCAGTCGCATAGCTAACATCTATATGCTATTCTGAACTGGAGAAAAAGAGATTGTATTTGCCATTTGACAAATAACTATTTTTTGAGTGAGAGACAGAGAAGAAATCTATGCAGTACTAGGCACTGCTCTGAAAGAAAATGTGCAAAGTCAGAATTGAGCATTGATTGCAGCCTAAACAAATATCCAGAAAAAGTTAAGAATTGTGTCAAAGCAGACCCCATTAAATTAAATAGCTATGGAGAGGACTGACCAGCAAGTCTCACAAATTACATCCTGGCCACTGATTTGTAAAGGTTATGAGGAGAATGAGCACAGTCTCCTGCTGCAATCCTCTGTTTACCAACCTCAAGATGGCAGTGCTGTAAAACAGCTGCACTTTCTACCAGAACACTTACATAATCTTGTTTTTACAGCAAGGAGGTCATTTGAAAGCTAAGATCACAAAATGCTAATTTGTCCAATGACTTTCAGCTTCTACTCTCACCTCGCCAGTTTTTGGCAAGATGCCTTCTTTATGTCTGGATGGAGACTTCTCAAGGAAAGGGGATGTGCTGATATGCTGCCGAGGAAGGCTTGCAGATGGGGGAAAATAGCTCGGATTAAAGTTTTGGGTTTGTTTCAAGTTATGCCTTCCTTAGAACTGTTTCTTTTAGTTTCTTGTTCTGGACCACAATGACATGGGAATGCTTGGACAAAACATCATTGTAATTTCAGTGGAGATTTCTGACCCAGAACCCTCTTGCATGTTTTTTTTTTCCCCATTGGGAATTCTATCAGGGGAGTATGAATCAAAAGCACACTTTCTGCCCCCTGAAGAAAAGACATTCTACAGAAACATCCAGTTGCCCTTGCATACAGTATAACTCATGCTGAAATAAGATGGATGAAGGTTTATATGCACATCATCTGTTTATTTTAATGATTTCTAATGAGTTATGACATATATGCTGGACAGTTTATTTTTAGAAGAGAAGCCCATGACAACTGCAACAGTTCTTCCTGGCTAGGAAAAAGATGACTGTTGTATAAGTATTTTCAAAGTCTAGTGCAGAGGTGGTATTCAGCAGGTTCTGAACAATTCTGGAGAACCGGTAGTAGAAATCTTGAGTAGTTCGGCGAACCAGCAAATACCACCTCTGACTGGCCCCACCCCCATCTATTGTCTTCCTTCTGAGTCCCAGCTGATTGGTTGGGTCTTCTTTTGTTGCCCTGCACAGGAGAACGGAGCTGGAAAGCAGGTTAGCGGGGTGGGGAAGGAATGGGGTTTTGCAGTATGCTTCCCCTAGATTGGAGTAGAAATAGAAATCTCCCCCCTGTCACACCCATCAAACCATACCCACCAGTGTATCGGTTGGTTTACCACTCCCTTTTGTGCATCCATTTCTTAGTCATCAGAATAATTATATTACATAATAACTCACATTATCAATCATCAATAAAATATCCCAATATCATTAGTAAACAATCATTTGACTATAATTTTACTAATTCATACTTAAGCGAGATAACTATAATTAGGTTAAATTATTTTATGACAAATCATGAAATCATATCAAATCTATCATAATAAAATATTCTTAAAAATTATCAAAACTAAGAAAAATTATATATTCATTATTTCCTAAATTTCTAAATATTGTATTATCTAATATTGTATTATCTAACCATTGATAAAAAAGATCCCAAACTTCATAAAATTGTTTATCTTCTTGTTCTCTAATTTCAAATGTCAATCTACTCATTTCAGCACATTCCAATATTTTCTTAATAATTTCTTCCTCTATTGGTATTTTCTCACTCTTCCAATGTTTAGCAAATACAATCCTAGCTGCTGTTAATACATTTACAATCAAATATTTTAAATTTTTATTATATATATCAGATACGATTCCCAATAAAAAAATCTCTGGTTTCAAATCTATGTGTTTCTTTATCATTTTTTCCAGCCATATGCGAATTCTAGTCCAATATTTCCTGGCCTCCTCACAAGTCCACCACATATGGTAATATGAGCCAGGTATCTGATGACATTTCCAGCACTTTTCAGATTTATTCTTGAACATTCTTGCTATTCTTGTCAGGGGAAAGTGCCACCTGTAAAACATCTTATACAAATTTTCTTTATATGCTGTTGACATTGTCATTTTATAATTTTGTGACCACAGTTTTTGCCATTTCTCTAAATCAATCCCATATCCCAAATTCTTCCCCCAAGCAATCATTGTTTCTTTAACTTGTTCTTCCTCTAATTTAATTTCCAACAAATAACTATATCATTTTTTAATCACTTTTTCATCAGTACCTGTCAAAATCCTATCTAAGTCAGTCAATTTATCATAAAATCCTTCTGTTTTAGAATCTTTAAGATACCTTGCATGTATTTGCGCATATGAAAACCAATTCATCTTTATATCTTGTTCTTCTAAATTTTGCATCGTTTTAAGTTCACCCTTTTCATCCAATATTTCCTCATATCTAACTGTTTGTTCCTTCTTATAAGTTATAGGATACGAAAAAACTTCAATAGTTGATAACTAAACTGGAATTTTCAAATAACATTGTTTCTTAATTTTCTCCCAATTCAACCATAACGATTCCCGTATATAATGCCTTCTGAAATAACCCTGTGATTTAGTTCCCTTATATCATAAAAAAGCATGCCAACCCAATAATAAATCATGATCTTCTAATGTCAACAATCTAGTCTTTCTTAACGTTATCCATTCTTTAACCCACATTAAGTTTGCAGCTTGATAATACAACTCCCAATTAGGAAGGCCAAATCCTCCTCTAATTCTAGCATCCTGTAAAAGTTTTAATTTTATTCTCGCTTTCTTGCCTTGCCATATATACTTCAACACAATTTTATTTAGTTCTTCGAAATAATCCTTACTTAACCTAATTGGTATTGTTTGAAACAAATATAAAATTCTGGGTAAAATATTCATCTTGATTGTTGAAATTCTACCTATCAATGACAATTGTAGGTTTTCCCATTTTTTCAGGTCGGATGCTATCTGCTGTTTAAGCTTAATATAATTATTCTCTTTCAATGTAGTACACCTTGACGTCAAATATATCCCCAAATGTTTAACTTTATTTGTAACTTGAATTTTCAATAAATCTGCCAGCTCTTCTCTTTGCCTTAATAACATGTTCTTTGTCAAAATCTTTGTTTTGTCTTTATTTATTTTTAAACCAGCCATCTCACCATACGTCTCTATCTTTTCCAATAGTTTTAAAGCTGTCTCTAAGGGATCTTCCAAAATAAAGACCAAGTCATCCGCAAAGGCTTGCAATTTGAATTCCTCTTTCTTGACTTTCATTCCTTTATTTTTTTATTTTTTTTATGTCATGTGTTATGTCTTATATGTTTTTTGTCTGTTGTTAAAATCAATAAAACTTTTACAAAAAAACAAACAAACCATACCCACCAAACCATACCATGCCCACCAAGCCATGGCCACAGAATTGGTAGTAATTTTTTTTGAATCCCACCACTGGTCTTGTCGCATTAGGTAAAGTACAGGTAGTCCTCAAAATATGACCTTTATGGCGCCTGCCCATTATGGCCACATGGTGTGACAGCTGTTGTGAAGTATCTCACTTAATTATCCTTCTTTCCCTACTCTTCCCAATGCAGTTGTAAAATGAATGTGTAGGTTGTTAAGTAGTGCATGGAGTACTTCAGTGTGGTGGAGGCCTTTGGAAGCTTAGTACAGGTCCGTGCCCACCTGCTCCGCCCCTCCTAAGCCTCCCCCATTCACCAGGATACCCTGTGATCTGCTTTTCACTCATTGGCTCCCCACAGGCTTCATCCCACTTCCACCAAGATGGCCTCCCCAGACCTTAGGCATGATTCCCACTCCATTATGCCAAACACCCTCTTTCTCAAATAGTTTTAGCAGAGCTCCAAGACCTAGAAGGGGTCATAATATTTACAGCTATCGGAATACAATTTGGCTGCTGGAAACATGGTGACTGTTTCTGGAATTACGCCATGTGACCCTGGAGATTTCCAAAAAGTTGTACACCCATTCATTAGTGAAGCAGAATGCATCATTTTGTCCCTCAGCCACATGGCGTGATTCCAGAAGTGACCGCCATGTTTCCAATCTCTAAATTACTAGTACTGCTGCCACTAGTACTGCTGCCACTTTCAGGAATGAGCCATGCAGCCAAGGACAACCACTCTGTTTTGCTGTCTTAACATGTCATCCAGATCACGGTTGTCCCAAAGGTGTTTTTTCAAGAGGCAACTGGACTTTCTGGTTTTTCTTTGAAGACGTTTCGTTTCTCATCCAAGAAGCTTCTTCAGCTCTGACTGGATGGTGGGGAATGGAAGGATTTATATTCCTTGCAGACAACTGATCATTTGCACCCTTTTAGCAAGTTGTTAAGGTTTGTCTGAGAAAAACCAGGAGGTTTATCTCTGTCATCATTGGTGCAAAGGAGTATGGAGCCTTCTTGGAATTGTTGAAATCTACTGTGTTGTAGACTGGAGATACATGATGTCTATCCCCTCCTCTGTTGAGAGAGAGCTGTTCAATTTTGAAATAGATGACCTCTTTGACCACTCTTTTAAACCAGCGGTCCTTTCTGTCCAAAATATGAACTCTGTTGTCTTCAAAAGAATGACCTTTGTCCTTTAAATGCAGATGGACTGCTGAATCTAGTCCTGATGGGTTTGTTCTCCCATGTTGTGTCATGCAGTGGTCCCCAACCTTTTTTGTACCAGGGACCAGTTTCACACAGAAACACTTTTTCAAGGACCGGTTAGGGTTTTTTATTTATTTATTTATTTATTTATAAATTATTATTATTTATTTATTTATATTTTTTATTTTATTTACTATTACACTATCAACTCACCAAAATTAACCAATGTTGGAGGATTACTAAAAATGTGTATAAATGCAAGACTAGACTCCAATAAAGTCATCATGATTCAGTTGATCATGATCAAACAAAAATATATGTTTGGCAACAAATATGTTTTCTCCAAAAGCGTTTTGTAAGGTAGTAATCTGCAATTCAGATTTTACATTTAGGATGGGTTTGATCTCCCATATGGTCTTCAGCTTTCCACAATCTCAACAATTGTAAGGTGTGTGGGGAATTCAGAGAGTCCAAGTCCACACATTTTAAAGATTTGTCATATATATATAGTAGGGATTGCACTAAACATATGTAAGTGCAAAGAAACCCTTTGCCTATCCAGTGTTTCAACTCTAGCAATTTTAAGATTATGTGGACTTCAACTCCCAAAATTACCCAGACAGCATTCCGGACTTTTTAAAATTGAGAAACACTGCTCTTCACTTTAAAAATGTTAAACAGATAGCTACATTTTCCCACTCATCCCCACACATTTCCCTTCTTCCAAAATATCTACAGCCCAAATATTTTGTCTTCACCCATTCTAGTGGGATTTGGATGCCACAAAATGGATGCTGGTAGACCGCCATTCTTCTTGGTTCATTTGATCATGATATGGAAACAATATTCCACTCATTGAAAAGCTAGTTATGACTTAATTTAATTATAATCAAAGTTGGATTAGATTTAATAATTATGGTTAATACAGGCATGATATTCCCCTCTGAAAAAAAAATCGGGACTGGCCAAAAGAGACCCCACGCTGCGTGCCAAGAAATCACACACACACACAACACCAATGCTACATACGCTTCCTTTCCAGCTGGGCAGGTATGGATCAGCTCCAGAGCTGGGCAGCCGCTTCCCTGGTGGTGGGGCCGAGGCTGCCGCCCGGGGAGTGCCTGCTGCTTTCCCTCACCAGGGCCAGGTGGTGGTGTGTTGCCCTGCATCGTGTGGACCCTGTCTGGCAGCACGCTTCTCGGCACGAGGCAGCTGGGTTGCCCAAGGAGCCCGGCCAGCCAGGCGAGGGGAAGGCAGCGAGGGCCCTGCTGGGCTGGGGTGGATAACCCACTAGGCAAGGGGCCGGGGAAGCCTGTGGGTGGAGGACCAAGCGTGCTGGGAGGCAGAGATTTGGCCGAGGCTGTCAGACAGAGAGACGGCTGGTCTGTGGCTGCCCAGCTCCCTTTCCCTGCCGCTCACCTGAGTAACCTGTAGCCGCGTGTTGGTAAGATGTGTCGGAACAAGATGGCGCCAAAGCAAAGTAGGCGGCCCGGTCCCAAATGATCCATGGACTGGTACTGGTCCGTGGACCGGTGGTTGGGGACCCCTGGTGTCATGCATTTATGAAGTGGTTGTTTTGTTTCCCTAAAGTACAGATCTGCACATGGTTCACTGCATTGTACTGTACATATCACATTGCTCGGTTTGTGTCTTGGTGTAGTCCTTAGGGGGACAAGCTTCTGCCTTTCTGTATTCTTGGGTTTAAAGTGTGCACATACGTTGTGTTGGCTGAAGATCCTTCTGAGCTTTTCCGATATTCCTGCAATGTATAGAATGACAGTGTTGCTTCATTTATTGTTCTCTTTGTTGTCTGTTATGGACGGGATCCTTTAACATCTTTTTTGAAATTTGATGAAGGCCCACTTGGGATAGCCACAAATTCTGAGGGCTTCCTTGATGTGTTTTCATTCTTTTTCTTTCCCATCTTTGCTGGTAGACTGGCTTTCAGCTCAGTGGTGTAGGGTTCTGATGACTCTCATTTTGTGCTCCAGTGTGTAATGGGAATCAAAATGTAAATATTGATCTGTGTCTGTTATGTTCTGCGCATGGGTGCAAGGAGTGGAGACGAGGCAGTGAACAGTGAACTTCAACTCTTTATTAAGCATACTGAACAGAGCAATCACCTAGGGTAGCAGCAGCCCTTTTATAGGGTTGGCTGCTGTCCTATTAGCCAATGAAAACATGGAAGTGTTAAACCCTTGAACCAATGAGAGTTGGCCTGTTAACAGCCAATCAGAGGTCCCGGAAAGGACCAATCCGATGTCGCTATTATCAGCCAATCAGAAGTGCAGGATTAGAACCCTGCTTTTTACTTAAGGTTGTTAAAACTTTATTAAATGCCTTTATTAGTTCATAACACCCCTCCCCCTTAGGTTCCATTTGAGGGGTGCAGTAACATAATCGCGTAGATATGCCGGTCGTTTCAATTGCCTATTAGATTTGCGCTGTCCCACCAGTTCCTGTCTGTAGTCTGGTTCCGGTGGAACATTTTTTGATTCATCTGGTATAGGCGGTTCCGCATTCCCACAGGATGATTCGGCGCCGCTAATTCTGTCATTGTTGTCCTCCAGTTCCTGCGGGCTCGCCTCCGTTGAGGTATTTCTCTGTGGTGAGATACCACCCCTTCCTGATTCTTCTTCATTGAACGCACCTGGCTGTTGACTTTCTTCGATTCCGTCATCCAGCATCTCGAATTCGGTTCCCTCGACATCCCCTCCCCCCTCAGTTTGAGAGTCACAGGAGTCGCGGGAACTGGGTTGCAATCTAGAGCGAAGCTGATCAATATGGCATTTCCATATCTTTCCGTCCAATGTTTGCATGCGGTACGATCTGGGCCCGGTGGTTTGGGTTATGGTTGCTTCGACCCATAATGGTTCGCCAGAAAGGTTTTTAGCAAAGACTAAGTCGCCTACCTTGAACTCACGGCATTTTCCGCTAGATCCACAGGGTTTCTCTGGCGCGTAGGACAGGTGGAGATGGTTGAGGTGGGAACGGAGCTTGCATCCCATCAACAATTCATCTGGAGTCTTGTTGGTGACGCTGTGCGGGGTGATGTGTTAGAGTAGGAGTATTCTGTTTAGTTTGTCATCAATGTCCCCATAGTCCATCTTGTGGAGAGTTTTTTTAACAAATTGGACCATGCGCTCGGCCCTGCTATTGGCCGCAGGATGTGCCAGCGAGGTTAGCGCATGGCGGATACCCCGGTCCGCTAAGTATTGTTCAAACACCAGGGCAGTGAACTGGGGTCCGTTGTCAGAGACTAGAACATCTGGCAGTCCATGTGTTGCGAATAGTTTGTTTAATTTGCAGATGACTGAATCGGTTGTAGTAGTCTTCATCTTGTGGATTTCGAGCCAGTTGGAATAGGCATCCACTGTTAGAAGGAATGTATGTCCCTTAGTAGGTCCTGCAAAGTCAATGTGGATGCGGGACCACAGCCCCCGGGGGGTTTCCCACTCCATTGGAGTTGCTTTAGGTGGGGTACTGCTGACTTCTTGGCACTTTAGACAAGTCTTCACCCAGGCTTCGATTTGCTTATCGATGCCCGGCCACCACGCATAGCTTCGTGCGAGCTCTTTCATATGCACTATGCCGGGGTGACCGTCATGCAATGCTCTCAAAACTGCTCGTTGTAACCACTCTGGGACGACGACTCTGTCTCCCCATAGGATGCAGCC
The DNA here is from genome assembly GCA_033807585.1 of Hydrophis major. Lineage (NCBI taxonomy): Eukaryota > Metazoa > Chordata > Lepidosauria > Squamata > Elapidae > Hydrophis > Hydrophis major. Next base: position 381,700,165 of record CM066328.1, read on the forward strand.
TTTCTGCGAGAAAAGTTCTGTTTGCCAGTTCCTGAAAGGGGTCAAGTCATCAGGGGTTTGTTCTACTGGCCATCCTCGTTCGACCCAGCTGAGAACTTGCGCCAGGACAGGATCTCGTTTTGTTTCGATAGTGATGTCTGAGGCTGTTAGCGGCGGTGAATGTAGTGTTTCAATCTGGAGTGTCGTGAGGGTTGGAGCTGGGTCGTCGATGGTTTCTGGAAGTGGGGCACAGCTCAATGCATCAGTGTGGGGAATGGCTTTCCCCGGGCGGTGTTGCAATTTATAATTGTACGCAGCTAAGCACTCTGACCAATGAGTCATTCTAGGTGACAATATATAGGGGGTTGGCTTGTCTCCCGCTATAATCCCCAGCAAAGGCTTGTGATCGGTAATAATAGTAAAAGCTCGTCCATACACATATTCATGAAACTGTTTCACAGCAGATACAACAGCAAGAGCCTCTTTGTCAATTTGGCTATAGTTGTGTTCAGCTCTCAATAAGGTCCTTGAAAAATAGGTAATAGGGGCTTCTCTACCATTTGGTAACACATGACTTAAAATGGCTCCTACTCCAAATGGTGAGGCGTCACATGTTATGGTTAAAGGCAAAGTCTCATTATACTGCATTAAAACAGCATCAGAAGTTAGTAAGTTTTTCACTTGTCAGAATGCGTGCTCCTCTCGGCGTCCCCAGACCCAGGTGGCTTTTTTGTCGAGAAGTCTATGTAGGGGCTCAGCTATGGTCGCCTTCTGGGGCAGGAAGATGTTGTAAAAGTTAATGAGCCCCAGGAAAGCTTGGAGATCTGTCCTATTCTTGGGTCTTGGGGCATTTTTGATTGCTCTTAGTTTGCTATTAGTGGGGCGAATGCCTTGCTTATCGATTTGGTACCCCAGGAACTCTACTTTATCTGTACACAGTTGACATTTATTTTTTTTAACCTTTAGGCCGGAGTCTTTAAATTTCTACAGAACCATTTTAAGACGCCTCTCTAGTACTTCTCTATTCAGGGCTGCAATTAAAACGTCGTCAAAATATGGCACGACCCCCTTGATCCCTTGCAAAAGTCTCTCCATCAGACTTTGAAAAATCCCTGGGGCCACGCTCACTCCGAATTGGAGTCGGTTGCATTTAAAAGCGCCACAGTGCGTAACGATTGTCTGTGCTTCCGCGGTTTTTTAATCTACAGGCAGTTGTTGGTATGCCTGTTCTAAATCCAATTTAGCGAAGACTTTTCTGCCCCCCAGGGAATGGAGAAGGTGTTGAACCACTGGCACCGGGTAAGCGTTCTGTTGAAGGGCGTGATTGAGGGTGGCCCGGTAGTCCCCACAAATCCTTAACGATCCATCCGGTTTGATGGTTGTTATGATTGGGGTTTCCCAACGGGCGTGGTCAGTTGGTTCTAAAACACCCTGGGCTATTAATTTATCGAGCTGCTCGTCGATCTTTGGTTTTAGGGCAAAAGGTACCCGACGAGGCTTAAGGCGGATGGGGACTACTTCAGGGTTAAGGTTAAATGATATCGGGGGCCTAGCATGTCTGCAAAGACGTCCTGGAATTCCTGGACGAGGGCCTCCTCCCAGTCGTCACTTCTGGTTTGGTGAATGCCGGCTACCTTGATCCCGAGTGGGGCGAACCATTGAAGGCCTAATAAACTAGACCGGTCGCGGTCGACGAAGGTCAGCGGTAACGACACAGTACGATTTCTGAATGATACTTTGACTTGGCTGGAGCCGATGACCAGAATTTGGTTCCCCTCTTTGAATATAATTCTTTTCTGAGGTCTGAGGTCTGAGGTCTTGACGCCGGATGGCAGGGATTAACTGTTTAAGGGTCTTCCAGGAAACCATCGAGAGAGAGAACCCTGAGTCGACTTCCATCACGCAAGGTTGGTTCTCGATGGCGACCCTCACTCGGATCTTCTTTGCATCTAACGATGAAGCGTCCTTTATTAGTTCATAACAGTGTCACTGGGTTTTCTGTAAACTTCAATGTTAAAGCTTCTGTCTTCCTTAATGTGTACTGCACAATCCAGGAAGGCTAGACTATTTTCCTTAACATCTTCCTGTGTGAATTTGATATATCTGTCCACAGAAATCATAGAAATTGGAAACATTCACCAAACATATCAACTCTGTTGTCAGAAAGTCCAGTTGCCTCTTGAAAAAGCACCTTTGGGATTGTCTTAACATGCTTTGAACAGAAGCTTTTTTCTGTCCCAAATGGGTGGGACAAAATGGCAGAAGCTTCTGGATTGATTCCATGAAGCTCAGGGACAAACCACTCCATCTTGTTGCCTTAATGAGGTGCACACAGTGCTGTAAAAGCTTTCTGCAAGTGGGCAGGACAAAATTGTGGCTGCTTTTTGGTCACCCACCACATGGCCCAGGGATAAATTATTCTGTTTTGCTGCTTTAATGAGATCTTTACAGTGCTGCAAAAGCTTCTGACGGCTGCAGAAAGCTTCTGCAGCACTGTGCAGACTGGCTGCAAGGTAGCAAAGGCAGCAAAATGGAGCAGCTTGTCCCACGGCTGCCAGTTTTCTTCACCCACAAGCTGGTGGGACAAAAAGACGGTAGCTACCAAATTGCCTTCTTATGGCTCAGGGATGCATGGCCTGCCGTTCTTCTGCAGCATGAGCTCTGGAGATCTTCGATTGGTAAATGTGGGATGGATGACGGACATGGGAAGGGGTGTAGGCTAAAGTGCTGCTAGGTCCCAGCAGAGTGGGATAGGGGAGAGGGAGCCTGGCAGTTGCTGCATCATCCTTGGTGAATGACTTTAGGGGCACTGCAGTGGCTATAATTTTGAAAAGGGGTCAAATGTAGCTTTTGGGGAGTCTGACATAACTTTGAATGGCCATTAGGTGACTGTTCGTATCGTGAGGACTATACCTGTATGTGTTCTCAAAAACATCCATGTAATTTTCTGGGTAAATATTTAAACAATGGCTTTTCAAAAATCTTTTCTTCAATATATCCTGGTCTGGCTCACAGCTCTGGGATTTTCCTGATGCCAACTTTGTCTGTGTCTGCATAACCTTTTCTGAGGTTAGCCAGGTTTGCTACTTGCTGATGGCATCTCACAGCAGCTTCAATTGCATTAATTTATCTTTTGCCTTTGTTCTATCTTTAACAGTGAGGGTCTCAGAATAATTTACCTGTGACTAGCCGTGACTAGCCATGGAGGCATTCCAAAACTTACCACAAAAGTGACATAAAATACAGCAAACAAATTAAACAAAAGCGACCTTCAACTTTTTTCAATAAATATTCAACATCTAAATTTTTTTAAATGCCAAGTCAACACTCAAAAAATAAATATTTGTATTATCAGTACATTATTTTCCAAATTTGAATGTAACATATAGTAAATTGTCAAATATGAATATCTATATATTTCTCTCTATATATATAAAAACTTTAATCTTAACTCTAATCATAATATTTCTCTAGTCAGATCAGATTTGATCTTCAAATGCCAAAGCAAAAGTTGATTTTTCCCCTTAACTTATAAGCAATCAAACAGTGGTCTCTAAGTCACAAGAAATTTATTCAAGTTATTGTCTCTTTAAGAAAAACGGTCAATTTCACTATCTCATCTAGCTCCATTAGTTTCAAAACCCACTCTTCCATTAGACGTATTGTATATACTCCTTTTTCCAATGTATACATATGCAAACTTTGCAGCTGATGTTATATATTAAAAAATGTCCCATGTTTCATCTGCCATTCCTAAAAGAAAAACTTTTTTCCTTTATAACAATAATTTCATTGATCAATTTTAATTAAATTTCAATTAAATTAAAAGTAACTTTTGTCTTGATGTTGTCTATTTCCTTGAACTACTTACTCCCTTGGCACATCGTTGAAAGGTCAAATACAGATTTTGACTTGAAAAAAATGTTTTGTGTATACCTGGTTTACAGGAACAACAATTAAACAGCTTAGTACTATTGAGGTTGAAAACAATTTCAGGTAACCAAGTTTTTTTTTAAAAATACCTTGGCTCTTTTTACTTTCTGAAAAATATTTTCAAATACTGAAATAGCATATACTATTTATCCAAGACCAAACTGTTGATTTTAAAGTTCTACAGATTGGACATGTTATCATTTTTCTTAATATCTTGGACCACTGCAAATACTATAAGGTAGATTTAATAATTTATTTAGTCTCTTCTCTTCCAGTTCTCTTTCTATGTGTTAGTATTTGAGAATGCAGGATACAGATTGTTCTTGTTGCATGTAATATGAGCCTCTTCCTATATTTTAAAATAGAATTTGTCATTGAAAAAGCTCAATGAATTCTCATTTTATTCTAAAACATAAGCACAAATATTTTTGCAACTATTTTTGCAATTTAAAGAATTCCAATAAATATATAAATAAATGAAAAAAAAATTGTAGAAACACTGTCATTTGCTAAGTCATCAGCATGCTGGTCACCATTATATTGTTTTTTGTTGTCGTTCTACCCTGTCCTTTCAGTCTTGAATAGACTTTCATTCCTAAAAACCAGAAAATGCAGTAGAACAGAACAGAACAGAAAGGACCTTGGAGGTCTTCTACTCCAACATCCTGCACAAACAGGAGACTATACAATTTTGGACAAAGGGCTGTCCAATTTCTTCTTAAAAATGTTCACTGATGGAATACCCACAAGTTCTGAATGCTAGTTCCATAAATTAATTTTTCCCACCAGAGGTTGTATTCAGCAGGTTCTGACGAATTCTGGAGAATCGGAAGCGGAAATGTTGAGTAGTTCAGAGAACTGGCAAATATCACCTCTGACTGGAGATGTTACAGCATCCTTCCCCTGCCACGCCCACCAAGCCATGCCCACAGAACTGGTAGTAAAAACTTTTTAATCCCACCACTGGTTCCCACTGATAAGAATTTTCTCTTTAATTCTAGGTTGCTTCTCTCATTGATTAATTTCCACCCATTACTTCTTGTCCTGCCTTCTGGTACTTTGGAGAATAGGTTGACCCACTCTTCTTTGTGACAGTCTTTCAAATATTGGAACACTGTTATAATGTCACCTCTAGTACTTCTCTTCACTAGACTAACATAACAATTCCTGTAACCATTCTTCATATGTTTTAGCCTCCAGCCCCCTAATCACCTTTGTTGCTCTTTTCTGCACTCTTTCCAGAGTTTCAACATCTTTTTTATATTGTGGATGCAATATTCCAAATATGGTCTTACCAAAGCATTATAAAGTGGTATTTTCACATGATCTTGATTCTATCCCTCTGTTAATTCAGCCTAGGATTGCACTGGCTTTTTTGGTGGCAGCAGCATACTGATGGCTCGTATTTAATTGATTGTCTAGTACAGGGGTGTCAAACTCAGTTTCATTGAGGGCTGCATCAGGGTTGTGTTTGACTTCGGGAGGGGGCAGGAAGGACATGGCCAGGGTGGGCATGGCATCACTCATGTTGGGGGGTGGCTGTGGTGGCCTGAGTACTCTGCTGGAGAAAATGTGCTCCTGAGCTCCATTTTCGGCTGTGGCAGCCTCCTGCAAGCCATTGCCAGTGAACATGGAGCTCAGGAGGGGTGCGCACAGCCCTCGTGAGCTCCATGTTTGCTGGCAGAAGCACCACGGGCCGGTCCTTCACTGTTTCCAGGGCAGCCCCGTGGGTCAGATCTAAGCACCTGAGGGCCAGATCTTCCCCCAGACCTTGAGTTTGACACCCCTAGTCCACTAGGACTCCAAGATTCCTCTCACAGTTACTGCCTTTGAGGTAGGTACCACTGCTATAGCTGTAGATGAGAGAGGGTTGTAACATAAGATGTACAGCACTTCTTCATAATGGATAAAGAACACTAGCTGCTGTTGGTAGAGCATATATCAGGATTCCAGAAAAACCCAACTGCAATTAAAAACTCTGAGACAGGCATTTTCTCAAAGTTTCTTTTTATTAGAGTAGATATTTCTTTTTATTAGAGTAGACTGGCACATCTGGGAAAACCCAAATCTGAGAGTTCTGGGTTTTCCCTTAGTAATTCAAAATTCAAAACCCAACCCCTGCACCCATCAGTCCATCACATGGTCCAATCACCAACCAGCTCAACTTGGGACATCCCTTCAACCACTCTTCCTCTAGGTGCAGGAATAACATAACTTTGACCAAAAAGAAGAATGCTATTATGTCTAACTACCAACACTCTAAAATTCTACCCTCCTATTTTCCCAGGACAGGAATGTGGCAGCGTGGAAACTTCTGGTTCTAATATGGCTTCCAGAGCTGACAGCATATTCTTTGCTTATGGGCTGTACTGTATTTTAGCAAATTAAGTAATTAACATCTATGAAATAGTCGTTTTGTTCAATGCATAAACAAGATCTATTTATTTGTACAAAAATACAACACCCACATATACTAGCACAAACTTAAGTCAGTGTTGTTATAGTCACTAATCACATTTGTAAAGTTTTGCTTTCATTTTTAATCAGTGTTGCCAGACGTACGATAATTATCGTATTTGTACGATAATTTGGCCCTCTGTACGATGTACAATCAATAATTCCCAAAAAGGTCAAATGTACGATAATTTTACAGTTTGGCAATTTAAGAAGATAGTTGACCTACTTTGACCCTTTTTTGTGCCTCGTGACTGTACTTTTCGTGGGTTCATGCAACTTCATGAGTCTAGATCACGTGTGTGTGCGTACGCGCGTGTAGTTTGTGCATACGTGATACACGCTCGCTCACGAGCTACGTACAAGTACGAGTACGAGTCGAGTCAGCTAGTCGTCGCGCGTGTCAGGCCCATTGAGGTAGTTTATTGCTGATCGTAAGTTTTGCGGGATCGTATCTTGTGGCTTCATGCCTTCAGTTCGGACATTTTCCACATGGATATATGCCTACAGTTGGTACTTCCTGTGAGATATAGAGTTTGCTATATGTACGATAATTTTCTCAAAAAAACGATAATTTGGAGTCTCGGGTACGATAATTTTACATTTTGAATCTGGTAACGCTGTTTTTAATCAATCTCTTCCTGGTGGCCATGCCAAAGGAAAGAGAAATGCCTCAGCTTGTTTATATAACTAATTCAATGTTATGTTGAAATGATACCAGTTGGGAGTAAGTCTAACTGAACTGAAAGGAACGTTATTTAGAACAAATATGTATAGTCTGTGGTGCAAATTTGCATTCTTTTGAGAAAATTCACAATGACATTTAGATGTAAAAAAGTTCAGTACCCTTTTCTTTATGGAGGAATGATATAACAAAGATACTGCTTTTATATTCAGAAATGTAATAATAAACACACCAAACTTATTGTAGAGGAATCACATCAAATGTTTTCATGTGATGCTATGCACTTTTTTGTTCTTTTTCATTCAGTACTCAGTGTATTTCTACAATCTGCCCACTGCACCTCAAAAAGAAATTGAATTATGACTTCCTATTGGACCCAACATAGATTGGACTACCACAGGGAGATGTTATGAAATGACATTTAGTAAAAGCTGTTCTTTGTTTTATTGCACAATACCCTGCAGTGTCCTTCATGCTAGTTATTGATTAACTTCATTCAATGCAAAAAGCTTCTTTTTGAGCTTGGGACTGAGATGTCATAATCAAAAAAAGTCATTGATTAGTGAGACAGATGACACAAAACCTCTTCAGCAATGTCTTGAGTTTCATGGTAGTGGTATTAAAAAATAGAAGGTAACTTAAAAATGTTGACAAAATCACAGAAGACAACTTTAATATTTCATACAATTACAGGACCCAATAAAATAACTAGACAAGATGTGCTGAACTCAGAAAGACACTTTAAGAGAAAAACTGGGGATAAAATGGCAAATATACAGTATATTTATTCAGCAAATGTAATACAATAGCAAATACAATGTAAATATCCCTCTGGACATGGCTAACCAAATATTTTTGGAGGTTGAAAAAAGGTCCTAAAAGCAGGAAAGTTAGTGCATTCTCACATATTCTGTTGCTATCATTACCAAAACTGTTCAGAAGCAGATATATAACAAACAGCCCACATTGATTATTTTGAACTTGATCAAAGAGCAATTAAAAAGATAAGCTAATTCCAGTTTGTTGACATTTAGTTTAAATGAACATTGATGTCCAATCTTGGATATTTGCCAACTTTTTCCTTTTCTTTCAAATAACGAAAAAAATAGATGCTATTTTAAATGGCGTGCATTGAGATTTACCATCAATTGTCAGTAATAAATTCAGTGTGATGCTAGTCTAAAAGACACAATAAAACATGGATCCCCACTGTTTGATTATTTTCTTATTACAATCTGTGTGTTGCCTATGCATCAGATTCTGGGCACTTAACGTTAAATATTTAACATTAAAGGAACATTCAGCATAACTTCAAAATTAAAACTCATCCCAGGCATTTAAGGACTTTGCCTTAAATCAGATCATGTTCTTCCCTAGAGTAAACCACTCGGCAGTTTTTAAAACTTGGCAACTTTAAGATTCGTTGACTTTAATTCCTAGAAATCCCCATTCAGCACAGGTTACTAAGTTTGAAATATACTGCACTGGGATGACAGTATGTGATAGTTTTGAACTGTCATAGGAACTATGATAGATATTTGCATGCAGTTTCACAGATGAATAGTGTGCTAATGACATGTTACTGAGGGATACAAGATATGAGACGGTACATTCAGATCTATCCCCATTCTTTTCTATCTTTAGAAAGCAATGGAGAGATTTGGAAAAGATGGCAGCCCATTGATGCATGAATAGTGGAAAGTCTATTTTTTCCTTCTAGTCCATCATTTCCCTTACAGAAATCTGATCAGCACAGTAGAACACAGAGATCATAACAAAGATAAAAAAAAAAATCAAACATTTGCCAAAAGGAATGAATTCAGAGGCCAGGCAGAAAACAAAGTGTATACCAGGGAAACCAACCAGGAAGCCAGATTTTAAATACAGTTTGCAAAAAAGCTTCCTGAAATGAGTACCCCATTCAGAAAGATTTGAACTGGAACATTTATTCATTTATTTGGTTTGTCAATTGCTTACAAGATAATAGGTATAAGTATAAACATAATTATGTATGCATGAAATGGATGCATATAAGAAAAATCAAAAGAAACAATAGGACAGGGACGGCAGGCACGTTGGTGTGATTATGCACGCCCCCTACAGACCTCTTAGGAAAGGGGTGAGGTCAATAGTAGACAGTCTAAGGTTAAAGTTTTTGGGGTTTGGGGAAGAAACCACAGAGTCAGGTAGAGTATTCCAGACATTGATCACTCTGTTGCTGAAGTCGTATTTCCTGCAATCAAGTTTGGTGGGGTTTACCTTGAGTTTGTATCTATTGTGTGCTCTTGTGTTGTTATGGTTAAAGCTAAAGTATTCATTGACAGGTAGGACATTGCAATGTATGATTTTATATACTATACTTAGATTGGACCAAAGGCAGCGTAGTTCAAGGTTTTCAAGGTCTAGAATTTCAAGTCTGGTGGCATAAGGTATTCTACAACGAGTAGAGGAGTGGAGAACTCTTCTTGTGAAATATTTCTGGACTTTCTCAACTGTGTTAATATCAGATAAGTAATGTGGGTTCCAGACTAATGAGCTGTATTCGAGTATTGGTCTAGCAAATGTTTTGTATGTTCTAGTTAGTAGTGTGATATTACCAGAGAAAAAGCTAAGTAGGATTAGGTTAACAGCTCTTTGGCTATGTAGTTACAGTGGGCTCTAGCACGTAGATCATTAGAGATGAGTATTCCAAGGTTCTTTACAGAGTTTGGATCATCAACAAGGTCTTGACTATTCAGCCTGTATTTTATTTTCTGATTTTTTTTGCCAATATGTAAGACAGAGCATTTATTTGTTGAGATTTGAAGTTGCCATTTGTTTGACCATTCTGATACAGTTGAAGTTGCCATTTGTTTGACCATTCTGATAAGTCAAGGACTTTTTGAAGGGTAGCAGTATTGTCTTTGGTGTTGAATAGCTTTAAATCATCAGCGAAGAGAACGCAGTTGATCTTAATATGATCACAGAGATCATTTTTGTAGAGTATGAAAAGAGTTGGTCCTAGAACACTGCCTTGGGGGACACTACTGTTGACGGGTGCAGAATTTGATAGGACACTCCCAATTTTGACCATTTGTTGTCTGTTTGACAGGAATGCTTCTATCCAGTTATGCAGGTGTCGAGAGATACTGTAAAATTTTAGTTTTAGGAGTAGTTTTTCGTGTACCACTGAATCAAAGGCTTTATAGAAGTCTATGTAGATTGCGTCTATTGCTTTGCCCTGATGGAGTTGTGTAGTCCATATGTTTTTGCAGTGTAAGAGTTGCAGATTACAGGATAGTTTTTTTCTGAAACCAAATTGTTTATTAGAGAGTAGGTTGTTTGTTTCTAAATGGAGGATGATGGATTGGTTAATAATTGATTCCATGACTTTACAGGTGACACAGCATGAAGAGATTGGTCTGTAATTTTCAACTAGGCTGGGGTCTCCCTTTTTGAAGAGGGGGATGACCGTGGCTTGTGACCATAGTTTTGGCAAGGAACTGATCCTGAAAGATTTTTTAAAGATTATGTTTAGAGGTTCGGCTATGGCAATGGATAGCTTTTTTAAGAAGTAGGCACATATTCTGTCCAGTCCAATAGATAGAGATGGTTTTAGATTGCGTAGTGCTTTTTCAACATTGTCTTCTGTAAAATCGATATGTATTAGATCATTGTAGTTGTCTGTGGTTCGACTAGGAAATACTGGACATGATCCATTCCTATCTACAAATACTGAGCCAAAGAATGTGTTAAAGAAGTTGGCTTTAACGGTGTTGTCATTGCAGTCTTTACCATTAGGTCCTTTCAGGGGTGGGATGTGTTAGGGATAACATTGTTTACCCTAACTGGTTTAGGTAAAATAATAAATATGTTATCATGGTTTATAAGTTAAAGTGTCTGCAACTTTAAATATAGGAATGTAATTAAGGGAGTGGTTGTGAAAAGCACCATAAAAGAAGCAAGGAACGTCAGCTTGCTCTCTCTGGCTTGATGATTCCTAATTACTGGATGAAGACTGCGTTTTTCCCCTACTGGAACGGGAGAGAGATAGGACTGATTTGTAAGTGAATTGACATAGGATATTCTGCACGGACTTTGCTAAATGAATATCCTTGAATGGACTGACTAAAATGATACATGACTAATGGACTGTTATTTTGACTATGCTATAACTCTAAATGGAATAAACCATCTTTTGATAGCACAAGCGTATCTGTTATTTTTATTGTATGTTAACAAACATACAAGCTTATCTCACTCATTTATCTGTGTGCCTATCTGACTAACACTGCACATTCTGTTTAGCTTGTCTCCTTAACCCTGGTTGGGGAACACAGGCTTAACAGGATGGACCTTGAGTCTTTAGTTTGTTGTTTACAAAATTGTAGAAAGCACGGGTGTAATTGATGTATAGAAGGTTTTCCCCTTGTTTAATGTGATAATTGGTACATTCAGTCTTTATCTGATGGCATAAATTTTTGTATCGGCTTTTGAAGTTGGCAACATGACCAGATTTGTTTTTCCACCAAAGTGATTTCTTTTTGGATTGAAACTTCCTTATTGTTATGGGCAATTTATTTTTTCTGGTTTTGGGAGTTGTTATTGGTACATATAGTTTGATAGCTCTTTTGACTTCAAGTAAAAATATGTTGTAATGGTCTTCTACAGTATTGCATCCAGTGAATAGAAACTGCCAATCAAAGGATGAGAGATCGTTGTTTATAAGATCATAGTTGCCTTTTTTGAAGTTATAATTGGGGATTCTGTCATTGTGATGATTTTTGTGTGGACGTATGTTGAGACAAAAGTCAATCATGTTGTGGTCACTGTTGGAAAAGGGTTCTTTAATTTGTATTCCGTAAATTGAATTTAAACTATTGCAGAAGATGAGATCGAGGCAGTTGTTAAGTCTAGTGTTTTTGGTTACTAGTTGTTCTAGTCCCAGATTTGTTCCTGCATTGTAGAAGTTTGCATGTGTGGATTCAGTAGTACATTCATTAAGGGTCCAGTTAATATGAGGTAGGTTACACAGTACGTATATTGTAGTTACTCTGCCTTATATACAATAGTTACTGCATATAAATTACTGTACATAAATTACTGGCCTAATTACAAAGCCATTCAATTATATTAAACTATTTTGGAATTTATTTATTTCAAAAATTATTTCCTCTGTCACCGAGAACACAGATATCACTGCATTCCTATCTACCATGTGATATTCAACTGGCAGTGGTCCTATTCTTATGGTCTGTGTTGCTTTACCGTATTTATTAAATTGATAGAAGTCCTGTATAAAATATTCTCTCTTCAACTGGCTGAACATCTGGATTCAATATAACCATTATAACCCTGTGGCACTCAGAAGGGTGGAATAATTCAGAATAAAGGGCATATCTTGGTTCCAAATTGTTTCTGCAAAGCCTATTTCTACAAATTAATAATTTCATATGGTTATCAATATGCAACCATAGCTGATTGAAACTGTATTGCTTAACTCTAAATACCAGAAAATTGAAGAATTTGGAAAGGAAATAGTTCTGACTGTAGGCAAAAAATATTTTCCTCATGTATGGATTTATGCACAATTAATACACTTTCTAAATTTAGAACATTCTAAACTCAAAATTCTAATCATTATCTAAACAGAATAAGTTTTAAAAGAACTATGATCTTGACTACTTTATATTTATTTTCTAGAAGATTCTAGATCTAAGTCTGTTGTTTCTTAATGATATTATTATTGTGGAAAAAATGGTTTATCTTTATAGAGATAACATTGATATCTTTATAGATTATGTCCACTTTATGCTCAGGTCAGTGATCTATGAAATATGTCTTAATATAATATCAGAGACTTGGGGAAATATTGACATTGACATCATTTTATTATTATATTATATTATTATCTTACCACTTTTCCTTTTTTTGAGCTCTCAAATATTTATCTGAGGCAGATGTGTATCGGTATCTGCAGGTAGAATGGGACAACTCGTTTACCCCAGCCGACTCATTGTGGCCGTCTTGCCATGGCAGACTTACTATAGTCGGCTCACCACAGTTGACTTGCCACAGCAGATTCAAGGTGGGAAAACTTGCTGTGGCCAACTCACTGTGGGACAACTTGTTGCAGAACAATTCAGTGCAGGATAACTCAATGTGAGATAACTCTACTGTTATCTGCCACTGTTTCTTCAACGTTATTTTAATTTTTATCATTCACATTTCATTTTGTCCGTCCTTTAGCATCTTTTCTTTTAATGATTCTATTCCACCATTTCTTCAATATTAGTGTAACTCTTGTATATATTTTGCATAGGGTGCATGTATAAGCATGCTGCGTTTTTTCTAATTTATGACTGTGAATCTTATGGGCCTTTCCCTCTATTTTGATAATTGTGTCGTATTTTTATTCTTCTTCATTGCTCAAAGTTCCCCTTGGTAGATGGATAGCCAAGTAATAATCATATTCACAAAGTTCACATTATTTTTATCTCTTCAACATTAGCTAGGATGAGATCCAAGACAGTGGTTTTCATCTTTTCTACGTTCTAAAAAATGAAACAAGTCAGCAAAACTAATTAGGGATTTTGGGAACCTTGCAGTCTTGCCTGAAAGATGCCCGAGTAGTTAAAATCTCCAATTACTATGTTCCTTCTCCCAGAAAATTTTGTAATGTGGTCCAGAAGGACATTATTAATCAATCAGAGATCTTCTGTGGAATTTGATAGTCTATAGTACATTCAATAATACATATATAATGTGTATTATATACACAATAATACATTTCCTTTTCCTTATAGTTTTATTTAAATGTTCTTGATTGAACACTCATGATAAAATTCTTGGATCTCAATGCATCTGTATCTTTCTGTGTATGTATGTATGTGTTTATGTGAATATGTATGTGTGTATATGTGTGTGTGTATACATATATATATATATATATGGATCTTTGGTTATTCGGGTTTTCTCCTGCGTAAGATTGGAAGTATCTAGGCAACGTTTAAATGAAGTCTCATTCATCATCTTCAGGCTTGGTCTTCAGCTCTGTGCTTCTCAGAGTGATGTGAGCTTGCAGCTGCTTCTTCCTTTTAACTGCTAGTGGGGGTGTGACTTGATTGGGTGGGGGCTTGGCTGTGTTCTGATTGGGTGGGGGTGTGTTTTCATTGGTTGGGGGTTTGGCTGTGTTCTGATTGGTTGGGGGGTTGGCTGTGTTCTGATTGGCTGGAGGCGTGTTCTATTCAGATGGGGGCTTGGTTGTGCTCAGGTTAGTCTTAGTTGCTGGGGGATTTGAGCTGGTGAGCTGTGATCTTGCTGTTTGGCTTCGAGTTCGTGGTCGTGCTGCATCTTCATGGTGGGGGTCAGTTCGCTTCATGTATGGCTCAGAGGGGTTCAAGACATCAGATGTATTGGTATACAAAAAATCCAATGGCTCCCTAGGACACACCATCTACCAGAAGAAAACACATACAAACTGCTATCTACACGCATTCTCACACCACCACCCAGCACAGATCAATTCCATAGCCGAGACACTCGTCTCCAGAACAAAATGCTTAGCCGACGAACAACACCTAGAGACCGAACTACACACTCTCACCGGCATGCTGACAGCCAATGGATTCCAAAGAAAGAAGATCACCCACCTAATCCAAAAAGAAACCCCAACCAAAATCCAAGACAGAGAACAAAAGAATGGCAAAGCCCTCCTCCCATATATAAAAGGCACTACAGACAAAATCAGCAAGATCCTCCAAAAATACAACATTAAGACAGCATTCTGCACAAACAGAAAGATATCCACCATCCTAACAAACCCTAAGGACAAAATCGAGTTAGAAAATCAAGGAGTATACGAAATCCCTTGCACTGCCTGCCCCAACACATACATTGGACAAACTAACAGAAGAATAAGTGCACGCGTTGAAGAACATAAGAACTCAATCAAAAAGGAAGAACCGACCTCTTCCCTGGTCCAACACCTCAAAGCCACAAATTGACTTTAAAAATACCAGAACTATCGCCAAAACCGAGCACTTCAGCAGCAGAATAATCAGAGAAGCCATAGAGATAGAAAAACGCCCACACAGCATGAATAAACGAGATGATACCTCCCGCCTACCAGCCATTTGGAAACCCACCCTCATGAACAGACGAGTACCTAACATGAAGAATGACACCAGACCCACACCCCTGAGAGCTACACAAGATGCCACCACTACACTTTCATGTAGAAAGCAGACTCACACCCACACAGAAGATGAGACATGACCACGGACCAGAAGCCGCACTGCAGCTGCATCACTACCCACTTCAAACCCCTCTGAGCCATACATGAAGCGAACTGACCCCCACCATGAAGATGCAGCACGACCACGAACTCGAAGCCAAACAGCAAGATCACAGCTCACCAGCTCAAATCCCCCAGCAACTAAGACTAACCTGAGCACAACCAAGCCCCCACCTGAACAGAACACGCCTCCAGCCAATCAGAACACAGCCAACCCCCCACCCAATCAGAACACAGCCAAGCCCCCACCCAATCAAGTCACACCCCCACTAGCAGTTAAAAGGAAGAAGCAGCTGCAAGCTCACATCACTCTGAGAAGCACAGAGCTGAAGACCAAGCCTGAAGATGATGAATGAGACTTCATCGAAACGTTGCCTAGATACTTCCAATCTTACGCAGGAGAAAACTCGAATAACCAAAGATACACACACACACACACACACACACACACACACTTATGTTTGTGTGTATGTGTGTATAAGTATATATGTGTTTGTGTATAAGCATATACACAGTGTGTGTGTGTGTGTGTCAGACTTTTATTAATGTTATATGTTTTGATCTTTCATTATGATTCTTTTGTAGACTTCCCTCATCAGTTGATACTGAATAAAATGCAGCTTCTACTGTTCAGAATGTTTAATTCCCCTTGCCAGGAAACTGAATTAGTGCGGTATCTGCTATCCCGCATCAGATGGGCTGCTCATGATAGGGAGCGAAGGAGAGAGAAACGACAGGAAGCGAGGTTTCCTCGAGATGAGTGCGCCCCGAATGTCTTGGCACATGCTCTTTTATTGTGCTTTTTTACAAGAAAATGATTTAATCAAAGCTCAAGTCAAACATGATAATCTCATCAGGATGTTACAAAGCTGCATACCGGACAGATCATTTACAGTGTGGATAAGCTTATTAACAACCGTCTAGCTCCTTGTCCCTTGTCCCTGCCTTGCAAAGGTCACTGAAGAGACAGAAGTTAATGATTACACGTGAATGATACAATGTTGCAAACACATGAATGATACATAGTTGCAATGATACATAGTTGCAATGATACATAGTTACAACAAATTAGCATTTATATTATTATAAAGTAAGGTGAAATTTCTTTCTTTATATCTCTCTAGACATAGAGAAAAGGTAATTCAGGGAAGGTCTGCACTACCTTCAAGAAGGGCTTCTGTCAAGGTATGACTTGCACTTCACAAGAACTGTGAAGAATGTATTTGGAAAATGACTGGATCAGCTTATCTGACAGGCTTTAAACTAAAGCTGAGGAAGGAGGATGGCCAATCTTTAGTATGTTTAAGACTTAATCCCAAACAAAAATGCCCAAGGCAACCAATCAAACAAGGAGGTAGAGTGGGATGGGAACAGAAAAAAAAACTCAGATAGAGATGAGATGCAGAAAGCATACTCAGAGTCAGGCCATAAAAAATGCATATGCCTATACACTAACTCAAAGTGTGGGAACAAACAGGGTGAACTTGAACAGGGTGTACATGCTGGCAGGTATTATATAGTTGCCATTACTGAATCTTGGTGGGATGAAACTCACAATTGGAATGTACTGATGGAAGGATATAAACTGTTCAAAAGAAACAGACCTAATAAAGGAGGTGGAGTTGCGTTATATGTAAGAGATCACTACTTCTCTACAGAAATGCATAAAACCAAGGATGAAAGCCTTCTAGAATACTCAGGGGTTAATATAAAAGGAAATTGCCATAGGTGTATACTACAGGCCACCCAATCAAGTAGAAGAAATACACTAATCAGTTAACCAATGTATGTAGAAAACACACCGCAGCAGTAATGGGGGACTTTAACTAACCTGGCATCAACTGAGAGACAAATTTTACATCAAGTGGGAGACCGAACAAGTTCCTCACCAAACTAGCTGACAACTTTGTCACCCAAAAGGTAGAGGAGGGAACTAGAGGGACAGCTATACTGGATCTAATTCTTACTAACAAAGAAGAAATGATAAATGAGATTAAAGTTGCAGGAACTTTGGGGGAGAGTGATCATGTCACATTAGAATTCAAAATAATCCAGACACAAGCAACAGAACAAAATCAAACTAGTGTCTTAGACTTCAAAAGAACTGATTTTAACAAACTTAGAGAGAGCATATGGGAAAGATTAACAGGGGAAGACAATCAAGATCACATGAAGTGTTAGTACCATGTTATAAGGCCTTGGTAAGACCACATTAGGAGTACTGCATCCAGTTTTGGTTACCACAATATAAAAAAAGAGTTTAGGATCTGGAAAGAGTGCAGAGAAAAACAACAAAGATGATTAGGAGGCTGAAAGCTAAAACATATGAAAAATGGTTGTAGGAATGGGGTATATCTAATCTTATGAAAAGAAGGACAAGGGGTGACATGATAGCAGTGTTCTAGTATTTGAGAGTTGCCACAAAGAAGAGAGGGTCAACTTATTTTTCAAACATGAGAAGGCAGGACAAGAAGCAATGGGTGGAAACTAAAAAAGGAGAGAAGCAACCTAGAACTAAGGAGAAATTTCGAAGACAGTGAGAACAATTAACCAATGGAATGGGTTGCCTTCAGAAGTTGTGGGTACTCCATCACTGGATGGTTTTTAAAACACTCTGGACCGCCATTTGTCTGAAATGGTATAGGGTCCCCTGCTTGAGCAGCTGTTTGGACTAGAACAGGGGTTCCCAACCACTCGACTGTGGCCCAAAACTGGGTCTCAGCCTGTTCAAAACCGAAACCGCGGGTAACATGGGCAAGCTCAAGTGCTTGAAGCTCTACTCATGCATGTGGTGGGTAAGCACATATATGCGCATGAAGCTCCACTTAGGGGAGCAGTGGACACTTGCACTCACATGCAAAGTGCCACTTGCTTGAGTGGTGCATACTTGCACTCAGGCATAAAGCTCTACTTGCATGACCAGAGTGTTTGTGCTCGAGCACAAGTGCCCTCCCCTCAAGCGCCCTCTTGCGTGAGCTGGGCTTTGCATGTGAGCTCAAGTGTCTGCACTCATGTGAGTGGAGCTTCATGCCTGAGTGCACGATCTCTCCGCTTGTGCACAAAGCTCCATTTGTGTGAATGGAGGGTTAGGGTTAGGGTTGTGCCGCTTGTAGAAATGGAGCTGTGGCTGCCACTCACAGGCCCCCTAGGCAGTGATGGGATTCAAAGATTTTTAACACCGGTTCGGTGGGTGTGGCTTGGTGGGAGCCCTTTGTGCATGTGCACACATTTTGCATGTGTGCACACACCAAACACACACCATGCACAGGCGCAGAGGCGTTTGTGCAGGTGCAGAGGTGTTCCAACTCACCTTCTGAAAGCCTGCACTCTCCCTGTTGCTTCAGCAGCTGCCCCGCAGCACAAAGCAGCTGCACTTCAAAATCAGGAATAAAGGTGAGTATGGGAGCCCACGCAGGCAGGTCTCTGCCTCTCATCAATGCTATCGGCTCGGTAGAACTGGGCCAAACTGTCGTGTCCTCAGAAATGATGCCAGGAGTCGGTGACTTCAAATCATGCTCTTTTATTAGTGTAGGAACCGAACTGGTGCTATGCAAAAGGTTCGCGGCTTTTATTCCTTTAGCTGCCGCGGCCGCGGCTAATGGCACCGCTTTGAATCTCCCGCGATTCGAATAGACCAATCGCGGGAGATTCTTAGCGAGCCAATCGGCGCGGCTCGCCTAATCAATCAGAGTGCCCCGCGCTTTGGCCAATCAAAGCGCGGGGATCTCAAGAATTCTAAAGAGGGGACAGAACACCCCTCCCCTCTTGGTTTAGTCCTTACGTCGCGTAGTCCCGTAGGTAGGCGGGGCTCCGTCTTAGCCTACTGGACCTGCGCAGCTCAGTCGTAGGTTGGATCCCGGCCGGTTCGGTCGGGGTCTCTGCTTCTCTGGATGCTGTTGTGGGAACCGGCTGGTCGGTCGGGCCGGGCTGCTCTCCGTAGCTCCCTCCTGGGCCTCCCGGGTTGGTTGAGCTGCGGGTTTCGCCGTTCCCGCTCGGTCTCCCCGGGTCGGTCGAGCTGGCCTGGCTGTTTCTTCCTGGCGAGGGGTCGTGCTGGCTGCTTTCCGGAAAGTATGGCTGGTTTATTCTTCTTTGGTTTTGGTCCCCTGGGTATTCCCTCCCCCCTTGGTTTGTGTTGTGGGGGTTGGTTTCGCCTGCTTGTGCGTCGGTGGTCTCTTGGTTGGTCGTCCTCGACCTTAATTGGTCGATGTGGCGTTTCCATGCTCGTCCGTCTGCTGTTTGTAGCCGGTAGGAGTGTGGGCCTGTTATTTGTGTGATGACGGCCGGTACCCATAAGGGGTCTCCCGTCAGGTTTTTTGCATACACGGGGTCGCCTGGTGCGAAAGTTCGGTGTTTGCTGGTTGAGTCTGGGGGCTTCTCCGGGTTATACGTGGAGTGTAATCTGTCGAGTGGGGACCTTAATTTCCTCCCCATTAACAGTTCGGCTGGGCTCTTATTCGTTGTGGTATTTGGGGTTATCTGTTGGGTGAAGAGCAATTTATTTATTTTCTCCTGGATCTCCCCGTGGTCTATTTTCCGGATGGTTTTCTTAGTGAATTGCACCATCCGTTCCGCCCTACTGTTCGCCGCCAGGTGCACTGGTGCTGTCAGCGTGTGTCGGATGCCCCTTTCTGCTAGGAATTTTTCGAATTCTAGCGAGGTGAATTGGGGCCCGTTGTCGGAAACGACGACGTCTGGGAGGCCGTGCGTTGCAAAGAGTTTGCCGAGTTCCTTGGTCACGGCCTCCGTGGTTGTTGTCCTCATGTTGCTTACCTCCAGCCAGTTGGAGTAAGCGTCTACTATTATAAGGAAATTGTGTCCTTTTTTGGGCCCGGCAAAGTCTATGTGGATCCTAGACCAAGGTCCCCTTGGGGTTTCCCACTCTAGGACGGGTGCTGTGGGTGGGCTTGGCCTAGTTTCCTGGCATCGTTGGCACTTTGCTACCCATGTCTCAATCTGTCTGTCCATCCCTGGCCACCAAGCATAGCTTCTGGCCAGGGCTTTAGTCCTAACGATGCCAGGGTGCCCCTCGTGTAATAGTTCCAGAACCTTCCCTTGTAGTTTTTCTGGAATGACCACCCTATCGCCCCATAGTATGCACCCTTTTAATAATGAGAGTTCCGTTTGCCGGTTCCGGAATGTTTTGACAGACTCGTCGTTGTCCCTTTCCGGCCACCCTTTCTCTACCCAATGCAACACCCGCGCCAGACGTTTGTCTTTATTAGTCTCTCGGGCAATGTCTGACGCGGTTATGGGCAGGTTGGGTAGAGTCTCTATGCTAAGGGTGGTCGTCGTGGGTGCTGGGTCGGTGTCAGGTTCCGGTAGCGGCGAGCGGCTTAAGGCGTCTGTATGGGAGATCGTCTTACCCGGTCTGTGTATGAGTCCATAGTTGTAGGCCGCCAGGAACTCGGACCACCTTGTCATTCGGGGAGACAGAATGTTCAGGGTGGCCCAGTTTCCTGCAAGGATTCCCAGCAGCGGCTTGTGGTCGGTTATGATGGTGAATGTCCGGCCGTAGAGGTACTTGTGGAATCTTTTTAGGGCGGCAACGATAGCCAGAGCCTCTTTGTCCAGCTGGCTGTAGTTCCGCTCTGGTTTGGTGAGGGTCCTTGAAAAGAACACGATGGGTGCTTCTTTTCCGTCGGGGAGGGTATGGCTGAGGACAGCGCCGACGCCGAAGGGTGATGCGTTGCATGTGACGGCCAGAGGTAGGGTCTCGTTGTACTGTATAAGGACGGCGTCCGAAGTGAGGAGGTCCTTTGTTTTCTGGAAGGCAGCTTGCTCGCATTTTCCCCAAGTCCAGGTCGCCGCCTTGTCCAGAAGCCTATGCAAGGGCTCCGCCACCGTCGCCTTTTGGGGCAGGAAAACATTGTAAAAGTTAAGTAGCCCCAGGAATGCTTGTAGTTCCGTCTTCGACTTGGGTGTGGGGGCTTCTTTGATGGCCTTGATTTTTTGGTTTGTGGGGTGAATGCCGTGACGGTCTAGGAGATATCCTAGGAATTCAACCCGTTCCGTGTATAATTGGCATTTCTCCCTCTTTACCTTGAGCCCGGTCTCCTTGAATTTGGTTAGGACATCCCTTAGGC
Organism: Hydrophis major; assembly: GCA_033807585.1. Classification (NCBI taxonomy): domain Eukaryota; kingdom Metazoa; phylum Chordata; class Lepidosauria; order Squamata; family Elapidae; genus Hydrophis; species Hydrophis major. The sequence continues at coordinate 381,721,574 of CM066328.1, forward strand.
GACCCTCTAGTTCGGCTTGGTTGGTTGCCGACACTAAGACGTCATTGAAGTACGGTACCACCCCCTTGATGCCTTGTAATAGTCTTTCCATTAGGTTTTGGAATATTCCTGGTGCCACGCTGACTCCGAATTGGAGCCGGTTGCATTTAAATGCTCCCCGGTGGGTGACTATGGTTTGCGCTTCTGCCGTTTCCTCGTCGACTGGCAACTGTTGGAATGCCTGGGCGAGATCGAGTTTGGTGAAAACCTTGCCCCCTCCCAGTGAATGCAGTAGGTGTTGCACTACTGGGACGGGGTAGGCGCTTTGTTGCAACGCGCCATTTAGGGTGGCCTTATAGTCCCCACAGATCCTCACTGACCCATCGGGCTTGATCGGGGTGACTATGGGGGTCTCCCACCGGGCATGGTCTATTGGCTGTAGGACCCCTTGTTTGACGAGCTTGTCAATTTGCTCGTCTATCTTGGGTTTAAGTGCGAATGGCACCCGCCTTGGTTTTAGGCGTTTTGGGGAAACGTTTGGGTCTAGGTTGAATGATATAAGGGGCCCTCGGTACTTGCCTAGGTTTCCGTCGAAGACCTCTTGGAATTCCTGGGCCAGTTGTTGCTCCCAGCTGTCGTCGGTGACGTGGTCGATTCCCATGACTGCGATGCCGAGCGGGGTGAACCATTGCAGTCCCAGTAGGCTTGGGCGGTCGCGATCGACGATTGTCAGGGGAAGCTTTTCAGTGCGGCCTTTGTATGTTATGTTGAACTGTCTGGTTCCGACTACCGGGATGCGGTTTCCCTCGTAGTCCTTTACGATTAGTCTCTGGCTGTCTAGGCTTTTCCTTTGGATGGTAGGCACCAAGCGCTTTATTTCTTGCCATGCTATCCTGGAGAGGTAGGACCCGGAGTCCACCTCCATTTTGCATGGCTCACCCTCGATGCCTACCTCCACGTAGACCTTCCGGGCGTCATTGGTTGTGGCGTGGCCGATGGTGACCGTCTGATGGGTCTCCTCTCTTCACCGGGTCTCGACGCCTCGTGTGGATCGTCCGTTCCGGTCCCATCTGTTGTCCGAGGGGCGATCTCTGGTCCGGGGTGGTGTGCTCTCTCTCCTCCGCTCGCTCTGGTCCCATCGGGGCGGGCTGCGGTTCTTTTTGAGGCGGCAGACGCGGGCGATGTATCCCTTCTTGTCACAATGCCGGCAGATCGACTCGAAAAACTGGCATTCAGACCTGGGGTGGTCGCCTCCGCAACCGGCACAGTTGGTCCTCGACTTACGACCTCGCCGGTTCCGTGGGTCGTGGCCTGCCTGGAGGCGATGAATCTCCTCCTCTTCGTCAGAAGTGCCTGATGCCGAGTGGAAATCACCCTGGTGGGTGGTCGTCTTGGTTTGGGCCTCGGCTGACCTTGCAGGGTGGTTGTTTCTGCTGCGGTCCCCAGCGTTCGGTCGGCGCATGCGGTCGGCGGATGTTCGGGTCACTTCGGCGGCTGCGGCTGCGGTTAGGGTGTCTGCAAGGCTGATGTTGCCCTTGGCCATCAGCCGGCTCTGGAGGACGGGGTCCCACAGGCCAAGCACGATTCGGTCTCGCAGGGCGTCGTTCAGGTTGTCGAATTCGTACAGCCCCCCTAGGCGCCGTAGTTCGGCGACGAAGTCGCTGAAGCTCTCACCCAACCGTTGGTCCCGACGGTAGAATTCGTTGCGTCGGATCAGGATGGGTACCTCTGGAGCGTAGTGCCGCCGAAGTATTGGCTCGAGGACGTCCCAGTCCATCGCGGTCGCGTCGGCGGGTTTGGCAAGTGCCTTGGACATCTTGAATACCTCGGTCCCGCAGTGGGTCAGGAAGACGGCGCGCTTCATGGGGCCGGTGGCGTCCTTCAGATCGCTGCACTCGAGGAACATGAGGAATCGGTCGGAGTACGATTCCCAGTGCTCGGTGGCGGGGTTGAAGGGTGCGGGGTGTGTGATTTTTGCCATCGTAGAGATTCGTCTGCCTTCCGTCGGACACGTGGTTCGGTTCAGGGTCTGGATCCCACCTTCGTCGCCAGTGTCGTGTCGTCGGAAATGATGCCAGGAGTCGGTGACTTCAAATCATGCTCTTTTATTAGTGTAGGAACCGAACTGGCGCTATGCAAAAGGTTCGCGGCTTTTATTCCTTTAGCCGCAGCGGCCGCGGCCAATGGTACCGCTTTGAATCTCCCGCGATTCGAATAGACCAATCGCGGGAGATTCTTAGCGAGCCAATCGGCGCGGCTCGCCTAACCAATCAGAGTGCCCCGCGCTTTGGCCAATCAAAGCGCGGGGATCTCAAGAATGCTAATGAGGGGACAGAACACAAACTGGTAGAATGTCACCACTTCCCCTAGGTCACCAAGCTGGAAAGGTTGGGGACTGCTGGATTAGAAGACTTGCAAAGTCCCTTCCAACTAGGGGTGAGTTTCTATTGGTTCTGTCCACCTCTGTAGAACTGGTAGCTCTGAAGAACCACAGACATAGAATTGGTTCTATGTCTGCTGATGTTTTTGCCCACCCGTCCACCCGGGCTCTTACCTGAGCTTTATTTCCTGATTTTTAAACTTCAGCTGCCATGCGAAGCACAGCTGCAGTTAAAAAAGCAGGAAAATGGGCTTTTTCAAAGGCTGCTTCTCTGCACGCAGCGTGCTGATGACGATTTACAGGTGCCTGTGCACAACATGCAGGGAAGCACATCATAAATCACCAAACCAGTAGTTAACCCTGTCATATCCCACCCCTGCTTCCAACTCTGTTTTTCTGTTCTGTTCTGTTAGATTTCTAAAGATGTGGATATTTAGATAATAGCTTTTAATAATTATGATCCTGGTTTTTAACACTGGGTCATTATTTTTCACACTATGGTCCCTTTGCATATTTTCAGCATATTAGTGACTTTGATTTTACTTGTTAATTTTTCACTGCTTTGGGACTTTTGAGATTGAGGAATAGCAAACACTTCTCTTTGTTCACTTTGCTAGTAAAACCTAGAGATGTAATGTTCTTTTTTCAGTGCTTTGAACGATTTTTTATCTGTAATCTGTAAAACTGGGGAGACAGCAGGATGGTGAGGAAAGGCAGATCTAATTGTCAGCCTGACCCCATACCATGATCAAATAACTTGTTCATTGACTTTGCATCTTTTCTTCAGAATGATCACACTTACCCAGATGGAAATGTCATTTTCCTTTGCTCTGAATTTAAGCAGGAAGGGAAAGATGTGTTTTACTGTTTAACATACTTTATACTGTATTGAGGTTTCAAATAAAATACACACAATTTTATCAATATATGTTATAAAGCAAATTAGCCTAGCAGGCTTCCTCCTCTTCTTCCAGCTAAAGCATAAAGCTCAGGCTTGTCCAAAACAGTAGGGAGCAGGGGAAGCTCATGTAGCCCATTAAGAAATGTAAGAAGCTGCTTTATATTCAGTCGCAGCATTCATCCATGTAACTCAGTACAGATGGCCCTGACTGGCAGTAACTTTACAAATGATCAAGCAGGACTTTTCTCTGCAATACCCAGAGAAGCCAAAGCATGAACTTTGGATCTCCGCATGCAAAGCAGGTGCACTGCAATACAGCTTTGGCCATTATTCAGTGAGGCTTATTATCAAGTGACTATGCAGTTCAATTTTACACATTTAACCAAGACACTGGTTCTCAACCTGTGGTCCATGGACCCCCTAAGGGCCCATGATGTCATCACAGGGGGTCCATGAAGAATTGAAGAAATGTTATAATTTAGATCCATGGCCACAAAAGGTATTTAAAGAGGGTCCGTGGTGAAGAAAAGGTTGAGAACCACTGAACTAGGAGGTAAACATTACTAACATTATAGTTATAAATGCTCACTGTGCATCTCATTCTGACCAATGAAATTTACATCCACCTTAATAATGTGCAGAGGTTTGCAGCCTTGGAATCAATGCTAACTTGCCATCTTCAGTATCTATAGCCCCAGTGAGATGGGTGGCATAGAAGTTTAATAATAAAAATCAAGTATAGAAATGTACAAACAAATTTGGATTCCAGCTGTTTGAGTCGAATAGGAGGCAACTAAGCAGAAAGAGAATGAGGTCCTTTCTCTTCCTCAAAAATGGAAAAGAAAATCTTTTCCTCACTTTATAATAGACAAGGTTGCATCATAGTTGGCGTCACATTTTACAGGCACAGGTAAAAATATCAGTACCCTGCTCTTTTCCCCCAATAATCCCAATTTTCTGTGAAATAAGTTGAAATTGACACAGATAAATGGCACCCCCATTCTTTATTCTATACAGATTAGACACTTTGCTTTTGATGTATGACAATTGTTTCAACTTATTTCATGGCAAATAAAGCTTCTTTGGAAAAAGTTGGAGGCCACAACCGTACAGTGCTTTTCTTTTATGTTAACTGGGTGCCCTCTTACAGTATGTCAGGGAAATTCTCCTAGATAATTAACATTACACCAACAAGAAGTATCCTGTAATATTGGTCTTGTCTTGCTTCGGACAAGAGCACTTCTATATCCAACACAAGTACAAGGTACCTTCATTAGTGGAGAATAGGAAAGCATGATGTTAGCCTCAATTCACCTTCATCAGAAGCTAATGCAACTTTGCTTTTTGGCTCTACCTATAAGTAGTTTATCTGTCCTACTGTCCAGTTCATGTAATAATGTGCTTCAATTCCTGCTTTAGCACAAATCTATTTCAGTTGGTTGTTCTGGCCTTCAAAACCCAATTCTATTCCATTACTGATCCATATGCACAGCATGGTTACTGTGTCCTAAATACAGGCCTGCATGATTCTGCCCTAGTGCTCCATCTGCTTCTTTCTTTTCATCTCCCCTCCCCCCCCAACAATGACACAACGAATTGTGTATTTTCCATTATTCTATCAATTGATTCTTGAGAAGATGCAGCCTTCTTTTTAGTTTCAAGGTAACTTGTACAAAAGGATTCTTTTTAGGAAATTAATGAACACCTTTCTGTCATGCTCAAATAAATGAAACAGCAACCAGCTTTGATAAGCATTTCAATAAATCATTGTCTCGTGATAATCAGTTCACTTATTCCTTAATGCCACCTTGCAATATTGCAGTTTACAGTACTAGTTCCATTTCTTTGATTAGTAGTATCATTAAGCTTTATTACTACTAGTCAACATTTACCATAGAATGCAGGCTGCAGGACTGGAGATGGGGCACTGTTTGCTTGAAATAATAAAACTCTGTAGATTTAGGTATGAATGTCCAGCCATAAGCAATTTAAACTAGCAGTGCTGCAGAGTTATGAGGGTTCAGCAAGGAGAACTGTTCAGTGAGAACTCATAGCAGGTTATAGCCCAGATTAAATATCCTACTGACACAATCTAGCCAACCTTTGTACCTCAGGGACCACCAAATTCAGAATTTTAAATCCCAAGGACCAGAGACCTTGTGAAAATTCCCCACTCTGTTTTCCTACCAATCGATCGTTCTTTATTTGGGATCGCAGCTCCATTCTCAGGGGAGACAGAGAGAGAGAGAGAGAGGAGAAAGAGAGAGAGGGAAAGGAGAGAGAGACAGAGAGAGGCTTTTGACTTCATGCAAGGAAAGCAGCAGAAGCAGCAGAAGTCTTTCTTTCCCCCAAACTCTGCCAGAAATGAGTCTTTGTGAGACTTGTCACACCGGTGCAGCCTTTTGGAGCAGGATGCCTTGCAGGGTCCGAAAGATTCATTTCTGGTGGAGTTTGGGGAAGAGAAAGAAATACTTTTGCTGTTTTCCTTGCAAAAAGAGTTCCTTGCAAAAAGAGGGCACCTGTGCTCGAGCACAAACACTCTGGTCATGCAAGAGCCAAAAGCAGAAGCAGCGGAAAGCAGCAGCCCAGTGGCCAGGTGAGGTGTGTGGGGGCGAGTGGGGCAAGTTCCCCCCTCCACACTTTCCCCCTCCCCTCACTACCTCATGTTGTTTGCAAGAGACACAAGCCTTACATTCCTGATGGCCATGTGGGTGGCAGAGTCTTGTGTTCCTGTGCAGCCTGGATTAATTGCTTTGGGGGGTGCTTTGGGAGTGACATTTCTCTGTGGACCACCAAAATTTTCTCACGGACCAGCAGTGCTCCCTGGCCCACTGGTTGGCGATCACTGATCTAGGTGGAATTTATGGGCTAGAAGAAGCTTGATGCTGTGATACAGAATTGCCATTAACTAATGCTAGAAAAGCCATCCTTGAGATTGCCTTTAATACTTCCAGGTCTCAGTAGCTGCCTAATAATGAAATTATTAACTTTGGAATAGGGTACATATTTGTGTTAAATAAGTCTAAGTCCATTATAACCTCGTACCTCATGTAACCCTTTGGATTGTTCTTTTGGGGCCTTTTTTTTTTCAATGAAACATGAAGTGCTTTGAGCAATGCATAAAAAAAAAAACTTTTCAAAGATTTCCCAGAGTGGTTTCTTAATTTCTTTCTCCCACTTTTTATCTTAGATAACCTCCTCGCATCCTCCCTCCAGCAGATTGTTGGTGTGTATCTGCCAGCTGAGGCTAAAATTTCATGCATTTGGAAAAGTGGCTTAATTCAATCCACAGATGCTTCTTTCGTATTAAGGCTCCTAGGTACGCTTTTGGAGTCTACTTCCCATTTGATTCAACGGGATTTTATTTTATTTTATTTTTTAAATTAAGCATACTTCACTGGAAAGCCCGGACATGAATATCTACCACCTTCAGGCCATTTTGTCATCTCTAAAGGTAATAGGAGGCCCTCAGTGTTTTCCTATTGGTTGGCGATGATGTAATGCAGCAGAACATACGGGTCTCTCTCTCTCTCTCCCTCCCCTCCACCCAGTTCTGGTAAGTACTTGAGAGAAGGCCGCTCCAGTATTTAGCCAATCAAAAATAAGAGACCATTATGGCCTTGGGGGCAACTAGTTCGATTGCTTTTCAAAGACCGCCTCTTTCTCATTCCACTCCACCCCGCCTCATTTGCAGCCCTACCCAATCAGGTGCAATAATGACACTCGTCTCTTCGGCTATTTGAGAAACTCTTTTAAAGGACACGGAAGCTAGGTAAGATGGACACCTTTCTTAGCCAATTGAATGATGGTTAAAAATGAAGGCGGGCGAAGGGGAAAGCAGTATGTGTTTTGTAAAAGAAAGAAATAGTAGGGAATGGGGCGGGGTGAATAAGTCAATTGGCACTCGTGTGGCACCAATGAAGCTTCATACCACATACTCATTTAGCTTTCTAGAAGCACATAGATGAGGGCGGGAATCTAACCTCTATCGACCAATTGATGCGAAGCTGAGAAAGAGACTCGTAGCCAACGGGCGTTGTTTTATAAATGGCAAATAAATTATCCAATCGGTATTTAGAATGTGAGGTTTGACAGGTGAGAGATCCAATGGAAATATGGGTGGGGACCAGAGCGTTTGAATGACCGTCATTGCGACCAGTAAAGGTAAATCTTTTCCTTTTTTAAAAAAAATACCGGTTCGACACACACGCTCTCTCGCTCTCTCTCGCCAAGGCTCTGGTAAGGGAGGGGGCTCTTGTCCCCTCCTCCCACCCGGTGCATTCTGACGTTGCGCGGCAGGGAAGGAGGGAGGGCCTAGTAGCGGCCGCTGGGATACAGGCTTCCAACATGTCTGCGCTGCTGGCTGCGCTTGGATTGCGAGGGCAGAGGCCGACGAAAGGAGAGGCCGCTGCGTGAGGAGGAGAAACAAGAAGAAGGCGGAGGCGACGGCTCGAGCAGCAGCCTGACCCGACCCGAAGCCGAAGTGGGGGAGACGGAGGCTTCTTCTGCGGGCGAGCGCGGAGTTTTTAGGCAAGCTGAGAGGCTGCGGCGCCAGGTATAGGCCCGGCCCGGCTCTTTCGAAGGGAAGGATTGCGGGGCGGGGAGTGGGCGAAGGGGGCTGACGGGGAGAACGAGGCCTTGTAAGGCGGGAGACGTTGAGAGCAGCAAACCCCCCCCCCCAAAAAAAAAACCCCAACAACGACGACGCGGAGGGAGGGAGGACGGCCTCGGCCTCCGCTGGCGTTGCGGGCAGCGGTAACCGCGGGGGGGGGAGAGAGAGAGAGAGAGAGAAAGCGCAATGGCTGAATTTGTGTCTGCGCTGTAAGGCCGGGGGTGGTGGTAGTGGTGAGAAGAGATGGAAGTGGTCTTCGGCCGGAGGAGGAGGATGGAGACTGGCGGGCTCTGGGGGCTCGGATCGTAGGCCCCTCGTGGCCGATTGCGGCTGCTCCGCGGGGGTCTCCGCCTGGGAAGGCGCAGTTTGGGATGGAAGGCAGCTTTTGATGGGATGTGGGCTGGGTGAGCGAGATCTCGCGGTTCCCTGCCTTGGATGGGAAGGAGAGGCCTGGGCGGATGGAGGACCTTTTTTCTCCAATATATATGAAGGCTCCGTTTCTCGGTTGTCGACCACAGGGTGGAATTTTATAATTATTCCATTAAAAAAAAAAATGCTCAGTAGGATCTGGCCTCCCCGATTTGCTGATTCGGATAAATACGCGAACCTCTGAAATGTAGATTCTCTGCAGGGGCGGTGCTGGGATTATTGCAGGTTGGGAAACTAACGTTGCCAAAAGGGGACAACTTTCTCCGTGCTGGCCCTGAAGGAAATAGCCCCACATTGCTCATAGTTTGGGTGATGGGCGCAGTAGTGAAATCTATACCTTTTGGCGGTTGACTGGAATTCAGGTCTGAGGGCTGCTTATGTATTTGCTGACTACTTTTATTGGTATGCGTTACAAAGTGATTTTAAACTTTACCTCAATAGAAAGCGTGTATAATGTAAGCTGTTTTTTTAAAAAAAAATATTCGAAAATTTCTAGTCCAATCCCATAATTCCAATCTGTAGTTTTGTATTGCTGTCTATGCCTTCGTTTTAAAGGGAGTACAAATGGAAGACAGTTTTCGAATTTTGCATAATGATTGGAAAAACTAAGATGGTGACTAGAAAGTTGAAGAATAGATTGAAATTAACTTGCCAGTTGCTTTGGAAAACATCTTGACATTTCATGAGAAAGTACTAATATAAAGATGGAGTTGTAAATTTGAACTTACTTGTATTTGATTTTTCGTGAATGTATTTAATCAAAGTACTTAGCATTGTTAAAGGGAGATGTTATTTGTAAGCTGAATTATTAGATCAATAATAAATTTTTATTCAAGTCATATATGGAATAGTGAAATTTATGAGGTATGATTTTTAGCAGAACAAGACACAGATATACAGAAAACTTAGGTATTTGTAAAGATGACTATCTTACATAGCCTGTGCCACTTAGAGATGCTGTTATCTACATACATATATAAACTAGTGAAGGTTATCTGAGTACAATATAGCTGGTTTAATGTGGAATTACCACATAATTGATCTAGGTGCATGTAACTTGTGGGGAAAAGTGGGATTAAAAGTTTTTTAAGAATTTACAGAAATGAATCATTGAAGCTTGATATTCTATTAGTTTCGTACAGCAGGTAATTTAGCTGTATTTAAATAGCATCACTAATGGAAACCAATCCCTTTCTGTGTAGAACTTACCTCTGTATAGTGGTAATATTTTGGATTTTTTGTGCTGAATATCCAACCTGAACACATAATAGGGTGGGTTTTTTTTCTCTAACATGATTTCTTGAAGCTTAAATTCTTAAAAGCTAGGATTAGAATCTCTTTAGAATAGCTGATTAGACAGTTTTCTCTGCCCCCAGTAGGTGGTTTTTATTTTATCACATTATGTTCTTTTCTGTAGCTCCTATGATAGTATTTTCTATTGGTTAGAGTTGTAAAGACTGTACAGTAGGTCTCAATATAATACAGTGGAGGGAATAGAGACATTGCCTGGGGAAAATTATTAGTTGTGCCGCCACAACTAATCAACCAAATTGTAAGCTGCTCTTCCCAGTAATCAAATATGAAATACATAAAATGTTACAGAATCATTTCTGCAATATCACTTTATACTGGCATCTTATTATTGTGGTAATATAAAACCTGTCTTAAATCAGGAATATTGCCACAACAGCGGCGACATAATGTTATAAACCATGGGTGGGGAACGATAGCCCTTTTAGCAGAGGTGGTATTCAGCAGGTTCTGACCAGTTCAGGAGAACCAGTAGCAGAAATTTTGAGAAGTTTGGAGAACCAGCAAATACCACTTCTGGAGATTTTACAGTAGCCTTTCCCTGCCATGCCCACCAAGCCACACCCACAGAACCAGTAGTCAAAAAAATTGAATCCCACCACTGCTTTTATTACTTGTGCACTTCAAGTCCCAGAATTCCCGAGCCACCATGTTGGCTCAGGAATTCTGGGAGTTGAAGTCTACAAGTAATAAAGAGATCATCATTCCCCACCTCTGCTATAAACTCTTAATGTAGAAATTCTGACACCTTCGGACAATCTGTACAGAAAAAATTGAATAGGGAAGGAGGATTCTTTGTTGCCCAGTAAATCGATTTTGCATATGATAAAGGTAGTTTTGTCAATGTTTCAATAAGCTTAGATGGTGCTACAGGCAATATGGAAATATATACAATCCTTAGAATTAATATGGCCTTTTCATTTGAATATTATAGTGATAGTATTCTGAAATCTCATCTCTTAACAGCTTAATGCAGGTTTGGTATAGCACTCTGGGCGATTTACAGTGTAGCAGCAGTATTTGCATATTGCCCAGTTATAGTGTTCTAACATCTAAAATTGAATAACAGGAATTATAGCACACTAAGCTTACCTATATTATATAGCTGCCGGCTATTGACTCCATCTTAGTTTCCTATCAGTGCTATAGATTTCTAGCTTTAAATGGATAGAAAATACAATTTTATAAGAAACAACTGTGTAGAAATATTCTAATATTTAATGTTAGTAGAGCATTGTTGAGTTGGATAGGTGGGTGGTCTTAACTAACAACTTACTGTTTCTGTGTATGCCCTTATTTTTAATCATAACTTTCTATATTGTCTAAAATTATCAGTGAATTATAATCACAAAATACTGTATTTCTTAACTGAGGACTTCTGACTATTTTAAACTGGCTATAGTAGTGCAATACAGCTGGAATTTATTAATAAAATAGCAATAGGGATGAATAAAGTGATCCTGTAAGTTTCTTGAAGGTTTAGAAAATAAGCGTTGCAACTCATGACTCAAAGCAGGCCCTTACTATAAAACCTTGAATTACTGTAGACCCTACACTAAAAATACTTAAGCAAATAACGTATTCATATTATACAAACTCACAAGAATGTCCAAAGCATGTCAGAAGCATGTTTTTCATTGGCCATTTTATAACAGTAGAACTTTTCTCTGGAGTTCTGCCAAAAGCCAAATAGCAGCTTGACCATTTAAAGCATATGAATTGTTTATGTTTAGAATGAAATAGCCAAGAAGCCTGGTGTCAACTTGGCACCAGCTGAATTCTTCCTTAATATTCTCTTATTCCTCAGCTGTGGATTCTATGTACAGTCTTGCTCCCCCTCCGCCATTTTTTTCTTTAATATCCAATGTTAAAGGTGAAGCTATTTTTAGTTCTTTTTTCCAATAAATGGTATGCTTTATCTGAATATCTGAAAAAGAGTACTGCAAATTTTCCAGTGGACACAAACAACTTATATATGTCTTAATCACTGAAACTTAATGAAAGCAGTAGCTGCATTGCATTTATACCTTATTCCTTTGATTTGCCATAGTTTTTTAAATTAGAAGTGAGATTGCAAAGTACCTTGATATTTAATGTTTCTTGCATTTTTAATATGAAAAAGTACAATGCAAGAGTTCAATAAAGAGGATCAGAGTACGAATCTAAGGAAAATTTGCTATATAATAAATATCAACTTTGGTTATGACCAATATATTTTTTCACTATTTAGTTTCACTAGATTTCAATAATTAAGACAGATTAATGTCTGCTATTACATGAGAACTTTTCAGGTTTTGAAATCAGTGTATTTATGGTCTGCTTATCTCATGTTCCAATTTTAAATTCTCTCTTCTGAAGAAACTGCACACAGCTAAGTTTTCCATGGAGTTGAAGATTATGATTCTAAAATTATAAGTTTTATAATGAGCTGTTACAGAATATATCAGTAATTAAGACCACTGTTAATATAGTGTATGCCAGAAGTGGTGAGCACAGTGAAAGAAGCAGGATAGAAAAGTTTAGTTGGAAAGAAAAGTAAAAAAGGAATATCTTTTGCTTTCCTTTCATTCAGAAAGAATCAGGCTAAATACCAGATTTTTTTTCCAAATCATAAATATTTAGATAGTACTAGTAGAAAATATTTATATAGCAGAAATGAATAGATTTTACTAGATGTTTCATTTGCTACTCAGTTAAGGTTACCAGATCATTCAATAATGGATACTGTTTTAAAGGTTCTTGGTAACTCAGTACAGATGTTACTGCACATAATGGAGAACTGCAGTGTACTTGCAAATATATGGAAGCATGCCTACAGGAATAACTAAATCTTTGTAAGCTGCTTTTAAAGTATATGAATAATTTGCTAACATCTGAGAGTTCAGAAATAATCACATTTTAAAAATTGCGTATCTTTTGTAATTTTTGAGCCCAACTGAAATGTACAATAGAATGGAATGCTCATGGTAGAAATCTGAAGAAACTAAATCTCATTCTGTTGTTTGCAAAAGAAATCACTTTGCCTGAGTATTGGGTTCTCTTGAACTTGGTGAATTTCTTATAGGAGCTGTTGAACCTTCCATTTATAAAGGCCCAGAATGATACTTTCTGCATAATTATAAATTAGTTTGTATTATTAAGTTTTGATGTATAATAGACATTTCTTTAGCAATTGATTTGATTGGGTGCTTTCCTGAATTTCACAGTACCATACATGATACACCATATATTGTTTCATATATAATAGCCTAATAGTATTTTTTCCATATGCATTTTGGGTTTTTTTCAGCATAGTTTTTTTTCCTGCCTCACAACCTTTCAGCCTAATGCAAAATGTTGATTTCATTTTTTTTTTTAAAAAAGAGTTTAATATATATTCGAATTAAATATCAGAACTTAAGTCTCTGGTTTTCTATCTACTAATAAACACTTTGTATTTAAATAATTTTGCACATAATAGTTAATAAGAGCATTCTAAATTAAACTGCTAAGAATTCATAGTTGAGCATAGTGAATTGGTTTTGAGGACATTTAGTATAATTTGACCTTGAATTATTAAACTAATAAGTCTTGTCCATAACATTTTTGTGTTTAATACTATGTTCTGTTTATTAGAAAAATGAACATGTGATTCATGCAGCATACTAAGCAGTTTTTATTGTGTTGTGCAGAGAAACCATTCAATTGTGATTCATTCAGTACTTATGGCTTAGTGCATTGTGTCTGTCAGTCCTTATGATATGCAAGATATACAGTTGACCTATTTTATGGGAATGGGAAATAATATCCTCACAGGTTAAAAAAAGGGAAGAAATCCATCTGTATACAGTTTCAACATATTTCATTATAATACAGAAAGGTAGAAATGGGAATATCTATAGAAAATATGTACGCACAAATGGGAATTTATAGAAACGGAGAGATGAATGTATATCCACATAGAAAGGAAACCTGAATTAAGTAGAGGCACGGAGACATGCAGAAGCAGAGGGAGTTTTGAAACAGAAACTTATACTTGCTCTTATTTGAAAAAAAAAAACCAACTTAACTAAATTTAAAAATAATGATACTTTTTGTGGAAACATTTTTATTATAGAAATTATATATTAATATTGATCCATTGACTTGTATTTTTGTATTAAAAAGTGTGTGTTCCCATACTCTGAAGAAAAACATTAGAATACTGAAAGAATTGAGGGTTAGGAGGGGGAAAAACCTTGGGACAGTGGAGAATCATCAGAAGAAAAGGATGAGCAAGCTTCAGTGCACTTAGTGATGATGGAATGCTTGGGATGGATAGAAATGGGATACTGTCTAGAAAGGAGTTGTCTGTTGTCTACCAACTACAACCCTAAATAGTTGGTAGACATTCCCTTTAAAGACACTTTTATTACAGCTCTGTTGTAAAAGTTGTGTATTGTTACAAAAGTAAATAGTAATGGAACATGTGCATTCATAGCCACCTGTGTGTAAACTTTCAGATACAGGTAATCCTAAATTTGACTAACGGAGCCTTTGAATTTCCATTGGAAGACATCACAGTCGTATGTTGAGGCACCCGTGTTGCTGGACCTGATTTTTGAACTTTTTTGCAGTGGTCATTAAGCGAACACTTCCATTGTTACCCAAATCAGTATAGTTCTATGAGTGGTTTTTTGCTGGAAACCAGCTGAAAAGACCAGAAATGGGCAAAAAAATTAAAAAAATCATGGTAACCATGAATAATTCAATAGAAGTGAGCCAGTTACCAAGTGTCCAAAATGCTGTCATATGTCCATGGGCATCTGTGCAATTGTTGGAACTCCAGAACCAGGTCATAAGTATCTTTTGATGGGTTTGCATAACTTTAGAAAAGTCCTCAGCAACCAGTCACTAAGAAAGACTATCTTTATATTCAAGTTCCAAGTTGCTAAACCTGAATAATATTCTGTATTTACCTGAAAATAAATAAAATATTGTTGTAATTATTTAATATTTACTTATTTAATATTTAATATTTACTTATATACTTAATATGAAAACATAGAAAACTGATGGCAGAAAAAAACCAGTAGTCCGTTGAGTCTGCCTTTAAGGGTATGTTTATTTTGTTTTGTTTTTAATATTTTATTTAATTATTTAATTATATTTTAATAATTATTTACATAATTATTTTTTATGTTATTGTTTTTATTTTAATTTGATTTTTTACTTATTTTTTGTCAGATGATAGGCATGGGTTCATCTCAACTATGTTTAACTCAGTTACTGACAATTACCCCACTACCTATTTCTGTGAAGTAATACTATCTAAGATTATTTTTAATATGTTTTGTCCCTCAGATCTTGTGCTATTTTTGTTGCCTGTCTTGAGACTCACTCAAACTTTTTAAAAGTTAGGTCTCCACATCTGGAGACTATTTTCTCCTCCATGCTGCATCGAGAGCCCAGGATGAGTTGACTCCTTCCTATGATGTCATTTAGCTGAGTCTGTACTAAGATATAAAAGCCAGCCCCCGGAAGGGACCCCAGCTTTTGACTCAGCTTCTTTCAGTCAGTAGCTGTGTCTCTGAAAGCGTTCTGTTAAATTGCAATAAATAACGATCTTCAGGACCCTTTTCCTCGCTTCAAGCAGCTCTCAGGGATCTGGGCAGCTGCTCTTCCAGAAGAGCAGGGCTCCCTCTCTTGCAACGTTGGGAGCAACGTCGAGACCTCCTCCATGCCTGCGATTTGAGCGATCATAAAAACGATCGGCAAACCGATAACAGCGCCAGCCAGCTGATCATGGTGGCCGGTGGCTGTGCTTTCTTCTTCTGACTTCGCTCAGGGCTCTTTATAGCCAAAGGCGCGATTCTTGGATCTCAGAGCCTGGTTTCCTAGTCAGCGGCCATCTTGGATTGAAGCCTTCCACCACAAGGTGAGCAGCCATTTTGTAAGCCCGGGGCCATTTTATACCCTAAAGGACTTATTCTAGATTTCTAAACAACTTCTTCCCAACGCAAGAGCTTTCCTTCTACAAATGGATCAGGGTAAGGCTCAGGCAGAGCTCCCCCCCCCAGTGGATCAATCTCTTAAGCCCAATAAGAGAAAAAGACATAGGCAGCGTCCCAATCAGTCCAGAGGGAGGTTGCTGCTAAAATCAGAGCTAAGGCTCTAGCCCCTAAGAAGGCAACTCAGGCTGAGTTGAGGGCAGAGAAGCGCAGACATGCGGCCCTAGAGAGGCAGTTTAACAGAACAATTCAACAGATGAGAGGGCAACTGCAACAAGTTTCAGGTGATACCCGTGAGCCCCAGCCAAGCCCTCCCCAGAGGAGGAAAAGTTATATATGAGCCTTTTCATCCTCCATCCTGGTCTCCTGGGGCCTTTGCAGAACAATCAGATCCTCAGAATCTGAGCAGATCTGGGCCCCACTTCCAACAGGCTTCTGGGCCCGATGCCCCCCTTTCCTCCAGACCTTGAGCCTCCTCTCAATCTAGGTCTGAAGCCAACTTCACTCCCACAGCAGCGGGCTTTCTGCCTTCTGCCTTCAGCTTTGAGCATAGGCCAGGGGATATCCAAGATTTTGTCTCTTTGACCATTAGGCAGGGATTAGCTGAAGGCTCCAAGCAAATTCTTCGATCTCTGGAAAGGGTTCAGGCCCTTCTCCCTTCTCAATCTATAAGTTCCTTGCCTCCTCACCCTGAATGTCACAGGCCCCAGGACCTCAGGGCCCATTCTTCGCTACCAGAATGGGAGGAGGTTGTTGAGGAAGGAGAGGCTTCACCATCTGAGCACAGTTACTTCTCTCATTCAGAGCGTGAAGAGGATGAGATTTATGACCAAAATCAGAGGAAGAAGATTCTCGCCCAGAGCAGACATCCTCTGCATTGGTCTTCAAACCTACTCTCTTCAGGCCATTATTCAGCAAGGCCTTGGTCACTGCCAAGCTATCGCTGGAGGAAGTGGCTCCTGAGCCACAAGTTTCCTCTGGCCAAGGAGACTTGCTCTTCTCCAAGCCTGTCGTGCATGCAGTTTTGCCTTCTCCCACGCAGTGCAGATGGCCCAAGGATCTCCTCTACGCCTTTCCCCATCTTCCCATCATTCCAGCAGTAATTCAGAAGATGTTGGAGGAATGCGTGGAGCTCTTCCTCCTGGCACCCTATTGGCCAAGGAGGCCCTGGTTTGCGGACCTGGTCAACCTATCTGTGGTTTTTCCTTGGAGGATCCCAGCCCATCTAATCTCCCTTCACCAGGGGGCTCTACTCCATCCAGAGCCCCAGTGGCTCAAGCTGACTGTGTGGCACTTGAGCGGCAGTGGCTAGAGGAGGCTGATCTCCCAGAAAGAGTCATCCTCACTATCCTGGCGTCTCGCAAACCTTCTACAAGGTGCATCTATGATGCCACCTAGAAGGCCTTTTCCTGATGGTGTCTTAGGGTCTCTCCTGCTTCAGCCCAGTTGGCAGAAGTTCTTAGATTCAGCATGGTCTGCAGAAAAGTTTGGGCCTCAACACCTTACGCAGGCAGGTTGCGGCCCTCTCCTCAGTTCTCTCATGGGGTTCGCTGCCTTCCTTATCCTGTCACCCTTCAGTCAGGAGGTTTTTGAAAGGGGCTTCCAACCTGCACCCACTGGTGGTTCACATGTATCCTTCCTGGGACCTTCATGTGATCCTTAATGCCCTTACGAAGCCCCCTTTTGAACCCCTTAGAACAGTGTCTCTCCGTTTCCTGACTCTGAAGGTAGTGTTCCTTGTTTCCATCACTTCAGCCAGGCGGTTTTCCGAGCTCGCTGCTCTTTCCATCAGACAGGACCTTTTATCCTTTCACGATGATAGGGTTGTTCTCCGTTTGGACCCCTCATTTGTTCCAAAGGTTAATACCTGGTTTCACAGGTCCCAGGACATTGTGTTGCCTGACTTCTGCCCCCTCCCGCACCATGACTTAGAGCAGCAGTGGTACACGCTAGACGTAAGAAGGGCTCTTAGAATATACATTAAGCACACTTCCTTCAGGAAGTCGGAAGTCATGTTTGTTTCCTTTTTCCCTTCTCACTTGGGGTACAAGGTCTCTTCTACTATTAGCAGGTGGGTCAGGACTTGCATTGAGCAGGCCTACGAAGCTGCAGCCCTTCCGGTTCCCCAAGGTCTGATGGCGCACTCTACCAGAAGCGCAGCCACTTCCGCTGTCTGGGCGACCCAAGCATCCTTGGAGGAGATTTGTTGTGCGGCCACATGGACATCTCCTTCTCCTTTCATCAGACACTATAGTCTGGATGCCTTTGTCTCAGCGACTGCAGCCTTCGGCAGATGGGTGCTTCAACGAGTGGTTCCATAGTCAGTGTGATGAGCCAGACGAGGATCCGACCGTGGACATGCAAGCTTTGGTATGTCCCATTCTGGGTTCTCAATGCAGCATGGAGGAGAATGGGTGTTGGTAGAAGTTACAGTGAATGCCCTTTCTATCTATGCTGCGAGAGAGCCCAGCCCCTCCCTTGATTTCTCCAGAGAGGGTAAGACATATTTCTGTATTCATTTTGTGCTTTCAGAGACACCTTTCAGTCTGTCAAGTATCTTCGCCAAATCTGGGGTCTCTTCCGGGGGTTGGCTTTTATATCTTAGAACAGACTCAGCTAAATGACATCATAGGAAGGAGTCAACCCATCCTGGGCTCTCTCACAGCATAGAGAGAAAGGGTGTTCACGGTAACTTCTACCAACGCCCATTCTAAATAGGCAACTGACTAAAGCCCTATATAGCGGGATTAAGGCTTCCTTTTTCCAGCTGTTGATCCTCTAGTGAACACCCCAGAATTTTGTTTGCTTTCACAACTGCCTGGGCATAGTTTTCTCATTTTGCAATCATCTGCCATGAGCACATCTAAATCCTTTTTTTCTGTTCTGTCTAACACTATACCTCCATAATTGTACTTCCCCCCTAGATTTCCCCCATGCACAATCTTACATTTAAAAACACTGAACTGCAGTTTCCATATTTTTGATTAATTTTCCAGCAATGCCAAATCATTTTCCATGTTACGAATACTCCTAAGAACATCAACTCTGTCACCCACTTTTGTGTAATTGGCAGAAAGACAAATCTTATCTGGCAGCCCTTCTGTTCTATTACTTACGAACACATTGAACAGAATAGGATCTAGGACAGAGCCTTATGGTACACCACTTATGACTGGTCTTTGTTCAGACAGTGACCCGTTAATAATCACACACTGCGATCTACACTTGAGCCAACTTTCAATCCCTTGGATCATCCAGCAGTTAAGCCCTAGCGTGTACAACTTTTTTTATAAGCTCATTTTGTGGAACTGTATCAAATGTTTTGTTAAAATCCAGAAAGGCTATGTCTAGAGAATCACCTTCATCTAAAACATTTGTGACTAGTAAAAAAAGTCAATCAGATTAGTTTGATGTGATCTGCCCTCAGTAAAGCCACGCTCCATCAAGTTGTTCAGTTTTAAATATTAATCCTTTTTTTCTCAGTGATTCCACTAACTTTACCACTATAGATGTTAAGTTCACTGGCCTATAGTTTCTAGCTTCTTTCCTAGCCCTTTTTCCTCTAGACGGGTACACAATTAGCTGTTTGTCCTAGTGAACTTCACCTGTTAGGAGAGACTGGTTAAACAGATCAGTTAATGGTCCAGTGAGCACACCTAGAAGTTCCCTTAGAACACTTGAGATGAATACCATCTGGATCCATATTCTACCTCCACTCTAAAAATCATGGAAAAGAACTTGCACTGCTAGGACTAATATGATCCTCCAACTTATTTTTGTAATTGGCATCTACTTCTGAGAAGAATGAGCAGAAGTATTTGTTTGGATGGTTTGCTGTAGCCAAGGTCTCCCTTAGCATAAGAATTGTTTAAATCTTTGATTTTAGTGGTTACACATTTGCCCCCTTGTATACCTTTAAAAAAAGGTTTTGTCCCCTTTTTAAATAGATTTAGCCAGTTCCTCTTCTTTCTGCATGTTAGTAGCAGAAATAACTTGTTTGTAGCTTCTTATATATTGTATACCTCTCAAACAGCTACATTTCAGCTATTTTTATGTCTATGCTGATTTTTTCTCCTTTACTATCCTATATACATCTGCTGTAAATCAGAGTGGGTTTTTCTTTTTCTTTTTCTTTTTTACTAATGAGCCTCACATAAAGACTTGTTGCATCCAGGGTGGCAGATTTTGTCAGTGTCCACTGAGCTCTGACTCCTGTCACTAGGCCACCCTTCAAATTTATGTTTTAACTAATCTCCTGTTTTGGTAAAATTTGTCCACTTGAAGTCTATAAAATTTTAGTTTTAGTGTATTCTGTATTGCCTTCATTTTTAATGTTAATCCAAAGCCACTGGCAATTGTTAGAACTAAACTTTCTCCTACCCTATCCCTATTTGTCAAAACTAGTTCTAGAATATGCCTCTTGTTGGGCGTTTTACTAATTGTTTTAGAGAGGCACCTTTTAATGTCTCTAATATGTTCCTGTTTTTAAGTGCATTTGAGAGATTCCACTGTTGAAGTCGCCGATGATTAATTACATTATCTCCTTTCATTGCCATCTGGGTTCCCTCCTCAACCAGAATGCTATCATATCCTCAACTAGAATGTTCCCTTCTTAGCCAGAATGCCTTTGAATGTCCTGGGGGCCTGTATGTGACACCAGTTCACCATTTCATGTTTTAATTATCTTAATTTGTCTTGTGAGGGCTGCACATTTTAATGCGATGTAAATATGCTTGGTTAAATAAAAACATTTATTTTTGTTTTTACCTCAGAGGAAAAAGAAAACTTTCCCCAAAGATGAATAAATAGAAAGGGCTTAGAAGCACAGACAAAACGATATGTACAGGTAGTCTTTGATTTGCTACCATTCATTTAATGACTTTTCAAAATTATGCCTGCTTTGCAGAAAGTGAATCTGTCTCAACCAATGTCCAATGACTTAAGACATAAATTCTGGTCCCAATCATGACTGTACAGTAAGTCGAGGATTATCTATACTGACTTATCTTACCTTGACTTATGACTGTAATTGAGCTCAGAATTATAGTCACAAGTTCTTGCAGTTGTAAATTGAGCATCACGTGACTAAAATTGAAGTTACAATAGTTTTTAACAATGGTTGTTAAGTGAACACTGCAGTTGTTAATTGGATTCCACATTAAGCAAATTCATTTTTCTCAATGATTTTTTTTTTTTGCTGGAAATTGTGGTTATGTAACTGAGGCACTGGAAACAGCAATAAAGGTGAGTTGTTGCCAAGCACCTAAAATGTGATTGCATGATTGCAGGAGTGTGTGGCCATGATAACTCCAAAAACAGATCGTAAATAGTTCTGGGGACATACATTATAACTTCAAATAGTCATTAAGTGACCAGTCATAATAGCAATAGCACTTAGACTTATAAACTGCTTCACATTGCTTTACAGCTCGCTCTAAGCGGTTTACAGAGTCAGCATATTGCCCCCAACAAACTGGGTCATCATTTTACTGACCTCGGAAAAACGGAAGGCTGAGTCAACCTGAAATTGAGGACTAACTGTAACGCTAAAGTTGTTAAATTCAAAATTGCCGATTTCTACTGAAACCAATGAAGATGCCTTACTGTGCATCTGAACAGGTGACCATTTAGTGAAGTGTATACATAATGTGTGCCTTCAAAAAATAAATTTGTATTAGACTTTTATACCACTAAAGTCACATGACTTAGCAGTATATAAACTGTTAAATATCTAAGGTATATAGTTCAATAGATAAAGATAAACAACAACTATTCAACAGATAAAGTCAACAGTTGTAGTTAACTGGTGCAATATATAAAACTCCTTTGTATTTTATCCTAACTAGTTAAAAAACTCTCCTAACCTGCCTCAGGAAAGGCAAAAATCTCTTGATAGTGAGGAATTACATGCATTTCCCCTCTTGGGTCTGTTCTGCCAGTAGTTGGAAAAGGCAGTGACATTTTGACGCTAAGGCAGATAGGACTTTAAAGACTAATGCCAACATTTTTAAATGCACTTGAAAGTTTAGTGGCCATTGTAAGACTTGCATCACAAATATAATGCGCTTGTGACACAGTATGCAGGAAAAACAGCAAGAAACATGGGGAGAAAGGAAAAACTCACTGAGGGGGAAAAAAGGAAAATGTTAATAAAAGTGGATGGAGGTGAGATGAGGGAATAAGTTAAATGAATTGGGAAGAAAGAGAGCTTTGTTTAAATATTACAAAGGGTTAAAATTATTAGGCAAATCCTCTCAAGCAGCTATATATTTTCAAAGGCACAGATCTAAAAGTGGGGAGAATTGCAGTTTCTCCAGTGTCCTGAGCAGAGAATCCAAGGAATGGGTTAACTCTGCTCTTCTGCTTGGAGACGGAGTCAATCATTTCTTTGGTCACGCCTCCTTTGCCTAAGCATGCCCAGTTTCAACTTAGTCTTTGCTCAGAAGAGATGCATACAGGAGGTGCTTGTGAATCAAAAAGAACAGACTATTCCTTGGATTCTTCAAAACACTCAGATCCCAGCTCTACATAAAGCCTTTGCAGGACTGCGAATGGCTAGACTGGCTTTCCAGGCTGTCCAGATAACCACCTCTCTCAACTGATCTGCTGGCTTCCCCAACCTAATCAGCATAGATGTTGCACACATCAAAGTGGCTGGCTCCCCCAATCGGGGCTTCTTTGTCCTTGCACAGCCACTATTCTGACTCCAGGTAGAGTTGAGGTCCCCAGGAGAGGTCTGCTTAGACAGAGGGAACTACAGTCACTACTCAATTGTGTATTGGGCATACTCCGAAGTGTCTTAAGAGAAAAAAAGCTGTGGCATCAAGTTTCTGCTCAGGAATGAGCCTGCCTTGCTTAGAGGGGCAAAAAGGGACAAAAGATGGCAGACATGTGGACCAGGTAATACCAGGGGTGAGGTTAGGTCGCCAGATGGCACCAGAGAGCAATACTATCAGCCATCCCTTTGTTTAGAAGGGTTTTCCAGTGAGGGTTTTCCTGCTAGACAGGCAAGCTTCTTGCCAACAGGAGAGCAGAGAGCACCACCAAAGCAGATGAAGACAGCACCAGAGGCCATCTTTACACCTACAGCAGTGTGTCTTCGTTCACAAGAGAGTCAGGGCCCTGAAATTATGGATCAGATGAAAATTCTGATATCCTTAACACAGGCCATCACTGCAGATCTGCAGAAGGGAAGTCAGACTTCCCCTGTGACACAGGCAGACTCCATTAAGACCAATTGATGGCATTAAAGAGGTTTGGCAGCCTTCCAAAGGTCACACTCAACCCCTTCATCCATGCACAACGAGACATTGTTCTCAGGATGAGGACCAAAAGTAAATGGAACTTTCAGAGGATGAAGGGATAGCTCCAGATACACCAGCATTCACAGGAGTTTTTTGTCCAGCTCTCTTTAAGTCCTGATTATTTAAGGCCAAAGCAGTAACATGCTTGGGAACTGACCTAACTACAGCAGAGTCACCATTGGACCTGGTGGATCCAGATGAGTTGCTCTTTTCAAAGCCAACTGTGGAGAGTGAGGAGAGTCCCTCACCTAATCTATTCCGAGATGTCCAAAAACAATGGACTCAACCAGGGGCATTCCCGCCCCCAAGTGGGAATGACAGATTTTATAATGTGGCCCAGATTTCTCAGAGGTACTACAGCCACCAACCATAGATGGACCATTAGCGGCCTTAACATCCTCCACCATCCTGCCTAATGACTCAGAGGATGTTTTGAAGACAAAGGATAGGAAGGCGGAGCTAGCCCACTATAAGGTGCACCAGGCAACTGCCTGGACTGTCAAAGCTGCTACATGGAATGATGGATAAGCAAGCTTTATGTACAATACATTATTTTAAGTCTTTATTACATTTACAAGTCAAGTAGTGTGATATTCCTTGCTTCTTAAAATTCCACTATAAAGAATGTGCTACCTTAATTAAAAATTCCTGGTTGTTTATCTTAGCACTATAGTGTCACATTGTGAATATCTGTTAGTATCATTATCAGATTTTTAAAATGTTAATTTCTGCATACCTGATGCTCCTTTCGTGTCCTAACTAGTGAAACTGTTTGGAATTACCAAGCTTAAGCACTAGTAAACTGGGAGCTTTTTTTATTATCAAGATCAATCAATGATTGATTCTTATGAGAGAACAGAAGCTGCTTAAGGACTTTCTATAAGTTAAATAAAATAATAGATTGTTAACAGAGGCCTCTGAGGTCTAGCTTCATGGTTAGGACTGCCTGATAACTTTTTTTACAGGAGATTAAATAGTAAGTCAAACTGGTTGATTGGTAATAGATTTCTACAATTGAAATTAATTTTTTTAATTTATATAGCAATTTTGCAAATACAGATACAGACATTTATAGATTGGTCGTCTATTTTGCAAGGGGGGATAATTCTTGTTTTATACACTTTGTTTCTGTTTTTGTATCATATTTCTTTTATTCTGTATTTTAACCTTGGAAATAAATATACAAAAAGCTGAATACTATATAATAGTACTGATAGCGGCTTTAATATATAATGTTGTACTATAATTGTGCAAAAGATAACATGAAGCAGAAAGCTTCTTTAAAATTAAATTCAGTAAAAGTGTGAGAAAAGGGAAACAAAGACGTATCAAGAATACAGCTATCTTAAAGCAAACATACCTGGTTAATTTTCTGGAATTCAGTTCAGTGAAATAGGCTGTGATTACTGTGATTACTATTTTGGATAAATCATGTCCTTTTATCTTAGGTAAAAATCTCTTGGTATAAATTAAATATTTATTTTTACAGTTTTCTTCATTTTTGGTAGGTGTATCTTTAATAAAATTATGAAGATATTGGCATTTAATTCAGAAATGCAAAAACATCTCTGAGGGAAATGGGTGCTTTAGAAGGTAGGTAGGTAGATTCTTTAAAATCCTTTTTGATTTTGTTAAAAATGTATTATATTTTTATGTTAATTCCTCTGTAATATATTATGCACTAATTGTGTAACTTTTGCAACTTATCTACTTGTAAATAGTACTGATCTTTCTTGAAAAAAAATCCCTCATGCCAAGCCCAAACCTTATGTTGATGTAGATATTACGATATCATTTTGTTTGATTTGGATGGAAGTAATCTACCTTTTTTGAAGAGATTTGTATTGATTTATCAGTCTAACTTGAAAAACTTTCCTGGGTTTGCTAAGGGCATATAGGTAAAATGTAATAAATGATAAATGGTATTCTCTCATAGAAATGAGATTTTGCCTTTTTTTTTTTTTGAGATGACAAAGATTGGTTAGATGTATCCTTGTTGAATTAGCTATACTGATAATCCTTGATTTACAACTGTTTATTTTGTGACAGTTGGAAATTATAAGGCACTGAAAAAACTGGCTTGTGACCATTTTTCACACTTACGAACATTGCGGCATCCCCATGGTCGCATGATCACATGAATGATAAATTCAGGTGCTTGACAACTATCTCATATTTATGACAGTTGCAGTGTCCTGTCACGTGTTTCCTTTTGTAACGTCTGACAAGTAAAGTCAGTGGGTAAGCCAGATTCATTTAGCAATTGTGTTACTAAATTAACAACTGCAGTGTTTCACTTATCTATGACAAGAAAAGTCATAAAATTGGGCAAAGCTGACTTCCAGTTGCTCATCATCGGAGTTGGAGCAGAATCCGCGATTGTGCACGGTTTTATTCCGAGCTCACTTGTTGGAGGGTTCCGATTGGGACTGGAAGTACCCTGGAGGGTGGTGAAGAAAGGGTGTATTGCTTGGAGGGTTGAGGGGAGTCGCCACTCCCCTCCCTGACAAGAAAAAAACCCTTCCAAAGGCAAGTTGCGGCTGTGGTCTAAAATGGCCACCACGAAGTCAAGGAGCAGTCTGGGAAACTAAGACTGTGCTGGAGTGGTGAAGCAGCGAGTGGAGTGTGAACCAGGAAAAATACATGGACTTTAAGGTACCCTTGTATTAAGAAATAAAAGGACTATTTTGGGGGAAAGTGCGTAGAGGCGGCGACCAGAAAGAGTGAGAAGGAAATTGGAGTTTATAAAATTGGCTTGAACTATTGCAATGAATTAACTTGGAGGAGAAAATTCAGAGGAAAATATTTGAGCACAAAGGGCTTGGAAATTAAATTGGATAACTAAATAGGCATAAAATAAATGCTGGAATTGAATGTGTTGAAAAGAAATAATAGCTAATAATTAAAATTAGCGAACTTAATAAAAATTTTATAACTTTTTTTTAAAAAAGCAAAAGTAAAAGAACCAGTGAATTGTGGAAAAAGAACCAAGAGCGCCACCTGATGGTACAGGAAAAATTTCAGTGACTCTGAAAAGGGTTTGGTTTTTCTAATAAATTGGACTTTGGAATTTAAAAGAAAATAAGAGACACTCCATTATAATAAAATAAACACCCTGAAAAGTGATAACAGAATACTATAAGGGGAAAGATACTTGAAAACATTGTTTTAGAACCACCCAGTGAAACAACTGGAAAAGGACCTACCAGAAGACCTGGAAATAAAGACTTAGGGACATTGATTGTTGAAAATAAATATAAAAGACACTGGTTGAAATAACATACTGGATTTTTGGATTGGATATATCTATTAAGGAAGAGGGGGGGAAAAGGAGCAGACAATGGGGGAATTATTAGTTGGAATAAGATTGGATTTATGAGACATGAAGGAAATGATGAAGGTGAGACTGGAAATGCGCAGCAATATATTAACAGAAACTAGAAATGGTGACTCAGTTTGCAGAAGAACAAAGAGAACCAGAGGGGGAGGAGTTAAACAGGAAACCAGCTTTGAAGATCAAGCAGAGCAACAATCATTTAAGCAGGGGGGAAAAGGAATTAAAATTAAAAATTTGTAGTTTGATGTGACAACAAAAGGGGGAATGGTTTGGAAAATGAAAAAAGAAAAGGGAAAAAGCAGAAAAAGGAAGCACAAAAGAAAGATCGAGAGGGAGATAACAATAAGTGGAATGAGAAATGGAGGGGAATAATGGGAAAAAAGGGAACTAAGAGAAAGGACTAGAAAATAAAGAGAAACAGGAAACAAACAAGAGTGAAAAGAAATTATATTGTTAGGAGAGTGAGAGATAATGGGTAAAAAAAGGATAGGGGGGAGATTCCGCAAGGTAATGTGTTGTGATATATAAGAATAAGTATTGAAAATAGATAAGATTGTAACTGATACTGTTTTTTCTTTTTTTCTTTTTTCTCTTTTATTAAAGGATTATAACTACATTAGATATGGAATATAATGAAATAAATATGGATGTGGATATTTATAAGAATATTGTATATTAATTGATGATTAGGGATGTATAAAATAGGAGAATTATTATAGAAAGATTAATATCAGTTGCTACAACTAATTGACTAGATTAATATTTTGCAATGTGTAGATTAAAAAGGTGATTCAGAAAATGCTATGCGGAATCTGATATATCTGTATATTTGATATGTAGTAAATAGAGAAATATTGTTACTAAAGTAGAATGAAGGTGGTAAGCTTGAATCAACAACCAAAGGGGACAATTTGAGAATTTAATAGAATAAGGATTGATAAATTGCAAATGTGACAGATAAAGGCAATGTGGAACATGAATATAGAAATGAGAAAAGAATGTTAGATAATATTGTAAAATAAGGTATGAGAATATCCTAAGAAAAATGAACTGAGATTGGATAAAATAAACTTAATGAATTTAATATTAATAGGGAATCATGTGATATGAAATTGAATAATTAAGATAAATAGGTAATTATCGTCATGTTTGTGTTGAGATATGAAACTTGGAACCACACTGCTTGCTAAATGAGAACTTTTATTTAAAAAAATAAAAAATAGGAGAGGAAATTGAATAATGAAATTACTAGATATGTTTAAAGTTATTCAAAGTAATCTCAGTACTAAAACCTGGGCAAAATTCCAGTTGAAATGAGTCCAGATAATCAATTTCATCTAAATGCATTGAGAATTGTGGGGCCAAAATTTTTAAAAAAACTTAACTTACAATTAGAGCTCTTTTGCAACATGGAATAGGGAGCTTGACTTCTTTAAACAGAGAGGAATATACTTTACATTCACAAAAGTGTTGGTTGCTTCCCTTATCCATGGGTTCTGTCTTAACCTGACAAATTTAATCAGCCATGAGGGGTAAGAATTAAGCAAGAGGGTGATGGGTGCCTTTTCGCATCTTTATAACTGATGTCTATGAAATTAAAAAAAAAAAAGAACCCACAAATATAGCAACCTCCTGGCAAAGTTAACAATTGCTCAATTTTAAATTTCAGGTTAAGTTAGGATTACCTGGGATTTAGTCAAAATGCTTCAAGTATATTGCAAATATTTATAATCTTACATTGTCATCAAGATACTGATATTGGTTATTAAATAATGGCTTGCTCAAGGACACATAGAAAGTTCATTAAGTTGATGATAGAGGTCTTATGGTATGATCTATATTTTGGTAACTTTTCTGCTTGTAATGGGTAGCCCTCGCTTAACAATGGTAATTGAAGCCACAATTTCATATGACTATTCTCACTTATAACGGTAGTTTATGTGGAATTTCCAGTTAGATTAGAGGTCAAGAGGGCCTGAGGTCAGAATTGTTGCATTGTAGTAAGTGGGACAGGCCAGACTCAGAATCCTTAAAGCCGTATCTTGCCATTCCCAAAGGAATGCAAGTCACTCTGGTGAGATTCTTTTTTTTTCTTTTCTTTTCTTTTTTTTAAACAAGTAGTGGGCTTCCGGTTTGCAAGCTTTTGGCGGCGGCAGGGATTCGCGACCGCGCGATCCCTGCTGCGTTCGCCACCAAGGTTCCCCCGATCCATCTGGATTTGGGGGATATAGCTGCCCCATAGAGGCAGCTGAAGACGGGGGATCCGGCAAGGGGTTTGGGGGTGTCGCAAACCCCCTCTCCAGCCAGCCAACCCCCTTTTCCCGAGGCGGAGGAACAGCAGTCAGCAATGGCCACCACGAAGAAAGCTGCAACCGGGTAAGCAGGTGCAGGAGGGAGAAAGCTAGAAGAAAAGTGAAAGCTGCTTCTAACCAGGACAAGACGGGAGACAGTGACTTGGAACCTGGAAGGCTGCTAAGTATATATTGTTCCTTGTGAGAGTTATAAGCTGCGAATACTTTAAAAGGGAAAGTTTTTTCCTTGTTCTACTCTCCTTCCTAAAGTGACAGCGGGGAAAAAAAAGAAAAGAAAAGAAAAAACCTTTTGGCTGTGAGTGGGAAGGGAGAGTGAAAAAAATAAGAGCAAAATTTGAAAATAAGGAGAAGATTGCCTAGAATTGCAAAGAGTTTAAAAAACTTCCAAAAAATATATTTGAAAAGGATTTGTGACTACTTTAACCCCAGAAAGAGAAAGTGAAGAAGAAGAAGGTATCTAAAAGAAACAGTCTGTTTGGATGGTTTGGTGATCTTGGAACCTTTGGAAATTACTTCTGATTAAATCATCTGGGTGGTTGTTTGGGAAAACTTTTTCTCTACACAATGGCATCTATGGATGAATTGAAACTTATATATCAAAAATATGAAAGAGAAAAACAGGGGAAGATGGTCTTGGCACTATTTTTCAATACTTAGAAATGGCGGTTTATGTGAAGCAGAATGAGGATGATGGGGACAAAGAAGAAGAAGGAGCCATCTTTGATGAACAAGTGACTTTGACTGGAGAAGGGAAAAAGCAAGAGAAAAAGGAAAAAAGATCTTTGAGATCTGGAAAAACAGCCCAAAAAGAGAAGAATAAGGTGAAAAGGGGGGACATTGTGTTAAGAAACAACAGAAAGGGGGAAAGCAGAACAAAAGGCAAGTGGAGAGACAAGGGGTTAAAGAGCACAAGGAGAAGAAGAAGGGGGAAAGGAAGGGATGAGAAGTCTTAATGGTGGGGAGCAAGATGTTAAGAAGCAAAAGTTTTTTTAGAGATAATGGATAAATTTTATTGTTAAAGGGATTCTAGAAAGGTACATAAGACTGCATTCTTATACTTGTATTTAGAAGTAATCATAGAAAATTAGAAATAATATGTAACTTAAAATGTGATAAAATATTTAACATAAATTAGTGAAATTTTTGGTTAAGAAAAGGGAGTACTGTAATGAAACATGATTTAAGATTGTGATGTGGGGGGGGTTAATAATCTTTGGAAAGCATAAGTGTTCCCACAAAGATATGATATCTTATTGAAATGGATAAAATGTTCAGGATATAAATGATTGTTAATATTAATGATTAGCAAAATCTTCGTGAAATGAGATTTGAAGTAGAAGGAGGAGGAACATTTTAATGAAATATAGCTATAATATGTGAAGTGGGGGAGGGGCAATAATTATGGGGCTCCCATAAGAGTATGTGATTTAATTGAAAAGCAATGAGTTAAATGTTTAAGATATGAATGAATATCAATACTAATGAATAGATTTGTATTATTTTTGATAATATAGTATAATTTTAAAATGTACCAGACGGAATCCCAATGTATGTTATGTGTTTTATATTAAGTATTATAAATATTGGGGAAAGAGATAAAGGCATCATACTCCATATAGCGTACAGGAGAAATACTACTTTTTTTTTAAAGAAGAAAAATAAATGGTTGGCTGGAATAGAACAGACAAAGAATAATAAATATTATGATATGAATTGAGAGGAGATAAATAAAATAAAATTGAGAAAATTTAAAGGAGAGAAGAAGTTATATAGAAAATTGAAAATGTTAATAAGATATGAAATGCTATGTAAAATGAATATGAATTTGAATTTGTGTCTGTATCAAGAGTTTTAACCTGGGACTAAGCAACTTTCAGAGAAGAGATTTTTTTATGCTTTTATGTTTTGTGTTTATGTCTATTTATGTATAGTCTGGTGAGATTCTTGTAATATAGTTCGTTAGCAATAAACTAGTTGATACTCTTCAAAAGTGGTTCTGGTTGCTTTCACCTGACTATTGCAGCAGTTCCATTTGTATTGTTAGGTAAATTCCATGCATTCACAATGTCCTGTAGTTACATGATCACTATTTGTATCCTCCTGCTGGCTTTCCTGTTTACTTTTC
The DNA here is from genome assembly GCA_033807585.1 of Hydrophis major. NCBI lineage: Eukaryota > Metazoa > Chordata > Lepidosauria > Squamata > Elapidae > Hydrophis > Hydrophis major. The sequence continues at coordinate 381,752,233 of CM066328.1, forward strand.
TTGTGGGGAACTGGTAAAATATGATCACATGACCACAGGATACTTAAGCTGCCATAACTACAAGCTGGTTGACAAGTACTCAAACCATGATCATAGACCACCCCATTGAATGAATGGTAATTCAATGCTGTATGTAAAAAATGTGTTTCTTGAGTATCTCTGAAACTCCATTATATTGCCTTCTTTTTACGTTCTGTTTGCAAAGTCAGTTTGAGTATGAGTAGGGTGCAGTGGTTAAGAATGCAGTACTGCAGGCTATTTCTGACTGTTGGCTGCCTGCAATTTGGCAGCTCAAATCCTACCAGGCTCAAGGTTGACTCAGCCTTCCATCCTTCCAAGGTGGGTAAAATGAGGACCCAAAATTGTTGGCGATATGCTGACTCTGTAAACTGCTTAGAGGGGGTTGTAAAGCATTATGAAGTGGCATATAAGTCTTAAGTGCTATTGCTATTAGTAAGTTTTTGTATTCACTTTTGAATCATAATTTGGATATAGCTGTTTTAGTATTGAAAATTTTTATTTTGGATAGCAGTCTGATATAGATAGAAACACATATTATTGAGAAACAGATGAAAAAACAGCTTGTTCATCCATGACACAAAAAAGATGTGTGGCACAGGGGTGTCAAACTGGTTTTCCTTGAAGGTTGGATCAACATTGTAGTTCTCCACAGAGAGTGGGGGGGAGATGGAACAGATGCTCTTTTATAGCACCCTGCCAGTCAAAATGGGGTGCTGTGACCAGTTTTGAGCCTGGATGGCCTCCATGCTGCTGCAACATCCCAGGATGGGTTAGACGACTTCTGATGACATCATCAAGCTGAGTCTGTCTTGTATAAAAGTAGCAGCCTGTGGCAGTGACCTCAACTTTGACTCAGCTGCTTTCAATGACAATTGAGCTGTTGCCTCTGAAAGCAGTTTTAGTCAGCAACAAAATCAACAGATCATTGGCACAGCTCCCAGGGACCTGGTGCAGCTGTGCCTTCAGGAGAGTGGGGCTCCACTCTCCTGCAATGCCGACGATTCAACCTTTTCAAGCCAAGGGAGACTGTAAGTAAGGGAGAAGCCCTTGGCCTTCCGCTACAGCTCTCCCTTTGCGATTTCGGCTGCCACGATCGTATAGATCATATCGACGATAACCATGCCTTACAGTTGATCAAAAAAACCCGCGGTTTTTCCCTTTCTAGGCAATTTCTCCGCTTGGGGCTGTTTCCAGCCTAGGGAGTGATAAATAGCCATCGTAGCCTGTAATTCATGCGAGAGGCCATTTTGAAAGCTTCTTCTTCCAACGCACGTGGTGAGTGGCCATTTTAGGTGACCTCGCCTACCAACGGCCTGCTCCTATCCCCCAAAAGGGCCCTAATTCAGGCTACTGCATAGGCAACATATAGTGAGGGTTGCTCCCAACACCTCTTGTGTCTGTTTATGCCAACTATGGCTCAAAACAAGGTCCATGCAGAGCTTTCGGGCCTGAACACCCAAGGCCTCGAGACTGCCAAAAGAAGAAGAAGGAGACAACGCTCTCAATCTGTTCAAAGGGAGGTAGTGGTCAAGATCAGAGCAAAGCTTTGGGCCCCAAGAAAACATCCCAGGCTGACTAAAAGCAGAGAAACGAAGACATACGGCCTTGGAGAGATAGTTCAATAAAACTATTGAACAAATGAGGGGACAACAGCAATAGGTTTTCCAACCAGCCAATCCTCTGGTGGTTCAGGCAGGTACTTCCAGGGGGCTGGAGGAAACCCCAGCCCCTCTTAGCCACCTCCAATCCTGGTCCCCAGAGAGGCTTGAGGTCCAAGTCGGGCCTCAAGACTTGAGCAGATCAGGCCCCACTTTCATCCAGGCCCCTTGGGACCTCTCTTCTTCTCTGCCATCTGTAGCCTGAAGTAGTTCTTGACGAAGACCAGAGGCTGCTTTTACATCAACAGCAGCAGGCCTTCAGCCCCCAGATCCTCCATTGAGTGGCAGACCCTCTGACATTCATGATGTAGTCTCCATAGTCATCAGACGGCTTAGCAGAAGGGCTTCAACACATCTTTAGGCCCTCAGACAGGCCCCAGCCCACTTTTCTGGCCTATTCTCAGGCCCAGATCCCCAAAAGGGGACTACCTCACCATGTGGAGCACAGGGTCCCTCCCACCCACGTAGAATGGGTTGATTTTGAGCAGGGAGACTACGCAGAACCTTCTGAGCGTAGCCCCTCCCCTGCATCTGAACAGGAAGAGGGAGAAATCTGGGACCCCAACCTCTCGGAGGAAGAGGATGATCTGAGGCCTGATCAACCCCCCTCAGCCGCAGTATTCAAACCTGCTTTATTTAAACCCACAAGAGCAGAAGAAAGGAGGCAAAGAGCATTGGAAAAGCAGTTCTCCAGAGCTCAGAAGCAAGCTGACCAGGAGAGGAATAGCCCCTCCTCACAGCCAGGGCCTGTTAGCCCCCTCCCCCAGCAGCCTTTAGCACAGAAGTTGCCTGCTTGGTCAGGGGGGTCGTGGGGGTGGAGAGTAATTCCTGACCTCAAAAGACTGAATACTTCCCTTATCTACCAGAAGTTCAAGATGCATTCTTTGCAGTCCATCCTAGAGAGAGTCAGAGAAGGTGACTTCTTGGCCTCCCATTGACCTTACAGAGGCATACCTCCACGTCCTGATTTGACCATCATACTGGCAGTTCCTGAGGTTGTTATGTGGGCAGGCATCTGCAGTACAGGGCCCTTCCATTCGGGCTAGCATCAACACCCAGAACTTTCACCAAGCTTCTGGCAGCATTTATAGTTCATTCAGGACCAAGCCAGTTCGGATCCAGTGTTACATTCTAATTCAGTCCTCGTCACACCACCAAGTAGAGGAAGATCTACAGATCACCATCCAGGTTTTACAGCACCATGGCTTTTCCATCAATACTGATAAGAGCCACCGAAACCAGACTTGTTATCTATTAAACCTGGGGGCAATCATAGACACGTCAACAGGCAATGTCTTCCTCTCATCGGAGCGCCCTGCCGACATCAAGACCTCGGCAAGTCAAATCAGTGCGGACAGAGAGGCCTCCCTTACCCTGCTCTCCCAGCTCTTCGGCAAGATGATTCCTTGCATTTTGATAGTTCCTTGGACATAGCTCCACGCAAGGTCCTTGCAGTAGTTTTTGCTTCCCTATCAGAGATCAGAGAGGAGCAACTCATCTGCAAGGGTTTGGGTCTCACCAGGAGTACTGAGATCCTTTCTAAAGTGGATGTCCCAGGCCATGACCAGGGGTTGAGTTCAAGGAGACAGTAATCTGACATAGTCCGTTTGGCTGGGGGGTGCATTTTCAGGACCAGGTGGCACAGATCAGCTAGTCACAGACAGACTTACGAAATAGTATAAATTGGCTAGAGCTCAGGGCAGCTCATTTGGCCCTCAGAGAGTTCAGGGACACAGTCTTGGGATAGCACATCCTCCTGATGAACAATGTGGCCATCAAAGCTCACATAAATCGGCAGAGGGGCACACACTCCAGGTCCCTCATGAAGGAGACAGAATATCTCTATCGCTGGGTGGAGAAGAACCTTCATCAAGGCGGAGCACATTTCAGAGTTGACTAATGTATGGGCCAACTGACTGAGCAGGGCTGCTGTCGACCATTCAGACTGGCGACTGCACCCAGATCTATTCAAGGAGTTGTCAGATCAGTTCAGCCATTTGGTTTTGGACCTATTTGCGTCTCCTTCAAACAGCCAACTGCCCAGATTTTTCTTGAGGTTTCCAACACTGGGGGTGGAAGGGATCAATGCACCCCATTGTCATGGCCTCAAAGACTCCTATACCCGTTTCTGCCTCTTCCTCTGATTCCAGGGGTGATCAGGAAGATCCTGAGGGAGAGGGCAGAGATCCTCACTGGCCCAGACCATGGTTTGCAGATCTGGTCAGCCTGTCAATCTCCAGACTGTGGAGGATTCCTCCCAACAGGATCTCCCTCAGCCAGGGTCCCATAAGCCATCTGGAGCCACAATAGCTCCAATTGATGACTGGCACTTGAGAGGAGAATTCTGATGGGTACAAACAATTCAGGCTGCCAGATGACCATCAACAAACAGGACTTATGATGCAATGTGGAAGGCATTCTGCAAATGGTGTTACAAGGGGCACGTTGATCTCACAAATGGTGTTACAAGGGGCACATTGATCCCACTATGATATCGGTGGCCCAATTACTAAAGTTTCTCCAGACTGGACTGCATAAGAGTCTGCCGCCCAACACTATTCTCCGTAGAACTGCTGCGAGCATCCAGAGAGTCGGAGGTGCTTCAGTCTTCACTTCTCACAGGCTGAGCTGAAATTGAGGAACGCCCTCCTCCTCCACGTGACTCCTCCATGCGTTCCTCCCAGTTTTAGCTCAGCCTTCGAGAAGCAGGCAGCTTTCTCTAGTTCCTTGGCCGTTTCAGGTGATCGTTGAAAGTTGGATCAGGTTTGATTCATTTTTTTCCTCTCCCTGCAAGGCTAGTGCGATCCCAAATTTAGTTGGTGGAGCGATTTCGCTCCCAGGAGGGAAGTAAGGGGTTGGAGCCCTTTGTCTCCCCCCACCCCTTCTAATCTATCCTCTGCCGTTCCAAGCGTGCTGGGCTCAGCCACTTGGCCCTGCGCTGTATTTTAAAAGCGCAAATTGCGTCTTCCCCCTTAGAACGCCTCAGAGGAGGCAGCGCTTCCTCTCCCAGCTCTTTCCTTCTCTCTTTTTAAGTTGCAGTGGGCTGGTGCGCTTCTGAGCTGTGCGTTCTGAGCCGGGCGGCCATTTTGGGCACGCCTCGTGGCCGGCGCCATTTTGTTTTCTTAACAAGTAAGGCCTTTTTCCTTTTAGTTTGAGAGTGAGCTGCGAGGTTTTTTTGTAGGCCCTTAGCAGGACCGTCAGGCCGCACGGAGCCTTTATTTTTACTGAGAGAGCACTGTGGTCCTGTGCCCTGCTGTCTCTCTTAGAGTTAATATTGTTGGCTTTCTTCCTTGGCCCGCAGCTAGTTCAGAAGCGCAGGCACGTACTCTCCATGTTGTTGGGGGGCTGCCTATAGAGGCCTATCTCTTTTTTCTTATCTTGCCTTTCACAATTGGTTGGCCTCAGCGTTCATTTGGTCTATTTGGAATTAAGTTATTATTATTATTATTATTTGCTGTACCTTTTGGGGCTATTTGGTTTTCCTTACTTGAACCTGACCCCTTTTTTTGTATTTAATTGCTAGTGTATATATTCAGATTGTTAATTTAGCTGCTAGAATTGTTTTCTGTTTTTTTATTGCATAAGGTTTAAAAAAAAAAAGAGAGAGAGAGAAAAAGGAGATTTTTTTGAATAGATAATAGCTAGTTCTAGAATAAAATTTATTTCAAAAAGGGGGACGTGACCCAATTTTAGGAAAACCGGTTTACGTTTGTAGGCCGAACTCCTAGGCGTGCCAACCGCCATTTTTCTTTCAATACCATGGCAGAGGCTAATCCTACTGGCTCTTCTCTGAAGGCCAAGTCTAAGACGCACTACCTTCGCAGAAGGGACAAGGATTCTTCCAGTGCTTCTCAAAGAGATGCCTTTCGACGTCATAAGGCCCTAGAAAGGGAATTTAGCAAGCCGGCTAAAGAGTCTCACTCTATAACATCTGCCTTTCCTTCTACCCCCCCCTGCCGAGCCAACCATCTTCCTCTAGGGGCAGTACTTCCACCCGAGGCCGCCAGCCCTCCCGTGTACCAGAAGCGACATTTACGCCAACCGCTGCAGGTCTACGCTCTGAGGATCCTGCTCCAATTATTGTACCTGAGAACATCAGAGAATGGATGCAGTCTGCCATGCGTCAAGGTATAGCTGAAGGAATGCAGCAGCTCGCTAGACCGGATTCCCGAGGGAGGACTCCCGAGGCTGAGTCTTTATCCGGGAGATCTCCTTCTGCACCAGCGTCACAGCATGGTCAGGTACCTCCTCACATGGATGTTCCATTCCCAGAGGGGGAGGATACCCAAGAAGAAGAGGGAGTGGGCCTTGAACCGTTCGGAGAGTACGAAGGTTCTGACAGAGGTTCCTTACAGTATTCGGAACCCTTCTGGAGGGGGACCTAATGGAGGGAGAAATGTCGGAAGATGAGGGTCTTTCTCCTGAACAACCAGCTGTTGTGGGTCTTTTTAAACCCCATTTATTTAAGTCCTTGCTATTTAAGGCAAAGAACATTTCAGGTCTGGCCTCTCAGCCTCCTTCTGAACCCCCTCCATCGAGTCCAGAAGGTCCTGATGACCTTATGTTTAGACAGCCGACAGTGGCAGCAGACATTATTCCGCCCCCCCCAATCTTCTCAGATCTGGTAGCAAAGCAGTTGGCCTCGGTGGGTCCTTCTCCGGCTCCTTCTAGTCAGGACAAGAGGTTGTTTACCCTGGATTCGGATTTCTCAGCTATGTTAGATACCCCGGAAGTAGATGATCCAATTATAAGGCTTGCTTCTTCTTCCAATCCTACCGATGCACTAGAGGCACTGAAGCCGGAGGATAAGCGAGCGGAGATGGCGCTCTGGCGGGCTCACACCGCTGATGCCTGTGCTATCCGGTCGGCCACGGCCGCTTCCTTTTTCACCCGATCCTCCATCAGGTGGCTCAGACAGCTGAAGCAACACATTTCCCCAGCTGATACCAGAGCCCATCAAGATATTACAAAGATCACGGCAGCGGCGGAATTTGCAGCCGACGCTACCTTTCATTCGGTTAAGTTCTCATCCCGAGCTATTTCTTCCCATGTTTCTGCCAGACGATTGCTTTGGCTTCGACACTGGCAGGCTGATATTAAAAATAAGTCTAAGTTGGCTTCAGCCCCCATAGTAAAAGGGAAATTATTCGGGCCCGCTCTGGAGCCATTACTCCTGGAGACCCGAAATAAGAAAAAGTTTCTGCCTTCACTTTTTCATAGGCAGGAAGCCAAGAGTTCCCAGTCCTTTCGGAGGGGCTCCTTTCGTCCCTCCTTCCAGTCATCATTCTCTCCTAGATTTCAGGGCTCTCCCTCATTCCGGCCGTCCTACCAGGACCGGGGCGACTCGGGAGACAGAGGCAAGAGAGGGGGCAGCTACAGAAGGCCCTTGAGGGGTTCCGGGAGTAGAGCGGCCCGCCGGCCCAGGAAGTGTTGCAGGTTTTCTTACTATAGGCGGCCGCCTCAGGCATTTTGCAGACAAGTGGGAGGAATCCACCTCTGATACTTGGGTTACAGATTCAGTGCGCTTTGGCTTGACCCTGCAGTTTCTCTCTCCTCCCCCCGAACATTTCAGGGTTTCACCCATTTCTAGGAATCCTACTAAACGGGCTCTTATGACTTCTGCCATCAAACATCTCTCTGATATTAGGGCTATTCAACCTGTACCCCTCTCCCAACAGGGAAGGGGTTTCTATTCACTTTTATTTTTGGTGCCTAAACATTCCGGGGGATGGAGACCCATTTTAGATCTTAAGAGGTTAAATCGTTTTATTGTACGCCATAAATTCAAAATGCAGACTCTGCAGTCGATTTTACAGGGCATCAGAGAAGGAGACTGGCTTACGTCAATTGACCTTTCCGAGGCTTATCTCCATATTCCCATTTATTCCTCGTATTTTAAATATCTCAGATTTTGTTATAATAATCAGCATTTCCAGTATGTAGCCCTCCCCTTTGGTCTAGCCTCAGCCCCGAGATCTTTCACTAAGGTGTTGGCGGCTATTGCAGCTCACCTTAGACAAATTCCCATCCGGATCCACTGTTACCTTGACGATATCCTGGTTGTATCCCCTTCCCGACATCAAGCCGAGAGCGATACTAGCGCTACCCTCTCGGTACTTCAGTCCCACGGGTTCTTAGTGAACTGGGAAAAGAGTCAGCTTACTCCCTCCACTAGTATATCTCATCTAGGGGCTGTGATTGACTCTGTTGAAGGAAGGGTCTTTCTCTCTCAGGAGAGACTTATTAGTATCCGCACCACTATCAGAGATATCCGGCGGACCGGGAAAGTATCGCTGCTCAATTTATCCAAACTGCTAGGGAAGCTAGTTTCCTGTATTTCCATTATTCCATGGGCTCGCTTGCATTCCAGATCTTTGCAATGGTTCCTCCTGCCATATCAGCGTTCAGGAAGGAGCACCTCAAGGTTTATAGTGAAGGTCCCACCGAAAGTTCTCGCCTCCCTCCTGTGGTGGACGCGACCATCTGTCAACAGAGGTCAGCTATTCCAGGAACCTCAAAGGGTTGTTCTCACGACAGACGCAAGTCTTTCCGGATGGGGGGCCCATCTACAATCTCTCTCAGCACAGGGAGTTTGGACCCGTTCGGAGCGAAGTCGGAGCATCAACTGATTGGAGCTTTGTGCAGTGTACCTGGCTCTGCGAACATTTCTTCATCGGGTAAGGGGGCGCCATGTCCTGGTCCTAACGGACAATACTACAACCAAGGCCCACATCAATCGGCAAGGGGGCACCCATTCCCTCCTTCTCATGAGAGAGGCCGAGCGACTGTGTTGATGGGCAGAAGCGCACCTCTTATCCATCAGAGCGGAGCACATTTCCGGGGCCTCCAACGTCCAAGCAGACTGGCTCAGCAGGGCAACACTGGATCAGGCAGAGTGGCGCCTGCACCCACATCTGTTCAGAAGAAGCAGCAGCCAGGTTCGGTCAACCCCTAGTAGACCTTTTTGCGTCTCCGCTCAACGCGCAAACACCGAGGTTCTTCTCCCGTTATCCCTCCAGCGGAGCAGAGAATCACGATGCCTTGCATTGCCCGTGGCCTCCCGGGCTACTGTACGCCTTCCCTCCGCTTCCATTAATCCCCAGGGTGATTCGAAAATTGATAGCCGAGAAAGCAAAGATCCTCATGGTGGCACCTTATTGGCCCAGGAGGCCATGGTTTGCGGACCTCCGCAATCTGTCAGTATCTCCGCCATGGAGGATTCCGTTGGATCAGATTTCGCTGTCGCAAGGCCCGCTGCTCCATCCAGAGCCACAGTGGCTACAGTTGGCCGTTTGGAGGTTGAGCGGGAAAGGATGATTGAGGAAGGCTTATCAGCACAGGTCATTAACACCATTTTGGCGGCTAGAAGACCTACCACTCGCATTTATGATGCAACCTGGAAAAGTTTCTGTAACTGGTGCCACAAATCATGCATCGACCCATGCTCTCCTTCAGTTGCGCAGATCCTGGCCTTTTTACAAGATGGCCTAGATGGAGGTTTATCACCTAATACCTTAAGGAGGCAGGTAGCGGCGCTCTCAACGGTGGTTGCTGGCGGTCCTTTCGGTCCCCTTTCCCACCATCCTCGAATCAAGGCTTTTCTTAAAGGGGCTTCTAATTTGCGCCCGTCAGTAGTGCATAGGTACCCGACATGGGACCTTAATAAAGTTCTCCTGGCCTTGACTAGATCTCCTTTTGAGCCTTTCACGGAGGCGTCACTTCAATTTCTTACATTTAAAGCAGTTTTTCTGGTGGCTATTACTTCGGCTAGAAGGATATCTGAAATTGCAGCTCTATCCGTGAGAAAAGATCTGTGCATTTTTCATTCAGATCGGGTGGTTCTGAGACCAGACCCAGCATTTATGCCGAAGATTAATTCACCGTTCCACAGGGCGCAGGAGTTGGTCCTGCCTAATTTTTGCCCGAAGCCTCTGCGCGAGCAAGAGAGGCAGTGGCACACCCTTGATGTTCGAAGGGCTTTGCGTATTTACATTTCTCGCACGCAGTCCATCAGGAAGACAGAGTCTCTCTTTTTGTCCTTTCAGCCAAAGACACTAGGCTGTAAGGTTTCTCCGTCCACGGTAGGCAGATGGATTAGGGCTACCATATCCAAAGCCTATTTAGTTCAAGATATTCCAGTTCCCAGTGGGGTTACCGCTCACTCCACCAGAAGTGCAGCTACCTCGGCAGCCTGGGCTACTCAGGCGTCTATTCTTGATATTTGCCGGGCGGCCACCTGGACTTCCCCATCTCCCTTTATAAGACATTGTAAGATTGATGTTTACGCCTCAGCTGAAGCATCTTTTGGCAGGCGAGGCCACGAAGGATTACTGCACACTCCACAAGAACCACAGCCACGATGGCATGGGCAACGTAATTTTTGGTGGAGATTTGTCGAGTGGCAACATGGTCTTAGTCATTACTTTTTATTAGGCATTACAGATTTGATGCATTTGCCTCAGCTGAAGCGACTTTCAGCAGGCGGGTCCTTCAGAGGTTGCTAATGGCATTGGAGACTCAGGACCAGACACAGACCCACCCATAGGACAGCCAGCTTTGGTATGTCCCATGCCTGGATTCTGTCGCCACCACACTGGAGAAGGTACATTGGTCTTACTTGATATGGCCTTTCTCGGGGAGTGGCGATAGAATCCAGCCATACCTGTTAGACCGTTTAGTTTAGAGCAGGGGTGTGAATACAGTCAAGCAGTGGCCGAATAATTGAATTGCTACGGCATTGTCGAAACTGGGGAACCTTGGCAAGGGGCGTGTCCTCAGTTTTTGAACTCAGTCTAAGAGCAGCGTGACAGGAATCATTCCCATGTCTGGATTCTGTCGCTACCCACTGTGAAAAGGGCACATCAGGTAAGACCAATGCTTCTTTTAAACATGAAATAGGGAATTATTAAGCCTCTGTCTGATCCATGAAACATTTGCTGGAATATATCACGTACTCTGATCAGCAGGCTTCCAAAGTGGAAGGGAATAAAAGCAATGGATTATCTGCCTTTCTGGAATATGTATATTGCATATACAGTATTCAACCTGGAAATCAGAAGAAATTTCCTGATTGTGAGAACTATTACAGGTAGTCCTCAACTTACAACCATTTGTTCAAAGTTACAATGGCACTGAAAAAAGTGACTTGTGACCATTTTTTTTACACTTAATATCCTTGTAACATCCCCATGGTCATGACCAAAATTACAACTGCAGTGATTCACTTAATAAATATGGGAAGGAAGATTGTAAAATGTTGCAAATCTCACTTAACAACTTTCTTAGCACCAGAAATTTGGGCTCATTTGGGGTCGTGATTCAAGGTCTATCTGTACTCAATAAAACAGTTTGTCTCCCAGAGTTATAGGTGTTCCATTCAGTGGTGGTATTCAAATAAAGTTGCCACCAGTTTGGTGGGCGTGGCTTGGTGGGTGCACTTTGTGTGCACACGCGCGCCAAACACGTACTTTGCGCAGGTGCAGAGACATTCTAACTTTCCTCCTGCAAGCCTCCATGATGGTGGTCGCTGCAGCGGCTGCTGTGTGGCACTATTCTACGCCGCGCAAAGCAGCTGCGTTTCGAATTCTGCTGATAAAAGTGAGTATGGGAGACCGGGCGGGAGGATAGGCTGAACACAGAGCAGCGCAGAGAACCGGTTCGGTCTCGACTGCTCATCGCCGCTACCGGCTCTCCAGAACTGGGCAGAATCAGTCGAATACCACCACTGGTTCCATTGTTGGAACTTTTCAGGAAAAGAGTGGACAAGCATTTGTCTACCATGGTGCAAGGACTCCTGCCTTGGGCTAGAAGATCTCCAAGGTGCCTTTCAGCTCTATGATTCTGTGTTCATGGAAAACAAATCTGTGAATTAGCATATATTTCAGGCATCATGTATGAAATTAGGAAAGTAAATAAATCTATCTTCCCCTCTCAAAAAACCAAGAAAGGTTGTCTGTGTATTTATGGGGCTGTAGAAAACACCTGGGAAAACCTTTAAAGTAGTAACTATGCTGAACTTTTTGGGAAATGTAACAACCGCAAAGCTACCTAAATGACCTTTGAATAGTTTTGCACCAATTTTGTGTTGTATTTTGGAGAGAAATATAATTTTGTGTGTGTGTCTGTATTGTATTATCAAAGTCAGAAATGAAGGCACCTCATCATGAGATTTTCAATACTTAATACGAACAGCAGTACACAGTATTTGTCTCAATTACTTATTTGTACTGATAGGCAACTGCAACAATTAACAAAAGCACACTGAAGTAGAATTAGAAAGAAATAGTTTGCCAGAAAAGCTGTCTTCTGTTCTTTTATTCCCAACCCCTTTTGCAACTCAAAGTCCAGAATAGAAGCCTGAGGGACAAGGAGTTACCATGTATTTTACTGCACATTTAAGTTGGCCAGTGCCATAAAGCATTATGCTGGCTAGCTTCTGTTTCCAGGGTTACCTAGAATGTGGATTCTAATAGCTCTTAGAAAGGATAAAAAGAGAGTTGTTTAATCTGGAGGCATCACTAAGCAGAGAGCTTCGGAAAAACTTAAGCTTTTCTGGTGACTTAATTGCAGACCGGAATATCAATCCTTAGTTTGCCCTTCCCTTCTTAAAGAGGAGAATGGATTGAGATCTCTCTTCATTCAAGCATTTTAAACAGTGAATGAATTAGAACGTTGATATGATAAGGTAGAAAGATGATCATCCTTAGCTTTCAGAGTTGAATAATGGAATAGAGAATGATACACTTTTCTGTTTAGAACATTGTGTGACTCTGCACATTAGCATAAATTATAATTGTGTATTATTTGATTTGTTGCTCAAATTGTAATGAGTCAGATGTAAATATTAGAATGGCTGAGTCCATCTTGTCATTACTACATAACTGTACTTGTGCAGCACTATAATTGAGATTCTATAACACTAGGTAATAATTGTATTGATGAAATGGGCGTTGGTTCTTACCTGACACGCCATTTCTCTTGAGCTGGGAGGATTGTCCAGAGGATGGGTGGAGCTTCAGTCTCTGCTCATTGTAGGCTGAGCTTGATTTCTGAGGAACGCTCCTCCCTCCATCTCGTTTCCCAGTTTATGCAAAGAAGAGAAGAAAGAAACAGGCATTCGTGCTGTCCTTTTGCTAGACTTAAGGTGCCTTGGCCGAAACGAGAACCCCCCCCAGATGGTGAAAGGAAAAGGGAGGGGCTGGACAATCCTCCCAGCTCAAGAGAAACAGCGTGTCAGGTAAGAACCAACGCCCATTCTCCTTGGAGCTGCTCGGATTGTCCAGAGGATAGGACATACCAAAGCTGCGGCTTGTCCTACGGGAGGGACACTGTCTGGTTTGTCGAATACTCAGGATCCCCGAGCACCCTCTGGAGGACCCTTCTACCAAAAGACGCCTCCGCCGCGGCATACTTATCAATCCTGTAATGCTTAATAAAAGGCGACGGGGAGGTCCATGTTGCTGCCTGGCAAATGTCGAATATAGGGGCCTGTGTAGCCCAGGCAGCCGATGTCGCCGCACTCCTGGTAGAGTGAGCCGTGATACCCCTGGGCACTGGGAGTGCCTGAGCCTGGTATGCCCTAGAAATGGCCGCCCTTATCCAGCGGCCTATTGTAGTAGAGGGTACCCTGAGCCCCTGTGACTTTGGTTGAAACGAAATAAACAGGGCCTTGGATTTGCGGAAGGTCTGAGTACGTTTGATATAAATCTGCAAGGCCCGCCTAACATCTAAGATGTGCCATAGCTGTTCCCTTTCATGAGTTGGCCTGGAGCAAAAATTGGGGAGGATAAGCTCCTGAGCCCTGTGGAAAATAGAATTAATTTTTGGGAGAAAGGAAGGGTCAAGTCTGAGGACCACTCGGTCAGAATGGAAGACGCACAGGTCTTTCCTGACTGACAGAGCAGCGATCTCTGAAATCCTTCGGGCCGAAGTAATCGCCACCAGGAACACTACTTTGTAGGATAGGAACTGGAGAGAGACTTCTCTAAGGGGTTAAAAGGGAGGCTTGGTGAGGGAGGTCAAGACCTTGTTGAGATCCCATGTTGGGTTTCGGTGAAGGGACGGAGGTTGTAAGTTTGAGGCCCCTTTTAGAAATGCCCGGATGCAGGGATGGTGAGAGAGGGAATTAGCCCCCTCGCAGGAAATTACGGTGGATAGGGCTACTACTGACGCCTTAGAGTGTTGGGGGACAGACCTTTACCGAGACCCTCCTGGAGAAAATCGAGGACTTGTGCTACCGATGGGTTTGTTGGGTCAATGTGGAGATTGGCACACCATTTGCGGAAACTGTTCCAAGTAGCGTCATAAATCCTTCTGGTGGAAGGACGCCTAGCTGCTAAGATGGTGTTGATGACCTCCGTGGAAAAATTCTCCCTTTTTAGACGTTCCCGCTCAATCTCCAGGCGGCTATCTGTAGCCATTGGGGGTCTGGGTGAAGAAGGGGGCCTTGAGACAGAGAAATCCTGTCTGCTGGGATCCTCCAGGGTGGGGCTACTGATAGGCTGCGGAGGTCCGCAAACCAGGATCGACGGGGCCAATAAGGAGCTACCAGAAGCAATTCCGCCCTTTCGTGAAGGACCTTCTGTAGTACTCTGGGCACCAGTGCCAGAGGGGGGAAGGCGTAAAGAAGGCCCGAGGGACACGGGCATTGGAGGGCGTTGTGGCTCTCTGCCCCAAGGGACGGAAATCTGTAGATGAACCGTGGAAGTTGGGTGTTGTGGAGGGAGGCAAACAGGTCCACCACAGGCAGGCCGAAAATTGCTGTCGCCTGCCTGAACAGGCCTGGGTGCAGGCGCCATTCCGCCTGGTCTATGGTGGCCCTGCTCAACCAATCTGCCTGGGTGTTGAGGATGCCTGAAATGTGGTCTGCCCTGAGTGAAAGGAGCTGAGACTCTGCCCACCGACAGAGGCTCTTGGTTTCCCTCATTAGACTTGAGGACTGAGTGCCCCCCTGCCTGTTGATATGTGCCTTTGCTGTTATGTTGTCGGTGAGAATGAGGACGTGGCGGCCCTGAATATGATGGAGGAAGCTGCGGAAGGCCAGGTGGATGGCGTGAAGCTCTAACCAGTTTATGTTGCGCAGCCTCTCTGTCGATGACCATCTGCCCTGAGCTGTAAGGGAGAGAAGGTGGGCGCCCCATCCGGACAGACTGGCGTCTGTGGTGACGATAAGTCTTGGAGGCTCCTTGAGGAGGCGGCCCTTGTTGATCGACACCTTGCTCCACCAGAGGAGGGAGGTGAGAACCCTTGGCGATACCTTGACCTTGCGTCTTTTGAGTTGCTTGACCCAGCTCTTTGGTACAGAAGCAGGAACCACAGGAGGGATCTGGAGTGGAAACGGGCCCAGGGAATAACGGGAATACAAGAGATCATTTTACCTAACAACTTGGATAGTTCAAGGAGAGAGACCTTCCTGTGTCGTCTGATGAGCTTGACTGATTGTTGGATGCTGAGTATCCTTTCTGGGGAGATGAACACTCTCCCCTTGACTGTATCAATTATGGTCCCTAGGTGAGGTAGTCTAGTGGAGGGGGCCAGTTGGCTTTTCTTCCAATTTATGAGGAACCCGTGTTCCTGGAGGGAAGTGAGGGTAGTATGGATATCCCTGATAGCCTGTTCCCTGGAAGGGGAGAGGATGAGAATATCATCCAGGTAACAGTGGAGACGCACCAGGATGGATCTGAGGTGGGCAGCCAGCGCGGCCAGTACCTTGGTGAAGGTCCTGGGGGCCGAGGCTAACCCGAATGGAAGGGCCACGTACTGAAAGTGTAGGTTATTATAGCTGAAACAGAGAAATTTGGAGTGGGAGGGTCGAATTGGGATGTGTAAATATGCCTCGGAGAGGTCTATAGAAGACAACTAGTCTCCCTGCCAAACTCCCAAAAGGATGGATTGCAGTGTGTTCATTTTGAATCTGCGGTACACTAGGTAATGGTTTAACCGCTTTAGGTCCAAAATAGCCCTCCATCCCCCCCGAGTGTTTGGGCACCACGAATAAACGTGAATAGAAGCCCTGTCCCCTTTGGGATGGAGGAACAGGCTGGATAGCCTGAATGTCCAGTAGGTGTCAAATTGCTTCCTCCATGAGGTTACGTTTGGTAAGGTTGTTGGAGCGGGGACATGTAATGTAAAAATTGGGGGGGGGAGAGAAACTCGAGGGCAAGGCCAAACCTGACTGTATCCCTGACCCAAGCATCTGAAGTGGATGAGTCCCATTGACAGGCGAAGGCTTTAAGTTGCCCGCCAATGGGGATAATGTCAGGAGGCTTATCTGGAGCGGCAGAAGGGCCTGCTGCCGGAGCCACGAAAGGCCTCCTGAAGTTTCCGCCTCTTCTGTGCCTGTTGAAGGGGTCAGACCTGTCCTGGGACTGTCCCGAACCAAAGGAGGGGGACCCTTGGTGTCTGGGAGGAAAGGGTTGGTGATAGGGACGAAAGGGAGCCCTCCGAAAGGGCTGCAGAGATCTGGGTTCTGACTTGCGGGAAAGAGAAGGGAGGAATTTCTTTTTATTCCTTCCCTCGACTAGGAGAGGGTCCAAGGAAGTACCGAACAGCTTATTTCCAGCTATGGGGGCGGAAGCTAGCTTCACCTTGTGCTTGAGATCCGCCTGCCAGTGTTTTAGCCAGAGCAGGCGGCGGGCCGAGACGTGGGAGGAAATGGCGCGAGAGGATAATTTTACGGAATGAAAAGTGGCGTCAGCTGAAAACTCAGCAGCGGCCGTTATCTTGGCGATGTATTGATGGGTGCGGATATTGGAGGTCGGGACATGTTGCTTAAGCTGGCAAAGCCAGCGAATGGAAGATCTGATAAAAAAGGAAGCGGCCGTAGCCGCCCTGATTGCCCATGCGTCTGACTGGTGAGCTCGCCTTAATGCGAGCTCTGACCGCTTGTCCTCTGGTTTGAGGGCCTCTAAAGGATCACTGAGGGCGGAGGAAGAGGTCAGACCTACGACAGGCTCATCAACCTCCGGGTTACTCAGCAGGGTCGAGAGTTCCGGGTCGAGGTTGAAGAACCTTTTATCATTGGCCGCGGGAGCAACTGAAGAGGTTAGTTGCTTGGACACCAGATCCAGGAATATGCGGGGGTAGGGATGACCTCGGCCTCCACTACCGGTTGTCTGAACATGGAGTCCTCCGGCCCCTCCGGAACTACGGGAATGGGATCAGAGGGGGTCTGGGCTGTTAGGTCCGAGATGTTCCTGGCCTTGTAGAGGAGGGATTTAAAAAGCTGGGTCTTAAAGAGCTCTACAAAGGCGGGTTGGTCCGGAGAGAGACCCTTGTCCTCAGACATTTCCGCCTCTGATGGGTCTGAGTCCGGAAGAGGTTCGTCGTATGGTAAGGACCCCAGGTCATATTGTTCCTCCTCCTCCCTGTCTAAATCTAGGTCCCCTTCCACTTCCTCCTCGTCCTCCCTGACTGAAGGGCAAACCTCCCCTTGGGGAGGCATGAGAGGGAATGATCTTACAGATTCGGTGGCCTGCGGAGGCAACCCCGGTCTGGTCATCTGCTGCATCCCTTCTGCAATTCCCTGTCGAATAGCTATCTCCATCCAGACTCTGAGCTGCTCCGGAACCGCCTGAATGAGAGGTTCCTCTTGGCGCAGGCCGGCGGCCATGGGCGTGAAAGTGGCCTCAGGAGTTTGCCTGGCTGGTGTGCCCGGGGCTTGATGCCCTTGAGAGGGCGAGCTGTGCCTGGATAGGGAGGAAAAGGCTGTGGGGGGGGAGGGTGGAGGTGGAAGGAGTGGCTGGTGCTGGAGGCACTAAGCCTGTCTGTCTAGTACGTTTGTCTATCTTTCTAGCGCCTTGTGACGTCTTAAGGCATCCTTTTGAGAGGCTTTGGTGGGCTCCTTAGCCTGACTGCACAGGTGGTGGGTCTTTGCCTTGGCCTTCAAGGAAGGCCCCTTTGAGGGATTGCTCTCTGCCATTCCAGATAGTTAGGGGTCCAATCTGAGGCGGTTGGCGCGCCTAGGGGTCGACCTACAACGAAGGCCGGGAGCCCTGGGAGTTCTTTTACACACTGACACACCATCCCCCGTTTATTATTGACTTGAATCAAAGATTCTTTGCTCCGTATGATTATTCCCCCCTTCTGTGTCTCTAAGTTCTTTCTCTCTTTTTTTTTTTTGTAAGTCAAGGCCTAATGAAAACTTGAAGAACGACCTTTGAAGGTCTCAGATTACAGGGCCTTGAGGGCAAAACCGGGCCTAAACCAACTGCCGACCCAGGCAACAACCGGGCGGGAGTGGTGGAAATAACCGCAGCCGCTACAGCTGGTTACGGTGAGAGCCAACAAGGGGAGGTGGAGAAAAAACCTCCAACTGTAAAAAAAGCAATCTTCTTTTAAAAAAAAAAAAACCTCGGCAGGCCTACCGGTCCTGCTGTTTTAAATGGGAACGCTATATTGATGAAGAAATGAAAACCAAAATGGCGCCCGGCCACGAGGCGAGCTTCAAAATGGCGGTCGCCACTAACAGAACTTGTGGAAAAACCTGGCAACGGCCAGGAGGATCCCCGGGAACAATCCAAGGGTCCCAGGGGGAGGCCCAGAGAAGAATTGAACCAAAAAAAAAAAAACTTCAAACGCTATAAAAAATTCAAACGGAGATCGGGGGGGCGGAACGAAACGGAGCCTTTTAAACAAATTTAAAACGGCAGAAAGGCTATGGGAAAAGGTGGGGGAGGCAGCACAAATTTTTGGGCCTACCCCCTGGCAACCCCTGGGGGGGAGCCCTCCCAGGAAACCAAGCCAACCAAGGAACCAGCTGCGCAGGGCTAAGGAGGAGGAAGAAATAGGGGTTGTATATGATCTGAATAGGTACAAAAAAGGGCGAATGAGAGGAATCCAGAAACGGCCAAGAGCACGCAAGCACACAGCCTACTCTGCTCGAAGGCTGAGCATAAACTGGGGTACGAGATGGCAAGCCACGTGATGGAGGGAGGAGCGTTCCTCAGAAATCAAGCTCAGCCTACAATAAGAAGAGACTGAAGCTCCACCCATCCTCTGGACAATCCGAGCAGCTCCAAGGAGAATCTCTTATCTTTAATTTTTTTAAATTTAGAATGAAATACATTCTGTCCACATATTGTTACATACTTTATAAAGACCTTGCTCAGTAGTCTCATATAGATATTAAACATGGAGAGCAAGAGATAATGAGCCTTATGGCCTCTTGTGATCTGTCTCTCTCAACTATCTCTATCTCTGCTCTGTCTGAGCTCAATAACAAATGAAAGCTATATTATGACTGTCCCAAAAGGTGCTTTCAAAAGGCAGCTGGATTTTCTTTGTACTGAACTGAAGAAATTTCTTGGATGAGAAGTGAAATATCTTCAAGGAAAAAACAAAGTCCAGTTGCTTTTTGAAAAGCACCTTTGGGACAACCATGACCTTGATGACTGAAAATTTCCATAGAATCTATACTATGTTTCCATCCTAAAATTTTGCAGTCCAATCATCTCAAAACTTTTCCCTAAAGAGAACAAAAGGGTGTAGTGTGATGTTTTACAACATTGTAAGTTCAATTAAGTTGTTAATTGACCAATCCATATGTTCAGGACTAACCTGTAGATTAGGGAAATGCTGTCCAAGTAGCTTTAAAGCATTTTGACAAGTATCTATGACATTCTGTACTCTAATTAAATAGACTGGATAGCAAGAGTATTTAGTGGATACATTACTAGCTCACTACTTTTTACATTTAATTTTTAATTAAATTTTAATTTAATCAGTTATTGGGTAGAGTATAATAAAATGGAATTATTTAAAGGTGCACTCATTTGAGTGACAAATGCTTCTAAAGTAATACTTTTATAAAGACAAATTTTAAAATGATTTTGAGAGATTGAAGGAATAGTTTAGAAATAACAAAGCGAAATTTCATAAATGCAAAGGACAGATGATAGCACAGCTTGGCATCGTTGAAAAAATCATGTGATCTGAGATTTGAAGAACTTGGAAAAGTTTGGACTTGAGAAAATGATGGAAGATATGCTAGCAAACTTCAAATAGCTGAAAGGCTGTTGCAGTGAAAAGTACAGGATCTACTTTCTGCTATTCCAGATTGCAGGACATAAGAGTAGATTTAAGTTACAGAAAGGCAGATTGTGATTAAATCTTAGGGTGAAAAAGACTTCCTAACTATGAAAAGAGTTTGACAAGGGATAGATACAATTACCTAGAGAGGTGTTGGACCCCCTGTTCACTGAATGTATTTGTTTGAGGCTAGACAGCCATTTATCATGGATGCTTTAATTTGGATTCCTGCAGTTAGTAGAGAGTTAGATGTAATAGCTAAAATGATCCGTTCTAACAGACTGATTCTGAGCATTTTTTTTAGACAAACTGGAATTTGTTTTGTTTTATATTGCGTCAAAATCAGGTTTCATACTATGGTGAAAATGTGTTTACTATTTTTGTAATTTTAAATTTCTTTTAAATTTTATAGAAAGAATTGGGGAAAATGGAAAAAGAAATGTATGCATTGTGCTCTATAACAAGGCATTGTTTGATATTATGCATTTTACAGAAAATATAGGAACTTTACATGAATTCAGATTGAATATATATTTATAGGTCATGCAGTTTATGAAAATATTCTGAAACTATTTTTTTACATTAGAAAGCACTATATTTTTCAGTGTCAAGAAGTGTACTTTGCCTTCATGTAGTAGCCTGGATCTCCCATAAAAACTGAGAGGAATTTAAATTAAATCCTTAAAATTAAATAAATGAAATCAAATTTGAGTTAGATTGATTACATATACACAATACAATTTAGATGGATGGATGGATGGATGGATTGATAGACAGACAGACAGATATAAAATAATAGTCTTGTTGAATATATTTTACCACATGCATATTAAAATGTCTATCCTATTCTCAGTAAAATCCATAGATCTGTTACTTTCTTCTATTCAGCATCATATGCAATTTATTTCTGCCATGCCAAGTTTTTTAAGTGTGCTGACAAATCCTCTGTTACCATTCAGAGACCAGAAGATTGGAATAATTGGGGAGGGAATATTTATGTGCAAAAAGAAATTAAAGGAAAGAGGAAATGTTTTTTCTTAATAGCAAATTGTTGAGGTTTGTGTATGAAGTCTTAGTCATGCTCTTACACAAATTAACTGACAAATTAGCATTAGGTCTAGGGTAAAAAGCAGCTGCAATGGATAGCAGTGTCAGTAAGCAAAAAAGGGAGGGACAATCTGTGTTGCTGATTCTCATTGGAAAGGAGAAGTAATTCCAATATCTTCCAGGCCTTCCTACATCTGCTTTGAAATGGTTGGAGAAAAATAAGAGGGTCTTTTTTTCAGATATAATATTTATTCTGATTAATACAATATCTAATTTTTCCCCTTGAATTCAGTAATTGTTGCCACAATGGAGCATACATGTGAGTTATTTATTATTTGCAAATCTTCTAAAACTACTGTCCTAAATATTTTAAAGCTAACAGTATATTTTAACTTATATTGGTCCTTTAGTTCATTGAATTGATTTAAGGGTATTTTAGTCTACTATAGAAGAGAGCTGTTATCATGAATAGTCTGTAGCAGGATATCTGTTCAAATTTATTTGGAAGTTTTGATGTAATGTTAATAAAGACTTATAAAGAAATCTTAACGGTGTATGTGTCTGAAGCTATAATAAGATAGCAGAATGAAATATTTAATGTATGCCTAAACTGCAAATTCATTCTGTGATATGATGTTCTAATTAATATTATTTTTTCTAGGAAATTCCAAGTTACGGGAAGTATTGCATTCTGCATGATTTGAAGGCTTTCAAGTTTAATCTGTTCTATGTCTGTTGGCTGAAGGAATGTAAACCATAAGTTTTTAGAACTGAACAAAAATTGGCAGAAGTACAGTTAACAGGTAAATATTTCTTGATAGTTAGAATGGAGTACATAACTGATCTCTAGCTGTTCAAACTTAATGTATTAATTAATGTATTAATATGGAACACGTATGTGCCAAAGATGTTCTGTTTTCTTACTCTCTGCTGTATTTGTGAGTTTTCAGTTGCAGCATCATTCTTAATTGAAGCCAATTAGCTTCATATTTACAAAAATACAAATAATCCCCAACTACAATTGGAATCTGTTGGTAAGCAAGGCAGTTAAGTGAATCATACCCAATTTTATGTCCTTTTTCCCCATGATTGTTAATCAGATCAGTGCAGTTAAATGAATAACAGGTTGTTAAGTGAATCCAGCTTCTCTCATTGACTTTGCCTGTTTGAAGCTGGCTGAGAAAGTCACAAATAGCAGTCCCTCGGAGACTGGAGAAGCATGGTGGTGCAAGGCCGGAGGCCAGTCTGTCCTTCACCTTGGCCAAAGTGGTAAAGTACAACAGCGACCAGGAGGCCTGGCTGGTCATCCACAACTGCATCTATGTCATCACCTGCTTCCTCGATGAGCATCCAAGGTTCTGCTTGAACAAGCTGGTAGAGATGCCACAGAGAGCTTTGAAGTTGTTGGCCACTCCATGGATGCTAAAGAAATGCTCAAGCAGTATCTCATAGGAGAGATCCATCCGGATGGTCATAAACCTGATACCTCCAAGGTTCCAAGCCCATTCCATGAGTCAAACATCTGGATGGACCGGGTGACTCCATCCTGGGATTCTTGGTTCTGGGTTTGATGTATCACTATTACATAATGGATGGAAAATCCCCTCCTGACTTGAGTTTGCAGGAGTTATCTGCACCCATATCACTCCATTGATAGCTGTACATGTTTTCTAACTTCTGATGGCTTCCAGGTTCTTTCACTTTTATCCGTCAGTTTAATGCCTCTGCTACCTGCAAAGCCAAGCAGCGATCTAGGTAAACCACCATCTTTGCTTGTAGACTCCAGAAACTGTCATTCCACTGTAGCATGCTTTTTCAGACATCAGCTATAAGTCGTTTTTATTTAAATGGTTCTGATGTAGAGTGGCAGTCCCTGCTTATTCCAGCTTGTCTTATCAAACACTGTCAGCAGCCACTGTGTAGCCAGGTTTCCTACAAAAAATGATCCCACCAGCATCTGCCAGCGGGGCTTTCTTGGGAGGATTTTCTGTATGCTTCTCCTACACTTGGATTTTCAAATGGTTAATTCGTTGTGTTTTGGTTTACATAATCTTGTTGCATTGTACGCCTATTCTGTAATATAATTCTCTGGACCAAAAAAAAAAAAAAGCAATCCCCTAACCTTGGGGCACTGCAACTCTTGTAAATACATGCGGTTTGCCAATTGCCCAAATTTTGAGCATGGGGATGCAATGGTTTTATGTGTGAGGACTGATCACAAGTCACTGTTGTCATTGCTGTTGTAACTTTGGTCACCAGATGAATGGCTACCTGGATAACAGCAGTTTGTAATCTCTGATAGTTAAACAATATTCTCTTGTGCACCATATACATTAACCAAGTTTTAGATGCTTTTTTGTCAGTCAGAAACAATGCTATCTATTATGTAGCTCAATGTATGTAAGTAAGCTGATGTTGTGAGGAGAGTTATTTGGGATTGATCTATGATTTCTGAACACCATTGAGTCATGGAATATTGTAGATACCATCTAATTTATATTATTGATTTAAAAAGATTGATCTTTTGGAGTTCTCTGATCTATAGATTCTTTTTAAATATGTTGGCTTTGGGGGAAAATAGATACTTTTTTCAGGAATTATAGAAAATATTTGAAAGAAGTACTGTATTTTCCAAAATGTATTGATGTGAGAGAAGCAATTCTCTTCAGAGCATTAAAGCAACCAAAAGCATACACATATTTCCAGAGGCAATTGGGGACAGCTTTGAAGCTGCAGCATAGTCCTTGTAAAAGCTGCAATTGTTTTTATTTTTTGAATATAGCTTTGTGATGCTAACATGACAAAGCACCTATTTCCAATGCTTTGAAGAGCCCTATAGTTAAGTTGTTGCAAGATATGCCTGCCCCCTTCTTTTTTAAAAAAGCTGTGCTATAAATGGGAAATTGTTTGAACTTTATATCTAGATGTTGGGCTACTAGACATTATTTTAGATTAATTACCATGAGTACTGTTTTAATCTTTATTATTATATATGGGTTCACAGGCTTGTGTTCTGTTCAATTATTACTGATTATAGCTGGGAAATATGTATCTGCTACTTCATATTAAAATAGAATAAGTAAAAGAACTATGCATATTAAAACTACTATGGCTAATTTACAGATATGACATGCAAATGTAAAATGGGATTTGGGATTTGTACATTCTTTATTATTTAATAACAAAGGAATAATTACTACATATTTCAAGGTTTGAGTTCAAGGTTTATTTTGTCTGTAGGACACTAATCAGTTAAAATAAATTCATTCATTTTGAAAAGCTAAAACTAATGCTAACTAAGAAAGCCTGGTTGAAAGGCATTTGTTTCTTTAAAGTGGAGAATACAAGTCTTGATAGAGTGCGTTCTATAAGAAGGTTATATTTCCAAAGTAGTTTGAAATAATTATCATTATTTGGCTGTTTTGAAGATAGACTTTGGATAGCTGGACTTTGCTTTTCCTTGTTTTGTGTTGTATTATGATACTCTACTCAGGATCACATTTTCTTTTGCAGATACCTTTGTAAATTAGGAAACATGGGCGCATTTTTGGATAAACCAAAAACTGAGAAACATAATGCTCACGGGGCAGGAAATGGCCTGCGTTATGGCCTCAGCAGTATGCAAGGCTGGAGAGTTGAAATGGAAGATGCTCACACAGCTGTTGTAGGAATTCCTCACGGTTTGGAGGACTGGTCTTTCTTTGCTGTTTATGATGGTCACGCAGGATCGCGCGTGGCAAATTACTGCTCAAACCACTTATTAGAACATATCACTAACAATGAAGACTTCAGGGGAACAGAACAGCCTGGCTGTGCTCTTGAACCTTCAGTAGAAAATGTTAAGAGCGGAATCAGAACTGGCTTTTTGAAAATTGATGAATATATGCGCAATTTTTCAGACCTCAGAAATGGCATGGACAGGAGTGGCTCAACAGCAGTGGGAGTTATGATTTCACCTGAGCACATTTATTTTATCAACTGTGGAGACTCACGTGCTGTTCTATATAGGAATGGACAGGTCTGCTTTTCAACACAAGATCACAAGCCTTGCAATCCAAGGGAGAAGGAGAGAATTCAGAATGCAGGAGGGAGTGTAATGATTCAGCGTGTTAACGGCTCATTAGCAGTGTCTCGTGCTCTGGGGGACTATGACTACAAATGTGTTGATGGCAAAGGTCCTACAGAACAACTCGTTTCTCCAGAACCAGAAGTTTATGAAATTGTAAGAGCTGAAGAGGATGAATTTATTGTCTTGGCTTGTGATGGAATCTGGGATGTAATGAGCAATGAGGAACTCTGTGAATTTGTTAAATCTAGGCTTGAAGTATCGGATGATCTGGAAAAAGTGTGCAATTGGGTAGTGGATACTTGTTTACACAAGGTATGTAAACTTTTCAGATTAAAGATTATTTTAGACGTTCTTTTTACTGTTAAAACTGAACAAAAATTAATTCTAAAAATTGCATAAAATTGAGATTGATGAGTCCACCTTCATGTGATGGCAGTCTTAATAAGCATTCACCTGCTACTTGTTTGGGCTTGGCAATGTACTTTATACAACCCAAATAGCACTTTTAAATTTTTTACAACCTAGTTTATATTTATTCTTAAAATTAATCTATTCTTAAAATTAATTTATTCTTAAAGTTAATGTTTATGTTTACCCTCCACGGACAATATTTAAAAGACTCGAAAGTTAGTTTCTTTTCATGAAGCAAAGGTAATATTGTTTCTTCTTCAAAAAAAAAGCTTGGAAATTGTTAATGCTTTGCTTCTCAGTGTTTAAGCGCTTCCCCTCCCAACTCAAACCAGTGTTGTTACTGTAGATTTTTCCAGGATTTTCATTTGATAATAATGAAATTCACATTACTATTTAAAGTGTGTGTATAATCTTTAGGGTAGAGCTTTAAAATTTTCAGAATTGATGATACAGATTTTTATATATATTTAAATTGCTCATTATTTGTAAACAAATAATATGCAATTTTCAGTTTTCTAAAACTGTTAAGTAGAATGTAGTGCAGTTGTTTTTTATTTGATGTTTTTTAAAGCAGAATATGATTTTCAAAGTGTTAATAACTAAAATATTTCAAGTATCTAAAATTGTTAATAACTAAAATATTTCAAGTATTTAAATGAATTTCAGTCTTTCATATATTACAAAATTAAGACTTGAAGAATCATAAAATGTATAAGGGTTCCTATAAATTAGTCTAATCCATCCCTGCTAGTGAGACAATTCACTAAATCATCCCAATAATTGGCTATTTAGCTTCCAATTGAAAATTTCAACTAACAGAGTTTGTCACTACAGGTAATCCTCAACCTATGACCACAATTGGGAATTTCTATTGCTAGCCAATGCAGTCATTAAAGTAACCACATGGCCAAACTTGATTTTATAGTCATTGTGGTCGTTAAGCAAATCCAGCTTACTCAATGAATTTTGCTTATTGGAAACCAGCTGGGAGGGCCACAAACTGCTATCACGTGACCATAAATCACTGCAAACTGTTGTAAATGTGAGTCCATTAACAAGCACCTGATTTATGATCACACAACCTCATGGTTAGTGGGATGTCATAACTTTCAAGATGGGTCAGGAGCCACTTCTTCCAGAGTCATCGCAACTTTGAATTATTATTACACAAGTTGAAAGTCAAAGATTACCTGCATTGTAGTCACACTGTTTTCTTTGCTTAACATTTATCACTGGGAAAGTGCTATATTCAGCTAGAACTCTTTTCTTTTAATTTCAACTTGTTGATTCTTGTTAAGGATGTGCAAGTCTCACTGATATTGGAGGAGTCTGATACAACCAAATAAATAGATTTTTTTTTTTATGATTGTAAGTTGCCCAGAGTTACCCTGTGATAAGACGGGCAGCCAGTAAATTTTACAAATAATAAATACATTCCAATCCCCTATCAGAATATGTGAAACTTTCTCTCAGACGATGCTATTCTAGGGGTGAATATTCTGTTCCTAATTCAGTGTATTTTGCATATCCCTAGTCCTTGACCTGGTCAAGATATTAGTAAGTTTCTTTCCTTTTGTATGTGACATACATTTTGTAAATCCCTTCCATATTTTCTTCTCTTTGCAAGTTAAACCTGACTGCTTTCTTAAATATTTTTCATAGGGCTAGGTTTCTAGATCCCTTATTCTCCAGTGTGCTGAGTAGAGAATCCAAGGAATGGGTTAACTCTTCTACTCGGAAACTGAGTCAATCAATATTTTGGTCATACCTCCTTTGCTTGTGCATCCCCTCTTGTTCAGAAGAGACGTGTAGAAGAATGCTCTTAGAACAGAAGGACAGAGTTATTCCTTGGATTCTGGAAAATTACAGTAAGGTCCCTGGCTCTAATCTCTAACGACGTGGAGGATGCTCAGAAGACAGGATAGGAAAGTACATCAGGCAGCTGCTTGGATGGTCAAAGCAGCCATAGCTGCCTCATTCTTCAACTGGGCCTCATTGCTCTGGCTTCACCATATGCAAGTGAGGGTTCCTCCTGGTGACTTCTGCTTACACCAGGACATTGACAAACTGGTAGTGACTACAGAATTTTCAGTGGATGCTACCTTACCAAATTTGCTCCCAGGGCCATTGCCTCTTTGATGGCAGCCTGTTGGCTACTTTGGCTTCACTATTGGCAGGTGGACATGAAGTATAAGTGAAAACTGGCCTCTGCTCCCTTCAAGGGGAGCAAGCTGTTTGGAGAGGTTCTAGAGCCCATGCTGGTGGAGACTAAGGACAGGAGAAAGGTCTTATCTTCACTATACAGATGAGCTGACCGCCGTCTCTCACTTTGTTTCCATAAGCCTTTCGGTGCAAAGACCCAGGGTTTGACACCTCTCAAACCCAGAGACGTATGCCCACAGACAAGTCTGACTAGACAGATCCGTGTTCAGAAATAGACAACACTTCCAAGGCAGGCAACCATTTCGTGGCACAGGCAGTTGCCTCTTTTGCCGCTCAAAGTGACGAAAGGTCCAACCCTCCCATTGGCGGGTACTTAAGTCTATTCACCAATCAGTGGGAAACAACCACGACGGATCCCTGTCGTGAATATGGAGAGATTAGATCTCACCCTTGAATTCCTCTCCACACCTCCGAGTTTCTTCATACATTGCCCTATCTCCCTATCCCAGGAGCATCAGGTCAGGACCTTAGCAAGGTGGATCTGAGTAGACTGGACAGTGTCCCTGGCCCTCCTCTCCCAACTCCTGGGCAAATTGATGTCCTGCATATTGTACCTTGGGCACACCTGCACACCAGAGCCTTAACAGTGGTCCCTCCTGCCCTACCAATGGTCCAGCAGGAGCAACTCAAATACTAGGGTTCAGGTTCAACCAAGGGCACTTCATTCCTTCCAGTGGTGGATGTCACAAGCCATAACCAAAGGATGTGTTTTCAAGGAGCCCAGCCACCTGACCATCACCGCAGACTCCAGCCTCTTTGGCTGGGGTGCCACTTCCAGTCCCAGATAGCACAAGGGCAGTGGTCTCAGGCAGACCTGAGGAACAATATCAACTGACTGGAGCTCAAGGCATTGCACTTGGCACTCAAACGGTTCCAGGACGCAATATCTGGACACCATGTATTCATTCTGATGGATAAGGTGACCAAAATGGCACCAACAACGGCTGCCTTGGTGAATGCTCCCTAATGGTTTCTTTATTCCTTATTATTTGCAATTCACTACGGATTTCATACTCACGAGACCATCTGCTAAGAATTAGGCAATGTTTCCTTTAGGAGCAGCTTTCTGATTCCTCACCCCTACCTGTCTTTGCAAACGTGTAGGAGATTCTAACCAATTCCCCGGTGCTATGGATTACAACAAAGAAAGCAAAGAAGCGACCACACAGGAAGAGGAGATGAGGTAAACGAGTGGTAATTTTAAACAGACTAAGGAATAGGGGGAAAAAAACTCCTCTCCCTTCAATGTTTCTGACTAATTTAAGCTCACTGGCTAACAAGATGGATGAAATTCATCTCTTAAATAGATGGAATTCTGATTTTCATAATTCAGCTGTTCTTTGTTTTACTGAAACCTGGCTTAATCCACAAATTCATGGAGACAACACTATATACATCCCAGGATTTCAGACATTTAGATCAGACAGAATTGAAGAGACATCAGGTAAAACAAAGGGTGGAGGATTATGTTTATATGTCAACAACAGCTGGTCTCAGGATATAACTATAATATATAAGTTTTGTGATGAAAACTTAGAGTCTTTACACATCAACTGCAAGCCATTTTACTCTCCACATGAGTTCTCCTCATTTCTCCTAATAGCTGTGTATGTTCCTCCACAAGCCTGTGTAAACAAGGCATTACGAACTCTTGCTGATCAAATTATGGAGGCTGAAGCCAAACCCCCAGGTTCCCTTTCCATCATTTTAGGAGATTTCAATCAAACAAATTTAAGAAAAGAGCTCCCAAAGTGTTCCCTGCATGTAAATGGTCCCACCAGAGGCAAAAATACTTTAGACCACTGCTACACAACAGTAAAAGATGCTTATAGGTCTTTACCACAAGCAGCTGTGGGACACTCTGACCACTGCATGATTCACCTTGTACCTGCCTACAGACAGACTTAAAACCATTAAACCAACAATTAAATCAGACTTGGTCAAATGAGGCAAAACTGAAACTCCAGGCCTGCCTTGATTGCACTGATTGGAATGTTTTTGAAGATGCCTCTGCAGATCTAGATGAGCTCACAGATACTGTAACATAATATGTTAGCTTTTGCGAAGACTTATGTGTGCCAACAAGGAACCTGCAAATATATAGTAACAATAAACCTTGGTTCACAGCTAAACTTAAGCAGCTACGTCGTTCCAAAGAGGAAGCCTACAGAAAAGGGGACAGAATGCTATACAACCAGGCCAGAAACATATTAACAAGAGAGAGCAGCAAAAAGAAGCTACTCTGAAAAGTTAAAGAATCAATTCTCAACAAATGAACCAGAAAATATGTGGAAAATTCTAAAAAACATCACTGGCTTCAGCAAACCACCTTCAAAGGCAGAAGGAAATCAACAACTGGCAGATGACCTGAATGTGTTTAACTGCAGTTTTGGAAAGAAACTACAGCCACCTATCTCCACAACCCACATCTCAAACACACCAACAACAGCCAAGCCTCCTACAACTGGCCCCAATCCATCGGGCTCACAACCTCTGGTGATCACAGAAAAAGAAATGCAAAATCTATTACACAGAAGCCAGGAAAAGCACCAGGGCCAGACAAGATAACTCCTTGCTTAAACATCTGTGCTGACCAATTGGCTCGAATCTTCAATAGATCACTAGAGATGTACTATGTTCCTTCCTGCTTCAAACATTCTACCATCATCCCAGTGCCAAAGAAGCCCTCCATCAAGGAACTGAATGACTACAGACCAGTTGCTCTAACATCTGTAGTTATGAAAATCTTTGAAAGGCTTATGCTGTCCCACCTGAAAACCATCACAGATCCGCTGTTAGATCCCATGCAGTTTGCATACCGAGTAAATAGTTCGACAGATGATGCTGTTAATATGGCTCTGCATTACATCCTACAACACTTTGAATCTCCAAATACCTACGCAAGGGTCCTTTTTGTCGACTTCAGTTCAGCATGCAATACCATCATTCCAGACACTCTTCTAAGTAAATTAAACTAACTAGCAGTACCTGAACACACTTGTAAGTGGATCATAAGCTTACTAACAGACAGGAAGCAGCAGGTGAAGCTAGGCAGAATCACATCTGATACCTGTAACAATCAGCACAGGGTCCCCCCAAGGCTGTGTGCTATCTCCTCTTCTCCCTTTATACCAATGACTGCATCTAAAATGATCCATCTATTAAAATACTGAAGTTTGCTGATGACACAACAGTGATTGGTCTCATTCGTGACAACAATGAATCTGCATACAGACAGGAGGTTATACAACTTGCCTCATGGTGTAACCAGAATAATCTGGAACTGAACACACTCAAAACCGTAGAAATGGTGGTAGACTTTAGAAGAAACCCTCCTATACTACCGCCTCTTAACAATACCTAGACAACACAGTATCAACAGTAAAGACCTTCAAATTTCTATGTTCTACTATATCACATGATCTAAAATGGAACCTAACATCAAAAACATCATCAAAAAAGCACAACAAAGAATGTTCTTTCTGCACCAACTCAGAAAGCTCATGCGAGAGGCCGAATAACTTTGCCTCTGGGCAGAGATACATTTTCTCTCTGGAGCACATCTCAGGGACAGCAAATGTACAGGAGGACTGGCTCAGCAGAACCACAGTCGACCACTCAGAGTGGCGCCTGCACCCAGACCTATTTCAGGAACTGTCAGAAAGGTTCAGCTTCTGGATATTGGATCTGTTTGCCTCTCCATCAAGCACCCAGCTACCCAGGTTTACAACACCGGGGTGGAAGGGGCCACTCTGCAGTCCGTGGCCCTGGGGACTACTATATGCCTTTTCTCATCTCCCCCTCATCCTATGGGTAATCAAGAAGGTGCTGACAGAGAAGGCAGAGATCGTGCTTCTAGCTTCCGACTGGCCCAGATGTCCGTGGTACATCATCCTGTCGGTATCCAGACCTTGGAGGATTCCTCTGGACAGAATCTCCCTCAGTCAGGTGGTCGTAGTTCATCCAGAACCACAAGGCTCCAATTGACCATCTGGCACTTCAAATTCCCAGAGGTTGTGGAAGGAGCTGCTGGCTGCTTGTGAAGGAAGCAGAGAGTGAGTAGAAAGGAGAGAGGCAGTTTGAATTGCTTCCATTGCATTTCAAATTCCCAGAGGTTGTGGAAGGAGCTGCTGGCTGCTTGTGAAGGAAGCAGAGGGTGAGTAGAAAGGAGAAAGATAACTGCTCGCGCACCTAATGGTGCGCGAATCATATAACTATAAACCAAGAATACCAATAATACATTTAGGGTAAGTGCGCTTGAGATTGTGATTTTATTTTATTTCAAATTGACCGGCTTCGTTCAGTGTAATACTTTCACAGTACTCTTTTCAAACTTGGATCCTGTCCTCTTCATAAAAAAATTACCAGTCTACATGGACAGATTACCTATCTAGAATCTCCAATCTGCGCTATCCAAGCAGAAATTAGGTGCCCAATCCAGCCATCTATTGAGCTGACGTGCTACCAGCTCCCACTACCACAAAGATCCTACAGGAAAAGGGCAGTATGGACAACCTTGGGATCTGGCAGGGTGAGAGCTGTGGACCATAAACACAAAGCTTTTGCTGTGTCCCAGCATAACAGATACAGTGCCCTTGTTGACCTTAATAGGGACACTAAAGTGACAGGTCAAGGTAATTGTGATAATGATAACTCAAGTAAGCTGGGGATCATTCTTCTAGAAGAAGAACTTATTTTGGCAAGGAGAAAGTGTGAATCAGGTATTATGCACCAGTCACACAAGAAGAGCAAGGCATCCAAAAAGAGAAGCCACATTCTGGATGGGGACTCAATTGTAAGGGTTGTAAATGAAGGAAAGGATGCTGAGGTTTTGAAAGAGGTCAGGTGTCTTCTAGGTGCTACTGCCAGAAGAGACAAGAAGCGTATTCTTAAGATAGTCCAGAATGCCAGCAAGGAATTTGATGTTGATGCTATTATACATGTTAAGCCTGGGTTTCCCAACCAGGGTTAAGGAGACAACCTAAACAGAATGTGCAGCATTGGTCAGATAGGCACACAGATAAATGAGTGAGATAAGTTTGTATGTTTGTTAACATACAGTAAAAATAACAGATAGGCTTGTGCTATCAAGAATATAGTTTTATTCCATTTAGAGTTTATAGCATAGTCAAAATAATAGTCCATTAGTCATGTATCTTTTAGTCAGTCCATTCAGGGATATTCAATTAGCAAAGTCCGTGTAGAATATCCAATGTCAGTTCACTTACAATAAATCAGTCCATTCTCTCTCCCTTTCCAGTAGGAGAAAAACGCAGTCTTGAATCCATCCAGTAATTAGGGATCATAAAGCCAGAGAGAGCAAGCTGCAGTGCCTTGCTTCTTTTATGGTGCTATTATAACCACTCCCTTAATTACATTCCTACAGTTAAAGTTGCAGACACTTTAACTAACAAACTATGATAACATATTTATTATTTTACCTAAACCAGTTAGGGTAAACAGTGTTATCCCTAACATTCTCCCCTTTTAGGAAATAATAATACTATAACTATTTACATCTTTAAATCATATTTGTTACAACTCTCTTTAAACTTAATTACTCCTTGAGCTTTTGTAAATTGGTCTGCAATGTTTTCTTCCGTCATGCAGTATTCCAATTTAATTAGCCCATTCTTTACAGATTCTCTAACATTTAAGTATCTTAAATCAGTATGCTTTGATGTAATTTTTACAGCAATATTAGTAGCTAACTTTATGGCTGCCTGGTTGTCCTCGTATACAATATTGGAATCTTTAACAGTTATACCCATGTCTGTACAAAATTAAGTTATATCCATGTTTGTACAAAATTAAGTCAGTGCATAATAATGACAGACATGAAAATTCCGCTTCCATCGTGGACAAGCTAATATGCTGTTGTCTGATTGACCTCCACCCTATTAGTGTCTTACCAAATAATATAGCCATCCCAGATGTTGATTTTCTAGTGTTTATGTCAGCTGCAAAACTTGCATCTGCATAGGCACTAAGACTCAAATCACCCTTTGGTTCTATATACAATGCATGGTTCATTGTTCCTTTAAGATATCTTAAAATTCTCTTTAATGATTGCCAATGACATTGATGTGGATCTGAATTAAAACGTGCCAGCTGATTAACACTATAAGCTATATCAGGCCTTGACCAATTACTGATATATGATCAGCTACCAATCAAAGATTGATATGTGGACTTATCAAATTTGGGACTTTGAGCAACAGTTTGGCAAACTTCCTGACTCATTGGAGTCTTTGCCGGTTTACAAAGTTCCATTTTATATGTTTTAATTAATTGGCAAATTTTATCTTCTTGAGATATCCTAAATCCATTTTTTGTTTTGTTAATTGTCAATCCTAGATACTTTTTAATTTCACCTAAATGCTTTAATTTTATCTTTTTGGCTAATAATGATATAATCTCATTAGCTTCATTATTAGTCTTAGTTATCAAAGTAATATCATCTGTAAATAATAACAATAATGACACCATTCCATTATTTTCTCTTTTAAACACACATGGATCTGCTAAACCAGATTTAAATCCTATATTGTTTAATTCTTTCACAATATATTGGTTCCACTCAAAGCCAGATTGTTTCAACCCATAAACACTCTTTTTAAGTTTCCAACAAGCATTACTATTTACTTTATTGTCTTTTATAACAACTGGCTTTTGTAAATGTACAGTATGTTGCAAAGGTGCATGCAAATAAGCAGTTTCTACATCTAAATAGTTAATGACATAGTTTTTCTTAGCTGCCCACACTAAAGCTGCTCTCAAAGATGTTGCTTTAAGACTTGGTGCGAAAACTTCATTGTAATCAGATGCAGTTTGATTAAATCCTTGAGCTACCAACCTAGCCTTATGGGTAACAGTCCCATCATTTCCAGTTTTTACTTTAAATATCCATTTGCACCCAATGGATTTTTCTCCTGGAGGTAATTTAGCATCTTCATGTACTTTATATGTATATGAATGATATATACTATATATCATTACCTTTAATGAATTTAGTTCTTTTCCATTGCCTTTTGCCAATTCTCCTGATCCTTAGCAGGATATATCCTAAGTTCATCTACACTAGTTGGAACTTTAGTTACTTGGCAAACTATACTTCCTTGATACCTATCAGGTGGTCTAGTTACACATGTAGTACGTCTTGGTATTACAGGACTTACAGGTGGACTTTCATTTATTAACTGTTCTTGATTATCTAACTCTTCCTGATCAACTGTTTCCTCTTGTTCTGATCCTATTTGTTCTTCGTGGACTTCTTCTTTAATTGGACTCTTCTTATAACTAGTCTGTTCTTTCTGCCTTTTGTCGGGTTCAATAATTACTTCATTATTTAAATCTTGCTCTAATCTATTCCATCCTACATGTTCTAGGAATTTTGCACTAGCACTGGTGTAAACTCTAGATGTACCTGGTTCCCAGAATCTATAGATCTATGATTAGATTTATATCCTACAAAAAATAATCTTTTAGCTGTATGTTGTCCTTTGTGTTTGAGTTGTGTAGGGATATGCACCCATGCTGGTGCTCCAAATGTGTGCATGTAACTTAAATCAGGTTTTGTACCATGCCACAGTGTGAATGGTAATTCACCTGTTGTTGAATTAACAACATTATTTAACACATGATTTCCACACATTATTGCTTCTCCCCACAAATTGTCAGGTAATCCTGAATCAGACATCATAGTACGTGCCATTGACTGTAGTGTTTGGCCTCGTCTCTCTATAAAGGCATTATGTTGTGGCCTATATCGTGCAGACTTTTTATGTTGAATACCTAACATTCTAAGTCTCTTCTGGAATTTATTATTTGTAAATTCCGCACCATTATCTGTCATAAGAGTTACTGATTTCTTTTTAGTTTTTCTTTCTGCATATTTAATCCAATTAAAGAGATTTAGATACGTTTCAGTTTTGCTCTTCATTAAATAGCAAAACCCATATCTAGAATAGTGGTCCATTATACTTAGTATGTATCGAGCTCCTCCTACACTTGGTTTTTTCGGACCTATTAAATCAGCAAATACTACTTCTAAAGGCTCTTTGGTAGTAAATCCATCAACTCTATTAGCCGGTATGACCCTGCTTTTGCTTTGATTACAAATAGAACATTGCAAATACTTATAACAAGGTTTTAAACTTATTCCTTTAGAAAGTTGAACAGTTTTCTTAAGCACTTTAAAATTTAAATGCCCTAGCTGTCGGTGTAACAAGTGAATACATTCATCATGAGGTTTCTTATCATAAACCGTGTTAGCCACCTCTAAACCATTATCATTTTACACATATAATTCACCTCTTAAAGATGCAGTAATTTTCTTATCTTCTTTTTCAATTATGCAGTTATCTCCCCTAAATGTAACTACATATCCTAGTTTAACCAAAATTCTAACTGAAATTAAATTAAACTTAAGTTGTGGTACATATAACATTTTTACATTCTCTTTTATGAAAGAACAATATGCTATACCTTGACCTTTAGCTTTCAGTTTCCAGCCATTGGTTAACAATATCTGCTGTGTACTCTGGGACATTTTAATAAAATTGTTATTATCATTTGTTATACAGTGGGATGCTCCAGTGTCAACCACCCATAAATTATTTTTTACAGCTCCGTTAGTATACATGGCTAACTCTAAATTTTTATTTTTATTTTGATGACTTTTATTATTCTGGCCAGCGTTCTGGCGCTTTGCCTTTTTTACAAAATCTTGCCAAATGTCTCTTTCTCCACAATTAAAACACTTTTTAATTGCGTATGCAGTAGGAGATTCATTATCTTCTTTTTGAGGTTGCTCCCTCCTTAACTGATCTCTTTCAAGTCTTCTTCTTGCCTCTTCAATCAGTCTGCCAGTTATATCAGTTAAAGTTAAACTTTTCTTAGGCAAAATTTCAAGGGAAGTGACGTAGTTATCATAACTTACGTCTAGTGATGATAGAATTATGTAGACTTGGTGTAGTTCAGAGAAAATAAGCTCTTTCTCGTGCAGTTCTTGAAAAATGCTTTTTATAGAATTCAAATGACTCAGCATGTCACCATTCATTTGGAGATGCGTCCTAAAAAGCTTCTCTGTTAGATATATGTGAGCACCAACGTTATCTCGGACATAAATCCTCTTCAGCTTCTGCCAACACCCAACAGCCATTTGCTCTCTGTGGATATGAACAAGTTGCTGGTCAGACAATGTTAGTCCTATTATGCAAATAGCTTGTTCATTCTTCTGTTTAAATTCTTTTATTTTTTGTTTATCTTCCTCAACCTCTGGATCCCATTCCTCTATGTTTGGTGGGTTTTCTATTATGTTCCACAGACCTTCTCTTCTTAGAAGTAGACTACATTTCATAGACCATGATACATAGTTTGTTCCATCCAGCTTGGATATAAGGGACAAACTTTGTAGATTGACTTGTGCCCTGTTTTCTTATATGGATATAAAACTATAATTAATAAAACACAGCTGTCTGTTTACTGTAACATATAACAACACAAACTCTCACTTTTTACATAAATCTGTTTTTATCCTAGTTAAACTGACTTTGCAACCTCTAGGCCCATAACCAGTGTTAAGCCTGGGTTCCCCAACCAGGATTAAGGAGACAAGCTAAACAGAATGTGCAGCGTTAGTCAGATAGGTACACAGATAAATGAGTGAGATAATTTTGTATGTTTGTTAACATACAGTAAAAATAACAGATAGGCTTGTGCTATCAAGAATATATTTTTATTCCATTTAGAGTTTATAGCATAGTCAAAATAACAGTCCATTAGTCATGTATCTTTTAGTCAGTCCATTCAGGGATATTCAATTAGCAAAGTCCGTGTGGAATATCCAATGTCAGTTCACTTACAATAAATCAGTCCTTTCTCTCTCCCTTTCCAGTAGGAGAAAAACACAGTCTTGAATCCATCCAGTAATTAGGGATCATAAAGCCAGAGAGAGCAAGCTGCAGTGCCTTGCTTCTTTTATGGTGCTATTACATCCACTCCCTTAATTACATTCCTACAGTTAAAGTTGCAGACACTTTAACTAACAAACTATGATAACATATTTATTATTTTACCTAAACCAGTTAGGGTAAACAATGTTATCCCTAACAATACATCTTGGTACAAATGATCTGTCCCAGAAGAGTGTACTTTTTGTTCAGAAAGACTTCCAGAGCTTGGGGTATGAAGTTAGTAATATGGGCTGTAGGTTTATCTTTTCAGAGGTTCCACCAGTATACAAGGAACAAAAAGGGAAAGGGCAGGATGTAGCAGAGTTTAATGTGTGGCTAAAGGAGTGGTGTAAAAGGGAAGGCTTTGGTTTTATTAGTCATGATGTCTGCAGCTGGTCCAATGAAAAACTGTACAAAAGGGACGATTTGCATCCATTAAAGAAAGGGACTGAGTTACTTGGCATTAAATTCACAGATTTCCTGGATAAACATTTAAACTGAACAGCAGAGACAGAGAATTAATGGATTCAGAACATCTCTGTCCCCGGCAACCTAAAACTAATAAGGATACCACTGCATGCAAAATAGATGTTTCTGCAGGTAAGATTATCAACCTTGATGCCAACCACAACCAAGCATTTAATAGTGAGTGCCATACCATGTGCACTAATCAAACAGGTGGCAAGAAAGTAGGGACAGGCATGCACAACACAGGTTATGTAGACAATAAATTCAGTGTCAGATATAAAGATCTCAAGTGCCTATATACAAATGCACAAAGTCTCGGGAACAAACAGGGTGAATTCGAACTACGAATACATGAAGGTAAATATGATATAGTTGGAATAACAGAAACTTGGTGGGATGAAACCCATGACTGGAACATACTGGTAGAAGGATACAAACTATTAAAAAAAACCAGACCCCATAAAAGAGGAGGTGAAGTTGCACTGTATGTAAAGGACCACTAAGAAATGCATGAAACCAAAGATGAAAACCACCTAGAATGCATATGGGTCAATATAAAAGAAAAAAGAATGACATGACCATAGGTGTATATTATAGGCCACCCAATCAAGCAGAAAAGAGAGATGTCCTTTTTGCCAGCCAACTAACAAACATATGCAGGAAGCACACAACAATAGTAATGGGAGACTTCAATTATCCTAATATCAATTGGAAAACCAATTCTGCACCAAGTGAGAAATCAAATAAGTTCCTAACCAATCTAGCTGACAACTTTGTTGTCCAAATGAAGTGGGTGAAATTAGAGGGACTGCCATACTGGACTTAATTCTTACAGAGAAGAAGTAATAAAGGGAGTTGAAACTGCAGGAACCTTGAGTGAGAGTGACCATGTCATACCAGAATTCAAAATAACACAAACACAAGCAACAGAACATAATGACACCAGAGTCTTGGATTTTAAAAGAGCTGATTTCAATAAACTCAGAGAGAACTTGGGAAAGATTCCATGGATGAAAATCCAAAAGGGGAAAACAACTCAAGAATCTTGGAAAACTCTAAAAAGTATGATCATAGAAGTCCAGACCAGCACAATACTGAGAAAGAAAACAAGAAATCCAAGAAGAAACCAGCATGGCTGCACAAAAATCTCTCTGGCAAATTGAAAGAAAAAAAGGACAAGTACAAAAAATGGAACGAAGAACGAAGAACGAACAACTAAGGCAGAATATCAGCAGATAGCTAGAATCTGCAAAGACGAAGTCAGGATAGCAAAAACTCAGAATGAACAAAGACTTGCAACAAAAGTCAAAGATAATAAAAAAAAAGTTTCTTCCAACATATAAATAACAAGAAAAAAATCAAGCAAACAGTCGGTCCACTAAAGAGAGAAGATGGCAAGGAAGTAACAGGCAACAGAGAGGAAGCAGAACTGCTGAACTCATTTTTTGCATCCGTCTTAACACAAAAAGAAACTATAGCTCAACCCACCAAAAACATAACTGTAAAAGACAGACCAGAAATAAAAGTTAAAATAAGTTTAAAAAATATTAAGAGAACACCTGTCTGATCTTGATGAAAACAAATAACCGGGGCCTGATGGATTACATCCCAGAGTTTTAAAGGAGATGGCAGAGGTCATCTCAGAACCACTGCACCATATCTTTCAAAAATCCTGGAGCGCCGGGGAACTACCAGAGGACTAGAAAAGAGCTGATGTGGTTCCCATCTTCAAAAAAGGAAAAAAAAAAAACAGACCAGGAAACTATAGACCAATCAGCCTAACATCAATACCCAGGAAGATACTGGAAAAGATAATAAAAAAACAGATCTGCCAACATCTGGAAACAAGTAAAGTAATAACTAGCAGTCAGCACGGGTTTGTTAAAAACAGATCATGCCAAACCAATCTTATTTCATTCTCCAACACATTGACTAAATTAGTAGACCAGCAAAATACTGTGACCATAATATATTTAGATTTCAGCAAGGCATTCGACAAAGTAGACCACAATCTACTTCTTAGTAAGTTAGAAAAAAGTGGAATAGATAGCACCACCACTAGATGGACTCGCAATTGACTGGCAAACCGTACTCAACGAGTAGTCCTTAATGGGTCTAAGTCTACATGGAGGGAAGTAAGCAGTGGGGTGCCACAAGGTTCCGTCTTAGGCCCAGTACTCTTCAATATCTTCATTAACGACTTAGATTAGGGAATAGAAGGGGAATTTACCAAATTTGCAGATGTTAGTAAGCTGGCAGGAATAGCTAACACCCAAGAAGATAGGCTCAAGATCCAGATGGATCTTGACAGACTAGAAGACTGGGCTGTATCTAACAAAATGAAATTCAATGTAGAGAAAAGTAAAGTCCTACATTTAGGCAAGAAAAACCAAAAGTACACATATAGACTGGGTGAAACCAAGCTCAATAGCAGTAACTGTGAGAGGGATTTTGGAGTCTTAGTGGACAACCAGCTAAATATGAGCCAGCAATGTGCAGTAGCAGACAAATAAGATAATGCAATCCTAAGTTGTTTTAACAAAGGGATACAGTCAAGATCAAGGTAAGTACTAATACCACTCTATAAAGCCTTAGTAAGACCACACCTAGAGTACTGCATCCAGTTTTGGTGTCTACATTATAAAAAAGCTGTTGAGACTCTAGAAAAAGTACAGAGAAGAGCAACCAGGATGATTAGGGGACTGGAGGCTAAAACATACAACGAACGGTTGCAGAAACTGGACTTGGCTAGTCTAGTAAAGAGAATAACCAGGAGAGACATGATAGCGGTCTTCCAATATTTTAGGGGCTGTCACAGGGAGGAAGGGGTCAAGCTATTTTCTAAAGCGCCTGTAGGCCAGACAAGGAATAATGGATGGACACTGACCAAGGAGAGATTCAACCTCGAAATGAGAAACTTTCTGACAGAACAATCAACCCATGGAACAGCTTGCCCTCGGAAGTTGTGGGAGCGCCATCACTTGAGACTTTCAAGAAGAGATTGTACTGCCATTTGTCTGAAATGGTGTAGGGTCTCCCGCAGCTCTGGCCTCAGCATTGTCCTGCTGAGTCCCTCGCTCTACAGCAGATTATGTGCAGTTTAATCAGAGGCACAACTAACCTAAAGCCTCCTGAGGTACACAGGTACCCCATTTGGAATCTGCCTAAAGTACTACAAGCTCTCATCTCAACATCATTCAACCAGTTACAATCAGTCAGTACTTCTTCACTGTCAAAGTGGCCTTCCTCATGGCTATCACTTCGGCCGGAAAAATATCTGAACTGGTGGCCATTTGCAATAGAAAGGACCTTTGCATATTCCATCCAAACAAGGTGGTTCTGTGGTTTGGCCCCTCCTTCCTACTCAAGGTGAACTCCTCGTTCCACAGGGCACAGGAAATAATATTTCCAGACTTCTGCCTGAACCAACCCACGCTCTGGAGAAAAATGGCACATTTTTTGGAGATTAGGAGGGCTCTCCGCTCTTACATCAAGAAGACAGCCTCTCTTAGAAAGACAGAATCCCTGTTTGTATCTTTCCAGCCCTTTACACCTTCAACCATAGGCCAGTGGATATGGGCATGCGTCATTAAATCTTACAAGCTTCAAGATCTTCCATTGCTCAGGTGAGTGACAGCCCATTTCACCAGAAGCCCAGCTGTGTGGGCGACACAGGTCTATATGTAGGGCAGCAACATGGTCCTCCCCATTCATAAAACACTATAAATTGGACGCCTTCACTTCAGCTGAAGTGGCCTTCTGCAGACGGGTGCTTTAGAAGGTGCATATAGATTTGGGAACTCGGGGCCAGACTGCTACCCACCCTTAGGACAACCAGATTTGGTATGTCTCACTCCTGGATTCTCTACTCAGCACACTGAAGAAGGGGCAGTGGTCTTACCTGATATCTCCTTGGTGTGCTGAAAGAGAATCCAACCCCACCCTGTGACCGTCTGGTCTGAAGTCCAGGAGGGGTCAAAATCAGCACTGGAAATTTGTCAAGTCAATCACTATGCCTTCATCAAAATTGAGCATGCACAGGCAAAGGAGCGTGACCAAAAGATTGATTGACTCAGTCTCCGAGCAGAAGAGCAGAATTAACCCACTCCTTGGATTCTCTCTCAGCACACTAAGAAGGAATGTATCAGGTAAGAACAATGCCCCTTCTAACAAATATGCTGTAATCCATTCCAACTTCTCCATGTTTCTTTTCAAGTGTGTTTATTTTTTCTCTTTTACTACACCTATTCTTTGGAACAACATTCCTCTCTGAATTCCACATGGCCCTTTTCGTGTTCTTTCCACAGACACTGAGCTAGGATGATGTCTGCATCTGCTATTTATTATGTAATTAGTAATTGAGAATGTGTTTGCCTTCCCTGTGTTGTTGTTTTTTAAAAAAATTAACTGTTCTTAAACTACTATATGCTGTGCAAAATTACTGATAAGAATGTGGCCTTAAATATTGAAATTATAAAGAAATATAAATGAACAAACTGGGCACAGTATCAAGTGTAATCAGTCCAGGCGAGAGGAGATGAAAACTTTCAGCACCTGACAGCTACCCACAGTACTTTTGTGAATATAGTCCCAGATTATACCAGCCTTTTACCCGTTGCATCTTATTGTGTGCTGATATTCAGGTGGTGGTTGGATAATTCTCCAAGTTCCTTTCCATAAGACTGCTGCCAAGTTGGATCCCTGCAGTCCTGTACTTGCAACTTCTACCTGGTCCTCACTACTGTATCTCATTCTGGAGTTTGGCAAGGGTTCAGTCTTACTTAGTATATATTAAATTATGGTTTTATTTTTTGAAGTATTAGCTAGTCCCCTGACTGCAAATTTGTTATCCATTCCTATCATTCTCCCTAGAGCTGTTTGGATCGTCCAGAGAGCGGGTGGAGCTTCAGTCTCTGCTGTTGTAGGCTGAGCTTAATTTCTGAGGAATGCTTCACCTTCCATCACGTGGCTTGCCATCGCGTTCCCCAGTTTATGCTCAGCCCTCGTGCAGAGTAGGCAGTGTTTTGTATGTGCTCTTGGCCGTTTCAGGAAAATTCCAATTTGATTCATTTTTTTGCTTCATTTCAGGTTGTATATAATCCCTTCATTGTGTTTTTTCCCTTAGCCCTGCACAGTTGGTCCTCCTTATTTGGTAGAGTTCCCTGGGAGGTCCTCCCCCCAGGGGATGCCAGGGGGTAGGCCAGCAAAATTAAAAGCTGCCCCCCCTCCCCTATTGCTTTTCTGCTGCTTTAGCTTCTGTTCATTTAAAACGGTCTGTTTCATTCCATTTCCCCCCCCCACACCGAACTCCGTTTTTTATATCGTTTGAACGTTTGCTAGTCTCCTTCTGTTTGTCCTTCCCATGGGGTCCTTGGATTGCCCCTGAGGATCCTCCTGGTCTCTGCAGAAGGGCCCCTGAAAGCCCAAGTAGTGGCGGCCACCATTTTGAGCGACGTCTCGTGGCCGGGTGCCATTTTGTTTTACCTGATCATTCCGATCTCTGCAGCGTGCCTATTTAAAACAGCAGGACCGGCAGGCCTGCTGAGGAAATAAAATTGTGCTGTTCCAGTTGGAGGCTTCTGCTCCCACCTCCTTTTGTTGGCTTACCCCGCAGCCAGCCGTGGAGGCCGCAGTTTATTCCCACCACTCCCGCCCGGTTCCGCCTGAGACAGCAGTCTGGTTTAGGCCCGGCTTCACCCTTAAGGCATCTGTTGTCCTCTGATCATCCCGATCAGCCCTTCCAATAATAATAATAATAACAATAATAATAATAATAATAATAGAGAGAGATTTTCAAAAGTTATTAAATCAGAAAACTTAAGAGACTCGAGTAGGCCTAAGCTTACCAAAAAATACAAAACAGAGGGGGAAATCATTTATATATGGAGCAAAAATACAGAGAATAACAACAAATGGGACAAACAGGTTAATTACAAGCGAATAATAAACCGGGGGGGGGTGTAAAAGAATTTCCCAGGGCTCCCGGCCTTCTTTGTCGGTCGATCCCTAGGTGCACCAACTGCCTCATATTTGATCCCCTTTCTCAACTATCTAAAATGGCAGAA
This sequence comes from Hydrophis major, assembly GCA_033807585.1. Taxonomy (NCBI): domain Eukaryota; kingdom Metazoa; phylum Chordata; class Lepidosauria; order Squamata; family Elapidae; genus Hydrophis; species Hydrophis major. The sequence continues at coordinate 381,796,178 of CM066328.1, forward strand.
AGCAATCCTTCAAAAGGTCCTTAAAGGCCAAAGCGAAGACCCACAACCTGTGGAGTCAGGCTAAGGAGCCCACCAAAGCCTCACAAAGAGACTTCCGGTTCCGCGTGGCTCCGGTGGCAGCAGGAATTCGCGACTGTTTGCGATTCCTGCTGCGCTTGCCGCCGAGTTACCCCCGATCCAAATGGGTCAAGGGGATATGGTTGCCCTGTAGGGACAGCCGAAAAGAGAAGGGAGCCGGACAGGGGGTTGGGGGTGTCGCAGACCCCCTCCTTATCCGGAAAAACCCTTTTTTCCCAAGGTGGTGGAGTGGCGGTCAGCAATGGCCGCCCCGAAGAAGCCAGCAACCGGGTAAGATTGTGCTGGAGGAAGCAAGAAAAGTGAAAGTGCTGGCTGAGCCGGGTCAATCAACATCTTTTAAATTCGCTGGAACTGAGCTGTCTGAATTGCTGGAGGATACATTGTATCCCTAAGAAGATCGAAAGCGGCGGAGAAGCTGTTAAAGGGAACTTTTTTTTCTTCACTCTCCCACCCCATGGAAACAGCAGATGAAGATTTGAAATTTGTTTGGGCACTGAAGGTGAACTATTCTGAAAGTTGAAGTTAAGGGACAAAAGAGTTCTTGGATATTGGACTTAAAAATTTAAGCAATTGGAAGACCCTTATTAGAGGTATGGATTTCTAATCATTTAAAAATTGATGTTGCAAGTGGGAAGGGAAAGGAAAAAAATTGGAGCAGAAGTGGAAAAAGGAGGAGATTGCCAAGAATCCCAAAGAAAGATATGGTAATTGGACCTCTTTGATTAAACTGTAACCCCAGAAAGAGAAATAAAAGAAGGAAGAAAAGTATTAATCGTTGGAACTTCTTTTGAACTATTTTTGATTAAAAATACTTGGTTGTTTTGGGAAAAGTTTCTCTTTTTATGATGGCATCGCTTGTGGATGAACTAAAGACTGAATATCAAAAATATAAAAAGGAAGAACAAGATGGAATAGATACTTTGGGCACTTTATTTCAATTTTTAGAAATGGCGTTATATACTTATGAAAAGTTGACTATGCAGCAGAATGACTGGGACAAAGAAGAAGAGGAAGAAGAAGCCATCTTTGATGAACAATGGGTTTTTTCCGGGGAGGAGGAGAAAGAGGATAAGAAAAAGGGGATTTTAAGATTTGAAAAAACAACCAAAAAAGAGAAAAATGAGAGGAAAGGTGGATGCAAGGTTAGAAAGCAAAGGAAAGGGAGTAAGAAAAGGGAGGAGGAGAGACAAAGGGGTAAAAAGGGCAAGGAGAAGAATAAGCAAGAGAGAAAGGGGGTGGAGGAGAAGCCTTAATGATAGGAAGCAAGATCTAAAGAAAAAAAGTTTATTCAGAGACAATGGGTGAATTTAATTAAGGATAAAAGGGGGATTCTGGAAGGTATATAAGATTGTGTTTTTATTTGTGTATTTAGAGTATAAAATTTACTGTGTAATTTTAGAATCTACTAAACAGAATCCCAAGATAAATTAAGTATTATATGAAGTATTTTTAAGTTAGGATAATGAGTTAAAGGCGTCACTCCAATTAGTGTATAGGAGAAGTATAGTAAAAGAAAAAGGATGAATGGATAGTTGGAAATAGAACAGACAAAGAATGTTGTTGAAAATGGTAATAAGATATGGAAGGATATATAAAGGTTTTATTATTATTTTTTGTATATTGATAAAAGGCAATAAAATTTTAATTAACAAAAAGCCTCACAAAGGGACGTCTTAAGACGACACAAGGCGCTAGAAAAAGAAATAGACAAACGCACCAGACAGACAGACCCAGTACCTCCAGCACCTGCCACTCCTTCCACTTCTGCTCTTCCCCCCCTCCTGCAGCCTTTTCCTCCCTATCCAGGCACAGCTCGCCCTCTCAAGGGCATCACGCCCTGGGAACACCAGCCAGGCGAACTCCAGAGGCTACTTTCACGCCCACGGCCGCCGGCCTGCGCCAGGAGGAACCTCTCATTCAGGCGGTTCCGGAGCAGATCAGAGCCTGGATGGAGATGGCTATCCGACAGTGAATTGCAGAAGGAATGCAGCAGATGGCTAGACCGGGGTTGCCTCCGCAGGCCACCGAATCTGTAAGATCATTTCCTCTCATGCCGCAACCGTTTTATGATCAGGTGCCCCTCCAGGGGGAGGTTTCCCCTTCAGTCAGGGAGGACAAGGAGGCGGCGGAAGGAGACCTAGATTTGTGCAGGGAGGAGGAGGAGGAAAAATTTGACCTGGGGTCCTTACAATACAACGAACCCCTTCCGGACTCAGATCTATCAGAGGCGGAAATGTCCGAGGACGAAGGGCTCACCCCTGACCAACCCGCTTTCGTAGGGCTCTTCAAGCCCCAGCTATTCAAATCCCTCCTCTACAAAGCCAGGAACATCTCGGGCCTAACTGCCCAGAGCCCCTCTGATCCCACCCCCTTGGTTCCGGAAAGGCCAGAGGACTCCATGTTTAGACAGCCGGTGGTGGAGGCCAAGGTCATCCCAACCCCCCCCAATATTCCTGAACCTGGTGTCCAAGCAACTGGCCTCTCAGTTGCCCCCCCGGCCCCTTCGGCCCATGATAAAAGGTTCTTCAACCTTGACCCGGAGCTCTCCAACCTGCTGAGCACCCCGGAGGTTGATGAGCCCATCATAGGCCTGGCCTCTTCCTCCGCCCTCAGCGACCCTTTAGAAGCTCTCAGGCCAGAGGAGATGCGGTCGGAGCTGGCATTGCGGCGAGCTCGCCAGTCGCACGCATGGGTGATCAGGGCGGCCACGGCCACTTCCTTCTTCATCAGATCGTCCATTCGCTGGCTTCGCCAGCTTAAGCAACATGTCCCGACCTCCAATATCTGCGCCCATCAGCCACATCGCCAAGATTACGGCCGCAGCGGAATTCTCAGCAGACGCCACTTTTCACTCAGTAAAATTCTTCCGCGCCATTTCCTCCCACCTCTCGGCCCGCCACCTGCTCTTGCTAAGACACTGGCAGGCAGATCTCAAGAATAAGGTGAAACTAGCTTCTGCCCCCCCTCGAGTGAAATAAGCTGTTCGGACCTTCCCTGGATCATCTCCTAGTCGAGGGAAGGAATAATAAGAAATTCCTCCCTTCCCTCACCCATAAGTCAGATCCCAGATCTCTGCAGCCCTTTCGGAGGGCTCCCTTTCGTCCCTATCCCTAACTCCCCTTCCTTTCCAGGTACCAAAGGCCCCCCTCCTTTGGCTCGGGACATCCCCAGGACAGGTCCGACCCCTTTGATAGACACAGGAGAGGCGGAAACTTCAAGAGGCCTTTTCGTGGCTCCGGCAGCAGGTTCTTCCGGCGCTCCAGATAGGCCACCTGACCTCATCCCCATTGGTGGGCGACTTAAAGCCTTCGCCAGCCGGTGGGACTCATCCACTTCGGACGCTTGGGTCAGGGATACCGTCAGGTTTGGCTTTGCCCTCGAGTTCCTCTCTACCCCCCCTGATTTCTACATTACATGTCCTCTCTCCAAGAACCACACCAAACGCAACCTCATGGATTCGGCAATTCAGCACCTACTGGACATTCAGGCCATCCAGCCAGTTCCTCCATCCCAGAGGGGACAGGGCTTCAACTCACTCTTATTCGTGGTGCCCACTCGGGGGGATGGAGGGCTATTTTGAACTTAAAGCGGTTAAACCGCCACCTGGTATACCACAGATTCAAAATGAACATGCTGCAATCCATCCTCTTGGGAGTTTGGCAGGGAGACTAGTTGTCTTCTATAGACCTCTCCGAGGCATATTTACACATCCCAATTCGACCCTCCCACTCCAAATTTCTCCGTTTCAGCTACACTTTCATTACGTGGCCCTTCCATTCAGGTTAGCCTCGGCCCCCAGGACCTTCACCAAGGTACTGGCCGCGCTGGCTGCCCACTTCAGATCCATCCCGGTGCGTCTCCACTGTTACCTGGATGATATTCTCATCCTCTCCCCTTCCAGGGAACTGGCTATCAGGGATATCCATACTACCCTCACCTCCCTCCAGGCACACGGGTTCCTCATAAATTGGAAGAAAAGCCAACTGGCCCCCTCCACTAGACTACCCCACCTAGGGACCATAAATGATACAGTCAAGGGGAGAGTCTTCATCTCCTCAAAAAGGATACTCAGCATCCAACAATCAGTCAGGCTCATCAGACGACACAGAAAGGTCTCTCTCCTTGAACTATCCAAGTTGTTAGGTAAAATGATCTCTTGTATTCCCGTTACTCCCTGGGCCCGTTTCCACTCTAGATCCCTCCAGTGGTTCCTGCTTCCGTACCAAAGAGCCGGGTCAAGCAACTCAAGACACAAGGTCAAGGTATCACCAAGGGTTCTCACCTCTCTCCTCTGGTGGAGCAAGGCGTCGATCAACAAGGGCCGCCTCCTCAAGGAGCCTCCAAGACTTATCGTCACCACAGATGCCAGTCTGTCCGGATGGGGCGCCCACCTTCTTTCCCTTACAGCTCAGGGCAGATGGTCAGCAACAGAGAGGCTGTGCAATATAAACTGGTTAGAGCTTCGCGCCATCCACCTGGCCCTCCGCAGCTTCCTCCCTCAGCTTCAGGGCCGCCACGTCCTCATTCTCACCGACAATATAACAGCAAAGGCTCATGTCAACAGGCAGGGGGGCACTCAGTCATCAAGCCTAATGAGGGAGACCGAGAGCCTTTGTCGGTGGGCAGAATCTCACCTCCTCCCACTGAGAGCAGACCACATTTCAGGCATTGACAACACCCAAGCAGATTGGTTGAGCAGGGCCACCATAGACCAGGCGGAGTGGCGTTTCCACCCAGCCCTGTTCAGGGAGGCGACAATAATATTCGGCCTGCCAGTGGTAGACCTGTTTGCCTCCCCCCTCAATACCCAACTTCCTCGTTTCATCTTCAGATTTCCGTCCCTAGGGGCGGAGAACCACAACGCCCTTCGATGCCCGTGGCCCTCGGGCCTTCTTTACGCCTTCCCCCCTCTGACACTGGTGCCTAGAGTACTACAAAAGGTACTCCATGAGAGAGCGGAATTGCTTCTGGTAGCTCCTTATTGGCCCATCGCTCTTGGTTCGCTGACCTCTGCAGCTTATCCATAGCCCCCCCTGGAGGATCCCAGCAGACAGGATTTTTCTGTCTCAGGGCCCCCTTCTTCACCCGGACCCCCAATGGCTACAACTAGCCATCTGGAGGTTGAGCGGGAACGTCTGAAGAGGGAGAATTTCTCCAATAAAGTCATCAATACCATCTTAGCAGCCAGGCGTCCTTCCACCAGAAGGATTTACGACGCCACTTGGAACAATTTCCGCAAATGGTGTGCCAATCTCCGCATTGACCCAACGAACCCATCTGTGGCCCAAATCCTCGACTTTCTCCAGGAGGGTCTCGGTAAAGGACTGTCCCCCAACACACTAAGGCATCAGGTAGCAGCCCTATCCACCGTAATTTCCTGCGAGGGTGTTAGTTCCCTCTCTCACCATCCCCGCATCCGTGCATTTCTGAAAGGGGCCTCAAACTTACAACCACTGTCCCTTCACCGTTACTCAACCTGGGACCTCAACAGAGTCTTGACTTCTCTCACTAAGCCACCCTTTGAACCCCTAAGAGAAGTCTTTCTCCAGTTCCTATCCTACAAAGTAGTGTTCCTGGTGGCGATTACATCAGCCCGGAGGATTTCAGAGATCGCTGCTCTGTCAGTCAGGAAAGACCTGTGCGTCTTCCATTCTGACCGGGTGGTCCTCCAACTTGACCCTTCATTTCTACCTAAAATTAACTCGGTTTTCCACAGGGCTCAAGAACTTATCCTCCCCAATTTTTGCTCCAGGCCAACTCATGAAAGAGAGTCTATGGCACACCTTAGATGTCAGACGGGCCTTGCAGATCTATATTAAGCGTACTCAGACCTTCCGTAAATCGGAGGCCCTGTTTATTTCCTTTCAACCAAAGTCACAGGAGCTCAAGGTACCCTCAACCACTATAGGCCGTTGGATAAGGGCGGCCATTTCAAGGGCATACCAGGCCCAGGCCCTCCAAGTGCCCAGGGGTATCATGGATCAATCCACAAGTAGTGCGACAACATCAGCTGCCTGGGCTACCCAGGCCCCTATACTCGACATTTGCCGGGCAGCAATGTGGGCCTCCCCGTCGCCTTTCATTAGGCACTACAGAATCGATAGGTATGCCGCTGCAGAGGCTTCTTTCGGTAAAAGGGTCCTTCAGAGGGTGCTCAGGGATTCTGAGGAATCAACAGACCAGACGGTGTCCCTCCCGTAGGACAGGCCCCAGCTTTGGTATGTCCCACTCTCTGGACGATCCAAACAGCTCTAAGGAGAATGGGCGTTGGCTCTTACCTGACATGCCATTTCTCTTGAGCTGAGAGGATCGTCCAGCCCCTCCCTTTTCCTTTCACCGGAGGGGTCTTGTTTCGGCCAATGCACTTTAACTTTAGTAAGAGGAGAGCACGAATGCCTGTTTTTCTTCTCGTCTTTGCATAAACTGGGGAACGCGATGGCAAGCCAAGTGATGGAAGGTGGAGCATTCCTCAGAAATTAAGCTCAGCCTACAACAGCAGAGACTGAAGCTCCACCTGCTCTCTGGATGATCCTCTCAGCTCAAGAGAAATGACGTGTCAGATAAGAACCAACGCCCATTTACCTCTAAATCATTTATAAAGAGTAACAGTGAACTGAGAATGGTACTCTGTGCAACCCCTACTTGAACTTTTCTTAAGGCTCAACTATTTACAAGCATTATTTGGATATGATACAATCAGTGGTAAATCCATAAGACTACAGTATCCTCTAGCTCAGCGGTCACCAATTGGTGGGCCATGAGAAAATTTTGTTTGTCCGCACAAAAATTATTTGCATTTTTTATATTACACTAAATCAGGGGTCCTCAAATTATGCCCCCTGGGTCAGATACGTGCAATGAATGTTTGTGTTGCTGCCGAGAGTCTCCCCATTGAGGGTCATTTTGTGCGGGTCGGAGGTGAGAAGAAATTCCTACTTGGGGTCTGCTTCAGCCTCCTGGTGCAGGACTTTGGGCAAAGACTGGAGGGAAGTGCCCCTGGTGGTGAAGAGCCAGAGGGCCTTGTTTCATGGGATTGCATCATGGCCTGGAACTGGCTGAACATCTCAGCCCACTGAGCCTCCAGGTGCTGATATCTGGCCTTGCACTCCCGCAAGTCTTCCCTCTGCTTTGAAAGCCTCTGCTTGTAGTCTTTAGTGAGGTGCTTCTGCTGAGCCTCCTTCTCAGTCAAATCCAATTTGAACTGAGCCAACTGTTTTGCCAACTCTTTTTTGTGGTGGCTGCTTAGTTCCAACAACTGCTTCCTGTTGAGGTCCGAAGGAACCCGGGTGACCTTTTGAGGAGTGGCTGGGAGAGGAGGAGCGAATAGAGGCTGGCAAGGCGCCCCTCGACTTGAGTGACATCGAGTTGGCCACACCCACTCAGTCACATGACCACCTAGTCACGGTCATCCAGTTAGACAGATCATATTAGTGGTCCACGAGATTTAAAATTAAGAATTTAGTGGTCCCTGAGATCTGAATATTTAGTGACCCCTGCTCTAGCTCATATGCATCCATCTTGTCGACAGTTGATAACATTTTAATTATATAGATTATTACTTTGCTCCCTGATTTCCTTTTGTAAAAAGACACAGCTATTCAGACCAAAATAGAAATGATGCTTTATGGCCATACTGATTACAATACTGGATTTGAGTAGCTGAACATTGCTGCAAAATGATACATTACATGAGATCTGAATTGATGTATTGCATGGGATAAATCTAAGTATTAAGTTATTTAAGAAAGATTTAAAGTTGGGTGAGAAGTCTTCCTAGTCAGTTGGACTTTTGTTCAGCTCTGCAGGCCTAACTCTTTCAAAATCCCTGTTCTCCAGAGAAGATTTTGATGGCATTCAAAGAAGAAATGGAAATAGTTCGTCTTTATTCTTTGATTAGAAACTGTTTAGTCAATAGCACAATTTAATGGGAGTTTACCTAATTAAATTTGGAAATCAACTGCACATAGTTTTTGAAAGATTTTAATTGAATAAATATGCAATCTAAGGCTGTGAAAAGGATAAGCATTCATCTCAATTATGTCATCTTTTTTTCTTCCCCAAATATAGGGAAGTCGTGATAACATGAGTATTGTTCTAGTTTGCTTTTCAAATGCTCCTAAGGTCTCAGATGAGGCAATGAAAAGAGATGCAGATTTGGATAAACATTTGGAATCACGGGTGGAAGGTAAGAAGTTGACTTTTGTTTTAGTCTCCTCCCCGCCCCCTCCGGTTAGATTATTTTCTTAGAATGGTTGAGGCAACTTGAAACATAAATGGACCAGAACATAGGAAGGGAGCAGAAAACAGAATGTGGTGAAGGTGCACCTAGATCACCTGAATCAGAGCAACCTAGAGTAGATGCTGATGCAAGCAGTTTTTCTAAGAGCTTGCTGTTTGTTCAGTAGAACAAAGTTTTTTTATCTTGCAAAACTTTAAACTTACTTCAATTAGACTTGTTAGTTCATTGCTGGTGTGAATAGTTTCTTATTTATATAATAGCATAGAAAACTTTTTTCTAAAGAGCATGAAATGTGAATAGTTAGCTGATAAATACTAGACAGTTTTGTTAAACCCTTATAACTATGTCAGCTGCAGAATGTGATAAATTATAGAAATGCTGGAAATGTCAATTATTTGAGGAGAATGTTCAGGTTAATAATTATGCTTTTTGATCCTAGTAACTTCATGGACACAACTTTGCAGTTTACTCCCAATAACCAGAAGTGGTTGGCCTTTCAGTTCTAGAATTTTGTATCCACTCCCCACTGCAGAGAGATAGGGGCTATTTAGTCAGCCCATCCTAGGAAATTGATGGGCCTGTTAAGTTCAAGAACGAGCTTGGGAATTTGCTGAAGCTTTGGATCACAATTTGGTCAATTGTGCCCAAAGCTTAAAATAAGCATGTAATGAGGGCCTTGGAATTGGCTCATCCCTATCTGGATTCCTTTTGCTTGTGGATCCCAGAGAGCTCCTTGGCTTACCAAGAGTTGTGGGAGACCAAACAACACAAGGGACACATTGGCTTGCTGACAAAAGATGAAGCGCAAGGCTACAAGTAAGAGCCTTTATTAAGACTTACCTTGTAATAAGTGTAATGAAGTGAGTTTACTTCTCTGCTCTTGTGTCTGCAGATAATCAGCTGGTGATTCTGTTTAGGATGACCAGATCTCTTCTGGGTAAGGAGAGACTGGGACAGCCCATGTTTGGCTTCTGTGAAGAATGTTCTTGGCATCTGTCAAGTAAAGTTAGTCAACTTGGCATAGAATTGGCTACTGGCCTGGAAGTCTTATGAAAGTGATGGTAGTATGTCTGAGATCCATTATATAGAAAAGTATGAGCTTGTTATTCCCAAGGAAATAGATAGAATCATCCTGATTGGTTAAGGGCTCCTGGAAAATAGTATGCAGTGGGTTCATGTGATTATTGCTTTATTGTTGGAGTGGGAGCACCTTCCTTGAAGGAAAGGCAGCGGTATATGCACTTCCTCAGAGGTCTTGGATTCAACTCTGTTAAGACAGCTTTTTGCCCAATTTCCAACCCATCCTTTTAGAGAAGACAGTAGTCGGTGCTCAGCTCACCAAATTAACTGAAGAAGCAGAACCTTTTCAGGCAAGGCTAAGGTGAGGTTACGGCACTGAGATAGCATTTTTCGTCCTAGTGGGTTATCTCTGGAGGGCTTTGGATGGTGGCAGTACATCCATTTTCGCCCTCCTAGATCTTTCAGCAGCATTCAGTATCACTGATCTTGGTGTCTTTCTGGACTGTCTCTAGGAATTGAGTGGGGTTTATTTGTTGTGTTTCTCCTGGGGCAGATTCAAGTCAGTATTGATGGTAGTGGGAGGTGGCAAGTCCTAGCTCTCCCCCCCCCCCCCCCCGCATGTTGTGGAGTGCCTCCAAGCTTAACTCTTTTCTACCTACTTTTTAAAATCAACAGGATGCTGCTAGGAGAGGTTATCAAGCACCATGGAATATGGTATCATCAGCTGCTGATATCCAGTTGCACATCTCTTGCTATTCCTGGCTGCCTAAGCAGCATTGTCCCAGAGTTGTCTCAGTGCCTGCAGGCTATAAATATTTGGGTGGGGATGAGCTGGCTTTGACTCAACCAAAGCATGACAAGAATGGCTATGAGATTTTTTGTTCCCCTTTTATGTTCAGGAATCATCTTTCAGGAATCGTCACCATGGTTGCACTCCCATAGGCAGAGCTGGTGCGCAGTTTGGGGTTGTTGCTGGATTTGTTGCTCTTGCTGGAGGAGTAGCTGGCAGTCCTCTTAGTTTCACTTTGCCCTATTCCTGGACTAGGACACCTTGCTTATGGCCCTAGTCACTTCCTGGTTGAATTACTGTAATGTACTCTGCATGGGGCTGCTTTTGAAGATTTATCCAGAAATTACAACTGATCCAGAATGCAGTGGTGCATGAAGTTCTCCTGAGAGCCGGTCGGATCATCCAGAGAGTGGGAGGTGCTTCAGTCTCTTTCACCCTCCATTGCTCAAGTTTTGGAATTCCTCCAAGAAGGTCTGAGGAAGGGACTCTCTCCGAACACCCTGAGACGTCAGGTAGCAGCCCTCTCAACTGTGATTATTTGCGACAATCTGGGTACCCTCTCCCTCCACCCTCGCATTAGGGCATTCCTTAGGGGAGCAACTAACTTGTGTCCCCCAACTGTACACAGATACCCTACCTGGGACCTCAACAATGTCCTGACGTCCCTTACTAAACATCCCTTTGAGCCTCTCAGGGAATCCTCACTCCAGTTCCTAACTTTCAAAGTTGTATTCCTGGTGGCCATTACTTCGGCTCGCCGAATATCGGAGATAGCAGCCTTGTCGGTGAGGAAAGACCTTTGCATCTTCCATGCCGACCGGGTGGTTCTACGGCCGGACCCTACCTTCTTGCCTAAGGTCAATTCAGCCTTCCACAGGGCACAGGAACTCACACTTCCGAACTTCTGCCCCAATTCCTCGCGGGAAAGGGAGAAGCTTTGGCACACCCTGGATGTAAGACGGGCCCTCCGCATTTACATTAAACGTACCCAGCCCTTTAGGAAGTCCGAATCCTTATTCCTTTCCTTTCAACCTAAATCCTTAGGACACAAAGTGTCCTCGGCAACCATCGGCTGCTGGATTAGAGCTACTATTTCCAAAGCTTACTTGTCCCAGGCTCTGCCGGTGCCCAGCGGCATAACAGCACACTCCACCAGAAGTGCAGCCACCTCGGCAGCTTGGGCCACCCAGGCTCCAATTGCTGATATTTGTCAGGCAGTCACCTGGGCCTCCCCATCTCCCTTCATTAGGCATTATAAGATCGACATATTTGCCTCGGCGGAGGCTTCGTTTGGGAGACGAGTTCTCCAGCGAGTCCTCAAGGAACCGCAGGGACTTCAGAACCAGACGGAGTCCCTCCCGTAGGACAGCCAAGCTTTGGTATGTCCCACTCTCTGGATGATCCGACCGGCTCTCAGGAGAATGGGTGTTGGTCCTTACCTGACACGCCATTTCTCTGGAGCCGGGAGGATCATCCAGCCCCACCCTTTTAAGTTCACCGTCTGTTGGGGTCTTGTTTCGGCCAAGGAACCACTTAGCATAGTAAGATGAGAGCACGATCTTCTCTTCACTCTCGTCTTCACGTAAACTGGGGAATGCAAGGGAGCCACGTGACGGAAGGTGGAGCATTCCTCAGTAATTAAGCTCAGCCTTCAACAACGCAGACTGAAGCACCTCCCACTCTCTGGATGATCCTCCCAGCTCCAGAGAAATGGCATGTCAGGCAAGGACCAACGCCCATTTTCTGGGTATCCTATGGTTTGCCCATGTTGCACCATTGTTGCTTAAGCTGCACTGGTTTCCAGTTCTTTCCTGGGCGCCACTCAAGATGTTGATTACTTTTAAAGTCCTGAATGACATGAGTCCATGTTGTTTGTGGGGCTGCCTTTCCCTGAGGGTATCTGTACACTTTTATCAGGTCTCATGGGGTGGCTATATGCCAGTTCTCATCCCTTAAATGTTGCCATCTAGCAGGCCCTAGCAGTACAGTATGCCTTCCCAATTGTAACCTTTGCCCTTGGAACACCCTTTGCCCAGACTCAACTCTCTTGCCTTCTAAAAGGACCTGAAGACCTGGCTTTTCCAACAAGTGTTGGAGAAGTGTATGTCTGGAAAGCTGTTTTGGGGTGTGAAGATTGCATTGTTTTGTTGGAGCACTAGGTGTTATATGACAGTATTATGCTTTTTATTATTATTTTTAAGCCCCCTATCCAGGTTTATGATGTATAAGATGGGCAGCTGTATAAATCTAATAAATCTTTCTGACTTTCCAGTCTCGCTTACAGCATTGGTATTTCCTGTTGTTCCCATCCAGTGATGAAGGATGTTGGGTTTATAGTTTATTAGCTGATAGAACCTATACTGCTCATACCTTTCTGCTTAACAAATGCTGTGATAATAGGAACAGCCTTAGATTTTACTTTTGAATGAATGAATGGTCTAAAATGACCAAAGTAGTTTCTGTGCCTAAGGGAACACATAGTGTCCTGGTTTCTAATCCAGCATTTAGTGGGCGTAACAAAGTTGGCCCTTTGCCTTAATGTACCGTAATAGAATGATTCAGGAGCTAGTACACATATTGTATGTGCGCGCACACAAACTAATAGTTGGCATTTATTTTTTGAAATGAATTTTTAGATGTGATATGTTTGTTTTCCTATCATAGTTTCAGCACAGGTAGCAATATCAGTAAGCTGGCTTGAAGTATTTTAGAAGTCAAACCTTTAAAATTTCAGCTGAATAATTATAATACGAGCAGTGAAGTGACTGAAAAAAATGAAAGTAATTCTGAATACTTGACAGAGTATATGAATTAGCAGAATGTACACAGAAACTTGGACGAATCAGTCATGAAACTAATTTTTAATTGAAGAATAACGTAATATGTTTTAGATTTTGTTTATAATGTTGGCCTGCAACTATTATGACAGTATTATTTTCCATAAAAGTTTACCTGAGATGAACCTCTGAAGGGTGTTTGCAAAAAAGATAGTCCCATAATCCTAGCCAGCATCACATTCTGCCCCATATCAGCAGCCATTATTTTTTCTGCATGCTATATTTTGAAATGTTACAGGTTATCTTCTAAAAAAATGGCTAACACACACTGGTTGCAGGTAGAATGGTAAGTTGATGTGCTAGAAATATATCATCTTTAGCTGAGGATATTTGCCTGCTAATATGAGCGAGAACTCTGAGGGAGATAGGCAGTTTAAAAATGTGAAAAGTAAAATAATAAACTTGCAATTATTTGTGCTCAGAATGAAAATATAATATACTATACTAAAATAACGAAGTAACAAACTACTGGTGAAATAGCAATTGCTTAGAATATAAATAGAATAATACAGAAAAATAGAATAGCTGTAATCTTAAAAGTTGTTAGGGATAACATTGTTTACCCTAACTGGTTTAGGTAAAATAATAAATATGTTATCATGGTTTATAAGTTAAAGTGTCTGCAACTTTAAATATAGGAATGTAATTAAGGGAGTGGTTGTAAAAAGCACCATAAAAGAAGCAAGGAACGTCAGCTTGCTCTCTCTGGCTTGATGATCCCTAATTACTGGATGAAGACTGCATTTTTCCCTACTGGAACCGGAGAGAGATAAAGGACTGATTTATATTGTAAGTGAACTGACATTGGATATTCTACACGGGCTTTGCTAACTGAATATCCCTGAATGGACTGACTAAAAGATACATGACTAATGGACTGTTATTGTGACTATGCTATAAACTCTAAATGGAATAAAAATATATTCTTGATAGCACAAGCCTATCTGTTATTTTTACTGTATGTTAACAAACATACAAAATTATCTCACTCATTTATCTGTGTGCCTATCTGACTAACGCTGCACATTCTGTTTAGCTTGTCTCCTTAACCCTGGTTGGGGAACACAGGCTTAACATTGGTTATGGGCCCAGAGGCTGCAAAGTCAGTTTAACTAGGATAAAACAGATTTATGTAAAAAGTGAGAGTTTGTGTTGTTACACATTACAGTAAACAGACAGCTGTGTTTTATTAATTATAGTTTTATATCTGTATAAAGAAAACATGGCACAAGTCAATTTACAAAGTTTGTCCCTAATATCCAAGCTGGATGGAACAAACTATGTATCATGGTCTATGAAATGTAGTCTACTTCTACGAAGAGAAGGTCTTTGGAACATAATTGAAAACCCACCAAACGTAGAGGAATGGGATCCAGAGATTGAGGAAGATAGACAAAAAATAGACGACTTTAAACTGAAGAATGAACAATTTTTTTGCATAATAGGACTAACACTATCTGACCAGCAACTTGTTCATATCCACGGAGAACAAACGGCTGTTGGGTGTTGGCAGAAGCTGAAGAGGATTTATGTCCGAGATAACGTTGGTGCTCACATAAATCTAACACAGAAGCTTTTCAGGACGCATCTCCAGACGAATGGTGATATGCTTAGTCATTTGAATTCTATAAAAAGCATTTTTCAAGAACTGCACGAGAAAGAACTTATTTTCTCTGAACTACACCAAGTCTACATAATTCTGTCTTCATTAGATGAAAATTATGATAACTACGTCACTTCCCTTGAAATTTTGCCTAAGGAAAGTCTAACTTTAACTGATATAACTGGCAGATTGATTGAAGAGGCCAGAAGAAGACTTGAAAGAGATCAGTTAAGGAGGGAGCAACCTCAAAAAGAAAATAATGAATCTCCTACTGCATACACAATTAAAAAGTGTTTTAATTGTGGAGGAAGAGGACATTTGGCAAGGTTTTCTAAAAAAGGAAAGCACCAGAACGCTGGCCAGAATACTAAAAGTCATCAAAAGAAAAAGAAAAATTTAAGAGTTAGCCATGTATATTAACGGAGCTGTAAAAAAGAATTTATGGGTGGTTGACAGTGGAGCATCCCACTGTATAACAAATGATAACAAAAATTTTATTAAAATGTCCCAGAGTACACAGCAGATATCGTTAGCTAATGGCTGGAAACTGAAAGCTAAAGGTCAAGGTATAGCATATTGTTCTTTTATAAAAGAATGTAAAAATGTTATATGTACCACAACTTAAGTTTAATTTAATTTCAGTAAGAATTTTGGTTAAACTAGGATATGTAGTTACTTTTAAGGGAGATAACTGCATAATTGAGAAAGAAGATAAGAAAATTACTGCATCTTTAAGAGGTGAATTGTATGTGTTAAATGATAATGGTTTAGAGGTGGCTAACACGGTTTATGATAATAAGAAACCTCATGATGAATGTATTCACTTGTTACACCGACGGCAAGGGCATTTAAATTTTAAAATGCTTAAGAGAACTGTTCAGTTATCTAAAGGAATAAGTTTAAAACCTTGTGATAAGTATTTGCAATGTTTTGCTTGTAATCAAAGCAAAAACAAGGTCATACCGGCTAATAGAGTTGGAGGATTTACTACCAAAGAGTCTTTAGAGATAGTATTTGCCGATTTAATAGGTCCGAAAAAACCAAGTGTAGGAGGAGCTCGATACATACTAAGTATAATGGACCACTATTCTAGATATGGTTTCTGCTATTTAATGAAGAGCAAAACTTAAACGTATCTAAATCTCTTTAATTGGATAAAATTTGCAGAAAGGAAAACTAAAAAGAAATTAGTAACTCTTATAACAGATAATGGTGCGGAATTTACAAATAATAAATTCCAGAGTAGACTTAGAATGTTAGGTATACAACATAAAAGGTCTGCACCATATAGGCCACAACATAATGCCTTTATAGAGAGACGAGGCCAAACACTACAATCAATGGCACATTCTATGTTGTCTGATTCAGGATTACCTGACAATTTGTGGGGAGAAGCAATAATGTGTGGTAATCATATATTAAATAATGTTGTTAATTCAACAACAGGTGAATTACCATTCACACTGTGGCATGGTACAAAACCTGATTTAAGTTACATGCACACATTTGGAGCACCAGCATGGGTGCATATCCCTACACAACTCAGACACAAAGGACAGCATAGAGCTAAAAGATTATTTTTTGTAGGATATGAATCTAATCACAGATCTTATAGATTCTGGGAACCAGGTACATCTAGAGTTTACACTGGTGCTAGTGCAAAATTCCTAGAACATGTAGGATGGAATAGATTAGATCAAGATTTAAATAATGAAGTAATTATTGAACCCTACAAAAGGCAGAAAGATCAGAATAGTTTTAAGAAGAGTCCAATTAAAGAAGTCCACGAAGAACAAATAGAACCAGAACAAGAGGAAACAGTTGATCAGGAAGAGTTAGATATTCAAGAACAGTTAATAAATGAAAGTCCACCTGTAAGTCCTGTTATACCTAGACGTACTAGGCGTATAACTAGACCACCTGATAGGTATCAAGCAAGTATAGTTTGCCAAGTAACTAAAGTTCCAACTAGCGTAGATGAACTTAAGATGTATCTTGCTAAGGATCAGGATAATTGGCAAAAGGCAATGGAAAAAGAACTAAATTCATTAAAGGTAATGAAAGTATATGAAGATGCTAAATTACCTCCAGGAGAAAAATCCATTGGGTGCAAATGGATATTTAAAGTAAAAACTGGAAATGATGGGACTGTTACCCATAAAGCTAGGTTGGTAGCTCAAGGATTTAATCAAACTGCATCTGATTACAATGAAGTTTTCGCACCAAGTCTTAAAGCAACATCTTTGAGAGCAGCTTTAGTGTGGGCAGCTAAGAAAAACTATATCATTAACCATTTAGATGTAGAAACTGCTTATCTGCATGCACCATTGCAGCACACTATATATTTGAAAAAGCCAGTTATTATAAAAGACAAAGTAAATAGTAATGCTTGTTGGAAACTTAAAAAGAGTGTTTACGGGTTGAAACAATCTGGCTTTGAGTGGAACCAATATATTGTGAAAGAATTAAACAATATAGGATTTAAATCTGGTTTAGTAGATCCATGTGTGTTTAAAAGAGAAAATAATGGAACGGTGTCATTATTATTATTTACAGATGATATTGCTTTGATAACTAAGACTAATAATGAAGCTAATGAGATTATATCATTATTAGCTAAAAAGATAAAATTAAAGCATTTAGGTGAAATTAAAAAGTATCTAGGATTGACAATTAACAAAACAAAAAATGGATTTAAGATATCTCAAAAAGATAAAATTTGCCAATTAATTAAAACGTATAAAATGGAACTTTGTAAACCGGCAAAGACTCCAATGAGTCAGGAAGTTTGCCAAACTGATGATCAAAGTCCCAAATTTGATAAGTCTATATATCAATCTTTGATTGGTAGCTTATCATATATAAGCAATTGGTCTCGTCCAGATATAGCTTATAGTGTTAATCAGCTGGCACGTTTTAATTCAGATCCACATCAATGTCATTGGCAATCATTAAAAAGAATTTTAAGATATCTTAAAGGTACAATGAACCATGCATTGTATATAGAACCAAAGGGTGATTTGAGTCTTAGTGCCTATGCAGATGCAAGTTTTGCAACTGACATAAACACTAGAAAATCAACCTCTGGGATGGCTATATTATTTGGTAAGACACTAATAGGGTGGAGGTCAATCAGACAACAGCATATTAGCTTGTCCACGATGGAAGCGGAATTTTCATGTCTGTCATTATTATGCACTGACTTGATTTTGTACAAACAGTTATTATTAGACATGGGTGTAACTGTTAAAGATTCCATTATTGTGTACAAGGACAACCAGGCAACCATAAAGTTGGCTACTAATATAGCTGTAAAAACTAGATCAAAGCATACTGATTTAAGATACTTAAATGTTAGAGAATCTGTAAAGAATGGGCTAATTAAATTGGAATACTGCATGACAGAAGAAAACATTGCAGACCAATTTAGAAAAGCTCAAGGAGTAATTAAGTTTAAAGAGAGTTGTAACAAATATGATTTAAAAATGTAAATAGTTATAATATTATTATATTTACCTAAAAGGGGAGAATGTTAGGGATAACATTGTTTACCCTAACTGGTTTAGGTAAAATAATAAATGTTATCATAGTTTGTTAGTTAAAGTGTCTGCAACTTTAACTGTAGGAATGTAATTAAGGGAATGGTTGTAATAGCACCATAAAAGAAGCAAGACAACGGCAGCTTGCTCTCTCTGACTTGATGATCCCTAATTACTTGATGAATTGAAGACTGCGTTTTTCCCTACTGGAACGGGAGAGAGAAAGAGGAGCATTGATCTTATCAACTGTGAGAAAAGACTGATTTATTGTAAGTGAACTGACATTGGATATTCTACACGGACTTTGCTAATTGAATATCCCTGAATGGACTGACTAAAAGATACATGACTAATGGGCTGTTATTTTGACTATGCTATAAACTCATAATGGAATAAACTATATTTTTGATAGCACAAGCGTATCTGTTATTTTTACTGTATGTTAACAAACATACAAACTTATCTCACTCATTTATCTGTGTGCCTATCTGACTAACGCTGCACATTCTGTTTAGGTTGTCTCCTTAACCCTGGTTGGGGAACACAGGCTTAACAAAAGTAACAAAATTTCTATTTTTGCACACAAAATAATTATTGATGGAATGTATAAAATGATTGGGATAAGCTAATAAGGATGCAATTACTGAAAAAAAATATCATATCTTTCATCTCATACAATTGTTGTCTTGATGGGGAATATAAGATGAGGTTTTCAAATACCAAGCTAGTTGTTGCATACTGGCTGGTGAACTGCACAGTTTGATGTGTCATTATTATGAAGGTTTTGAGTTAGAGAAGATGAAAAATATTAATGACAGGATATGTTTTAGTTATAATCTGGGTTATCAGGCATCTTATAATACTGTATTTTTCAGAGCTAATAGTATGGTGGTTCGTAATAACATACTTCACATATCAGTAAGTAACTTTTTCATTTTCTAAGGCAAGTGTTGAAAGAATAGAAGATGTTTAAGGAGTCAAGCTGTTTTTCATCTGTTGAACTAGTTATTTTATTTTAAAATTATTACAATACGTTTGAATATTTGCTTAACTGTTTAAATGTTTCCTTTAATTTTTCTAATGTTTCAGTGTTTCCCTTGCCATGTCCTTGGCATTGTCAAGAGTTAATGGTATAGTATGAACTCTGTTTTATTCGCTTATGGAGCTTATTTTCCCAAGTCATTGAGAAAAAAATAATGTATGTTATTTTCACTAGTATGGCAGAAAGCGTTTTTTCCTTATGAAAGGAATTAATAATGTTATTATGGAGTGATAAAAATTTTTTTCATAGTATTACTTGGTTTTTTTAGTTAATTGGAACTATATATAGACAAATTAAGAATATAATTTATTTGCTGTTACATTTGTCTCTGAAACATGTTCTTGAAGAGGATATTACATTCAACCTCAGGCAAAATTATTAATTAAAATCGTGCTATTAATAGAACTACAGTTTCATGTTTATACTGTATATGGAAAGATGCTGGAATTGGAAACCAGTTAGTATTACTAGTACAAACAATATTGGATAACAGCTCAACTCTTTTTTTTGTAAATATTAACTTGTTAAAATAAGTATTGCATTTCACATACTTTAATTCATGCTCATTGTAAAGCTTTTCTTAAGCATAGTCTGTTCTCTCCTATTTTTCTGTCTTATGCCATCTCATTTTTTTTTAAATTAGGGGAAGCTTGTTACCTTCTCAGTTCTTCCCTTCTTCTGTACCTACATCTCACTCTACTAAATTCCCAGCGTAGTATGTCTTCTTTCATGAACAAGAAGTTTAATGGCTAGAGAGCTCTCTCTTTTTGTCTTCCCCGTAGTATGGGGTATTTGAGACTTAAACAAGCTCTTATCTAACTTAGTGTCCTTCAGGAGTATTAGACTACAACCATCTATTATTGGCAGTACTTCCGGTAGTTAGAGATGATGAGTGCTATAGTACATTATACGTGAGAACATGAAGGGGAAAGCCTGCCATAGATACTATTCTTCACATGAATTGATCTTTCACATATACCGTATTAGGGAGACAGTCTGTCTTTTTAAGTGTTCATTAATTTGACTTAATCATAACCCCACTTCTTATATGTAACTTACGTTAGCAATTTAACTTGTATTAGTTTTAATTTAAAATGAGGAATGCTGTAGAAAGAAATATTTAACTGCTTTTCAGCTTTGGGTATAATTAAAAATCATATATTAGAGGAACCTCATTTGAATGTTAAGTAATCTTCTAAAAAATTCTTCATTCTTATCTCCCAGACTGCTTTTTAATTTCCCATATTCCGGTGATTTTCAGTTAACAATAGCAATTGGGACCAGAATTTCCATCACTAAGCAATACGTTTGTAAAGCATAACATCTCATGACCATATTGCTTAGTGGCGGCAGTTTCGGCAGTTTCTTGCTGCCATCGTTAAGCAAATCACCATGAGTCATTAAGTAAAGACATTGCATGGTTGCTATTTGTGACCTCTAGGCTTTCCCATTGCTTGTGGGAAACTGGCAAAGAAAGCTGCAAATGATAACCACATGACTATGGGATGCTACAATGTTGTAATCATAAGCTGGGTGTTAGATTATATTCATCTGATAGTTGCAAGTTCATTTGATGACAATATGCATAGTTTTCCATTAACAACTTCCCTGTTTAGCAACCATTCAAAGTTAAGAGAGGGCTGAAAAAGTAACTTTACAACTGGCCCTGGGCCATTACAGCATCCCCATAATCATTTGATCACATTCAAGTGGTTTGCAGCTGGTGTGTATTTATGACAATTGCAATATCTTGGAATCACATGATTACCATTTGCAAGCTTCACAGTTGGCTTCGGACAAGCAAAGTCAGTAAAGAAGTCAAGTGAAATTGCAGATCATGATCATATGATGTTTTACTTAACCGTTGTGGATGACTTAAAACCACAGCAAAACTGATGTTAGTCTGGCATAGTCATTGTTTCATTTAGCAACTGTATCACTTAGCCACAGAATTGCTAGTCCCAATTGTGGTTAAGTGAAAACTACCTGCACTTTATCATACTATTTATTATATATGTTTGTTTATTATACGCTGCCTTCATGCCATAAAGCACTGAAGGTGTATTTTGCCACTTTATAGCATTGTGTGTGCACACAGCAGGCACACACACACACATACATGCAAGTCTCTCTAAATTATAGCTTGAATACTTGGAATATTGGTCTGGTGGGATTGAATCTTGGTTTTGATTAATTAAAAATGTAATAGAGTAAATTTTATCTGTTATTATTTGAAATTGTCCACCAAATCAATTCAGGTTCCATTAAACCATGCTTGGACAGATAACATGCTCATGTATCTGTGGTTTGCAATTCTGGCTCCTACATTGACTATGGACTGGATCTTATTTCCACTAATAGAGCAGGTTAGAGGTTGGGAATCCTCCTGAATTTACAACTCATGTAGATGGAAGCTGTTGCTCATCTCTAACTTTTGCATAAGTCTAGGACGGGTTGTCAAACTCTTACTTTACATCAGAATTGTGTTTTGACCTCAGGGGGCTGGTGTGGGCCACATTGGGTGTGGCCATGGTAGGCATGGCTAGCTCAACATCACTTGTGTCAGGCACCTGTGGTGGCCTGGGCGGGGCTGGGAGGAATCTATTGTCTCCAGCAGAGGAAGGCGAGACCAGGGAGAACTCCAAACCCTTGTCCTCCAGAGGAGCCTTGCTGTCTCTCTCAGGCAGCACAGCGGACCCCCAGATGGCATCACAGGCTGTCCAGAGCCCTAGGCAGCAGAAGGCAAGTGCCCAGCCTGGCGCTTGAGCTCCCAGGGCATGTCTGCTCTTACTTTCTCCTCAAGGCTGCTGCTGTTGTTCTCAGTCTTCTTGGCCAAGTTGCTCAAGGCATGTGCAGGAGGATAAAGTGTGGGTTAGAGGGTGGTTCACTCCCTCTCCATGCAAGGAGACCTGGCTTTATAACTAAAACATCCTCAGCAATAGGATGGGAGACCACTGGAGAAGTCAGGAGAATGCAAGGGAATGGTGAAAGGGCAGCAGGGCTGTTGATGGCCAAGTGCTAAACATACTACCCTTTCCTTCCTTCCCTCCCTCTACCTCCTCATTCTCCTTTCTTCCTTCCTCTCTTTCTTTCTTTTTCTTCCTTGCTTTTTTCCCAGCTTTCTTTCTTTGCCTTTCCTCTTTGTCTTTCTCCTTTCCTGTCCCTTCTGGGATGCTCAAATGCAAAGGGGGAAGCAT
This sequence comes from Hydrophis major, assembly GCA_033807585.1. Classification (NCBI taxonomy): domain Eukaryota; kingdom Metazoa; phylum Chordata; class Lepidosauria; order Squamata; family Elapidae; genus Hydrophis; species Hydrophis major. Next base: position 381,818,523 of record CM066328.1, read on the forward strand.
TTTTCCTTTTGTTTTGTTTTGCTTTTAGTTTGTTTTGCTAGCCCTCTGCCAGTGAAAACAAAGCTTGGGGGGGGCTGCATGTCCTCCTGGGCCCTGTTTTTGGCCACAATGGCCTCCTGCAGCTCTCTGCTGCACAACTCCCTCGGGCCCTGTTTTCAACCCTGACGGCCTATAGCACTCTGCCAGTTAAAATGGTTCTGGCCTGCGAAGTGCTTAGATCTGGCCCATGGGGCTGTTCTGGAAACAGCGAAGGACCTGCCTGCGGTGCTTCTGCCAGAGGGCCACTCATGGTCTTCCTGAGCTCTGTTTTTGCTGGCAGAGATACCATGGTCCAGTTCTTTGCTGTTTACAGAGCAGCCCCATGGGCCAGATCTAAGCACCACGCAGGCCAAATCCGGCCCACAGGCCTTGAGGGCCCTGGTCTAGGACAATTGGCTGCGGCTGATTTGCCTTGGATGACTTGCCCCGGTGACTTGCCATGGGGGACTTCATAGTGTGATAATTCAAATGAGGGACAAGTGAATTATAGCAGGTCTTATCTTGCTTTAGTTTTGAACCTTCTCAAGTTAGAAGTCTTCAAGGCTGGGATGAACTGCAGTTCTATTTGTCCCTCACTTGAGTTATCCCTCATTGAGTTGTCCTGTGGTGAGTTGTCCTATAGCGAGTTGACTGGGGTGAGTTGGCTGCTGCAACTTGTCCCATTCCAATAACATGGCAACCCCTTTTGAAGAGGGAATGAATGGTAACTCATTCTCCCCTGAGCTGTTCAGAGCATCCAGTAGTGGGAGGTGCTTCAGTCTCTGCATGTGTAGGCTGGGCTTAAATTGTGGAATGCTCCTCCTTCTCCACGGGACTCCTCCCCAGCGATCCCAGTTTTTGCTCAGCCTCGTGAGAGTTAGGCAGTGCTTGTGATTCTTCCTTGGCTGAAACAGGAAAATATTCTTGTATTGCAGCAGCTTTGACAGTTATTCCACTTGTTGTTAGCCTTCTTCCTTTCCGATCTCTCAAATTGGCTCGCATTGCCAAGATCGCAGCCTGACAGGTTCGACTTGGGAAGCGCCAATTTGTGCCCCAAAGCGGCGGGAGGCTTCGGCGCTGCTCTGCGCCCCCTCCCCACCGCTGACATTTCTACCCCTGCCTTTTTGATCGTTCGCCGCAGCGTTGTTTCCTTTAGTCAATCAGCGGTGTGAATTTTAGCTCTTTACTGAGTTGTATCGCTTTCTGCCCCCTCTAAACGCCATTGGAGTGGAGGATTTTAAACACTTGGTACCTTCCACCCTTCCCCACCACCTAGCCACACACACACATACACGCACACACACACAGACACAGACACAGAAACCATTGGAGGCTATTCATTTTCAAGGCGGGAGTTTGCTGCTGAGGAGCGTGCCAAAACTTTAATGGCCAGAGGCCATTTTTTTCTGCTGTCAAAACCTCATGGCCACGCACCAGCATTCTCGAGCTGTGTGAGGTAGTTTCTGCTCGTAGCAGATGTTCCCTTCAACTATTCTGGGAACTATTATACCCTCATCTTGGCTTGTTTGCATTCGAGGCTATTTCTTACGTTTAAATTGTTGACTTAACCCTCACAGTCCAATTACCTCAGTGGCACAACAGTGAGCACCCAGGCCTGTGTCCGCCTGTGCAGGGAAGCTGTTGAAGGCCCCTACTCTTATCAATCTGGGCCTAATATATATATATATTAGTGCTTATAAGAGTATTAATAATATTAAGATTAATAATAATAAAAATTATAATAATAATTAATTTCTCTTCAGTATAATATTTTAATTTCAATAAAATATTATCACTGGGATACGACTCATTTTAGATAAGTACTATAAAAAAGTGTGGGGGGGGAATAAGACCATTATCAGGGCAACCGGTCTTGACTCAGATCAGGTCCCTGGGCATGCCAACCGCCTTCAAAACTTTTTACAACAAGCATAGTGTAATTCCAATTTGAATCAAAATGGCAGATGGTAGCACCTCTCAGACCTCATCCTTGAAGGCAAAAGCCAAATCTTAACACAATCCTAAGCAGGCTAAGGGGACTTCCAAAGCCTCAGAAAGGGACGCTATAAGGCGCCATAAAGCTTTACAAAAACAGATAGACAAACGCACCTGGGAGGCGCACAATGTCCCACAGGACTTCTCCTCCTCCAGCCCATCTGCTTCTTCACACCCTCCTCCTCCCCTAGATCTCTCCCTCTCATCCAGGCGCAGCTTGGCTCCCCAAGGCCAACAGGCCCAAGTGCCTGGGACACCGACCACGTGAAGGGCTCCTGAAGCCACATTCACTCCAACGGCTGCTGGTCTTCGTCAAGGCGATAGCCTTATTGAGGAGGTTCCAGAGAGAATGAAAGCCTGGATGGAGCTGGCAATCTGCCAGGGAATTACAGAAGGGCTTCAACACGCTGTCATGACCAGGGAATATCCTGTGATCACCGATCATGAGTCGCAATCACTGAGGTCATTGACCAGGTCAGAGCAGCAACATACCCAGGTATAATTACAGGGGGTCCCCCCTCCAAGGGCCGATGGAGGAGGAGGAGGAAGAAGTAGATCAAATGGATCAAATGGAGGAGATTGAATTGGGATCAATACATGATAGCGAGTTCCTGTCAGAAGCAGACCCCTTAGAAAGGGGAATGTCTGCGGATGAGGGTCTTATTCTTGACCAACCTGTTTTTACAGGTTTGTTCCGCCCACAGCTTTTCAGATCTCTCTTGTTTAAGGCAAAAAATATTGCACACCTAAACAAATCGACCCCTTCCACTACACCAATTCCTTCGGAAGAGGGACCAGAGGATCTGATCTTCCACCAACCAGCAGTTGAAGCATAGGTGATCCCAGTTCTTCCCATGTTTTCGGACCTGGTACAGAAGCAGTGGGCCTCTGCAGCGGTGTACACAACCTCCACTGGATATGACAGGAAACATTTCAATCTGGCCCCTGATTTCTCAAAATTATTGAATACTCCCGAGGTAGATGAACCTATAGTGGGTCTAACGTCCTCCTCCATTCCTAGTGATGCGTTGGAGGCATTAAAGCAGGAGGAAAAACTGGCTGAGCTAGTGCTACGCAGAGCCCATCAGTCTAACGCGTGGGCCATCAGAGCAGCCACGGTCGCCTCCTTCACGCATTCGTCTCTCAGATGGCTCCGTCTCCTACAACAACACGTCCCTAATTCTAACCTTAGAGCGCACCAAGATATCGCTAAACTTATTGCTGCTGCTGAATTCTCAGCTGATGCAACTTATGCAGTCAAGTTTTCAGCCAGGGCTATTACTTCACATGTCACAGCTTGTTGCTTGCTATGGTTAAAACATTGGCAAGACGACTTCAAACACAAATCCAAGCTGGCCTCATCCCCAATTGTGGGAGACAGACTGTTTGGCCCTTCCCTTGATCCGCTACTAATCAAAACTCATAACAAAAAGAAAATTCTTCCTTCCCTTTTTCAGAAGTCAGATCCTAGATAGCCCCAGTCCTTTCAGAGGGGATCCTTTCGACCCTTTTACCAGAGATCCTTTTCATCCAGATACCAGAGACCCCCATTATTCAGACCAGGGCAACAGCCAGATAGGTCCGACTCTGGGGATAGGAGCAGAAGGGGTGGTCAGTTCAAAAGATCCTTTCATGGAGCAGGAAACAGGTCCTTTCGGCGTCCAAAATAACTCCCGGGACCCAACCCCCATTGGCGGACGCCTTAAATTATTTGCCGACCAATGGGACTCTTCAACCTCTGATTCTTGGGTCAGAGATACGATCAGATTTGGCCTTGCGCTGAAGTTTCAATCCACTCCCCCCAGATTTTTTCATGTCATGCCCTCTCTCCAGAGACCCGATTAAACGTAATCTCATGGAATCGGCTATCCAACATCTATTGGCTATACGAGCCATCCAACCAGTAGCTAGCACTCAATGAGGGCGAGGTTTCTATTCACATCTTTTCGTGGTGCCCAAAAGTTTGGGGGGGTTGGAGAGCTATATTAGACCTGAAACATCTCAACCGTTTCTTAGTATATCGCAAGTTTAAAATGCATACCCTGCAATCTATCTTACTTGGTATCAGAAAGGGGGACGTCCTCACGTCCATAGACTTGATGGAGTCGTACCTGCATGTTGCTATTCGGCCTTCCCACTATAAATTTCTGAGATTCTGTTATAATAACCACCATTTTGAATATGTGGCCTTTCCTTTTGGACTAGCTGCTGCCCCTAGGACCTTCATGAAGGTCCTCGCAGCGCTAGCTGCTCATCTCAGGGACATCCCCATACGATTCCAGTGTTATCTTGATGACATCTTGATTTTGTCACCTTCCACCCATCAAGCAGTCAAAGACACTCAGTACACATTACAATCCCTACAAAAGCATGGCTTCTTAATAAATTGGAAGAAGAGTCAATTAACACCATCGATTCGCATAACCCATTTGGAGGCTGTCATAGATACAGTGGAAGGCAGGGTTTACCTGTCACCAGATAGACTAAATAGCATTAAGCAATTAGTTAAGGAGATCAGGGGTCTTAAGAGGGTGTCCCTAGCTGAACTATCAAAATTGTTAGGCAAGATGATCTCATGTGTTTCTATCATCCCTTGGGCCCGCCTCCACACTAGATCCCTCCAGTGGTTCCTGCTCCCGTACCAGCGCTCCAGCCGAAGCAACTCTAAACACAAGGTCAGGGTGCCACCAAAGGTTCTCATATCTCTCCTCTGGTGGACCAGACCAGTCATCAACAGAGGCTGTCTCTTCAAGGAGCCATAAAGACTTACCATCACCACCGATGCCAACCTGTTTGGATGGGGAGCTCACATCCAATCACTTTCAACCCAAGGCTGCTGGTCCGCCATAGAACAGTCATACAGCATAAACTGGCTGGAGCTTCGAGCAGTACACCTGGCTCTCTGCAGCTTTCTTCCCCAGTATGTGCTCAGTACATACTCATTCTGACCGACAACGTAACAGCCAAAGCTCACATAAACAAACGGGGGTACACATTTGAAACATCTCATGCGGGAAGCGGAGCAATTGTGTCGTTGGGCGGAGACCAACCTACTTTCCATCAAAGCAGAGCACATTTTGGGTCTGTCGAATACACGGGCAGACTGGCTGAGCAGGCCCACCATCGATCAATCGGAGTGGCGCCTCCATCCCTCCTTGTTTCAAGAAGCGGTCAGGACATTTGGACAGCCGGTGGTGGACCTGTTCACTTCCCCCCTCAACACTTAGCTCCCGAGATTTTTTCCAGGTACCCATCGCAAGGGGCGGAGAACTTCAACTCACTCCGCTGTCGTTGGTCCCCGGGTACTCCTGTATGCATTTCCTCCACTTCCACTGGTTCCCAAGGTCATCCAGAAATTACTAGATGAGAGGGCGGAACTACTTCTAGTAGCTCCTTACTGGCCCAGACGGCCATGGTTTGCAGACCTCCGCAGTCTCTCCGTATCAGCTCCTTGGAGAATCCCGCCAGACAGGATTTTGTTAACTCGGGCCCCTCCAACGTCTGGACCCTCAATGGTTGCACCTGACCGTCTGGAGGTTGAGCGGAGTGGTTTGAAGAGCAAAAAGTTTTCCAACAGAGTTATTGCCACTATCCTAGCCGCCAGACACCCCTCAACAAATCGCATTTACAATGCCACATGATCCAGTTTCTGCAAATGGTGTACCGAGTCTCGAATTGATCCTACCTTTCGAACCATTGAAATCATCAAGTCTACAATTTCTGACATATAAAGTAGTCTTCCTCGTAGCGATCACTTCTGCTCGTCGTATTTTGGAGATTGCAGCCTTGCCTATCAGACAAGGTCTTTGTGTTTTCCATGCTGACCAAGTGGTCCTTCACCCTGATCCTACATTTATACCCAAAATTAACTCGGCTTTTCATAGGGCACAGCAGGTGATACTTCCTAATTTTTGCCCCAGACCATCCCAGGGGATGGAACTGCAATGGCATAGGCTTGATGTGAGGCAAGCATTGCAAATATATATCAAACGCACAACGCCCTTTCAGGAAAACGGAGGCCTTATTTGTGTCCTTTCATCCCAACACTCAGGGATACAAGGTCTCACCTTCTACGATAGGCTATTGGCTACGGGCTGCAATAGCGAAAACATATCAGACTCAATATCTGCAGGTGCCCAGGGGCATAACAGCTCATTCAACAAGGAGCACCACAACATCGGCAGCATGGACCACACAGGCACCAATAACTGAAATTTGTCCAGCTGCAACTTGGGCTTCCCCATCGCCATTCATTAGACATTATAAAATTGATGTGTTTGCATCCGCTGAGACTTCTTTTGGCAGAAGAGTTCTGCAACTGGGTCCAGGAGGAGATTCCAGACCAGACAGAGACCCTCCCGTAGGACAGGCCAAGCTTTGGTATGTCCCACTACTCGATGCTCTGAATGGCTCAGGGGTGAAAGGGCGTTGGTACTTACCTGATACACTCATTCTCTTTGAGCTGCGAAGAGCATCCAGCCCCACCCCCTTTTCCATCTGGTGTGACCCTGTTTCGGCCAATGAATTGTTAGGGAAGTGAGGACGAGGGTGTTTATTTATTTCTTTGCCAAAACTGGGGAACGCTGGGGAGGAGTCCCGTGGAGAAGGAGGAGCGTTCCACAATTTAAGCCCAGCCTACATATGCAGAGACGCACCTCCCACTACTGGGTGGTCTTCACAGCTCAAAGAGAACGGGCGTGTCAGGTAAGTACCAACACCCTTTTTCTTACGTACTTTAGGGTAGACTATGTACTCAACTTGGATGTATTTTGAAACCATTTGGAAACTACTGTTGGTACAGAATGTAACTGGCTATCTGTGAGTAGATGAGAACTATTATAAAAGAATAACCTGTCTTATAGATATTTCATTGGCTTCCATTACATTTCTGCGTCTAATGGAACTTTACCTGTATAGCCCTTCAAATAGAAGCAACATATTTCTGTTTTATTTACTAGCAGGAGGTTACTTTAGATTCCCATCACAGGTGAAACTAAGGGTGGAAGCCCAGATAGTTTTTATCTGTTGTGAAATCTTTTACCACCAAATCAGATTGGCCCCCTGCCTGCTGTTCTGGGTTTTAGATAAGCCAATTCAATTCAGTAAAGGTTAACAGAGTTGTTCTTGTTGGCTGTTGATGTGTTCTTATTTATTTTCCTTTTGTTACCATTTACACTATTTCTTTTTAATCTAGTCTTTGCCACCCAGATTTGTGACTGCAAGTTGGGCAGACATACAAATTGATTAAAATAAATATAAATAAATAAGAAAAATGCATTTGCTGAAATGACCTTATTCATGCAACTTTTCTGTCTCTGTGAAATGTGCCACTTTTTCTAATATTACTTGCATACAGAGCTTCCAAGTAAATGATCTGTTCAGTTTTTGCATTGGAAAACTACAAACAGCATACAAAATATCATTTATTATAGCTGTAGATTTCCATACAAAACCAATGTATTTTCAGGTATTCTCAACTTCGGAAAGAATGAAACTCCACAGTGACCCATTTAATATACACCATATATATCAGCTGCCTGTTTTCTCTATAAATTTGTTACTTAGCAGGGTTTTTGGAGTCATGATTATTATACAGCAACTATAGGCTTAATTTATGTGACATGGTACACTAAGTAGCTAAATTTGACAGTGGTGCTGGTTATATTACTCACTTATATAAACTTAGTTTAAAAAAAAGATAAAACTAAGTGCGATTCACCTTCTGTATCTTTTGTATTAAGAAATTGAAACTTCGGCAATATGCTCAAGATTATTGGCATGAAAGTCCTATGCATTTAAATTGTTATATTAAAGAAACATACATTTGCCTAGCAAGCCTGGAGGCTAATTACCCCACCCCCCAGTTTAGTGGCAGTGGGGAACTATTGTTTCTGATATTAATCTATTTAAGAAAAGGAGCTTATATTGTAAAACCAAAATTTATTATTTGAAGGGTATTGCCAAGGATAAACTCCTGTTCTTCTAGTCTGCTCATGGCACCTGAGTTTTTTGTAGCCTATACTTCTTTAAAATCCATGCAATGGGGCACATTGCACAGCACAGCTCATGATACATCCTCCTGTACTAAGTAATCGAACGTAATTTTGGAATTCATTCGATAGTCATAGGCCTAATGTTGGTCTTTGAATGGCATATCAAAGATTACTCTTAAAAGTGAAGTTCTGGCCATGATAACAGTTTAATTTAAATTAATTTTTATTGACTATAATCATAATAAGATTACTGCAGGTGTATTTAATAAATACCTTTCTGTTACATTAAGCATTGCAGGTGCAACAACTTTAGAGGGACTCTGAGGACGCTACAGACATTTGGGCAGCTGGAACCTGTGTATTTGTATACTGTACTAGTGAACTTCCCTAGAGAAACCAATTTCATGTCCCCTCAGTGCCACTTTAGATGGATCAATTCCATTTGGGCTCAGAACAATGAACTGTTTAAAGATTTCACAAGATTTAAATGTTGCACGTGCTGTGTTAGAATCAGAAGTTTTTGCCTCAGTAACAGTAACTTAACAGAGCCTGTAATGTTTGATTTAAAAAGATTGATTAGGTATTTCAATAACTATGATTTGACCCTTTGGAATTTTGTTTAATCTTGGAATAAACTAGTAATTTTAAGAGATAAGGTGTTCAAAATATACACAGAATTATGTGCACCAACTAGTAAAAAGGCCAAATTCTATATGCAATTTCATTAAGTTAAACCAAAGTATTCAACAAAATAAGTTACCCATCTTTTTTTCAAAACTATGTGTGCTGCTTTTGATTTTTTTTCCCCACAGGAATTGCCCAAGTCATTCAATGTCCTGTACGTTGGATGAACTGTAACAACTTTAAGTGACTTATACTTGACAAGAAATGAGAGTTAAAATATTGAAGGAATATTTATTTCAAGAATAGAAGAATATAAAGAAAACTGAAGAGAATACAGAAGAACACAAGCCTTATTTTCCCTTTGTCCTTTCTATCATTTTCACATTTCTCCTGATTCTAATAAATATCCAAACTCTGCCCTTTGACAAAGTCTGTGGTTTTCTTAATTATGCAACTTGAAATTTGATTAAATGGAACAGCACCTTGCCATTTTACATCAGCTATGAAGCATTAGAAATGAAATTATGGAGCAGTTATCTAAACCTTTTTATGAAACAAAATAATAATTGAAAATGTATTTTCATTAGTAAGTTTGCAAAATCAATTTCTGAATATCAGAACTTACGAGTTTTTGTACAATTGGATAATCATGTAACCAGATGAAAATACAAAATATTCTTTTGTTTTGCACTGAAACTAAATTCTTGTTTTCGAGATCAAGCAAAAATATTGAATACTTTTCTTTTGGCAATTTGGAAATTTCTTTACCTCATCCACGTTTAATTTAAGTTTTATATATTCTTTTCATTATATAAAGCTCTTTGTTCATCTGGTTTTTAAATTGGAGGATGAGAATGACAGAGTGATTTAAAAACAACAACATTGGCTCTTGTCTTAAAAAATAGTTTTTGATAAAAGTAATTTATTCTGGCTATCTTTGTTTCCATCCAGGCTTTTTAAGTTGAGATGGATTGTTAATGGGATGTCATGTTACATTTAGAGAGACTATAGAAGTCTTTTGGTACAACATGCATTGGAAAAGATCTTCAAAGCATATATACAAGAAAAAAAATACCAAAAAATTAAACATTTTTTTCCTGTTTAATATTCTTCCAACCTCTGGCCATCTAACAAAGTTATAAATAAGATTAGATTAGTTTATCTTAAACTAGTTTGTGCAAGGCTAATCGAGTAAGATACTCTTTGGGAAGGTAGAAAGGAATTATGGAGATATAAAGGAAAATTGTACAAGTATATTTCTGTTAACATAACTTGACTTTGTCCTTGTCCTTCAGTTCTCTGTTCTGCCTTGGAGGAGAGCTCTCCTGAACATATAACCCTAAACATTTGTGGGCTTGTAGATGGGGAGAGAGTTCTGATGGTCTCATTTGGTTAGTAGAAATTGCTGGGAGAAAAAACTAAAGGATTGTAAATTGTGGAGCAGCATTTTTATGTAAATTGTACTTTCATTTTAGATAAATGAAATTCCAACAGTAGTTTTCTGTTTGGAAACTAAATAATAAAATAAGTTAAATCGAAATAATCGAAACGGCATCTGACTTATACAATTTATTTTTCAAAAACATCTCTATGGTACATTAAAACATTTTACATATATTTTATTTCTATAGTTAGGAAAGAGATCGTCATGATTCCATTGTAATTAAATGTATTTCATTGCAATTGAATTTTGGAAAAGCATAAGATTTGAGAAAATCCTGACATTCATTTGAGATAATTCAGATTGTGGAAACAGGCCTTTTTTGTCTTAAAAAATTATACGGACGTTTTATTTTTTTTCTTCCTAATGTAAAGCATTAAATAGTAATATTTAATTAAAAGAGGAGAGCTGGATTAGTCCATGGTAGCAAAAAACAGGACTCTGATAAGTTTTCTGTCTAATCAATTTTTATAAAAAGACTTAAGGTTTTTAATACCTTTCCTGGGTATTAGCAGAAGTTTAGCAGTTATTCTTTTTTTATTTTGAGTTTTTCTGGGATAATTCATGACTTTATTAAATGTACCAGGAGTTGATTCCTGGTAGTAAAATAAATAAAATTACTGTCCCTTTAGAGATAATAAGTTGCAGTCATCTTGTGATCTCTCTAGTTGGGTTCAAAATCAACATTAAAGATACTGACACACAAACATTATAAATATATCTTCAGTATGTCTGTCCTGAATTGTTTTTATGCTGGATATTTTCATGATCAAATGTGAGATTTTCTGTATATGGTTCTTGGTTTTAATAATTTAAGAACTTTCTTTTAACTAGAAATTATGGAGAAGTCGGGTGAAGAAGGAATGCCTGACCTTGCTCAAGTTATGCGCATTTTGTCTGCAGAGAACATCCCAAACTTGCCACCTGGAGGTGGTCTAGCTGGCAAGTAAGTAAAAATACACAAAAGTCTTGGGGTATATATAGAACAGAAATAAATTTGTGGGTTGGTGGTGGTTGTTTTTTTGCAGGCATGTATTGGGTTCAAATATTAGCATGATCATATAACTTGCTGTAGATTTAAATGTATTCTTTCATGCCTCAGTTACTGTTTACAATTAACAACTATTTTTCTCTGATTTTTTCTTCAAGACCAACATCACTTTTTAGTAGTTCTGCAGCTCAGTGAAATAGTCTGTTAAACCTACCCAGAGACCTTCAAGATAGAGCTGGTCATTCAGTAGAAATAACTGTAATTCTAGGAATTGTATTTCAGAATGACAGATCTGTAACTACATTTTTGAATGTTCTCCCTATGTTTTTGCATGTAGCATAATACATTGGGAACAAGATGACAAGAACTATTAACTTTATGTAAAGTTTTGCCATCTGGAGCTGTTAGACTTAACTTTTTTTCTGTTGCATTCTAAAATGCTTCAGGGTAGATAATTATGTGAATTTGCTCTAGTAGTGCTAGCTTACTGATAATTTATTCAGTGATTTTTCAAAGTTTCAGCAGTTCCCAAACTGCTAATGGCCAGTTCCCAAGTAATGGCCTGCAGTTGCAGGATAAAAATGTGGATGCTTGGCAGCCCACCAGCTTACAACACCTCCCACCTGTCTGTGTCACTGTCTCTCTCTGCTCTTTTGGTTGCCCCACACAGTAGCACATGGTGGTAGTAGCATAGGGGCTGACATAGAGGCCCAAGGACTTCTGTCTCAGCCAACCGCCCCCGTGCCCCTATTTCAGTTCCAGCCCCACTGCCATGAAGGACTACCACCACAAGCCCTGCACCATGGCCACAACTGCACCAAAGTAGAAAGCACCAGCCATTCTCACTGCCCTGGTACATCAGCTGACCATCACCATAGCTGGCCATCACCATCTTCCTCCTGCTGCTGATGCATACCCAAACTGGTCTTATGCCAGGTAGCTGCTGGCTGCACCACACCTTTCTGAGGTTGCTTGTGCCATTCTCCAAAATAGTATGTAATTTCTTCAAGTAATGCATGTCATTCTCATGATGTTTCAGAAGACATCTGGGGCCTTCTGAAACCGCATGAGAAGGCCATATCCTTGTTTTGTCATGCTTTGGAAGATCTCAAAAGCTTTCTGAAGGATTATGAAAACAGAGTATACTATGTGGAGAATGGTTTCAAGTGGCCTCTGGAAGAAAGCTTGCAAAAGCCAGCAGCTGCCTGGCATAGGGCTAGACCAGGTGCACCTTCTCAGCAGTGAGAGGAAGATGACAAAAGTCAGCATGGCATAGCTTGCAGATTGCAGGGTGGTGAGAGTGGCTCATGCTTTGTACTGGGATTGTTGGCCAGAATGTGTGGCTTGAGGTGGCACTCAGTGGTAAGTAAGCACCAGGGGTGAAGTACCATCTTTCTGTTTCAGCCATAGAACTGCCACTGCCACAGAAGAGTACCACTATACAGGAAAGATAGGGCGAGGGGGGGAATAGGCAGGATGGAGGGAGTTGAAGAAAGCAGTACCGTACCTTACTAAGACTCAAAGCTAGGAAAAGCCAAGCTGGAATGCTTGGATCAGGGTGGATCCTTGCCTAATGACCAGTGGGGTTCCATTAATAGTAACATTGCTAACCAATGCAATCATATAATATGCTGTATGATCACATTACTTAGTAACAGAAATTCTGGTCTTAATTATTGTCATAACTGGAGGACCTGCATTTTAATGTATTTTCATGCTGTAATGAAGACTTGAAATTTGGAGAGTAAAAATATAAAAAAACACAGAAATGTGTGATAATGAATTGTTAAGGTTTAATTTAAAAATGCTATAAATGCTTTAGTAATAATGTTTGACTGGACAGAATGGCTTGTGAATAATTTGATTAATTTTTGCAGAGTTTTATTTTTGTTTATTCACTGTTCATGTATGTACAGCTTGAATTTTTATTCAGTTGATTTGATCAGTCCCAACTTACCTCCCTCAGACTTGCTGGAGGCTAATTAACATCGCAGCAGCCTCCTACGCAGTTTTTCCCTGGGCTGTGCGGCTTGTAAAAACCTCCTGAGACTGCACAAGTCTTCTGGAGATTTATTAAGCCATAAACTATCAAAGTTTTACCATAGCTGCCCTCGTGGTCTTGCAGCAATTAGGCCCAATTCCAACCAACCTCCCTTCTACTGCTGCATTGATTGGAGGTGCAATCTTCCTTCTGCAAAGATATTAATCCGGCCATTATAAATTGCCAAACAAAAGCCACAGCACGAAGTCCCAGGGGTTCAAACATGCAACAGGGATCATTGAAGGCCTCAAAGCCCCTCGCCTCGTGGCTGGTAGCCATTTTGTGATCGAGTTCCTCCGGGCGCCATTTTTTAGTGGGCCCCGAGGCAGTGATCCCATCTCTCTCCTGGCCATCTAGCTCAGAAAACACCATCAGGAGAAGCTGACAGCACCTCCGGTGTTTCTTCCTTGAGCAATAGAAAAAGATTGAGCCCAGCCAGAACTATCAGGCATGCAGAGCATTCAGACCTCTCAAGTCCCCAAAAGGATTATGAAAAGAAAACGACCACGAGTCCGTTCAGCCAACAGCGAGGCCACAGCAAAGATCAGGGCCAGGGCCCTAGCCCCCAAGAAAAGGCCTCCAAGTCTGAACTTAGGGCAGAAAAGAGAAGACCATGAGGCTTTAGAGAAACAATTCAGAAAAATACTCAACAATTACTAGAACAAACTGCAGGCACAGAGAGGGCAGATGGGAGTCCGGATAACCATCTATGGAACTGGTCACCTGAAAGGCAGGATGAAGCCCTTCCCCAGCATCTGAGTTTGTCAGGTCCTTCTTACAGGCCACCTACTTAGAACACAGCTACACCAAACCCTCAGCAGGCTTTGCCCCTAGGTGTTTACAGGTTTAGGGAGAAAGCTAACCTTATTCCTTCTGTGACTGGGCCTCAGATGATAGTTCCTCCCCGGGAGAACAAACCCCAAGATTTCCAGGAAGTAGTTTCAGTGGCAGTCAGACAGGGCATTGCTGAAGGTCTCAAACACCTCCACCACCTCCCGGGCGGAGGCTCAGGTATCCTTTCTTCCTTCTGTCAGGGTAACCCTCCCCCATGGAGGGAAGTTCCCATTCGGAACCCATGTATACCCCTCATCATTTTTATAGCTGGGAGGGACAGGATGACAGGGGATCCTATTACCACTCTGAATGGGGTAGTTCCTCAAAGGAGGAAGAGGGGGAAATTAAAGACCCCTTCCTCTCCGATGAAGAGGAAACCAAACCAGAACAACTGTCCACAATGGCTGTCTTTAAGCCCTCCTTGTTTCGGCCCTTACTACAGAAGGCTCTGGTTACAGCCCAGTTAAGTCCAGAAGAGGTGGCCCTGGAACCACAGGCTGGCCCTTCGAGCCAGGGAGACGTGCTATTCTCCAAACTAGTGGTCCAAAATGAGGTTCTCCCATCTACCTTGTTGTTCTTGGATGTAGTAAAGGACCAGCGTGAGAATCCCCTGTCAGGGCCTTGCCCTTCTTCCCAAAACAAGAGGTTCTTTAATGTAGGTCTCGTCTTGGCTAACGTATTAGCTGTCCCAGCAGTAGATTCCCCGGTGGTAGCCACCTTTGCTTCCTCAGGCACCTCTATGGAACCAGAGGATGTTTTACGACCAGAGGACAAAAGTCGCAACAAATTCTGAAGCGCACACACACCAGGCCGCAGCTTGGGCCGTGAAAGCTTCCACTGCAGCCTCGTTTTTTACCAGATCGTCTATTCGCTGGTTGCTTCAACTTCAGGACAGAGTTCCCATTGCCGATGTTAGGTCCCATCAGGACTTGTGAATAATTTGATTAATTTTTGCAGGGTTTTATTTTTGTTTATTCACTATTCATGTATGTACAGCTTGAATTTTTATTCAGTTGATTTGATCAGTCCCAACTTTTTGAATGTATTAAAAATAGTATCAACATGATTTTTTTCATTAGTTATTTTTATGCAAGTAGATAACAAAATATTTTAGTGGGGTTTTTTGTAATTAATGAAATGCTTACTCTAAAAAAAGCAATGGCCTGAGTAAATTACCTTTACTTTGGGTGGAGCAGATGCAGCCCAGAACCATAGTTCTCAATTTTTTAGCAAAATTTTGCTAGGATCCACTTTAATATACAAAAAACATTGATTTAAATCATCCTTTTCTTACTTAATACAAAACTTTTGCACAAGGATTGAAATCCAAGGTATTTCTGTTTATCCAAGATGCTTGCCAGAATAACATATTGCACATTTTTCCAGCGATACTTATAGTAATGCTTCTGCCAAAATATCTCATTTCTTTAGTTTCCATAAACTATATAAACAGGTGGCTATTTTCAGAATGTTTTTGCCTTGGTCATATCAGAAGTGAAGATAAACACTAAAATAAGAGTGCATAGTAACTATACTCTATGTAATATCATAACTAAAATATTACATAGCGTATATAGCATTAAATGAGTAAATATATACATCTCCAGACTACCATCTACCATACTATTTAAAGATATCTCTTATTATGTCCACATAACACACTTCTACTCCACAAGCTGCACTGACTCTCAGTAGACTTCTTGGTGCAATTCAATGTGCTGATCATCCTCTATAAAACCCTACACAGATTTGGTACAGGAATGGATTATTTATGGGTCTGTTTGCTCTCAAGAATATTTGCCCATCCCATAAGTTCTAACAAGGAAAGCACATTCCAGAACCTTTCCATTGAAAACATATCATTGTATGGAACCAGGAGGTTTGTCCTCTCTGGAGACCTCTGCTGTTCGGAGTGATCCTTCCCAGGACATGTGATTTCCCCCAACCCTACAGGCTTCCAGGAAGGTGGGTAAAGTCCTGGCGGTTCCTCTAGGCTTTGGGGTCAGGTTGAGCAGAGTTACAGTGGTGAGTTGTTGAAGTTTTCAATTCTATTTATCAGTATTTATTGTGTTTTAATGCATTATGCCATTTTATTGTGTGATGCTTCTTTGTCTGTTGTGTGCTGCTTGGACTCTCATTGTTTGAGTTAAGTAGCCTAGGTAAAATAAAATAAGGAACCAAGATCTGTTATTCTACTTACTGCTGTGGTAACCAAGTTATTTTTGGGAATCCCACAAGGAGGGACATGCTTGCAATAACACTCCTGCTGTTGCTCTTCATCATCTGATACTCTAGGACTTATTTCTTCTGAATTGTGAGGGTTTCATACAGTCATTTAGCCAACTAGTTTGCTAAGAAAACATTTGTTTTATGCAAACTATTCAAAATGTAAATTTAAAATGTTGTCTTTGTATAGGAGAAATATTATTGAAGCTGTTTATAACAGGCTGAACCCACACAGAGAGAATGAGGGGGTAAGTACTTCACCTTTGATTGCAAGCTTTCCCTGATGCAGTTAAACGGTAATCTTTCTTTTTGGGGAATACTTTATATTTGAGTTTACAAGTACTCAAGATCATTATGCTAATGAAATTACTTAAAGGTAAAAGTTGACCTTAATGATTTGTCCTACAGATATTTTAATATAAATCGTTTTGGCTTCATTTAAACCACAAGACAGCCATATAACATTGCTTTAGGACTTTATTTCATTTTTGTAATATATTTGTGAAACAGGAACATATAACATAACCCTAATGTTAAGGACTACTTTGCCAAATAAGTATTTAATCTTCTTTGTCTTCTTGCTAGATGATTTATTTTTTCAGTGATACAGACAGACAGACAGACAGAGACAGGATAATTATTGAGGCCACATTTATTAAACAAAAATCCTGATTGCTGTTTGGGAATTATAAGGGAGGGAATGCAGACAAGGCTTGATATTTGTGCTTGATCTATAAACATTAAATAGATCATTCAGTCTTGGATGATTTGTTTATTTTTCAGACCTAGTTAGGTTGTGTTCTCAATAGGCTATGCTAAGTAGAATCAATTACATCTATTATGACTTAAGTTCATAATCATTCTGAATGTTCTGGACAGTATAGCTACAGTCCCATCTTTAGTGAGATATAAATGATATGCTCTACTGCTTGCCAAACATCGTCAAATTATCTGAAGGAAAGGGAGAGGTTTACATTAAAATTATAACATCAATATGGATCTAGAAACCTTTTGGTTTCTATTGTAGTTTATAGTGCTTTTCAGTATCACAAACCTTGAGATTTTGGATATAATTTGTTCTGAACACTTGAATTTCTTGCTTCAGGTTTGGGCCAAGTCAGCCTCCATTCATAATTCCTTTCAAAGTTCAGCAAGCCCCCCCTTATATTGTTCATTCTTTTAATGTTTAACATTTCCAACTAATACGGAGTTTTGTTCTGAGCCATTTTATATTTAATGCTTCAGCAAAATAATCTGAACCCAAGGACAATTTGGAGTATTATGCATGTATATATGATTTTGGTTGCTACCGTTAGCCTTTTCTGTAGATACTGTTTTCCAGCATTGAGAACGTTCAGGTATGTGGATTTCCAGTGACCAGAATTCCCAGCTAGTGCCATCATTATTGAGAATTTTGGAAATTGAAGATTACAGGCTTAGAAGTTACCAGAATTGGAGATAGTGCTAAATATTTCACTCTTCTAAATCATAATAAGTTCAACTAAACATATATATAGATTTGAAATCATTTAATAAGTAGATTACTGAAGGGGTGAAACAACATAGTGATGTATATATATATTATATATATAAACTATGCTTTTTCATATATGTATAATTTTAAAGGCTTATAAAAAGCTATTAGACTGAACAGCTTAATTAAAATGAGCCATGCTTAGAGTTTTGTTGAACTCAGCAAAATTGAAATGTAAAAGTCTTTTAATCAATCATTTGTTATATAATTGAAACAACATCCTAAGAAAATGTGTTTAGGATATCTACTTTCATGTAGAAATGTGCAAGAGATTTTTCTTTCTTTATAATGCACAAAAACAAATGGTAGGTTCACACATCACAATAACCTATAATATAAGTTATTTAGATCTATTTAGTATAACATATAAAGTCAATTATAGCATTGTCTGAGCCAAGCCAGTTGTGACTTCATCTACACGCTATGGTTAAATAAACCAATCTAGTATAATGTGTAAATCAAGTCAGTATACTGTTTCATATATCTGATACTTGAAATGCACATATACATATAATACACATAATATACATATAATACACATACAAACATATACATGCATGCATACAGGCGCACACATATGCATGCATTTTTTATATCAGAAATGTCAGTCACATGCTCTCAGTATTGACATGAACATAGCAGAAATGTAAGAGGTGGCCTATATTAATATATCTAGTACAAAGTTTGTCTATATTAAGCAGTAATTCTCCAAGGTTTTACATCAAGGGTCTTCAAACTTGACAGGTTTAAGACTTGTGGACTTCAATTCCCAGAATTCCTGAGCTAACATGACTAGAGGAGGAATTCTGGAGTTGAAGTCCACAAGTCTTAAAGCTGTCAAATTTGAAGATCCCTGCTCTAGATAGACTTTTTTTGTTTGTTAGAGGTGCTGAAAGTTAAATCTGAAATTGGTTTTCTCCCTAAGTTAAAAAATCAGTAAAGAAATCAGCATTTTTTTCTTGTTATTTAACTTCTCATATAATATCTGATAATATTTTGGGCTCATATAAATACTTCTATATTGCTAAATATTGCCCTATAACATTTAATATATTTTCACTAATAATACCAAGTCAAGTCATCAAATTGTGTTCTATTCAGTAATTCTAATTTAGGGGTCCCCAAACTTGGCAACTTTAAGACCTGTGGCTATGCTGGCTGGAGAAGTCTGGGAGTTGAAGTCCACAAGTCTTAAAGTTGCCAAGTTTGGAGACCTCTGTTCTAATTGATAACAAAATGGTACTTAGAAATTGTTTTTGTTAGCTTGTTTCTATGAATTCCAATTCTCCTCCCAAGTTGCTATTATATATCAGTATTATGCAACTTTGTGAAATTTTGCAGCTTATATTACAGGCAAGTATTACTAAACATCACATCAGATGTAAAATATAAATTGTTCATATCCTGAAGAACAGCCTGGGTCTTGGTAATTGTATGGTAATTGTGGTGTCAGTATTGATATAAGAAATAAACAGGTCCACTTCAGTTTTAGTTCAGTTTTAACGAAACATTGGACTTCTATTTTTAGTTGTATTACATACCATGTTATTGCAGTTTGTTCATTTTTTTTTTCAAACATGGACCATAGGTTCTACCTTTATGCCAAATCTGGCAATTGATTGCATGGCAGCAGTCATTCAAATTTTGCATACAAGTATCTTTGCTAGTATTATCAGGACTTTCCATGAATTGAATCCGAGATGTTATATGCACAGTTTCCCTAATGCTGCTTAGGATCAGTATCAAGTGGACATTTTGAAATAAGTATTAAAAACATTGGTACAGACATGTATGTGTTGTAAAACAATAAACTGGACAGCAGAAAGGAAGGAAAATAGTAGAAATAAGATCAATTTTATCACTGCATGGCGGCATCAGTGTGAGATAACAGTAAAAGTCCTTATAAATTGAGAGTAAATAATAATAATATCCTAAATATGCCTTTCTAGGAAGGACTTTTCAGTTGGAAACAACCATTGAGAAAACCTGTACCTCATGGTACTCTTTGATTTTGTGGGGCCACCAAAGCTTTGATTTCTCTTCTGGTGGTCTTGGGTATCCTAGGCAAAAGTAGCTTAACCTCATTAAATATATGTATTAAATGTACCTTCTGCAATTATATATTTATATTTTAATGTTCCATGTTTCAAAATTTACTGGTAATTCAATAATGGGTGCGTTTGAAGTTTGGTGTTAATGACATTATTTAGAATCAGGAGGTTGGCTGCTCCAAATAAGTACTGTAAATAAGAGAATTGTGGAGGCAAGAACTGCAAGCTTTCTTCCTAGTTTTTCTTCTAAACTTTTCCTAATCAGTACCTGTCAGATGTAGAAATAGCACTTAGACTTGTATACCGCTTCACAGTGCTTTGCAGCCTTCTGTAAGCAGTTTACAGAGTCAGCATATCGCCCCCAACAATCTGGGTCCTCATTTTACTGACCTCAGAAGGACAAGGCTGAGTCAACCTTGAAGATTGGTGAGATTCAAATTGCCAGCAACCGGCAGTCAGCAGAAGTAGCCTGCAGTACTGCATTCTAAACACTGCACCACCACACATTATTTGAGCTTGGTAAAAACTCTAGGATGAGGCTGGGTAGCAGGAAGTTCTGAATTCCTTAGCAATACTTTTTTTTTTAATAGTTCCTGTTCTTTCTACATGATTTATGATACTTCCATTTTTATACAGTAAAAACTGCTAACAGTATCTTGCTTGATTAGAATCTGAATACAGCTTAAGTAAAGACAGAATGAATTTCAAGGGGAAAAAATCATTTACATCCATGCCCATACCTAAACTGTCACCAGTTTCTCAGGACTGGGCAAATTTGAAGAAGATACTTTAAAAGGAGGATATAGTGATAAAAAAACACAGCTTATTATAATACCCTTTTCACATAATTCACTTGGGATTTCTTCTATTTCTTTAAAGTTCCTTACATGATAATTTGCTGTCTGCTATTTGTATTAATACATACTCTTGATAATCTGCAAAAGGACCTTAGATTAGCACAAAAGTATATCTACATCGATATGCTCTTTTGCATACAACTATATGTCTTTGGAAAGTCCATAAGTAGGACATGAGAGCAACAGTCCTCTAACTATTTCTCCCCCCTCCCCCAGTATCTGATGTATAAAGACATAATGCTTTTGAGCCTTTGATCTGAATAAGAAGTTTTCTGGACCAGTGGTTCTCAACCTGTGGTCCACAGATGCCGGGGGGGGGGGGGAGAACAATGTCATCACAGCGGGTCTGTGAAGACTTGAAGAAATATTATAATTTAAATCTTGAATTAAGTCTTGCGGGTCTGGGGCCACAAAAGGTATTTAAATGGGGTCCGTGATAAACAAAATTTTGAGAACCACTGGACTAGACTCTTTGAAAAGCTATTTTAGATTATATTAGTATACCACATGACATTACTCTATATTTTATGTGTTGTGTGAAGATTTGGTCAGTTTTGGAGGGGGGATTGACCCTAAATTATATGTACCTAGTTGTATTAGACAAAGCTGAGTTAACATTGTGAGAGAAAACTCATACCTTAAAGCATACAGAATCAAGCATGGCAGCAAACTTTCCATTGGCAGTTTTAAATCAATTGGCAAAAACTTAAAAGGTAAAAAAGTAAAATTCATTTTACTTAAGCTGTTCACAAATTGTTGAATATACTGCTATGTCTTAAAACATAATATATAACTTACATATTATAGGTAAAATTTATATAGTACTTATATATAGAACAATAAAAATAGGACTTATACAATGTCTTTATTTTGAACATCTAAATTATAAATTATGTCCAGTCATCTTAAATTTCATAATTATTGGTGAACTTAATATGAAAATACCTTTCCATACTTTTATTATTTTATTAACTTTTTAAAAATCCTAGCTCTCAAGCAACTTTTTGCCAAGGTGGGGACTAAGACTGTTTGAAAGGTGGCTTACTAGAAACCAGCACTTACAATTTTTAATAGTTTGTCAAATGCATTAAAGTTTTTAGAAATATCCTAGTTCAACTACTGATTCTGGGGTATTCAATCTTAAATAAGGACCATGGCAAGACTGCAGAAGGTGCAACCCAGGAAAAATTGACAGAAGCTCTCAGGCAAGTGAGAGTTACTCATAGGGGAAACTACCGCCACCTTCTGGAAGACGTACTCATTAATTACAGGCTAGCTAAAGTTCAAGGAGAACAACGTTCTGCTGAATCAGCTACAACTTCAACTTCAGATGGATTAAATACTCAAGAGACAGACTCTGAAGCAAAATGTGAGCACCAGCTTGCTGAAACGCAGAGCCCCAATGAAGATTCAGAAATGAGTGATGAATGATATGATGCCTTCATTTTCTTCATAGTTGCTGATTGTTTAGTTCTTATAATGTCTTACTTTCTCCATATTTGTTATGTCTTAGAAAGTTATTTTTTTAAAAAATTTTATATGTACTGGCTACATGCATAAGAGGCCTTCTATGTACATAGGGCTTTCTTTCTGGGAACTTTAGCTATTATAAAATGTAGTTTTAACAGCATTGTCACTGCTTGTCTTCTGCCTATACGTGGAAAAGAGCACCG
Source organism: Hydrophis major (assembly GCA_033807585.1). NCBI lineage: Eukaryota > Metazoa > Chordata > Lepidosauria > Squamata > Elapidae > Hydrophis > Hydrophis major. Next base: position 381,840,801 of record CM066328.1, read on the forward strand.
CATCTGTGTTCTTAGATAATGGTCAAGAGATTTAATGAATTTAAATATCAGTGGTATTGTATTAGAATTTGATATCTAAAAGGAATGTCACCTTGGCCATTGTGCTGGGGGCAGGGGGAACCTAACTTAAAATTTTGGAGAAGCCTAAAATAGCCATGTGAATCCATCATTTATAGTTTGTTGAATTATAACTCACTTTCCATGACTGACAATGATGTAGATATTGCATGTTTGTATTTGACTTGTCGATAATTCATGTCAAAGACACATTTGCCTGTTTTTAAGTTAAGGCATGTTAATTTTAGTCATTTAAGTTGTCCTGTGTTATGCTAGACTGTAGTTATGGACATTACAATTGTACCCAGTTTTCTAAATCTATCCAGGATGCACTTAATAGCACTATGTATCTAATGCCTAAAATGTACTGACAATTAGTGTTTATTAGTTATTGTTTACAATCAAATAAAAACATGTGGAATAAACTGAATGCATATTGACTTTCTTTAAATAATCATGGTACTTTAATAGCCTTTATTGCTATTCTGTCCTAATAAAGTAAATTCTATAAATAGAAACAAACAATTCCTCCCTCCCAATTTAGTGAATACTTTCTGCCTTAAGATTTTTTTCTTATTTCCTTATATTATGTATTCAAACTGAAAAATACAGAAATGATAACTACCAAAATGTGAATTGATTTTTTATTAACCATATGAATATAATCCTACCTTCATTGTCATTTTAAAAATGTTTACTTTGTGGTAAAACAATTTCACCCCTCTTTCTGCAGTTTATTTTAACTAGCAAGCTAGCAGAAAACACAATCAAACTTGATTGCTCATAGGAATTACATTGGTTTAGGTGGTTTTTTTATTCTTTTGATCCTACCACTAAAATTACAAGGTTGGGAGAGTAGAACAATGAAAGAATGAACGAACGAATGAATGAATGAATGAATGAATGAATGAATGGCCAAGTGTGATTGGAATTTGTCTTGAGACTCAATAATGATTGAGTCTCTGAAAATGGAATCTAGTGTGACTTCTTGATCATCTTTGCATGCTTTCTCAATGTAATAACTCAGAATAATATGGATATTAGTTTTTTTAAGATCAATATAGCACTAACAGTTTTCCTCTTCTTTTCCTGTAGGGTGCTGGCGATCTAGAAGATCCGTGGTAGCCTTACAGATCTACTAAAATGCTTTTGAATCTGAAAAAAGGGGGAAAAACTTTTAATCAGTTTTCTTCAATACAAGGGAAAAATTCTGGTGGATTTCCAACATTTTGTGAAATGGGCAGAAAGAAATTATTAGGATTTTCCATCATTTGTTCATATTTGTGTTTTCTGATATTGCCACTCTTAGCATTGCCTATACTACAGTATTTTTACCAGCCTTGGGCATATTGGTTACATCAATATGGAGCCAGAGCCCTAAAAACCAAGGAATAATGCTTGGAGCATTTCACTAAATGTACATAAAGTACCATGGGATTGTAGTTGTATCTTGAAGACACTATGTTTAACAAAACTTACAATACGTGCACACCTGAGTGCAAATAATTGTAACAAGACACTTATTTCACCTTACCAAGATGGAAATCTTTTACAGCTCTGGGCTTTGGAAGTCATTCAGTTGGGCAATATGCTATAGGATGTTTTTTTTTTTTTAATTTTTCCAGTTTTACCTGTATTACCAGACTGTTAGGATTTCCCTACAGTGTCCAAATTGTGATATGTTGCCTATTGCTTGCTTGAGACAAAGTGTATTTGGCAATAATATAAGGAGATTTTAGGCATCTAAACAAATACAAATTTTACGCATGTGTATAACACATCTTTAAACTCTTGCTATATCTTTTTAAACCAAACAACTTAATTTATGATTAGTTGTAATTTGCTTTGACATCTCACTCATTGCTACGAGTTTTTTTAAATGTTGAATATTTGCCTTTATTATAATGTAAATTGTGATTTTGTTCTAAATGTGGTTTTCTATAGTTTTTTTCCTTTGATTTCTATCAGCTTAAAAGAGAGGTCTTGTGTAATATGGGTATAATTTTTAATTGTTTGCATTATTTACAAAGTTCAAATTATCACTTTGAAATTACTATAAATACAGCTAAAATTATCTATTTTAAATCTAAGAAAATATTAGAGATATTTTCATGGGTTCAGTGACCTTTCATTTTATAAGCAATGGGCATGGTACAGAGTGGCCGTCACGTAAGGTACTTGAAGATTCTTAGTTTAATTCTATTTTTGCAATAACCTTATTTTTTTTCTTAATTCTTTTGAGTTGTGCATGTATTGAGTCAAGTTAATGCTGAAAGTGGAGAAGAGTATTTATCTAAAAAATAAATAAATAAAAGCTATTGGGGAGGGGAAATAATGAATGTATCCATCTGTACATGACTTACATGCTGTGGATGCCTTGTAAACATTTTCCTATTTGTTTAAACTGTGTTTCAAACGAGGATGTAATTGCCCTTGTGTGTAGTTTAAGCTAATGACAGTCATCAACTGGTTTTGTGTGAAATAAAATTCATGATATTTTTTGTAACCTTCCTCCCCCTCCCCTTACCTACACTTGAGTGTAAATCCTTGTACACTCTTATAACCTGGTGCCTCTGGCCAGCTTTCCCAAACATTTGGTTATGTTTTTGTTTTGTTTTATTTTAAAGTTTTTTGGCAGTGGGGTGGTCTAGAAAGGATTATTGCCACAATATATTTTATTTATTCATTAGATTTTAGACTCGTAAGTTAAACGGTGTTTTAAATGATGATGTTAACAGGTATTTGTCCTTATTGTTTTTTTGTTTCATTTTCCTTTGGAGGTTGTTAAAAGCTAGGGAACGAAGAATGCAACATGGTTTATTGTTCAGGCTGTCTGCTCTGGTCTAATCCTGTACTGATAGTACCTTCCCAGTATGATATTGTGATGTTTCATACAATACAGTGAACATAACCAACTTGTTATCTTCAATAAAGGATTGCTAAAATGGTGAGAGGCCCTATTTTGTGGGAGAATAAAAACAAAATTATTCAGTTCTTTAATAGGAAATTCTATATTGTATGTGTATTGTGATCATGATCTATAAAAAGTAATGAACTTGGGCCTTTATTACAATGCTTGGGTTCAAATGGCAACCATGCATTAGTAATGTACAGGTTGATAAACAAGATCAGTAATGCGCAAATAGATGTAGTTCATAAATTAAGATCTGTACATTGCATTGGATCAAAAACAATTTAACAAGAATTGAATATGGATTGAATGTTCAGAAGATTATAGGGCTTTATAACACATTGACGGAATTACTCAAAGTCGTACTAATTACAATTCTACTGAACAGTTCTGAAAAATTTGATATTCAAATTATTGAGTTAACCACATTATTTCTAACAATAATAGGACTGAACAGTTTCTAATCACGAAAAAATAAACAAAATTATCACTATTTCAGTGCATTACCCTTAGAAGCAGTATGGTTGACCAGATACTATTAACTGAGCTAGATCCATTTCATTTGCATCAACATGCAGTTTAAGATTTTTTATTGCATGTCAAAACTAGTCTTTTTATGCCTAATGAATATCATAGAAACCAGAGTTTACACTGCCATATCTAAGAATGTAAACTTGTTCCTTTTCCAGTTAAAAATTTCAAAAGTATAGAATAATAATAAATGCATTATAAGTATTCATGCCAGAATGAGAAATCTAGATTACTAGTCATGAGATTCCTGTACTGAAGGAGATATTATCATATTTATCAGTTTCCCCTCTACTTGGGTCCGCTCCCACTCGTGAGGGATCAGGCAATGCTTCAAAATATAAAAGGCCAAGGGCTGAAAGTAGTGAGAATCTGGAACCTTCCCTGTCTCCAGTAGGATTTTTTTGCTAAATCTAATTTCCATGAGTGGGAAGAGCCTGTCCATTCACTAAAGAAATGCTACAGATCCAAACCATTAGATAAGGACAGGTGGTGCCACTGCAAAAGAGTTAACCTATTCACTAAGATGTCCTGCTTCAAACAGTCACTCTATTGAAAGCTTTATTGCCAGAATCTTGTCGATCAAGTGAATGAGGAAATGTGTAAAATGAAGTGCAGCCAAAACTGTTTAATAAAGCAGTTACTATAACAATAATTTGATGCTGTACGCAATTTAATGTAGGAATTAAATCTGTCAAATATATTTATAATAGACTCATACTAATTGCTCTGAAACAACACTGTTTAATAGCTACTTTGCTATTTCATGTAAAGTACCAACTTAATTGAAATACACTCTGAAAGAGGCTTTGACTCAAGTTTTATGCATTAGATGAGAAAAGATGGGCTTTATTTTACAGCAGTAGTCCCAGCTAATCCCAACAAAGTTCTGCCACCCATAGTGGCATGTATGTTCGTCTTACTGGTAGACTATTGGAAGTTGATCTTAAGCTACATCTTAGTTTATTTCCAAAATAAGCCTTTCTACTTAATGCCTGTTACTACAACTGCCAGCTGAATTGGTTTTAAGCTACTAGTAACATGCTGAAGAGACTGCAGGGACTGATGATTCCCGTCAATAGGAATCAATGTAACAAAATAACTTGATTATGTAGTCTGCTGTTGTACGTATTTTATTTAAAAGTTAACCAAAAAATTCTTAGAACACTACATTTGGTTTTCATGCTAACTAAAGGTGTAATTTTGATGAACTTGCAAGCTCTGCAAACCCACTTAGAAATTCAGATGATCTATGCAGAAAAGGTGTGTAGCATCTGGTATAAGATTGGTGGGTTGTTCTTTCAATACCAGTGTAAGTAGTTTCCTTTTCTTTATATTAATAAAAACCACAAAGATTTATGTGATAAACTGTTGGCTATTCGATTGATTTCAGGTGGTTTAGATTTCAAATATCCATCATATAGTACTGGATAAAGTGAAACATTTGCCATTCTGGCTATTAGGTTCCTGGCTTACCTGTCGCGTGATTTGTTTTAGGTTTTGATAGTGATAGAAAAAACAAACCTGATCAGATCAATAAATATTTGGGTTTTTTCATTTAAAAATTGCCATGTAACTTTTTTACTGAAGACTTGTAAGAGAGATCATAGGGGGAGATTGAAGCTAGATCTACTTTATATTCAATCAAATTAACGCAATAAGATTTTTTATGGATTCTAAATCGATGAGGTGGAGATCTGTAAATGGCAGGTGTATGTAAGATTTTGACTGAATAGGATTCGTTTTGGCATTGTAAAGAACAATCTGTTACCAACATTACTCTCTGGCACTATAGCTTCCTCATGTTTTACAGTTGCTTTCTTGTGCTCTTTATGGTCTGTAAATATCACTTCAACATCTAGTCCAGCTTTCTCCAAGCAATCAACTTTTGGATGTGTTTGATTACAATTCCTTTCCCCTCAGCCAAAGCAACCATTATGATGTTGTGAACCTAGTCCAAAACATTCAGGCAATTCCAATTGGGGAAGACTGATCTTTTAAAGATCCTGTTTACATAGAAAACCATGTAACCTCCATTTGATGAAGCTGTAACATTCTATGTTGCCTGGGAAGTCTGTAAATGTGTGAATCTGGTGCATGTCAATCTGTTCATAAGTATAAACATACTGTTTGTATCATAATTGTTCTTGTTTTTTATTTGTGGTGTTGAATTTACATTTGGAGTATTTTAAAAAATCAATTCTAAAAATAGAACAAAATACTCATTCCATTCAATGTTCTATTTGAATCGTACACATGGTATGTATTGCCAAAGGAATAGCAGCACCAATATTTCTTTCAATATTGTTAGTGGCATCATAAATGATGACACTGCATGAATCCTAAATGCCTGCTAAACGTACGGCAAGCTAATGGCTCTGAAAAAAACATGATACTGAAATTTGTTTTTCTGTTCCTTGCATGTAATATAAAGGATAATGCTTTCATATTCTTAATGCTAGAAACCATTATTTCTTCCTTTATCAATTCACAAAAGTCCATGAAAATGATTACTAAATTGATGAAGTTTTAGCTTATCTGATAATTAGGTAGTTGCAAACAAAGATGCTTTAATTAATGTATTCTGAGCAGCTAAAACATTTAGAGACTTTGTAAACTCTTAACTAAAGTGGCAGCTCATCAGCAGCTCATTGCTATCCATGTAGTTTATACTCAAAGGTTATTCCAAGTACTTGGTCTAATGATCAGGATTGGAAGAGAGAGTCATTTGCACACATCACACAAACACAAAAGAAAAGGGCAAGAGTTGATAGATGTACAATGTCTACAGACTTATTGTCCCATTTAATTATAATGTAACTTTCTGATTTATTGGGTTTGGCCAGTAGAGGATGGTATTGTAGAAACTCCCCACTTTGGACTTTTTCAAGATGCTATGGATATAAAATGTCTTCTGTAGCCAGATCTGTGAGTTATTCCCAAAAATCAGAAGAATGGCCAGTCTCTAGCCATGTAGGTAGAGGGCCTTGTTTTACATAGTTTTATCACACTGGGTAAAACCTAATGTTTCTGAATGGAGTTTACAGACCCTGATCTGTGGAGCTTTTTATTTGCTTTTATTCTTAAAATGTTAATCTCTGCTTTAAGATGCTATTATATTGAACACCCAAATGGTAAGAAATTACCACCTATTGTGTGATGTGTCTATTTTACCTATACAGCTCCAGCTGGTCACTTCAAAATCTTCAACTGTGTTTTCTAGATAAATAAAGATAAATAAAATAATGAAATGATTGTAGAAACAGAAAACAACTGGGCACTCAATTAGATATGCTGAATTTTACCTCACAATTCATCTTCTGGTACAGAATATGTGGAGGTATCAGTTTGGAGAAAAATCGCTCTCCTGGATTTGGTGGACATCTGGTAGCAGAACTCTGCAATGTAATGAACAACTCTTGGTCTGAGGCCAAATTGGTGGCTAAGGTGGAAAAAGTTCTGAGGGGGGCAAAACCTTGAGGTAGCTAAGCTCAGCCTGAGGTGGCTTCAAGAAAACCTCCGTCAGTTTTAAGGTGTGGAAATCATCCAAGTCCAAATCAGCAAAAGCAGAGGAAAAGCATTCTGCTGTAGCTGAGTTACAGAGGCTCGGCTGGGCTGGAAAAATCTGGTTAAGAAGAAGTGACAACCTGTTTACTAGGAAAATTCTTAATTAAGAATAGTAACCAAACCTATGATATCTAACTACAGTTAAATTTTTCTAGTTCAGTATGAAAGAATATTCCCTAAATAGCCACTGGTTAGTATAGAGTTCATCTTTAATGGTAGCCACAGTTCATTTTGATGACAGTTATTCAACTATGTGGAGGAATTATTAATTATACATGCATCCCCATGTGTCTTAGTGGAATGGTGCTTAATGTGCTTTGCTTGTTCAGTTATCTGATTTATATATGCACCATTTCTAACAAGTAACTCAGGATGACTTTCAAAAAATAAGGCAGAAAGAACACCACAATAAGCCACATCATTCAGCAAAAAAACTAAAAACACAAATAATAAAAAGTATGAAACTTAATTGGAAGATATTTCAAAGAGGAAACTCATAAGTTTAACAAGGTAAAGAAATGCAGCTTCTGGACTTCTTTCCAGTTCTGGCAACAGCCAGAGGACTGTATGTGCCCTGGGAAACCCAGGATGGGCTGTGCATGTGCTGCTCTGAGTCACATGATGGGCTGCGCAGCTGCTTGTGGGGGATATTTTTCTTCAAAGTCCTCGAGACTGACCCGTATTCAAACCTGCTTTGAAGCATCACCCGCTGCTGACAATTGGCCCTGCTTTCTCCAGGTTGTCTAGAACTGGGCTCTTCAAGTTATCTAGAAGAATCCCAGCTCTCTTCTGACAAGTTCTGTTTTTTGTTTATTGGGAAGAAAATGAGTTAATGTTAATTCATTCACTCAGGAATTAACTGTACATTTTATGTTGCTCTGTATTTCTTCCACCATTCTATCATTTTATTTCTGGAAACCTGGATGTAACACCAAATCTGGTAACACTTTCCATTTTAGCTGCAGAATGCCCCTTTTTTGCAAAAAGTCGGTGAATCTAGAGCCAGTATGATGGTGTGGTTAAGGCATCAGGCTAATAACTAGGAGTTACAGTCTCACCTTAGGCAAAAAAAAGCCACCTAAGTGATCTTAGTCACTTTCTGTCAAAATTACGGGGCTTGTCCAGGCAGTCTCCAAAAAACATAAAATTGAATGGAAGAAAAAAAAGGAAAAACACTTGTTCCATTCAGGATACTGTTGCCTGCAGTCTGAAATAATATAACCCATTTTGCAATCTCTTCTTCATTCTACTATCATGAATATAAATCAAATTTTAGTCTATCCTTCTGTAGGACTCGCAGGGAAAACCAGATAGAAATCACAACCAGATGAGCTAATTCTACTTTATAGTAAAGTCATGGAATCTTGCAAGTCAGAAAGTCAATTCTCCCCCACCCAGGCTATTGTCTCCTTTACAGCCTGAGAAATGAGAGCGGGCCAGTTCTGGGCCTCTTGCTTCAACCACTATTCAGCTGCCAGCTAAACTTTCTCTTCTCTAACAGTTGAGAGTATCTCATGGCCCAGTCTTCTAATGTCTTTCTCTCGTACCATTATACCTACAAAAGTGCATTTGTCAAAAAAACTAACCTGTGACTCCTTTGGAAAGTAAATGCAGCTGTAAATGACTCATGGACAAGTTTTCTTGATGGGAATGGCTTTTTATGGCATCTCAGATGAACTTTTATGCTACCCATAAAATGTAATATATTAGCTAATACAGAACACTCAAAGTATTCAGACCCCCTTTTGTCTAATTTGTTATTTTCCAGCATGATTCTACAGTTGTTAAAATTCATTTATTTCTTAATCTGCACTCAGTACCCCATGGTGACAAAGTGAAAGAATTTTAGAAATGTCTGTAAATTTATTACAAAGAACAAACTGAAATACATTGCCTTGAGTATTCAGACCCTTTGCAATGGCCCCGTGGGCCAGATCCAGCCCATAGGGCCACCCTAAAAACAGCAAAGAACTGGACTGGTGCGGTCCTCCAAGCCTCCGTTTTTGCTGGCAGGAAACTACAGGATGTTGAGCTGGCCACGCCCACCCCAACCATGCACACTCCCCCTGAGGTCAAACACAACCCTGATGCGGCCCTCAATGAAATCGAGTTTGAGACCCCTGCTTTGCAACAACACTTGGTGCTTCCCATTTCTGTTGATAATTGCTGACATGTTTCCACACCTTGATTGAAGCCTGCCTGTGGTAAATTAAATCAGCATCACAGCTGACAATGCATACTGTAGCAGAGCAAAAGCCATGAGGTCAAAGAAACTGCAGAGCTCAGAGGCAGAATTATTGTAAGTCACAGATCAGGGGAAGGCTACAATAAAATTTCTGGTTCCTAACAGTAAAATGATTTTCATAATTCTCAAATAGAAGAAGTTTGGCACAACCAGGAATCTTCTAAGAGCTGGTCACCCTGATAAACTCAGCAACTGAGAGCGAAGGGCAGTGATGCTACTGGTTTGGCCCGGTTCTATAGAACCTGTAGCTGCGAAGAGCAGCTGACACCTAACTGGTTCGGTGTTTGGCCCACCCATCTGCCCGGGCTCTAGGCTGTCCTTTATTCGCTGCTTTTCCCTCCTCAGCTGCTTTGCGCCGCACAGCTGAGGTTGAAAAAGCAGGAAATGAGGATTTTCAAACACGCTGATGATTTCTTGCAAACACTACACACATGATTGTCCCCAGTTCAGAGAACTGGCAAATTGCTCCACTGGCTAGCCCTGTCCCTCCCCACCTGGCATGCGAGCCATTCAACTTGCCTAGTTTGGTAAGTTGCTATTTTTCCTTTCTCCCCCCCCCCCCCCAACCATCAGCTATTTTGCTCTGCCAGGAGATTTAGATTAGCTAGAAACCAGGAAATCCTTGGATTTCTTGCTTTCTAACTAAAAGCAGAGCCGATCCTTCCTTAGGACCGAAGCTTTTCAATGCAGACTCAGGTAGCCAATTGCAGATAGATAGATCTCTAAGTGAATCTGATTCTGTGAGAAACTCAACCTGCCTGCCTGCTTTGCCTGCTTTGGGGTAAAAGTTGCTCTTTTTTTAATAAAAAAAAAAAATCAATATTTACAGACATGGTATGTTGTGAGTTAATTTTGTGAGTTTGCTTGCAAGCAAATTTTTTGTGACAGACTCAGGTATCTGATTGCAGATAGATAGATCTCTAAGTTAATCTTTGATTCTGTGAGCAACTCCATCTACCTGCCTGCTTTGCCTGCTTTCTGGTAAAAGTTGCTCTCTTTTAATAAAAAAAATAATAATCAATATTTACATCAATATTTATAATATTTACATTCAAGCCATGCCCACCCAGTCACATGCCCACCAAGCCACCCCCACAAATTAGGTTACACCCACAGAACCGGTTGTTAAGAAATTTGAATTCCATCCCTGGAGAAAGGCCTTAGTAACCCTAATGGTCACTCTGACCGAGGTTCCAGAGATCCTATGTGGAGATGGGATAAAGATCCAGAAGGACAACCATCACTGCAGCCCTCTACCGATCTGGGCTTTATGGCAGAGTGCATAGACAGAAGCCTCTCCTCCGTGCAAAACAAATGAAAGCTCACTTGAAATTTAAAAACAAACAAACAAACCACCTGAAGAACTCTTAGATTGTGAGGAACAAGATTCTCTGGTCTGATGAAATCAAGACTGAACTATTTGACGCCAAATCTAAAAGTTGTGTCTGGAAGAAATCAGGCATTGCTCATCACTTCCCAATATCATCCCAACAATGAAGTGTGGTAGCAGCATCATTCTGTGTGGGTGTTTTTCAGCAGCAGGAACTGGGAGACTGGTCAGGGTTGAGGAAAAGCTGAAAAGGTAAAGGGTGATATTGCAGTTCTGAACTTCAAATATGCATTTCCATGCAAGCCGCAAGCTAGGCCACTTTCTGAATGTCTTAACCAATTTAAGGCATTCAGGAGTACAAGTAGTCCTCACCTTACAACCACAATTGGGAATGGAATTTCCATTGGTTAATGGTAGAGTCATAAAGTAAGAATCATTGATCACGTTGCTTAATGATGGCAATCCCATCAACCAAGAATCATGGATTGTTAAGTTTGTATCCCAATCCAAGCCATTCTGGTCCCTTCTATCCTTAAGCCGAGTAAGGTAAGGAACTACCCCCAACTAACCCTATTTTTCTCTCTCTCTCTCTCTCTCTCTCTCTCTCTCTCTCTCTCTCTCTCTCTCTCTCTCTCACACACACACACACACACACACACACACACACCACTCTGCTCTTTGACTATCCTTCATCCTGTCTTGTGGGGTGACAACCAGCCTCAGAACTGTGCAGCGTAAAGGCTGCTTGAATGCCCTGGGAGGTCACAGTTACCCCAGCCCTATCTCAGCTTTAGTTGCTCTCTCTAGCCAGCTGATCTTTGCCTTCTTGCTCCCATTGCTGACAAGGCATGCCAACCTGGCTGCTGGGCTGTGTTGGGGTACACTACATTAAGAAAGAAAAGAAAGAAAAAGACAAAAGGGAAAGAAAGCCTTAAGCCACACCTGTCAGAAAGCCCATTTGCATTGAGCTCCTGGGCCAGGCCAGGCAGGCATACCATGTTCCAAGAGATTTTTCCAAGGGGGCATTTTGGCACACTTGCTCTGGAGCAATTTTTGGCTTGCTTTTTCATTGTTTGCAACCCAGCCCAGCAGCCAGGCTAAGCACATCTCTTCAGCAGCAAGACCAAGAAGTCATTGAAGGTCAACTTGGTCAACAGTGCAGGCTGGCAAGGAACCAAAAGTCCATAGATAAGATGAGATAGGTGTAGCTTCCAATCGGTCTATCTATCCGATTTAACCAACTAAAAACCAATTCATTCTATTTCGGCTTGTCAACCCATTTGGTTAGTTTATGGTTCAGGGAATCAGTGTGAATATAAGAAATTGTCTTAAACAACCATGGATAAGTTTAACCAAGGGCAAACACAACCACAGCTGCCTGGAATGCCAGGCAAAGCTCTTCAATTCTTGCTACAATGATCTTTCCAATTGTAGGTGTCAGGTATCTTCTCCATGCAAACACTATTCTGTAAAACTGATTTAGAAATCGAGGGTCCTCAGTGCTCTTTGAGCTTCATTATTTTCTTGTAGACATTTCATAACACAAACCAGCTACAATCCTTGTCACAAATGTTCAAACTACTGACTCTTGAATCCCATTTTATGGAACCCTGGTCAGGCCAAGATGAATAAAAGACCTTTGCTGCATCAGACCTACTTAGTTGGGTTTTTTCTTTAACTCCAAGAAATCTATATGTTCAACATGTGAACAAAACCCCTTTATTGCTGGTGATTTTGTTTTGTTGCTCATGACAAGTTTTAAGGGATTAGGGAAGAAATACAGTGAAGCTCAAAATCAAGAATGAACTCAAAACCCCTCTTTTTTTTAAATTTAGCAGTTGTATTTATATAAAATGTGGACATTTTCTGTAATGTAGGAGATCTTATGGACACTCCGGTTGGAAACTAAAATCTGTTTGGTTTACTTTTGCTAGAAAAGTGAACTGAAGCCAAGAGAGTTTCTCCCTTGCCTTCCCAGCTGTATGGAATCATCCCCCCCCCCCCAAGAAACTAGACCTGCTCCTTCAGTTATGGTGTTCCAGAAAAGATGGAGCTTTTCCAAAAAGTATTGAATATATAATTGTCACCATTGTTTTATTTTAGATACTTATTTATTGATGTTAACTATTCTTGCTTGGATTATGTTGGGGATTTATGACTGTTACAGCTGGAATATAACATCTTATTTTTACAGAAGACATTTTATTTTTTTTATATTTGGTCTTATAGATGGTGTGGTTTTTTTGTACTATTATAATATGCCAGGAGTCCTTCGTTGATTTCCCCAATTATAAGTATAATTCATAAATGAAGATTCAGAAAATTTTAAATGATAGTTACATACACATAAAAACAAACATACTATCACCAAAATAGCATAAAATATGGTTGTCTCCATTTTTAGTGATTGTAATAATATCTCTTGCGGACTTAAATCTTAAAGGTAGAAGCCAAGTGAGCCAACCAAATCTAGAGCAAGTGGAAAAGCTGCTGGAAGAAGACATAGTTTATAGGGAGAGACAACTTGGAGAGGAAAAAGTAAAAACAAATATTGTTTAATTGGATCCACTATTTTGTGTATTTAAATCAAGTACTGTAGCCATAATGGAGTTAGTTGCTGTTATGTATCCAATACTGTCAATGTAACAGACATAGTGCAGGTTAACCAACTTGTGCAATAATCAAATTAACTCAAATCTATGCCCCAGATATGGCAGGTTCCTGAATATAACAACAAAAGTTCAACGTACATCAATATGGTGATACACATATAGGACTCTATTATGACGGATAAAGAATTTACAGGCTAATAGTCATGATTTCTGTGTTCCTTTCCAAACCTGGCTGCAAAAGTTGCTTGTGTCAACGGTTTAGGCATCCCTGGACAAATTCTATGTTTCAGTGAATTCCTGAATGAACAAAAACGGACACAACCAATACATTTTTCTGCAAATCTGAATGCACATTACTATTTATGTGCAGCTGTTTATGGATTCAAGATAAGAAACTGAATATAGGAAGTATGAAAGGTTGAAGGGCGATTACAACTGTTGCAGTCTGCACAGCAGTGTGCCTGTCTGTCCTCTGGAATGAAGTTCTTCAAAAGATCTGGGTGATTCCCAACCTAACAGCCTTTAGAAAGCCTGGAAGACTTGATTCTTGATTCCCCTTGCAAGTTTTATTGTTGATCAGATTTGCCATCTTGTTTACATATTATTTTTCCCTTTGGGGAAAAATATCTTGGACAGGCTTGGTGAAAACTGAAATTTAAGATTTTTCTTTTTAAAGATTTACAAAATCAGATGAACTTGGGATGTAGATCCCCCCTGATACCTCCAGCTCAAACACATCCCAACCAGGCACCCAGATGAAACCCAGCTTCCTAACTAATGATAGCCGTCCATTTACCCGAAGCCAAGCTGCACTAAGGGCCTCCAATAAAGTAACACAATGTTGCCAGCCAATCAAGATACAAAAAGAGCCAAAAAACAGACAGAAGATATTGGAAACACCAATCAAGCAGAACACAGCAAACTCCAAGACCAATAAACACAGACCAAGACTCCCAACCAATCAGGATGAAGAAAAAACCATTCTGGCACAGCAATAGGCTGCCCCAAATTTAAATCTGAAACCACTGTAAAAGTCTGACTCACAGACGAACACTATACAGAAGCCTGATGATGGCAGATGAGATTCTGCTGAAACGTTGCTACAACTTTAAAAGCACAACTACTATGACATGGGAAAATACCCGAACTAAGCTGAATGCCATACATGTAAGTACCCGCGAAAACTTAAGAAATATATATATATATATATATATGGATCTTTGGTTATTCGGGTTTTCTCCTGCGTAAGATTGGAAGTATCTAGGCAACGTTTCGATGAAGTCTCATTCATCATCTTCAGGCTTGGTCTTCAGCTCTGTGCTTCTCAGAGTGATGTGAGCTTGCAGCTGCTTCTTCCTTTTAACTGCTCCTGGGGGTGTGACTTGATTGGCTGGGGGCTTGGCTGTGTTCTGATTGGATGGGGGGGTGTTCTCATTGGTTGGGGGTTTGGCTGTGTTCTGATTGGTTGGGGGGTTGGCTGTGTTCTGATTGGCTGGAGGTGTGTTCTGTTCAGGTGGGGGCTTGATTGTGCTCAAGTTAGTCTTAGTTGCTGGAAGGTTTGAGCTGGTGAGCTGTGATCTTGTTGCTACTCGAAGCCAAACAACAAGATCACAGCTCACCAGCTCAAACCTTCCAGCAACTAAGACTAACCTGAGCACAATCAAGCCCCCACCTGAACAGAACACGCCTCCAGCCAATCAGAACACAGCCAATCCCCCAACCAATCAGAACACAGCCAAACCCCCAACCAATGAGAACACCCCCCCATCCAATCAGAACACAGCCAAACCCCCAACCAATGAGAACACCCCCCCATCCAATCAGAACACAGCCAAGCCCCCAGCCAATCAAGTCACACCCCCAGGAGCAGTTAAAAGGAAGAAGCAGCTGCAAGCTCACATCACTCTGAGAAGCACAGAGCTGAAGACCAAGCCTGAAGATGATGAATGAGACTTCATCGAAACGTTGCCTAGATACTTCCAATCTTACGCGGGAGAAAACCCGAATAACCAAAGATCCACATACAAGTACCCGCGAGAACCTCAGAAAACATATATATATATATATATTACAAATTAAAAAAATAAAGTAGCCTTTTAAATTCAGTTGCACTTTCAATGGATTAACATGTTGTTACTGCCATGGCAGGAAACTTGCCTATGGAACATCTTCCCAACATCAAAGGGTTAAGGGCAAAGATCCATTTCTGAAAAGAAAAAAACACCACCACCTTTTCGGAAACCCTGCAATTTTTTTTCCTTTGAAGTCCATTTAGATCTTTGTTCTCTTGCAACATTTTACCAGGCTATAAAGAAAAGACTTTCGTTCAAAAGAGTTGGAGCACTTGATGCTCTTTAATCTTAGTCAGACTTTGGACTGGTTGGTCAGGTTTATTTATAAACCAGGGACAAATGACAAGAATGTACTTCACTGATTGAAGGTATTCAACCCACTTCTCAGCTGCAGGAGACTAGAGGAGGCAGCACTGAACAAAAGGAATGGCTGAAGAAAATACAGTCATCTGTCTTGAGCTGAAAGGGAAAGAAGGCTTGGACAACAGTGGCTTTCTTCAGGGTGAGGAGCTAGATCTCAAAGAAGCAGCTGAGGAAAGGTCACCAAAGGCTGGTCCTCATATCATGGAAGCAGAAGCACAGGAAGGATTAACTCCGCAGCCTTATGCAGGAATGCCCAAGGAGGTGGTCCTTCAGTACTCCACACAGGCACGCTACAGGATTACCAGAGAAATACTCTTCTGGTTGATCATTGCAGCTTCACTGGTGCTTGTGGCAGCTACGGTCACAATTATTGCCATGTCCCCCAAATGCCTTCATTGGTGGCAAGCCAGCTCCATTTATCAGATCTATCCACGGTCATTTAAAGACAGTGACAAAGATGGGAATGGTGATCTCAAAGGTGGGTACATCCAACTGTTTGAGGAATGGCAGCCTTGCCATATTGTAAGTTTTTAAAAGGAACTGAGTTTTAAAGCTCTTTTTGTCTGACTATCTAGTCAAATTCCCTATTTGGAGCGGGAAAGAAGTTCTATCGTAAGAAATTTTGCTCAAAACGGTGCCTTTAAAAGAAAGGTCCAAAGTTGTGCACGCAAAGCCTCCCAAAGGCTTGAGGGTGATTCCAAAGATTCCCAAGTTTATTATCAAATTGTAAGTTTATAATGAGAAGGGGGAAATTACTAGCATGTAACTGAAGCACAGTCCTTGTATTTAATGCTAATTCAACACAAATGTAAATGAAATGAAATCAAATTAAATTTTTGTCTGGGGCCCATCTGTTAATTTTGTGAAAAGCAACTTCCACCAAACCATCTGAAAACTAAATATGGATCTCAGCGCAGGAAAGTTGTGCATTCCTGCTTTCAAATAAAGGTTAATTGGAAATACTTTTAAAAATATTTGTCTTAAGATTGATAACCAAGAAATTTTCAGATTCTCAAATGCTAGGGTCAAGTGCTATAGGTCTATTACTTGGAACCCTGACAGCTAGCTTGAAAACGGTATAGAAATCTTACAGGTCATGTGTTCAAAACATAGATTTCTCCATTACAGAACTGTATTTCCCAGCATCCTTCATCACTGGCCAAAACCCTTGGAAGGTGCTGGGAGTTGTGGCTCAGCAATATCTTGAAGTTGCCTATTGTGTAATGTTGCATTAATCCCTTGAGCATTTAGAGTATCCCACTTCTTGTTTCAGTTCATATCCAGTAAACAAATGTCAGTTAGTGCTAGAATAAGTCAATTACCTTAAGATTAATCTTACATTTTATGTAAGTGTGAAGAGGAAAATAACCCAAAGCAATATATAACAGTGGGTGAGATATATAGGCAGAGTATGGGAAGGCTCAAAGAACCTGAAGTAATGACACAGTGTAGTATCTATTGTCACATTTCACTAGAGAACATTGAGAAGGTGCGATATCCTTTAAGAATCTCTTTCAACTTAGTTCACTTGACAGTGCAAGGTGGATTACAGTAAAAATGGCTGCTGGTAAATATTGATCAGTACCACCACTATAGAAATTGGCAGGGGTGGTTTCCTCAAGTTGTTTTAACTTTCCCATCCAGTATTTCTAAGCAATCTGAACCACTGTTATATCTTCCTTCCTTACAGAATTATTTATGTTATTATAATTTATTTTCAGAATTAAGTAGTAGGAAGAGCAATACTAACTTCATACATGTTAAACTGAAATGTGGTTACTTTGTGGTTTGATGTATGAATGTAACCAAACAATAGAGGTTATTTAGTGTTCTGTAAGCCATGACACAATCTGAGAATCTAATTTCTAGTCTAATTGCATCTTCTATCAGTAATGATTCAGTTTTTCAGAAGATTTTTGGCTTGATATTTACAGTATTGTTCCACTTTTGTCTTCATTAGGTATCCAGGAAAAACTAGATCATATACAGTATCTTAATATAAAAATAGTCTGGATCACATCTTTTTATAAATCAGCTATAAAAGAATCTGGATATGGAATAGAGGATTTTCAAGACATAGATCCAATCTTTGGAAGCATGAAGGATTTTGAAGATCTGGTTGCAGCAATCCATGATAAAGGTTGGCTTTTTTGTTAAGAAAGAAGTACCATTTTCTATTCTTTTACACCTAACTGTATGTAAAGTTGACTACACCCGGTTCGTCTTGCCTCACTTCAAAAATCCTAAACTGGGTTCCATTCAATTAGTGCTTGGAAAAATAACTTGGAATGCGAAGAGTGAAAAGTTTTACTTTCAAGTAGCAAATCATTTCCATAACATTTCATGGATGTGTTCATATGATCATTAGGCATAGATTTTGACTCAGAGGAGACTTCTTTATTGTTTAAACCAGGGGTGTCCAACCTTGGCAACTTTAAGACTTGTGGACTTCAACTCCCAGAATTCCTCAGCCAGCAAAGCACAGGTCCATGTAATATTTTTAGCAAAAATGCAGAAGTGATGCTCTTTTCCCAGTTTTAGGCAACATTAAGGGTTTTCTCCCATTTAAATATTATCCAGCTTCAGTCTTGCTTCACTTTTTCAAGATCAGCCAAGATTTGATCAACATTATAACCTATGATATAGGATTGGGTGCAAAAAGCTCATATTGTGAGTAGGAAAGGCTCCTATTGGCATAAAGATGATTATCTGCCTTAACCATCTTTAAAAAAAAATATTGCAGTACCCACATTCTGCCATTCTAAAAAATCTTTTTTTTTTTTGCAGAAGGGTGGAGTAATGAAAGGCCTGTTGTATTAGCATGTTAAACTGCAAGAATTAATTATAATTAATTCCAGTTCTCCCCAGGACTTGTACCATAACAAATATTTTTGAGAGGGATGCTTACAATTTTTACACCATTTACCATTTAGCCTTATTTCTAATCTCAAATTTCTTCAGATCCTTCACATGGGTTATTTCAGTAATCTCTGCAGCATGCATGTATAATTGTTGATCTTAATTTGTTATTATGCACCTATGCTTTTAAAATCACAGTGCATGTGTATATTGTTCGGCTCCTTGACGTATAATTCTTTGCATCTTTGAATTGAAAGGTCTAAAAGTGATAATGGACCTAATCCCCAATCATACTAGTGACAAGCACAAGTGGTTTCAACTTAGTCGGAATCGGACTGGAAAATATACAGATTATTACATCTGGCATGACTGTACTCATGTCAATGGGATCACCACTCCTCCAAATAACTGGGTGAGTATAAAGTTTTGATAGCCTGGCAATCATATGCGAAGTAATATTCAGGTGCTGTAACAGAACTAGATTTGGCAATGTGTTGGGTTCAAATATCAGTTTCAAATGCAGATCTTACACATGGGGTGTCTTCACCCTCCATTTCAGATTTTTCAAATTCTGTTGGAGCCCCGATTTGTGAAGAAAATCAGGATAGCATGGTTTTCAATGAAGCGATGTAATTAAATTAGTAATTAGAAAACAAACCAGTTTGCTGTGTAATCTAGATCAGGGGTCTCCAAACTTGGCAACTTTTAAGACTTGTGGACTTCAACTCCCAGAATTGGAATTGGAATTCTGGGAGTTGAAGTTCACAAGTCTTAAAGTTGTCAAGTTTGGAGACCTCTGTTGTAGATACCAGGCTAGAAACCAAAACGCAGTGTGTTCTAGACCCATATTAGGCACAAAGCCAGCGACCTGACCTTGGGCCAGTTACTCTGTCTCAGCCCTAGGAAGGGGACAATGTCAAATCAGTTCAGAAAAACTTTGGCAAGAAAACTGCAGGAACTTGTCCAGGCAATTGCCCAGGAGTCACGATTGCACCAGCACACCACACACTAAAGATCCCTGCGGATGATAACAGCTTTGATTAAGTAGTTAATAAATAAGCTTGTTATAATTACAGGAAGGACAAATTCAGGAACAAGATGCGCAACAGTACTGTTACATATTGCAATAGGCTGATATATACTAATTACTAGGAAACAAATTTTTTTAATGTCTCAGCAATAAATAAACACTTCGCGGAAACAGTCCGTTTGCTTCTTATTAGTTCAGCTTTGCTAATTTGACCATAGTTGAAGTAAAAACACTTCTACTATTATGTCTAAAACAGACAAAGTATCGAACTGCTTTACTGTAAAATCAAATAAGACAAACCAACGGTGACACATTCAGGAAGTTGCATCTTGCTCCAAGAAAATGATTATTTGGAGAAAAAGTCTACAGCTTTCAATCAAAAGCATTATCAATTGATAGCCCAATCATTAAGATCAAAAAGAAGTGACTTGAATTCGAACTGCCAACTCTGTACATGCTTAAAGGCAAAGAGTGCACTGCTGTGTAATATAAGTAAGCCAGAGGGAACGGCTTTTCAGAAGACACATCTGCAGTGACATTTTAAGTCATCACAAGCATTGCTCTACAAACTTTCCAAAGAAGAAAAATGCAGAGTTCAGCTACTTTTGAAGTAATTTACCTTTCAAAAAAATGCATACAGTCACTAAGTGGTTTGCTTAGTGAAGCATTAGCATTGCTATTTTTCTTACTTTACTTGCTTTTAATGCTTTTTGTGCATTTCTTACTATGTTCCTCTCTATCTCTGTGCAAACCACTCAGCAGGCAACAACCCATGTCTCATGACTAATTCTTTGTGAGATGCCCCTTCATCTGTGGATATCTCAGCTCCAGTGCCTTCTCATCACAGCGGTCTCCTCTCTCTGCTAGCCATGACATCAGAAGAAAACAAACCAACCCATTGTTAAATCATTCTTTTTTGCTTTCTAGAATGCTAATTTGTCAGAAAGTGGTTTCACTACTTTGAGAATGGGAAGGTCAGGAATGACAGTTTCGGAAAGCATTGTTCCATTTTCCTATGATATTTTCTTTTACAATACTTTTTAATATCAGAGCATCCTGTAACTTGTAATGTCAGCAAAGAATAGAAGAATAGAATAGAATAGAATATAGAATAGAATAGAATAGAATAGAATAGAATAGAATAGAATAGAATAGAATAGAATAGTTAGAAGGGACCTTGGAAGTCTTCTAGTCCAACCCCCTGCTCAGGCAAGAAACCCTATACCAGGGGTGTCAAACTCAAGGTCCAGCCCACAGGGTGCTTAGATCTGGCCCACAGGGCTAGCCTAGAAATAGCAAAGGACCGGCCCAGGGTGCTTCTGCCAGTGAAAATGGGACATCGGGGGTGCACATGGTCCGCCCCTTGGCCCATTTTAGGTGGCAGAGTGCGGCAGGGGACATCTATCCTATCTTCTACCCCATCTGCCAGCCCTCAGAGGATAACTACAATGCTGATCCGGGGTGGGATGCAAATTTCTTAGCAAGCGGTTCTGTGGGTGTGGCCTAATTTGTGGGTGTGGCTTGGTGGTCATGTGACTGGCTGGGCATGGCTTGTATGTAAATATTATAAATATTTAGGTAAATATTGATTTTTTTTAATAAAAAAGAGCAACTTTTACCCAAAAGCAGGCAAAGCAGGCAGGCAGATTGAGTTGCTCACAGAATCACTGATTCACTTACAGATCTATCTATCTGCAATCGGCTATCTGAGTCTGTCACAAAAAATTTGCTTGCAAGCAAACTCATAAAATCTGTTACCAAGCAAACTCATAAAATTAACTCACAATACACCAAGTATGTAAATGTTGATTTTTTTATTGTAAAAAGAGCAACTTTTTCCTCAAAGCAGGCAAAGCAGGCAGGCAAATTGAGTTGCTCACAGAATCACAGATTCAGTCAGAGATCTGTTAAGTTTTGCGCATGGGCGCAAGGATTGGAGACGAGACGATGAACAGTGAACTTCAACTCTTTATTTAACATTGTGGAGCAGAGCAAAAACTACGGCAGCAAAAGCCCTTTTTATAGGCAAGCTGCTGATCAAATAACCAATAAGAACCGGGAAGCGTTAGTTCCCTTAACCAATGAAAGAGGTCCGCTAATAACCAATCAGATTCTCCTGAACGGACCAATCAGATGTCGCTATTATCGGCCAATCAGAAGTGCAGGGCCAGAACCCTGCACTTTTCTAAAGGTTTTAATAATCTTTATTTAAGCACTTTTATGAATTCACAGCACCCCTTCCCCCCGGGTTCCGTTTAAGAGGTGCGGTGACGTAAATCTTTGAGGTAGGCAGGTTGTTTAGATTGTCTGTTAGATTTTCGCTGTCCCCCCGGTACTTGTTTATAATCTTGTTTGGGCGGGACGTTTTCTGGCGAGTAGGGTGCCTCCGGTCCTTCATTTAAAAACTCGGTGCCGCTAATGTCCTTGTTGTCCTCTAGCCTTTGTGGGCTTGCCTCTGATGAGGTGTCTCTTTGAGGCAAGTCCACCACCTTCTCTGATCCTTCTTTATGCATTAAGTCCGAATGCTCACTTCTTCCACTCGTGCTTTCTGCCGTTTCGAACTCGGTCTCCTTGGCATCTCCTCCCCCCTCAGTTTGGAAGATTTTGCGGAGTCGCAAAAATGAGGTTGCAGCCTTGAACGCAGCTGATCAATATGGCGCTTCCATATTCTTCTGTTGCGACTTTTTACTCAGTACGACCTGGGTCCTGTGACTTGGATTACAGTTGCCTTGACCCACAAAGGATCGCCAGAAAAGTTTCTAGCGAAGACTAAGTCGCCTATCTGGAATTCGTGGCATTTTCCACTGGATCCGTGTGGTTTTTCTGGTTTGTACGATGGGTGTAGTCGGTCAAGGTGGGAGCGGAGTTTTCATCCCATTAACAATTCGGCCGGAGTCTTGTTGGTGACGCTGTGCAGAGTGATGTGTTGAAGAAAGAGTATCCGGTTAATCTTATCTTCGATATCGCCATAGTCCATTTTATGTAGGATCTTTTTGACGAATTGTACCATGCGCTCGGCTCTTCAATTGGCCGCAGGATGCTTCGGCAAAGTTAGCGCATGGCGAATACCACGATCTGCCAAATACTGTTCAAAAGAAAGTGCGGTAAACTGGGGGCTGTTGTTGGATACCAGAACGTCTGGCAGTCCATGGGTTGCAAATAATCTGTCCAATTTCCTGATGACGGATTCGGTTGTGGTACTTTTCATTTCATGGATTTCAAGCCAGTTTGAGTAGGCATCCACCGTTACTAGGAATGTGTGTCCTTCAGTAGGTCCCGCAAAGTCAATATGAATACGGGAACATGGTCCCCTGGGTGTTTCCCACTCTGTTGGGGTTGCTTTCGGTGGGCCATTGCTAACTTCCTGGCATTTGCAACAAGTCTTTACCCAGGCCTCGATTTGCTTGTCGGTACCCGGCCACCACGCGTAGCTTCATGCGAGTGCCTTCATGCGCACGATGCCGGGGTGGCCATCATGCAAGGTTTTCAATACTGCTCGTTGCAGCCGCTCTGGGACGATGACTCTATCCCCCCAAATGATGCAGCCTTTCTGTCGATTCTTGAAAGGACTGAAGTCTGGGATTTGATCCAATGGCCATCCTCGCTCGACCCAGCTAAGAACTCGTGCCAAAACGGGATCGCATTTGATTTCGATCGCGATATCTCGAGCTGTCAGTGGTGGTGATTGAAATGTCTCAATCTGGAGCGTTGTGATGGTTGGAGCTGGGTCGTCAACGGTTTCCGGAAGTGGTGCATGGCTTAGTGTGTCAGTGTGGGGGATGGCTTTCCCTGGGCGGTGTTGCAGCTTATAATTATATGCAGCCAAGAATTCCGACCAGCGAGTCATTCTGGGAGATAATATATAAGGGGTTGGCTTGTCCCCCGCTATAATCCCCAGCAAAGGTTTGTGGTCAGTAACTATAGTAAAAACTCGCCCATAAATATATTCATGAAATCGTTTAACAGCAGAAATGACAGCAAGAGCCTCTTTATCGATTTGACTATAGTTACGTTCAGCTTTTGATAGCGTTTTTGAAAAGTAGGCAATAGGGGCTTCACTACCGTTTGGTAACACATGGCTCAAAATGGCACCCACTCTGAGTGGTGATACATCACATGTAATCGTTAAAGGCAAAGTCTCATTATACTGCATCAAAACAGCGTCTGAAGTCAATAAGATTTTTACTTGTCGGAACGCATGTTCCTCTCAGTGTCCCCAGACCCAGGTTGCCTTTTTGTCCAACAGACGATGTAGGGGCTCGGCTACGGTCGCTTTGTGGGGCAGGAACACATTATAAAAATTGATAAGGCCCAGGAAAGCTTGGAGATCTGTCTTATTTCTGGGCCTTGGGGTGTTTTTGATTGCCCTTAGCTTGCTATCGGTGGGGTGAATGCCTTGTTTATCGATTAAGTACCCCAAAAATTCTACTTTATCCGTACACAGTTGACACTTACTTTTTTTTACTTTAAGGCCAGAGTCTTTAAATTTCTGGAGAACTAACCTCAAGCGCTCCCTTAGTATTTCTCTAGTTGGAGCAGCATATAAAACATCACCAAAATAAGGTACAACGCCTTTTATACCCTGTAGTATTCTCTCCAACAAGCTCTGAAAAATTCCTGGGGCCACGCTAACTCCGAATTGGAGTTGGTTGCACTTAAATGCACCTCGGTGCATAACGATCATTTGTGCCTCTGCTGTTTTTTTATCTATGGGCAGTTGTTGGTATGCCTGTGCTAAATCCAATTTAGTGAAGACTTTTCCGCCCCCCAGGGAATGGAGAAGGTGTTGTACCACCGGTACCGGGTAAGAGTTCTGCTGAAGGGTGTGATTCAGGGTGGCTCGGTAGTCCCCACAAATTCTTAATGATCCATCCAGCTTGATGGGTGTTACAATTGGGGTTTCCCAGGGAACGTGGTCGGTTGGTTCTAACACATCCTGGGCTATTAATTTATCAAGCTGCTCGTCAATCTTTGGTTTAAGGGCAAATGGAACTCAACGAGGCTTTAGGCGGATGGGAGCTACTTTGGGATTAAGGTTAAATGATATCGGGGTCCCCTTGTACTCGCCCAATTTATCTGTAAAGACGTCCTGGAACTCCCGGACAATGGCCTCTTCCCAATCGTCGCTGTTGGTTTGATGAATGCCGGCTACTTCAATTCCAAGTGGGGCAACCATTGGAGGCCTAACAAACTAGGCCGATCCCTGTTGACTACGGTTAGTGGTAGGGATGCAGTACGATTTTTAAATGAGACATGGACTTTGCTGGATCCAACGACTGGAATTCGATTTCCCTGATAGTCCTTAAGTATGATTCTTTGGAATCTGAGGTCTTGCCGCTGGGCGGTGGGAATTAATTGTTTAAGGGTCTTCCAGGAAACCATCGAGAGGGATGATCCTGAATCGACTTCCATCACGCAAGGCTGGTTTTCGATGGCGACCTTCACCCAGATCTTCTTGGCATCTAATGATGAGGCGTGACCAATCGTAATGGTTTGGTGTGCCTCTTCTCATTTCGTTGACTGGGCTTGTGGTTTGTTTCTGTGGGAGTGGTTGTTCCATTGGTGGGTTAAGTATTCCCGATTCACAGGACGACTTCCTGTGTGCTTGCGGTAGTTGGTCCCCCTCTAAGGTGGGTTGGATCCTTGCTTGCTTCTACAGACTCTTCCGATGTGACCTCTTTTCCCGCACACATGGCAGAGCGCGTCGAGGAATTTGCAGTCTGATCGTGGGTGGTTTGCCCCACAACCAGCGCATTGGTACTGCACTCTCTGGTTACGTTGATGGCGTTGGTCTCATTCAGACCGGAGCCAGTTGACCTCTTCTTCATCACTTTCTGATGACGATTCGAGGTCCTCGTGGTGGGCTGTCATTGCCTGTCCTTCCAGGGTGAGATGAGATTTTTCCGGCAAGTTGGCAGAGCGGGGCGTGGGTGCGGTGCATTCGGGCAGCCGACTTCCTGGTTGCTTCTGCTGCAGTAGCGTCAGCAATGGCATCTGTAAGGCTAATGTCGCCTTTCGCCATCAGCTTACTTTGTGTAGCTGGCGCATCTAATCCCAGGACTATTCCGTCTCTCAGGGCCTCTTCGAGGTTGGCGAACCCGCATAGGCCTCCCAAATTCCGGAGATCCGCAATAAAATCTGCAACGCTTTCTCCCTTCCGCTGGTCTCTCTGATAAAATTCATGTCTTCGAACAAGCGTTGGTACGGTTGGTATGTAGTGGGCCCGTAGAAGGGGCTCGAGGATGTCCCAGTCCATGGACTTCACCTCAGCCGGTTTGGCTAGTGCCTTGGCCATCTTAAACATGGTCGGCCCGCAGTGAGTTAGGAATACCGCTAGCTTCTTTCCGGTAGTGGCATACTTCAAGTTGTTGGTCTCCAGAAGCATCTGGAATCGGTCCATATATGAGTCCCAGTCTTCTTGTGCCGGGTCAAATGGAGCGGGTGGTATGACGCTGCTAGACATGGTTCAGCCATTGGTGCGTCTTCAGTCACGTGCTCTGTTTAGCGCTCTGTAGTGCTCAGTGAGCTCTGACGTCTCCAAATCCCACCTTCGTCGCCAGTGTTAAGTTCTGCGCATGGGCGCAAGAAATGGAGATGAGACGATGAACAGTGAACTTCAACTCTTTATTTAACATTGTGGAACAGAGCAAAAACTACGGCAGCAATAGTCCTTTTTTTAGGCAAGCTGCTGATCAAATAACCAATAAGAACCGGGAAGCGTTAGTTCCCTTAACCAATGAAAGAGGCCCACTAATAGCCAATCAGATTCTCCTGAACGGACCAATCAGATGTCGCTATTATCGGCCAATCAGAAGTGCAGGGCCAGAACCCTGCACTTTTCTAAAGGTTTTAATAATCTTTATTTAAGCACTTTTATTAATTCACAACAAGATCTATCTATCTGCAATCGGCTACCTGAGTCTGCACTGAAAAGTAGAAGCTTTAGACCTAAGGAAGGTTCGGCTCTGCTTTTAGATTAGCTAGAAAGCAAGAAATCTAAGGATTTCTTGCTTTCTAGCTAATCTAAATCTCCTGGCAGAGCAGAACAGCTGATGGTTGGGAAACAAAAAGGAAAAATAGCAACCTACCAAAGCAGGCAAGTTGGATGGCTCGCATGCCAGGTAAGGAGTGAGTGGGTAGGGCGGGGAGGGGCCAACCAGTCGAGCGATTTGCCAGTTCTCCGAACTGCAGTCAATCATAACACGTGTGTGTGCAATGTTTGCAAGAAATCATCAGCTGTGCTGCCAGGACAGCTGATAAGCGCTGCCCTCTGGTGCGCAGCGTTTGAAAATCCTCTTGTTTCCTGCTTTTTCAACCTCAGTTGTGCTGCGCAAAGCCGCTAAGGAGGGAAAAGCAGGGAATAAAAGACAGCGTAGAGCCCGAGCAGGCAGGTGAGCCAAACACCAAACTGGTTCGTGGTCAGCTGTTCTTTGGAGCTACTGGTTCTATAGAACTGGGCCAAACTGGTAGCATCCCACCTCTGTGCTGATCCAACCCTTGAAGAAATACAGTTTAACACCCCTGCCCTATACCATTTCAGACAAATGCTTGTCTAATCTCTTCTTTAAACTTCCAATGTTGGAGCATCCATAAATTCTGGAGGCAAGTTGTTCCACTGATTAATTGTTCTAACTGTCAGGAAATTCCTCCTTAGTTCTAAATTGCTTCTCTCCTTGATTAGTTTCTATCCATTGCTTCTTGTCCTGCCTTCAGGTGCTTTGGAGAACAGCTTGACTCCATCTTCTTTATGGCAACCCCTTAGATATTGGAACATTGCTATCATGTTTCCCCTACACCTTTTTTCATTAAACTAGACATATCCAATTCCAACAACCATTCTTTACAGTTTTAGCTTTCAGCCTCCTAGTAATAAATCTATATCAGTTTTGTAGATCAGTTTAAACCCACAAATGAATCCATTTCATTTTTCTGATGTTTACTCTGTGGTGTCCAATTTGGCTATTATTTGCTTTTTTATTTCCACAATAGTCATTTATCTTGAGCCAGAAAAAGTTATCAGTACTTAACTCAGTGTGGACCTCTTCCTCTTCTTAGCATTTAAGCAAATTTCACCATGTGATCTGTGTATTTATAGTTGTTATGTATTAATAATTTATGTATCATCTTAATTAACATGACAAAATGGACAGCATTGTGATAAAATTAAAGCAATTATGATGTAAATAGAATGGAATAAAATAAAATTCTTATAAGTATCTCATGTATTCAAAACTATATTTATTCTTTTACCTATCTCTTGTAAGCGATTGACAAATCAAATACTAAATACTAAAATACTAGAATTCTTTATTGGCCAAGTGAGATTGGACACAAGGAATTTGTCTTGGTACAAATGCTCTTGCTGTACATAAAAGAAAAGATACATTAATCAAGAGTCAAGAATCATCAGGTATGACACTTAATAATAGTCATAGGTTACAATAAGCAATCAAATCATACAAGGAAACAGTCAAAAATCGTTAGGATACAAGCAACAAAGTTACAGTCATACAGTCATAAGTGGGAGGGGATGGGTGATAAGGAGTGATGAGAACATTAACAGTAATAGTAGTGCAGACTTAGTGAATAGTTTGACAGTGTTAAGGGAATTATTTGTTTATTAGGCATTCGGGGGGGAAATTGTCCTTGTGTCTAGTTGTTCTGGTGCTCTACAGCATCATTTTGAGGGTAGGAGTTGAAACAGTTTATGTCCAGGATGTGAGCGGTTAGTAAATATTTTCACAGCCTCTTTTTGACTTGTGCAGTATACAGGTCCTCAATGGAAGGCAGGTTGATAGTAATTGTTTTTTCTGCAGTCCTAATTACTCTCTGAAGTCTGTGTCTGTCTTGTTGGATGTCTTGTTGGTTTAATGAATCAAAGAAGAGAAAAAATGCCAAATAGTGAGGAGGCATACCTATCCCCTTTCCATGGAGGAATCTTTGAAATCAGCAAAACGGTAGGAAGCAATTGAGGTACATACCTACCTCAGTACATTGACACTGCACTTGGTTAGATATGGTAGAACCTCTGGTCACAACCATAATTCATTCCATAACTTTAGAGATTTCTTTGTCTTCTAATGTTTCGTCTTCAGGAATTTCTGGGTCAGAGGTCGTGAATAACTACACAAATATGATTTCTAACAGGATGTTCCTTTAAGCATGTGGACATTGGAATTGCGGTTCAAGAAGTGGGTGCTCTTATGTTTAATCTTTAAGAAGAAGGAGGAGGAAAACTCTGTATGACAGGAGTCTGTCCACTTTTCTCATGTGTCTTTATGACTTGAAATTATACGCTTTAATGATTGACTTTTGTTAATTTCCCCATAGGAAGCTGTTTTTTTAAAAAAATTGCATTTTTAATGAATTTTTAATTCATTGCCAATTTTCTCATTCACCTGGGGGAGGGCATGGCAAGTGAAGTTCCTGCTGTAATTCCCCCCCAGGGGACACAGGATCTTGTATTTCTTTGTCTCGGTGTTAAATCAGGAGCCAAGGCCAAGGCCTTGAGACTGGAGAGTGATTGCCTGGTGACATGGATACATTTCTTTTTTAATTTTATTGGTTTTTAAAAACAAACATAAACAAACAAAACATAAAAACATCAAGCTATCTTCCATACAGTGTGCCGATTGGTTTACAAATTGTTTTGTGCTTCCATTTCGTAGTCTTCAATTACAATTACATTATATATAATCTCATATTGTCAATCAAAAATTAAATACTTTAGTATCATTATTAATCAATCATTTGACTATACTTTTATTCATTCATGTTTTCCAAGATAACCATAATTTACTTAAACCTTATAACACTTCATATTACCATCCCAAATCTATCCTAAAATCATTTTGTAGATATAATAAGAAAGAAGTACATCTTTGTATATTTATTATTTTCTAAAAGTCTACATAATTCATTACGGTGCTTTATTGTCTAACCATTGATAGAAAAGATCCCAAATTTTATAAAATTGTTTATCCTCTTGTTCTCTAATTTCAAATGTCAATCTACTCATTTCAGCACATTCCAATATTTTCTTAATGATTTCCTCCTGTGATGGTATTTTCTCATTTTTCCAGTTTTTAGCAAATACAATCCTAGCCGCTGTTAATACATTTACAATCAGGTATTTCAACTATACAATCAGATATTCAACTTTACTATATATTTCAGGTAAAATTCCCAATAAAAATATCTCTGGTTTCAAGTCTATATGTTTTTTTGTCATTTTTTCCAACCACATGTGATTTTAGTCCAGTATTTTTTAGCATCTGCACAAGTCCACCACATATGGTAATATGAGCCAGGTGTCTGATGACATTTCCAACATTTTTCGGATTTATTCTTGAACATTCTTGCTATTCTTATCGAGGGAAATGTCACCTGTAAAACATTTTATACAAATTTTCTTTATATGCTGTTGACATTGTCATTTTATAATTTTGAGACCACAATTTTTGCCATTTCTCTAAATCAATCCCATATCCAAAATTCTTCTCCCAAGCAATCATAGTTTCTTTAAATTGTTCTTCTTCTAGTTTAATTTCTAATAAATATCCATACAATTTTTTAATCACCTTTTCATCAGTACCTGTCAAAATCTTATCTAAGTCAATCAGTTTATCATAGAAACCTGTTTTAGAAATACCTTGAATGTATTTGCGCATATGAAAACCAATTCATCTTTATACCTTGTTCCTCTAGTTTTTGCATAGATTTAAGTTCACCCTTTTCATTCAATATTTCACCATATCTAACTGTTTGTTCCTTTTTGTATATTATAGGATACAAAAATGCTTCAATAGTCGATAACCAGACTGGAATTTTCAAATAAGATTGTCTTTTAGTCTTCTCCCAGTTTAACCACAGAGACTCCTGTATATAATGTCTTCTAAAATACCCTTGTGTTTTAGTTCCTTTGTACCATAAAAAAGCATGCCACCCCAACAACAAATCATGTCCTTCTAATGTCAACAATCTAGTATTTCTTAGTGTTATCCATTCCTTAACCCACATCAGATTTGTAGCTTGGTAGTACAACTCCCAATTGGGCAAACCAATTCCTCCTCTAATTCTAGCATCTTGCAAAAGTTTTAACTTTATTCTCGCTTTCTTACCTTGCCATATATATTTCAACACAATTTTATTTAAATCTTCAAAGTAATCTTTTCCAAGCCTAACTGGAATTGTTTGAAACAAATATAAAATTCCGGGTAATGTATTCATCTTGATTGTTGAAATTCTCCCTATTAGTGATAGTTGTAAGTTTTCCCAGATTTGGCTAGATTGCCAAATCTAGCGCTATCTGCTGTTTAAGTTTAATATAATTATTCTCTTTTAAATGTACTACATCTTGCTGTCAAATATATCCCGAAGTACTTGATCTTATTTGTGACCTGAATTTTCAATAGGTCTGCCAGTTCTTCCTTTTGTCTTAATAGCATATTCTTTGTCAAGTTCTTTGTCTTATCTTTATTTATTTTCAAACCAGCCACCTTTCCATATGTCTCTATCTTTTCTATCAATTTTGATGCTGTTTCTAAAGGGTCTTCTGAAATGAAAACCAGATCATCCGCAAATGCTTGCAGCTTACATTCTTCCTTTTTGATTTTCATTCCTTTTATATTCTTTTCATCTCTAATATTTCTGTTTAACACTTCCAAAGTTAACACAAACAACAAAGGTGATAGTGGGCACCCTTGTCTTGTTCCTTTTCTTATATTAATAGAGTCTGTCAGTTCTCCCTCTATCATTACCTTTGCCGTTTGCTTCTATTGCTTTAATAAATTTTCTAGCAAAGTCCATCTGTTCCAACAGTAATAACATGAATCACCAATTCACATTATCAAATGCCTTCTGTGCATCTAGAAATATCAGAGCCATTTGTTTTTCAGGATGTGCCTCGTAGTATTCAAAGGTGTCCAAGATTACTCTCATATTGTCTTTAATTTGTCTCTTTGGCAGAAATCCATTTTGATCAGGATGGATAAAATTATTTAAATATTTTTTAAGTCTTTCTGCCAATATTGAAGCAAAGATTTTATAATCTGCATTTAGTAGAGAAATGGGTCTATAGTTCTTAATTTGTAATGGGTCGGCCTCCTCTTTTGGAATAAGTGTAATGTAGGCTTCTGACCATGATTTAGGTATCTTCTTCTTTAACATAACTTCATTCATAACTTCTAGCAATGGAAGATTCAACGATTCTTGTAATGTTTTATAAAATTCTGCCAGAAGTCCATCTGGGCCTGGTGCCTTTCCATTATTTTGCTTCTTAAATGCTTCAGTTAACTCCATCATCGTTATATTGCTTTCTAACATTTTTTCAGTCTCTTTAGGTATCTGAGGTAAATTAGCATTCTGTAAGTACTGCTTAACTCTTTCCTCATCAATATTCTCTTGCATATGTAATTTCCCATAGAAGTCTCAAATGATTTCCTTCTTCTCTTTGCTACCATGGCAAACTTGGCGTTGGTCATCTATTAATTGCAATATTTTCCTTGATTCTTTCTCCTTCCTCAATTTGTATGCTAACCATCTACCTGGTTTGTTTGCGTCTTCAAAGTAGTTCTGTTTAACACCTCTAATTTTCTGTGCTAATTCTTCTTTTTCTATTTGACCCATTTTGTGTTTAATTATATCCATTTTTAGCTTGATGTCCTTTTTCTGTGGCATTTTCTGTAGCTCTTTTTCAAGTCTTTTATGCTCATCCTCTAGGGCCTTAGAGGCTAGCCTTTTCATAGTATTCCTTTTCCTTGTATAGTCTATTATCAAGCCTCTAATATATGCCTTCATTGTATCCCATACATTCTGAATTGATGTATCTTCTTTTTTGTTTTCTCTAAAGAAAAAAGCCAATTCTTTCTCCATCCACTGTGTGAAGTCTTTTTCCTTTAAAATAGTATTATTTAAAGTCCATCTAAATCTTCTTCTTTGTCCTTTCCATTTAATTATCATTGGATTGTGATCTGCCCAAGTACTTGTTTCAATATTTATTTCTTGAATGTTAGATATTCTGTTGACATCCATATCATATCTATTCTGGACCATGATAAGTGTCTATTTGAATAGAAGGTGTATTGTTTAGTTTTAGCATTTCTTTCTCTCCATGTATCTTTTAAGTTTGTTTCATCTACCATTTTAAAAAAAGATTTAGGGAGAGTCTTTCTGTTTTGGTTTATTGTTTTCTGTGCTGTATAGTCCAATTTATTGTCTACAATTCCATTAAAATCTCTCATCATAACTATATTAGCATAGTCCAGTTCAATTATTTTCATATGTAATTTTTTGTAGAATTGTTGTTTGCCATTCGGAGCATGAATTGCAATCAGGAATGTTTTCATATTATTGTCCATTATTTCCACCATTAGAATTCTTCCATCATCATCGGTATAGATCAACTTTGCTGGGGTGGCCTCTTTAATATATAAAACCACTCCTCTTTTCTTACATTGGGTCAAGGAAGTAAATATTTTCTCTAATTTTGGCTGTACCAACAATTGTTCATATTGTTTTTTAATATGTTCTTCTTGTAGGCAAATTATATCAAATTTTAATTTATCTAATTTATGAAAGGTTTTCCTTCTTTTAATGGCTGAGTTAAGTCCATTTATATTAATTGTAATTATTTTTTTTCTCTTCCATGGTTACATTTTATAGTTAGGTTTATCAGCTCTCGTAGATCTTAGTTCACGTTATTCTTTGGCTTCCACCTTTCCACCTACTGCGCCTTCTTCTTTTTCAGTCGTCATTTGGTAGTCCTCTTGGAATTCAATTAGTGAGATCTCTTTTTCTGCCTCTTCCTCTTTCCTTCCAAAAAATTCTGTATAAAATAATTCCGCTTTCTCAACTGAGTCAATACTATGTCTCTGTTCTTGCCATGTGAACATTAAACCTTCTGGAATCAGCCATCTATAATTCACCTCTTTTTTAAGTTGCACTTTAGTCAGGAATCGGTATTCTCTTCTCATCTCTCTCTCTTCTGGGTATTTGTTTCAAGACCACAATCTCCTTGTCTTTGTATTTCAATGTTTTCTCTTTTGCCACTTGCAATATTTGCGTTTTAATGGCTTTCTTTGTAAATCTAATGTGAACTTCTCTTGGTAAGTTATTTCTCATTGCATATCTTGTGAAAACTCGATAAACCTCATCTATTCCATCCATCATCTTCTCTTGAGTTATTTCCAAAGCTTCAGCCAGTATTTCTGTCATTATCTCAGCTAGGTTTTGTCCTTTTTCTTCCTCTACGTTTTGAAATCTAAGATAGAATTCTGATCTATCCATCTCCCATCTCAACATACCACTTTTATCTTGTTCAACCACCGTTAATCTATTATCAATATCTCCAATCTTCTTGTCTCTTTGTTTATCTTCTTCTTCAATCTTTTGGAATCTCTCTTCATACTTCAACATAATTTGTTGGATGTTCTCCACTTTTTCATCGGTTTTCCCTGTTCTTTGTTCAATATTCTCTGTTCTTTATTCAATGTTCTCTATTCTCTTTTCAATATTCTCTGATCTTGCTTGAATATTTTGAATTCCTTGCATAATCATCTGCAGAATCACTTTTTCTTGTTCTTTTTCTTGCTTTAACATTATCTGGATTGAACGTTGTCCTCCAGATGGTGGGGAGGAAGAAGTAGAAGTTGAAGAACCAGGAGCTGTAAATTTCCTACTCATTTTAAGCAATTCAAAATCTTCAGGTTCTTCTAAACCTTAATCCAATTGTGAAGTAACCAATTATAGTTCAAAATAAAAATAGTAGAAAAAAGAAGCCCAATAATAATAATAATAATAATAAAGGGAGGACAAAATTTCTTCAGGTTCTTGTATACCTTAATCCAATCAATAGTTAGATAAAGAAAAAGACTTAAGAAAAAAAGAAAAAAGAAAAAAAAAGGAAAAATTCTTCAGGTTCTTCAACACCTTAATCCAATTAAAAGGTCTCAAATAGAAAAAAAGTGCATAAGAATAAACCAGAAAGGTAGATGAAAAAACAGAAATACCAGGAAAGGGGGGGGAAAGGCTTTTAAGGCTTTCCCTTTAAAATAAAAAGCAAACGTAGAGATTGGACTTCCAAAAAAAGAAAAAAAAACAAAGACAAGGTCCAACAAAGCCAAAAACCCAAATAGTTATTACAAAAAAAAAAATTGATTAAAAAAAAACAATAAAGCTGGTGAGGAGGGATAGCACAACTTAGGAAAAGTAAAAAGGGCACACTGCACTTTGTTTAATTATCCAAGGCTCTTATTATAGCTCTCTTCTCCAAAAACTTATCACCTTTTTCCCCCCTACGTTTCAACACCAGACTCCAGCTGTTGATAGAAACCCAGAAGAGCACCTGCAATAATACTATCCCATGCTCTTCCCTCTATCTTATCAAATAGCAATGTCCATGAAAAAGAGTCTCAGTTCTTTCTTTCTCAGCTTTGTCTGGTCACAGGGAAATAGAATATTTTCAAGCCTTTAGTTGGCAGTGTTACAAAGTTTCTTTGCTCTTACTTTCCCCCTCCTTTTCCAAGCAGGATATAATAAGAATTAATAAAAAAATAAAAAAAAAATAAAAAAGATGAAATAAGTAAAGGGAGCCTCTAGCCTAAAATATTACAAAATCAAAAACAAGAAGAAAAAAATAGATATAAATGAAAAAACCAGTCCAGTTTCAAAATACAAGATCATATATAGAAGATCCAGCAATGAGAAAAACAAAACAAAACATTACTTTGACATTCCTGTTTAAAATCGCCCCTTAATCACTTCTGTCAAAACTCTTACAGATTCTTTCTTTTCCTTAGGGCGTCCTTTCAGATCTTAGAATTTTTTTAAAAAAGTTCTCACCAAACCGGCACACTCTCTCTTTCTGCTCTCTTCCGTTTCGGAGCTGTCCCAACTTCAGCAGATTTAATGGCTGCCTCTTTGCCGCTGGCAAGAAGAGCTTTTCCTGGATCTACCAGGGACTTTGCGGTATCCCTGGGATCGACAGGATGTGCTCTTCACTTTCACTGTCTCTTTGGGATGGTTTAGATCCGATAGGACCGTCCAGGAGCAAAGATATCAGCAGCGATCTCAGACCTCCAAGATCACATGCTGTATCGTCACGACGTCAGCTCCGCCCCGACATGGGTATATTTCTTAGAAGTAGATGAGATACTCCTAGATTTAAAAAAAGAATCACCAATAGTTTCCAAACTATAAGCCCAACTTCCCCAGTTCAAAATCCACCACTATTTCATAAAGAAAAATGGCCAATGCTTCATACATGAGGTTATTGTTTGTAATTATATGATAGCCTCACAGTAAAATCAAAAAGGCATAAACATAAATAACACACTGAAACATAAAAAATACTGTATATTCAGTGTAGATAGCTATGATAATAAAAAAGCTGAAAGAAGTGTTAGTTTTTAGCATTTTAAAAATGCTTATTCTGTGATAAACTGTCCTGTATACAATAAAAACAGACTCTATTTTTTATGAGTCAAGAACCATCACCATTTGATTTAGCTTTTTTCATTGCTATGTGAAATAAGTTTGCTGTAAAGATGACTGTTTAAAGAAAAGTAAACCCATTCTTTCTTTTTATATTTGGATATTCAAGGTTTCGTGGGAATCAGATGAAATAATGGGTTAAAAATATATTGTACTTCTTATGCAATTAGGTGAGCGTTGTGGGAAATTCCAGTTGGCAGTATGATATTGTGAGGAACCAATGTTATTTTCATCAGTTTGGAAACGAATGGCCGGATTTAAATTTTCGTAATCCTAATGTTCAGGAAGAAATGCGTGTAAGTATCAATAGTATTTTTATTGTTAAGATTTTTATATGGTTTCCCATCAAACAATACTATTTGGAAGGGTGAGGAGGAAGGCAGCTAAAAACCATCCCAAAGCTTTGTTCTTTTCTCAGTAGGTTAACTACCACTAATTGTTTCAGAAGAAGCTTAGTGCTTTCTGAATTAGAATCTTTGCTTGTAGATGTTTCATTATCTGACTAGGTAACATTACTGGGTGCAAGTATTTTGTAAATTTGCAAGCAAACAATCAAGATTTGCGAGCACCAAGCAGTCCATAAAGTAAGATGGATCAAAGAAGTCCCACAAAGGTTCTTCTTTGACAAGAATCTAAGGTCTCAAGCAAGACCCAAAGGAGATGCAACCTAGTTCTAGCCATTCGAGAACATTAAGAATTGAATGAGGGGCATGTTTGATAGTTTTTAGGAATTTTAATTGAATGTTTTCAAATCTGGAGATGTCTTTATGCACAAGCACAAGTGAATATACCATATAGGATCAAACTCAGATCTTTAGATTTTTAGCTGCTTCAGTCCACTTGCTGCAAGGATGTAGCTGCTGCCATTTGACATGTATATTTGGTAATCTCAAGGGACACTTCTTGAGCTCTTGTGTTAAGCTCATTTGCTAATCAATCTAACAGTAGAAGATCGAAAATGAACATCTAAATCAGGGCTGTCAAACTCCTAGCCCAAACTCCCGGTCCAATACGTCATATGCTGGCCACACCTACGCCTGGTTTAGCAAAGGGGGGGGGGGAAAGTCCTGATACATCATGTGATGTCGCCATGACGATTTGACACCACTGTCCTAGATGCTTAAAGGTTTTAACAGGCTCAGTAAGTCTCTCATTAATTGAAGATTTAAAGCAGTTTTTTGAGAATGCTACAGAATTTGTTATATACTACATAATGTTAAGTTGTTCCCTAGAGAGCAATAAGGTGATAAAGCTTTAGAAGATTGTTTAAAGCCCTTTTAGGTGTGGGGGGGGGCGGGGGGGCGGGCAGGGTTCAGTTAAATTGCCATTGAGATTGTCCTTTACTTAAAAGATGGTTGTGCCATGATGGAGAGTTATTATCAATTTATGTGTAAGGTTTAAAGCAGAGGTGGTATTGAGCAGGTTCTGACCAGTTCCGGAGAACCAGTAGCAGAAATGTTGAGTTGTTCGGAGAACCAGCAAATGCCACCTCTGACTGGAAATTTTATAATATCCTTCCCCTGCCATGCCCACCAAGCCGCCCACAGAACCAGTACTAAAAACATTTGAATCCCACCACTAGTTTAAGGGTTTCCCTATCCAGTCATGTCTGACTCAAGGGGATGGTGTTCATTTCTGATTTTCAGCCAAGGGAGCTTGCATTGCTTAAGAGACATTTTTGTCCTCATGTAGCCAGTATGAAAATACGGAATACTGTAAGCTTCCCACTGAAGCAGTACCTATTTATCTACTTGCCTTTGCATGTTTTTGAACTGCTAAGTTGGCAGGAGCCGGGGCGAGTAACGGGAGCTGACCCTGTGGTGCAGTGCTCAGGTTTCGAACCTGGGCTGTCAGCTTTCCAGCCAACAAGCTCAGCATCTTTAACTGCTGAGCCATCTTGCTCCCTTTCAGTTTAAAGAGACAATAATCCATCAATTTAATTAGTTTCCTCCAGAGTCTTCCATGTAGTATGGAATCAAAGGCCAGCCTAAAATCAATGAAATCAACATAAAGGACACCTTTTGATAGACTGAAGTATTTCACTGCTGGATGTTGTTAAATTATAAATTGATCCATTGTTGAACGTTCAGTGATAAATCTAACCTGCTCAGGGACAAGATGTTTTCTGCATGCAATTCAATAGGTACATAGCCGCCTGAGTTTGGAAAAAGAAACGATTGCTTTCAGGGTGGAAGAGCATGTCTCTATATACCAGTGTAGAGGAACAATGATGAGAGACAGGTATGTCTCCATCTCCTGCTTGCAATTAACCCTGAAGCATCTGGTTGGTCATTGGGAGAAAAAAAAATGATGGGCTATGATGGGCCTAGGCCCAATTTAGCAAGGCTGTTGATTCAAACAGAGGTATTATTTATGGGCTCTTTCTGTTACAAAGAGTCTGTTTTGATGCTAATTTTCCAAAAGCAGAAACTGCTTCCCTGCAACCTAAAGTAGTGTACTCCAGGAAAGCTAGTTTCATATTTACTTTTCTAGTAGAATAGAGTTTAAAATCAGAAAGGACCAATGAGTGAAATAAAAGCCATTTTGGCATAGGACTTAAAGGTGATTTGGAGACTGGGAGTTCCAGTCCTGCCTAGACATGAAGCCAGCTGGGTGACTTTAGGCCAATCACTTTCTCTAATCCCTAGGAAAAAGAAAATTTTGTCATGAAAACTGCACAAGCTTGTCCAGGAAGTTGCCAAGAATCAGTACTGGCTCAAAATGCAGACAAAAAAGCCTGTGAAATAGATGTTCTTAAGTCTCAGCTCAGCACAGTGGCCAATACAGAATGTTGTACAAAATGTGCCAAGAAGCACTGAGGGTTGTTCTCTAAATCTAAGAAAAGAACGGGAACACAAATGAAAGAAAGCTAAAAATGGCAACATTGGATGTTTAGAACAGAATGAGATATTTTCTTGTTGTAAGCATGACAATGTGGAAATAAGCAAAACCACTCATTCTTCTTTTGCTTTTTATTTAGGATATTATTCAGTTTTGGCTTGGCAAAGGAGTTGATGGATTTAGCATCAGTACTGTTAAATTCCTCTTAGAAGCAACACACCTGAGAGATGAGCCACAAGTGAATAAAAGTCTCCCACCGGTAACAGTTTTTCAGTTTTGTCTTTCTATAAGGAATATATACTTAGATTGTCTTTTTTTTTGGGGGGGGGGAACAAATTTTATTGATTTTAAAGACAAACAAACCATCATTAACCATTAAATACATAAAACCTCTTTCCATTATTAATTTTACAAGTCAAGTAGAATATTATTTTATGCAACATAATTCTGTTTTACACCATTTCAATATAAACATATAGATATCTCTTAACAAATTTCTCATTATTTCTCTTTTCGTATTCAATTTCATTGTTACTATTATTATTTTCTATATTTATCCAGTTTATAATCATCATCTTCATTCCTCTCTGACTTGATTACCATTATTCTCATCCAACATTCCTCCAAGGTTTTATTAATTCTCAAACAAAACATAGATACACAAAACACAAAAATATAAAACTTCTTTTAAGAAAGTAGTTTGGCCCCAGATTACCTCTCTTTGTATGGACTTCAATTAAATTCGTGCTTATCTTATATACCATTACCTATCTTATTTACCATTCTATGTCTTCTATAAAACTTCTCCCCGCTTTTCATTCTTCTTATTTCTATTTTATTTAATTCATTTTAATTTAAATCATTGTATTTGTATTTTTTGTCCATTCTTTCCAAATTATCCATTTATCTCATTCCCTATAGTAAGAAAAATAAAAGAATTTCTCCTGAAATCACTGATCAGAGTATGATGCCTTTCTATCCTCCCCCTAAATTAATATTTAAAATAACACCTGATCCCAATCTGATTCTGCTTAGTACATTCTACCTACTAACCTTTATAGAGAAAAAATAATAAATTCATAATAATTAATATAATTAGATAATAAATCTAAATATTAAATCTTATAACATTCCGATTGTCTATTTTAAAAAACAAGTGCTACAATTTTATTAAATTTTAAAATGTCATAATTAAACATTTCAATATTTTAATCTTTTATTAATTCTTATAACATTCTAGTTTTCTATTTCTAATACATAGTACCATCTTATGTACCTTGCAGAATCTTCTTTTTAAAAGAAATTATACCTTACCTTTTATCCCTAAAAAAAAATCCTTTTTTCCCATCTTGTTTGATACCTTTGTGGCTTTTCCCTCCCTTTTCCCTTCCTTTCTTATCCCCCCTGGCCTTTTTACCCCCCCCCCCACTAACCTCCGCCTTTTTAGCTTTCCCTCTCTGTTGTAATCCTTTCTCCTTTTGCTCAGTAACATTAAGTTGGTTTTGCATCTTATTTTTTCCTTTCTTAAGTGTTTTTTTTAAGTCTTAAGTCCTTCATTTTCCTTCCTTTCTTTCTCCTTTCTCTCTTAATTAATTTTTTAGATTCACTGAAGATGGCGTCTTCTTCTTCTTTTTCTTCTTCTCCTTCTATTTCCTCCATCTGTTGTTGTGTTTGCTGATAAATAACAAGCGCCATTTCTAAAGAAAGGAAAGCTTCTTTCACAGCGTCCTTACTTTCTTGATATTCCTTTCTAAGTTCATCATCAGATAAAGCCATTCTTTGTTCTTCTTAGAGCAACCAAAATGTTTCAAAAGTTAAAACAATTCCTCAAAGTCCCAGAGACATCAATCAGTCCAAACAACGCACAAAGTTCTCGCTTTCTCTTCCTGGGGTGGTATCAGTAAAAGGGAAAAGAAAAAAAGTCCAATCTGTATTTTACAGCCTTGTTGCAATCAATTTCTAGTCTCAAGTTCTTCAAGGCATCTCCTCC
This sequence comes from Hydrophis major, assembly GCA_033807585.1. Lineage (NCBI taxonomy): Eukaryota > Metazoa > Chordata > Lepidosauria > Squamata > Elapidae > Hydrophis > Hydrophis major. The sequence continues at coordinate 381,881,697 of CM066328.1, forward strand.
AGCAAGATCTTAATATTTTTTTTTGTCCTCTCCCTTCCTACTTATAACAAGAAGCCAAGTTTTTACCTTTTATAAAAAACAACAGGTTTCTCAATGGCCATTTGTTGATTCCATAGGGAAGGAGAGTAAACTTTCCTTTCAGCACCTCAATTTTGCCGCTTGAAATCCTCCTCTGGAAACAAAGTATTTTTCAAAAAGTCATAGTTCTCAGGATTAAATGCCTCTTAAAGTCCTGGATCAGCCAAAAAACTTTCTCTTGTAAACTTTCTTCCCTCTTCCTCCTGCTCAGTCTTACCCAGCTGCCGGCTTCTTTGTGGTGGCCATTACAGACTGCCGCTTGACCACCTTGAGAAAAGGGGTTTTTGCCGGCTAGGGAGGGGGTCTGCAACACCCCCAAACCCCTCACCAGTTCCCCCCTATCTTCAGCTGCCTCTGCAAGGCAGCCTTAGTCTCCAAACCCGTCCGGATCGGAGGCACCAAAACGGCTAGCGCGGCAGGGATCGCGCAGGATCACGAAACCCTGCTGCTGGCGAAGCCGACAAACCAGAAGTCAGCATACTTAGATTGTCTTGAAATTGCTGGATGCTATATAATTCTTTATCAGTTGTTAGGTTTTTGTCAATGTAATACAGTGACTTGCAATATATTAAGAGTGACTGGAATGTGTTTGGGGGACAAATGTGCAAATCATCAACTCTGTCATCCAGGTCATGATGGTCTCAAAGGTGGTTTTTTTCAAAAGGCAATTGGACTCCCCACTGATCTGCCCAAAATCCCTCACTGCCGTGCACGTATTTAGCCTACCAGTCCCCCCCCCCAATAGCTCCATTGGCCCACACATGCTCCCTGAACCTGCTGTAAAAGACAAGTGGCCCTGATAGTGATTTGTCTATTTGGGCTTTCAGTTTTAAAAGTGCTCATAATATAAGACTCTCTGAGCTTTGGGAATTGAAAAAAAAAAGTGTGGGGTATGTGCCAAATCCACCTTGTGAGCACTTCTTTAAGACTATTAAAAGTGAAAGAGGAATAATTACAATATCCCACTGTTTTGTCAGGAAAACATCACAGCTTATGCTGAACTGTATCATGATTACACCACGACCCAAGTCGGCTTGCATGATATAGTCCGCAGTTTTCGGCACACCATGAATAAGTTCAGCAGTGAACCTGGTAGATACAGGTAACCTTATTCAAATTTTTATCTATTAGTGTGACTTTATTTATCTTGTATTACTAAAAACTGCAATGTTCCCAAGTGTGAAATCTCCCCCCAAGCAAACTGAACAGACAAGCAGCCACACAAATATGTGAGAATTTCTGTTTCTTATAGAAAAGCTAAGAAACAAAACAGAATGCCAGTGACTGCTATATATCAAATATGAGTTCTATTTATACTGCAAGTGGTATTCAAATTTGCCTGCCACTCTCCTGTCTGGTTTGTGTTACGGAGCAGAAAACCTCCCTCTGTTGGAAGGGACAGTCTCCATCTGCTCTGTATTTGGGCAATGGCCAGACCTGCGTCTGGCTGTTTGCTGTTGACTGTGGGAAAATCAGTTTTCATAGCCATCAAATAGCTTGATAATGTTAGTAGCAAAGTGCAGTGCTGGGGAAACAAAAGAAGGTGGGCTGGGTTGTTTCTTCTTTGGTAATTTTGGCCTTTCAGGTATTGGAGTACATTTCCCATAAACTCTTGGCTATTACCATGCTCACTGGAGCTACTGGGAACTAGAGTCCAAAAATGTCTGTGTGTCAAAAGTTGTAGGAAGCAAATTCTATAGTCTCAGCAGCATTTGATATTTTAAACTTTGATTTTAGCAGAGCTTACATTGTAATCTAGGTGACATATTTGTTGCCTACCCAGCAAATATATATTTTATATATATATATATGTTGTGACTGAAAGGATCGATCCTGCTGTGAGTTTTGCTTCTGATGACTCTGAGGATGAAAGGCTGGAACCTGCTGAGAATTTGGAGTCTGAATTGTTAGAAGACACAGAGGTGAGCCAGGGGGATGAGAGGTTATCACACAGACATTCTTCGCCTGACACTGCAAAATCAGGTAACACAATGCTGAATTATGTTTCCAGCTTACCAAGCACCGCTGCTGCTTCCCCTGCCCCTCCTGTGAAGCCCGGTATCCATGCCAGAGAAATTTTCTGGACAAATGGACAGGTTCCCAGCATTTATGGGCCAATGCCAAATGTTTATTTCTCTGAGACCTGAAGACTTTCCAACCAACCGGGCTAAAGTAGGCTTTATTATTAGTTTATTAACTGGGCAGGCTGCCAATTGGGCTATTCCCTTGTTATTTCAAGATAGCCCGTGATTGAACAATTTCCAGGGTTTTCTCCAACAGATGAGTGTAATGTTTGAGGATCCCATAAAAGGACAAACTGTGGACAGACGGCTAATGGATATTAAGCAGGGAAAACGTTTACTACAGGAATACGTGGCAGAAATCCGTTTGTTGTGCATGGACTCTAACTGGAACGAACTGGCTCATATGGCTGCATTCCAGGAAGGCTTGTCTGATGCTATCAAGGATGAGCTAGTCCATGCAGAACGGGCTTCAACTCTGGATGCATTGGTAATCCAGTGCTTATGTATTGAAGCTCGTTTACAGCAATGTGGAAGTAAACGGCCCGTTGTGAAACCACCTTCATCTCCTCGTGCACAAACCATGCCACCGAGAGTTTTCCAAACCACGGTTGAGGCTGAGGAGCCGATGGAGTTAGGCACACTCCACCCTCGCTTAACGGCATGAGAATGTTCAAGAAGGTTCCAGGAAGGCTTGTGCCTTTACTGCGGGGGTCCGGGACATTTTGCAAATTCCTGCACTCGGAGAGGGACTCGCAGACCTGTGCCCGAAACCACTCCTGGCCAGTTGGGAAATGGGGTAGGCCCGACCTAGGAGAAACCCTAGGTCGGGCACGTTCTACACCCTCACCCCAAATTGCCGAAGTAAATCCTGGCCCTCCTTGGCATTTATTTTTGGACACTCGAATATTTCTACAGCCCCAGAAGGAGGGAATTCCCGCCGTTGCGCTGGTGGATTCAGGGGATACAACCAGCTTTATGGACTCTGCTTTTGTTGAACATTTTGGAATTCCTTTATTTCCTGTAAATCCCCCCATTAAGGTGGAAACTGTAGATGGGCGAGAACTCAAGTCGGGACCCATTCGCTTAGCAACTCAGCCAGTGCGTATGGTCATTGGGGATCATGAGGAGGCGATCAGTTTTTATGTCACCTCGAACCTCCATCTCCCTCTGGTGCTCGGAGTATCCTGGTTACGTTTGCACGATCCGTTGGTGGCTTGGGTGCAGAACGCCATTTCGTTTCCAAGCCTACAATGTGTGCACCATCTAAGGCATGTCTGCGCCAGACAAGATATCGTTGCTCCTGCTGTCTCCATTCCTTCGTAGTTGTCGGATTTTTCCGATGTTTTCAGCGAACAGGAGGCAGACCAATTACCGCCACATCGTACCTATGATTGTCCTGTGGACCTGATACCAGGCACCCCATTGTCCAAGGGGAGGTTATATTCTATGTCGGAGCCCGAGTTGGTTGCACTCCGAGAGTTTTTAGATAAAAACTTAGCTCGGGGATTTATTTGCCCCTCCTCATCCCCTCTTTCGGCGCCCGTTCTTTTTGTTAAGAAGAAGTCGGGAGAACTTCGTCTATGTTGTGATTATAGACACCTGAACTCTATCACCGTGAGGAATAGCAATCCCTTGCCGCTCATTCCGGAATTGATGGAGCGGTTGCAGGAGGCTACAATCTTCACGAAACTCGATCTGCGTGGGGCCTACAACCTGGTTCGGATGAGAAAGGGGGATGAGTGGAAGATGGCGTTTGGCACTCGTTATGGTCATTTCGAGTACACCGTCATGCCATTTGGTCTGACCAACGCTCCTGCTGTATTCCAGCACCTAATGAACGATATTTTTCGGGACATGCTGGATAGGTTTGTCATGGTGTATTTGGACGACATTTTAATTTACTCTCGGTCCAGAGATCATCACCTTCAGCAGGTTCGTCAAGTGCTTCAGCATCTTAGGGAGCATAAACTTTACGCGAAACTGGAAAAGTGTTTATTTTTTCAGTCGTCGATAGAGTTTTTAGGCACATCATTTCTCCCGAGGGCATTGCTATGGACCCTAAAAAGGTTGAAGCATTGTGTAGTTGGGAAGCCCCTCGTCGAATCAAGGATGTACAACGTCTGTTGGGATTCACCAACTACTATTGGACTTTTATCCCGGACTTTGCTAAAGTAATGGACCCCATAACTCAGCTCCTCCATAAGAAGGTCCCGTTTGTGTGGGGGCCCCCACAACAACAGGCTTTTGATATTTTAAAGAAAGCGTTTGTAGCTGAGCCAATATTGAGGCATCCGGATCCGAATCGTCCATTTGTGGTCAAGACCGATGCCTCTAATGTCACTATCGGAGCAGTACTGTTACAAGCTTCGAAAGATGGCGCGCCCTTTTTCCCATGCGCATACTATTCTAGGAAGGTCACAGCTTCAGAGCGCAACTACACCATCTGGGAAAAGGAGTTGTTGGCCATTAAGGCTGCTTTTGAGACCTCAAGACATCATTTAGAGGGGGCTCGGCACAAGGTAGAGGTTCATACAGATCATCGAAACTTGGAACATTTGACCACAGCTAAGAAATTGAACCAACGCCAGATTCGGTGGTCGTTTTTTTGCCAGGTTCAATTTCTCCATTACTTATGTTCCAAGTGGACAGAATCAGAGAGCCGACGTGTTGTCTCAGAAGCCCAAGTATATTGGTCCTGAGGATCCTCTTCCTCTATGAACTGGGTTACCAACAGAATCCATAGCCGTATTGCAAGATCCTGTTGATTTGCGGGCTCGTATACGAGAGGCGCAATGATTAGACCCATGGACGCAGCAGAAAAAAGGAAGAAGTTGGACCTGATTTCCCATGGTCCTTTGAAGAGGGCTTGTTACGACATCGAGACTTGTTGTATGTACCCAACAGGACACTTAGAGCCCTCATCATGACACAATGTTATGACAATCCAGCTGCTGGTCATTTTGGTTTTCACAAAACCCTACACTTGGTCACCCGGACTTTTTGGTGGCCTTGGGTTCGACATGATGTGTCTTCTTATGTCGCTTCTTGAATACAGTGTCAACAAGCGAAAGCGGCATCGGATGCGCCTCCTGGACTTCTTCAACCACTGCCAACTCCGAGTAGACCATGGGGAGTGATCTCCATGGACTTTCTAACGCACTTACCCCTTTTGTCGAGTTGTACGACAGTGCTAGTAGTGGTTGACATGCTCACTAAGATGGCCCATTTCATCCCGTGTAAAAAATTACCCTCGGCTCATGTTACTGCCTGGCTTTTCATACAACACGTATTCCGTTTACATGGCTTACCAGATAGAGTTGTTTCAGATCGCGGTGTTCAATTCACCGCTCAATTCTGGAAAAGCCTAATGAACGCTGTACAAGTGCAAGTGTGTTTAGCGTCGGCACATCATCCGGAAACCGATGGCGGGACTGAGAAAGTCATTGGCATCCTCGCCCAATACCTCAGATGTTTTGTCTATCAAAGACAGAATGACTGGGTGACCTATCATCCATTGGCAGAGTTTGCTTTTGATAACTCTTGGCACACCTCCACCCACATGACACCTTTTTATGCCAATGTGGGTTATCATCTGAGGTTTTTTCCGCTATCCATCGTGGATTCTCCAGTTTGGGAGGCATGAGAATTTTTGTTGGAATTATATGCGGTGCATCAATTGATTTCTAGACAATTCGAACGAGCGAAAGCTGATTATAAGCGTTTCGCCAATCGTTCGCGTTGTGCAACGCCTCCATTGGCTGTGGGAGAAAAGGTGTGGTTGTCAACGAAACATTTTCGGGTCGATCGTCCGATTAGGAAATTGGATCGCCGTTTTATTGGTCCCTTCCCTATCAAGGCAGTTATTAATCCGGTAGCTTATCAACTTACTTTACCACGCTCCATGCACATTCACCCTGTTTTTCATCGCTCCCTGTTAATCCTGACACTCCATCGTGTAATCTTCGTTCTCCAGAAGATACCGGTTCTCCATCCAGGCTGAACATTGATTCTACATTGAGCGGAATTTATGATTCCAGATGGTTAAAGGGACGATTCCAGTACTTTGTAGGAAAACTGGACAATGAAACTGAAATTCGCTCTTGGCAGGATGTATCCAAGGTGCATGCCCCAGATCTTATTCGCATATATCACGCACAATTTCCGTCCAAACCACATCCTGATCATCAAACTCGGGGGAAGGGCCCTGCGGTGAGGGATAGTGTTGTGACTGAAAGGATTGATCCTGCTATGAGTTTTGCTTCTGATGACTCTGAGGATGAAAGGCTGGAACCTGCTGAGAATTTGGAGTCTGAATTGTTAGAAGACACAGAGGTGAGCCAGGGGGATGAGAGGTTATCACACAGACATTCTTCGCCTGAACCCTCGACCTCATTCATGCCTGAAGTTGAGCCACAAGATGAGTCAGAGGAGTCGAGCGAGGAAGCTGACAGATCGTGGCTAGATGCCAGAACAAGAAGGAGGCTGAAACGTCAAGCTGTGTGGAGGCATCAGGCCAAATGATGATTTAGGGAGATTGACACGCCCATCTAGGTGGTTCACGGAGACAAACTCAGTAAGAAGGGAGGGCGAGCCAATTAGCACATTGCTTCAAGGATTATAAAAGGACACAGCTGTGTGGAGGAAGTTTGTCAGGAACAAAGTGATTGATTACGTGCAGAGGTTTTCGGCAGAGGCTCGGAGCTTTGAGAATTTGTGCCAGAACTGTTGTGATAAACAGGGCATGTGGAATATAATCTTGTAAGACTCCTTTCTGTTGGATTTGAGTTTTGGGATGGCTGCCTTTGGTTTTGTTTTGTTGGAACTTTGAAGGGGGAGCCATAACATATATATATATGTGTGTTATGTCTTCCCTATATTCTCAAGTGAGCATACAGAGTTCCCCAGTTCAAAATATTCAAACAAGAACAAAACCAGACTAAAAAGGGTTAAAAGAACTATTTTCCCAGTCCTTGGCAGACTTCCCGGAATCTGTCTGGTAATTCAGAATTGTTCATCAATCACAGAGGCCACTCCACCTGTATGCTTTCGACTCATCTAACACTTTGCTTCCAAGCAAAGTTTGAGAATCATCACACCTCCTTAAATCACCTGGATGGGCGTGTCAGTCTCTCTAATCAATATCTGGCTTGACACCTCCCCTCAGCTTGACGTTTCAGTCTCCTCCTAGTTCTGGCATCAAGCCATGATCTGTCAACTTCCCCACTCGAAGCCTCTGACTCATTTTGTGGATCAGTTGCTGGCATGAATGACGTTGAAGTCTCTGGAAAGGGTTGTCTCTGTGATAAACTCTCATCCTCTGGCTCACATCTGTGTGCTCTAATAATTCAGACTCCACATTCACAGCAGGCTCCAGCCTTCCATCTTCAGAGTCATCAGAGTCAAAACTCACAGCAGGATCGATCCTTTCAGTCACAACACTATCCCTCACCGCAGGGCCCTTCCCCCGAGTCTGATGATCAGGATGTGGTTTTGAAGGGAATTGTGCATGATATATGCGAATAAGATCTGGGGCATGCACCTTGGATACATTCTGCCAAGAGCGAATCTCCGTTTCATTTTCTAGTCTTCCCACGAAGTACTGGAATCATCCTTTCAGCCATCGTGAATCATAAATTCCGACCACTGTAGTATTCGTAACAGGTTCAATGAGGAGCCTGGATGGAGGACCTGTATCTTCTGGAGAGCGGAGAGTACATGATGGAGTGTCAGGTACTAACAGGGAGCGATGATAAACAGGGTGAATGCGCATGGAGCGCGGTAAAGTGAGTTGATAAGCCACAGGATTAATAACTGCCTCGATAGGGAAGGGACCAATAAAGCGATGATCCAATTTCCTAATCGGACGATTGACCCGAAGATGTTTCGTTGACAACCACACCTTGTCCCCACAGCCAACGGAGGCGTCGTTTGACGCGAACGATGTGCGAAACACTTATAATCTGCTTTCGCTCATTCCAATTGTCTAGAAATTAATTGATGCACTGCATATAACTCCGACAAAAAATCTCGTGCCTCTGGAACTGGAGAATCTGTGATTGACAGGGGAAAAAACCTCAGATGATAACCCACATTGGCATAAAAAGGCATCATATGGGTGGAGGTGTGCCGAGAATTATTAAAGGCAAACTCTGCCAATGGAAGATAAGTCACCCAGTCGTTTTGTCGTTGATTTACAAAACATCTGAGGTATTGGGCGAGAATGCCAATTCTCAGTTCCGCCATCGATTTCTGGATGGTGCGCCGACGCTAAACATACTTGTACTCATAGGGACCATGGGGAATCGGGTCCAACTTCCCCCCCTTCTCTGCTGTTTCCACGCGTCCAATCGCTGCGCCTCCCGTTTGCGAGCCCGCAAATCTACTGGATCTTGAAGTACGGCCAAGGATTCCGGTGGTAATACCCTTCGTAGAGGAAGAGGATCCTCGGGACCGATATACTCGGGCTTCCGAGACAACGCGTCTGCCCTCTGATTCTGTCCACTTGGAACATAAGTGACGGATAAATTGAACCTTGCGAAAAACAACGACCACCGAATCTGGCGTTGGTTCAACTTCTTAGCGGTAGAAAAATGTTCCAAGTTTCAATGATCCGTCCGAACCTCTACCTTGTGCCGAGCCCCCTCTAAATGATGTCTCCAGGTCTCAAAGGCAGCCTTAATAGCCAACAACTCCTTTTCCCAGAGGGTGTAATTGCGCTCAGAAGCTGTGAGCTTCCTAGAATAGTATGTGCATGGGAAAAGAGGCGCGCCATGCTTCGGAGCTTGTAACAGTACCGCTCCGATAGCGACATTAGAGGCATCGGTCTCGACCACAAATGGATGATTCGGATCAGGATGCCTCAATATCGGCTCGGCCACAAACGCTTTCTTTAAAATTTCAAAAACCTGTTGTTGCGGGGGGCCCCACACAAACGGGACCTTCTTATGGAGGAGCTGAGTTATGGGGTCCATTACTTTAGCAAAGTCCGGGATAAAAGTCCGATAGTAGTTGGCGAATCCCAAAAGACATTGTACGTCCTTGACTTGAGGTCCTTCCCAACTACACAATGCCTCAACTTTTTTAGGGTCCATAGCAATGCCTTTGGGAGAAATGATTGCCCCAAAAACTCTATCGATGACTGGGAAAAGAAACATTTCTCCAGTTTCGCATAGAGATTATGCTCCCGAAGACACTGAAGCACTTGACGAGCCTGTTGAAGGTAGTGATCTCTGGACCGGGAGTAAATTAAAATGTTGTCCAAATACACCACAACAAACCTATCCAGCATGTCCCGGAAAATATCGTTCATCAAATGCTGGAATACAGCAGGAGCATTGGTCAGACCAAATGGCATGACGGTGTACTCGAAATGACCATAACGAGTGCCAAACGCCATCTTCCACTCATCCCCCTTTCTCATCCGAACCAGGTTGTAGGCCCCACGCAGATCGAGTTTCGTGAAGATTGTAGCCTCCTGCAACCACTCCATCAATTCCGGAATGAGCGGCAAGGGATAGCTATTCCTCACGGTGATAGCGTTTAATCGTCGGTAATCACAGTAGAGACGAAGTTCTCCCGACTTCTTCGTAACAAAAAGAATGGGAGCCGAAAGAGGGGACGACGAGGGTCGAATAAATGCCCGAGCTAAGTTTTTATCTAAAAACTCTCGAAGTGCAACCAACTCGGGCTCCGACATGGAGTATAACCGACCCTTTGGCAATGGAGCATCCAGTATCAGGTCCACAGGACAATCATAAGAACGATGTGGTGGTAATTGGTCTGCCTCCTGTTCGCTGAAAACACCGGAGAAGTCCGACAGCTCCGAAGGAATTGAGACAGCAGGAGCGGCGATATCCTGGCCAGCACAGACATGCCTCAGATGGTCCACACATTGTAGGCTTGGAAAAGAAATGGCGTTCTGCGCCCAAGCCACCAACGGATCGTGCAAACGTAACCAGGATACTCCGAGCACCAGAGGGAGATGGAGGTTCGAGGTGACATAAAAACTTATCGCCTCCTCATGATCCCCAATAAACATACGCACTGGCTGAGTGGCAAAGCGAATGGGTCCTGACTTGAGTTCACGCCCATCTACGGTTTCCACCTTAATGGGTGGATTCACAGGAATCAAAGGAATTCCAAAATGTTTCACAAAACCACAGTCCATAAAGCTGGTTGTAGCCCCTGAATCCACCAGCGCAACGGCGGGAATTCCCTCCTTCTGGGACTGCAGAAAGATACGAGTGTCCAAAAGTAAATGCTGAGGAGGGCCAGGATTTACTTCGGCAATTTGGGGTGGGGGTGTAGGACGTGCCCGACCTAGGATTTCCCCGAGGTTGGGCCTACCCCATTTCCCGATGGGCCAGGAGTGGTTTCAGGCACAGGTCTGCAAGTCCGTCTCTGAGTGCAGGAATTTGCAAAATGTCCCGGACCCCCACAATAAAGGCACAAGCCTTCCTGGAACCTTCTCGAACGTTCTCGCACCATTAGGCGAGGGTGGAGTGTGCCTAAACTCCATCGGCTCCATTGGCTCCTCAGCCTCAACCGTGGTTTGGAAAACTCTTGGTGGCGTGGTTTGTGCACGAGAAGACGAAGGTAGTTCCACAACGGGCCGTTTACTTCCACGTTGCTGTAAACGAGCTGCAATACGTAAGCACTGATTACCAATGCATCCAGAGTTGAAGCCCGCTCTGCATGGACTAACTCATCCTTGATGGCATCAGACAAGCCTTCCTGGAACGCAGCCATATGAGCCGGTTCATTCCAATTAGAGTCCATACACAGCAAACGGAATTCTGCAATGTATTCCCGCAGGGAACGTTTCCCCTGATTAATGTCCCATAACCATCTAGCCACAGTTTGTAGTTTAATTGGGTTTTCAAACATAACTCTCATTTGTTGTAGAAAACCCTGAAAATTGTACGGGCTATCTTGAACTAACAAGGGAGTAGCCCATTTGGCAGCCTGCCCAGATAATAGGCTAATCATAAATCCTACCTTAGCCCAGTCGCTTGGGAAGTCTTCAGGCCTCAGAGAGATAAACAATTGGCACTGACCCATAAATGCCGGGAACATGTCCATTTGCCCTGAAAATTTCTCCGGCATGGATACCGGGCTTTTCCTCAAGGGAGGGGTTGAGGGAGCAGCAACAGGGTTTTGCAAGCTGGAAATATGATTCACCATTTGTGTTATCTGATTCTGAAGAGTCACATTGATTTGAAGTAGTTGACTTATCTGTTGCTGTTGCTGCTCTACCAAACTCTGCAGTTGGGTTTGGTCCATCTTGTTTTGAAGATGATTTGTTAGGCTTGGAAGCAAAAATGTTATGTCTCACTTATATTCTCAAGTGAGCATACAGAGTTCCCCAGTTCAAAATATTCAAACAAGAACAAAACCAGACTAAAAAGGGTTAAAAGAACTATTTTTCCAGTCCTTGGCAGACTTCCCGGAATCTGTCTGGTAATTCAGAATTGTTCATCAATCACAGAGGCCGCTCCACACGTATGCTTTCGACTCATTTAACACTTTGCTTCCAAGCAAAGTTTGAAAATCATCACGCCTCCTTAAATCACCTGCATGGGCGTGTCAGTCTCTCTAATCAATGTCTGGCTTGACGTCTCCCCTCAGCTTGACGTTTCAGTCTCCTCCCAGTTCTGGCATCAAGCCACGATCTGTCAGTTTCCCCACTCGAAGTCTTTGACTCATTTTGTGGATCAGTTGCTGGCATGAATGACGTTGAAGTCTCTGGAAAGGGTTGTCTCTGTGATAAACTCTCATCCTCCTGGCTCACATCTGTGTCCTCTAATAATTCAGACTTCACATTCACAGCAGGCTCCGGCCTTCCATCTTCAGAGTTATCAGAGTCAAAACTCACAGCAGGATCGATCCTTTCAGTCACAACACACACACACACACACACACACACACACACACACATATATATATATGTTTTCTGAGGTTCTCGCAGGTATTTGTATGTGGATCTTTGGTTATTCGGGTTTTCTGCCGCGTAAGATTGGAAGTATCTAGGCAACGTTTCTATGAAGTCTCATTCATCATCTTCAGGCTTGGTCTTCAGCTCTGTGCTTCTCAGAGTGATGTGAGCTTGCAGCTGCTTCTTGCAGCTTTATTCAAGCATGAATAAATGAGATGATACCTCCTGCCTACCAGCCATTTGGAAACCCGCCCTCATGGACAGACGAGTACCTAACATGAAGAATGACACCAGACCCACACCCCTGAGAGCCACACAAGATGCCACCACCACACTTCCATGTAGAAAGCAGACTCACACCCACACAGAAGATGAGACACAACCACGGACCAGAAGCCGCACTGCAGCTGCATCACTACCCACTTCAAACCCCTCTGAGCCATACATGAAGTGAACTGACCCCCACCATGAAGATGCAGCACGACCACGAACTCGAAGCCAAACAGCAAGATCACAGCTCACCAGCTCATATCCCCCAGCAACTAAAACTAACCTGAGCACAACCAAGCCCCCACCTGAACAGAACATGCCTCCAGCCAATCAGAACACAGCCAACCCCCCAACCAATCAGAACACAGCCAAACCCCCAACCAATGAGAACATACCCCCACCCAATCAGAACACAGCCAAGCCCCTACCCAATCAAGTCACATCCCCACTAGCAGTTAAAAGGAAGAAGCAGCTGCAAGCTCACATCACTCTGAGAAGCACAGAGCTGAAGACCAAGCCTGAAGATGATGAATGAGACTTCATCAAAACGTTGCCTAGATACTTCCAATCTTACATGGGAGAAAACCCGAATAACCAAAGATCCCTCCATATATATATATATATTTATTTTCTGAGGTTCTCCCAGGTATTTGTATGTGGATCTTTGGTTATTCGGGTTTTCTCCCGCGTAAGATTGGAAGTATCTAGGCAACGTTTCGATGAAGTCTTCAGCTCTGTGCTTGTCAGAATGATGTGAGTTTGCATCTGCTTCTTCCTTTTAACTTCTTCCTTTTAACTTCGATGTCATGTCCCTCTTCACCCAAGTGCCAATAAAAGAAGCCTTGACAGCCATCCAAAACAAATACAACCCCCCCAAACACATCCTAGATCTGACCAACCATTGCCTATCCAATACATACTTCACCTACAATGGACAAAAATACAAACAAATAGAAGGAGCACCCATGGGATCACCCCTCTCACCTGTCATCGCTAACCTCTACATGGAACACTTTGAAACACAAGCTCTAGAAAAATATGATCACAAACCCAAACTCTGGCTCAGATACGTAGATGACACCTTCATAATCTGGTCACACGGGAAAGAAAAACTGAAAAACTTCCTCACACACCTCAACAGCCTACACCCCAAAATACAATTCACCATGGAAACAGAAGCTAACAACCAACTTCCCTTCCTAGATGTCTTGGTATACAAAAAATCCAATGGCTCCCTTGGACACAGCATCTACCAGAAGAAAACTCATACAAACCGCTATCTACACGCACTCTCACACCACCACGCAGCACAGATCAATTCCATAGTCGAGACACTGATCTCCAGAACAAAATGCTTAGCCGACGAACAACACCTAGAGACCAAACTACACACTCTCACCGGCGTGCTGACAGCCAATGGATTCCAAAGAAAGAAGATCACCCACCTAATCCAAAAAGAAACCCCATCCAAAATCCAAGACAGAGAACAAAAGAATGGCAAAGCCCTCCTCCCATATATAAAAGGCACTACAGACAAAATCAGCAAGATCCTCCAAAAACACAACATGAAGACAGCATTCTGCACAAACAGAAAGATATCCACCATCCTAAGAAACCCTAAGGACAAAATTGAGTTAGAAAATCAAGGAGTATACGAAATCCCTGGCACTGCCTGCCCCACCGCATACATTGGACAAACTAACAGAAGAATAAGTGCACACATTGAAGAACATAAGAACTCAATCAAAAAGGAAGAACCGACCTCTTCCCTGGTCCAACACCTCAAAGCCACAGGACATGAGATTGACTTTAAAAATACCAGAACTATTGCCAAAACCGAACACTTCAGCAGCAGAATAATCAGAGAAGCCATAGAGATAGAAAAACGCCCACACAGCATGAATAAACAAGATGATACCTCCCGCCTACCAGCCATTTGGAAACCTGCCCTCATGAACAGACGAGTACCTAACATGAAGAATGACACTAGACCCACACCCCTGAGAGCCACACAAGATGCCACCACCACACTTCCACGTAGAAAGCAGACTCACACCCACACAGAAGATGAGACACAACCACGGACCAGAAGCCGCACTGCAGCTGCATCACTACCCACTTCAAACCCCTCTGAGCCATACATGAAGCGAACTGACCCCCACCATGAAGATGCAGCACAACCATGAACTCGAAGCCAAACAGCAAGATCACAGCTCACCAGCTCAAATCCCCCAGCAACTAAGACTAACCTGAGAACAACCAAGCCCCCATCTGAACAGAACATACCTCCAGCCAATCAGAACACAGCCAACCCCCCAACCAATCAGAACACAGCCAAACCCCCAACCAATGAGAACACACTCCCACCCAATGAGAACACAGCCAAGCCCCCACCCAATCAAGTCACACCCCCACTAGCAGTTAAAAGGAAGAAGCAGCTGCAAGCTCACATCACTCTGAGAAGCACAGAGCTGAAGACCAAGCCTGAAGATGATGAATGAGACTTCATCGAAACGTTGCCTAGATACTTCCAATCTTACGCGGGAGAAAACTCGAATAACCAAAGATATATATATATATATATATATATATATATATATATATATATATATATATATATATATATGTGTGTGTGTGTGTGTGTGTGTGTGTGTGTGTGTAAGTACCCACGAAAACTTGTAAGTACCCGCGAAAACTTAAGAAAACATATACATATATATATATATATATATATATATATATATATATATATATATATTATTTCAAATCCTATAATATACACCTATTATACCTTCTTTGAAAGGAAAACACATTTAAATGAATAAATATTCAGCCAGCTGGTCATGCCTGTTGATCTTAGTATCTCATTATTTATTTTTATGACATGTTTTATTACCATTCAAAGTCTCATTCTATCCCAGAGGTGGTATTCAGCAGGTTCTGACCAGTTCTGGAGAACTGGTAGGAGAAATTTTGAGTAGTTCAGAGAACCGGCAAATAGCATCTCTGACTGGAGATTTTACAGCATCCTTCTCCTGCCATGCCCACCAAGCCACACCTACAGAACCGGTAGTAAAAAAAATTGAATCCCACCACTGTTCTACCCGATTTTTAACTTTTGCCAGGTCAAAAATCGTTGTTGATATTCATTTTAGCTTCAATTCACAGTCAATAAGAACACATGTTTTAGCAGGATAATCGATGGATGCCATGTTTTTTCCAGTACAAAAAGCAACAAAAAAAAAAACAAATATGTTAAAATATTTGATTTTTGTTCTCTACTTAAGGTTTCTGTCTATTTAGGGAACTAGCTACTTGCCCAAACTGTTTCCTTTTTGATGTTAGTTAAGCTAATTTCTTAAGAAGCCTCCTGTGCTTATTCAGAAGTTAGAACCAAAGGCAATTAAGGTCGTGATGGCAGCTGCTTTTGGCCTGATGCTGGAGAAAAAGGACTGGCAGGGACAGGGATGTGGCTCATGATGTGTGACAACATTGGTGACATGCTTTCTGCCAGGATCTTCACCCAGCATCACATAGGCTAGCAGCAGCTGCTGTCCTGTCTGCTTCCTTTGACTGTCTGTGAAGATTCTCTATCATCCAGGTCATGACTGTTCCAAAGGTGCTTCTCAAAAGGCATCTGGACTTCCTTGGTTTTTTTTTTCCTTGAAAAAGTTTAGCTTCTCATCCAAGGAACTTCTTCAGTTCTGATTGAATGGTGGGGAACGGAAAGATTTATATTCTTTCCAGTCATCTCGTCTTTAGCAGTTAACAATCAGCCTTCAGAGTGCTAATGACCAGATGACTGCAAAGAATATAAATTCTTCCATTCCCCACCATTCAATCAGAAGGAACTTCTTGGATGAGAAATGAAAAAAACAAGGAAGTCCAGTTACCTTTTGAAAAAATTATTTGGGCTTTCTGTGACTGGGCATGGGGCCATTCTTTGTCCTCAAAGTTGGTGCCTGATTGAAGTACTTTCTTTGAAGTTCTCCGAAATTATTTTCTCTTCAAAAGTGTTCAGGTGTCATAAACGACAACTTCTGAGTGAAGAATCACAGTTTTTCAGTATAGAAACATTCTGATTTAGAAAAGCTATTATTTTCTCAGAAGGAGAGGAGGTATTTTAAGACTCGCTTGAAAGCCAAAAAATTCTGTTCTAGGAGAAGGGGAAGGGAGCAGTTCAACTTTACACCACTCCCAGCCTCACCTTCAAATAACAGAAAATCAGCTTATTTGGACTGGAAGGTCTTTAAAAAATAGTACGTAAGGCTTTTATCCCTACACACAGCAGGGATATAGTAAGAAAATGTTCAATGAAAATTATCCTACCAGCAGCATCCAGGTTATTATTTTATATATGATTGGAAGTCTGTAACATTGAATAAATAATGTATATTGAACAACAAGTCAGTTTTGTCCATAACTTCATTATCTAACAGATAATGTGTAAAAAGAAAAAAGAAAAAATAACAGGAAAGGACGAACAAATTTGTCTTGAATGCAGTCTTACCGTAAAACCAAAGCTTTCTGTTTATGGCATACCATTCCTGGGAGTTTCTCAACTAACCATTATGTTGGGCTTTTCTCACGCACTGTATAATGTCCTTTAAATGTTTCTCATCTATTTATACTGTCTTACACCTTACACCAGGGTTGTCCAACCTTGGCAACTTTAAGACTTGTGGACTTCAACTCCCAGAATTCCTCAGCCAGCTGGCTGAGGAATTCTGGGAGTTGAAGTCCACAAGTCTTAAAGTTGCCAAGGTTGGACACCCCTGCCTTAGACCATCTTACATGGCCCGTCTGTCAGAGCAATACTTCAGCCATTATATCAGTACTCAGGGAATCGTTTTGGCATAGAGGGTGTTACTATTTAAGTACTTTATCACCTTTTCATAAGAACACAAACTCTCCTCCTTTGCAGATTTATGGCTACAGAAGCCATTGAGAATAACATTGAGGAAGCTTTGATGTATTATGGGACATCCTTTATTCAAGAAGCTGATTTTCCTGTAAATTTCTACCTCAAGAACCTGAAATCAGTTTCAGGAAATGGTATTTCTGAAAGTATAGCTTTGTGGATGAAGAATATGCCACAAGGAAAATGGCCAAATTGGATGGTAAGTTTTTGGTTTTGAGGATTTTTGAAAGTGCGCACTGGATACACTTTCCCATGTACAAATTACACGTCAATGCCTCTATCACATTAAATCTAACCAACAATTCAACAGAAAGAATTTTGGGGAGATGCCAAGAATTGCGCCTAACAATTTTTGGGATAGCATTTGTTTGGGATCATATATTCCATACATATATTGTGTAAGACAGTCTTTCTTTGCTTGTTCTCTATGTTATGCCTTTGTGTAATATAATGAGACAATTTAGTCATAATAACTGGTTGCATATAGTTTGTAGCTTTGATAATTCAGGGTCATCTGACTTTTCTTCTTAATAATTTTGAGCCAATTTATGCCCTGCCACCTATAAACCAAAAGCCCTTTTAGAGGAAAGCTATAAAAAAAAACAGGTTGTTGCAGATTTATTGTTTGCATAATTGTGGGATCTCCATATGATGAATGAGGAAGAAGAATCTTCTGTAATTTTATTCCCAAAGCAGCTGTGTAAAGGAGGGTGATCTGAAAGACAATAACTGGCCCAAACCTTATTGAGTAAAATCTCATGGCCAAGTGGGGTCTTGGACAACTCGGCACAGTCAACTTGCAGCAGAACAACTTGCTGCAGGACAAAAGAGATCCTGGAATAGAATTGTTAAAGGAAGGATGAAAAAGGAGGGACAACATTAAATGTGAATGACAAAAAATAAAATTATTTTTAAAATTATTTTAAATACTTAAAATGAATTGTTGAATTGTCTCGCAGTGAGTTATCCTGCAGTGAGTTGGCCAAAGTGAATTGTACCATTCGGAACCAAAAATGCCTTTGTCACAGCAACACTTTAATATAAATATAACATAATTTTTTTCATAGAGAATATAACTATTAAGTACTTTATCATGCAGATCATTTTTATAAGAATGCAAACTTTCTTGAAGTCAGAAAATTCCAATATTAGCTGCAAACTTAGATAAGAAAGAGCAAGATACAGTCTACTTCAATTTTACTGGATTGGTTCCTTGTGGAAATGTTTTACAAAAAACATATATTGTAAGGCATTATTCTCTGCTTTCTTAAAAATACAATGATGGAATTGTACTTGAAAGGCTTCTAAATGTATGGTTTTGTTGTTGTCTATTAATTACAATAATAATAATAATATTTTAAAAAACCAATGTAATGGTAGAAAAAGGTGACATAGATCTGCTAATGGTTGTACTTGTGGTTTAGCTCACAACCAGGCTGTGCAAGTAGAACTGCACAGGTAGATCTGTGTGCACGCATATGTGATGACCCGTTGCTTACATAGCCCAGTTCCCCTCTCTTCCCCTCCACTGGGCTGCCAAGCTGCAGAGATTGGGGACTGCTGGTCCTAGCCAATTTTAGCCCATCAAATGATAATGAATTCTAAACCTGCTGCATGAACAGTTTGTATAATG
The DNA here is from genome assembly GCA_033807585.1 of Hydrophis major. NCBI lineage: Eukaryota > Metazoa > Chordata > Lepidosauria > Squamata > Elapidae > Hydrophis > Hydrophis major. The sequence goes on from CM066328.1 coordinate 381,900,557, forward strand.
TGAATTTCCATAAATAATACAAACTTTGTATACTAGGAATGAAACAATGGCTTATTTAATTTTAGGTTGGAGATTCCAACACAGCTAGAATATCCTCTCGAATTGGAAAAGAATATATAAATGTCATAAACATGCTTCTTTTAACCCTTCCTGGAACACCTGTAAGTTATTATGGTGAAGAAATAGGGATGGAAGACGCAACTTCTGGAAATGTGAGTTAAAATTCAATTTTTTAGTCTCTTGAGAAGCTTGTTATAGAGGAGATAAAATCTAGTAATGAAAAGGGCCTTTCCTCAGTCTTCTGCCCTTCAGATGTCCAGGACTTTATCCTTCATGATCAACAGCTAACATGGTTGGCTATTATAGGATTTGTCTCAAACACCAAGGCCGCTGCCCATCTAATTACTCCCCATGTCACCACTGAAATGCCCACATTTTCCTCCATTCACCAATTGCCTCCCCCCAGCACTCTCTCCCACTTCAAGCTGAAGGATAAAAAAGCCGCCAACCAAGTTATATTTCTTCCGTTAACCATTCAGAACCTGGGCCTGAGCAGAGCCTTCATCCCATATCATCTACACTACCAAACCCCACTTCATTCTATTCCAGTCCTCCCTGCATCCTGGTCTCATTTGAACTGCAAGGAGAATCTCACATCTGGCAGATAGAACCCTTCCCCGTGTCAGTTCCCAAGGTTGGTACACAACAGATTTAACAAATTTAACAGATAATCAGTGTTGGAAGGGACCTTGTAAGTCATCTAGTCCAACCCCCTGCCCAAGCGGGAGACCCTACACCATTTCTGACAAATGGCAGTCCAATCTCTTCTTGAAAGTCTCAAGTGATGGCACTTCCACAACTTCCGAGGGCAAGCTATTCTACTGGTTGATTGTTCTCACTGTCAGAAAGTTTCTCCTTATTTCCAAGTTAAATCTCTCCTTGTTCAGTTTCCATCCATTATTCCTTGTCCAGCCTACAGGAGCTTTAGAAAATAGCTTGACCCCTTCCTCCCTGTGGCAGCCTCTCAAATATCGGAAGACCTCTATCATGTCTCCCCTGGTCCTTCTCTTTGCCAGACTAGCCAAGCCCAGTTCCTGCAACCGTTCGCTGTATGTTTTAGCCTCCAGTCCCCTAATCATCCTGGTTGCTCTTCTCTGTACTTTTTCTAGAGTCTCAACATCTTTTTTATAATGTGGTGACCAAAACTGGATGCAGTACTCTAGGTGTGGTCTTACTAAGGCTTTGTAGAGTGGTATTAGTACTTCCCTTGATCTTGATTGTATCCCTCTGTTAATACAATTTAGGGTTGCATTAGCTTTTTTGGCTGCTGCTGCACACTGCTGGCTCATATTTAGCTGGTTGTCCACTAAGACTCCAAGATCCCTCTCACAGTTACTGCTATTGAGCCTGGTTTCACCCAGTCTATATGTGTACTTTTGGTTTTTCTTGCCTCAGTGTAGGACTTTACTTTTCTCTACATTGAATTTCATTTTGTTAGATACAGCCCAGTGTTCTAGTCTGTCAAGATCCATCTGGATCTTGAGCCTATCTTCTTGGGTGTTAGCTATTCCTGCCAGCTTAGTAACATCTGCAAATTTGGTAAGTTCCCCTTCTATTCCCTCATCTAAGTCGTTAATGAAGATATTGAAGAATACTGGGCCTAAGATAGAACCTTGTGGCACCCCACTGCTTACTTCTCTCCATGTAGACTTAGACCCATTAAGGACTACTCATTGAGTATGGTTTGCCAGCCAGTTGTGAGTCCATCTAGTGGTGGTGCTATTTCTTTTTTTTGAAACAAATTTTATTAATTTTAAAGACAAACAAACCATCGTTAACCATTGAGTACATAAAATCTCTTTCCATTATAAATTTTTACAAGTCAAATAAAACATTATTTTATACAACATAATTCTATTTTACCCCGCTTCATATGGACATATAAATATCTTTTAACAAATTTCTCATTATTTCTCTTTACTCTTATTCAATTTCATTATTATTATTTTTCTATATTTATCCATTTTATAGTCATCATCTTCATTTCTCTCTGACTTGTTTACCGTTATTCTCATCCAACATTCCTCCAAGGTTTTATTAATTCTCAAACAAACATAAACACACAAAACACAAAAACATAAAACTTCTTTTTAGAAAGTAGCTTGGCCCCAGATTACCTCTCTTTATATGGACTTCAATTAAATTCATGCTCATCTTGTATACCATTACCTATCTTATTTACCATTCTATAGCTTCTATATCTTCTATATAGCTTCTCCCCGCTTTTCATCAATTCTATTTTATTTATTTCATTTTAATTTAAATAATTATACTTGTATCTTTTGTCCATTCTTTCCAAATTATCCATTTATCTCATTCCCTATGGTAAAAAAAAGGATTTCTCCTGGAATCACTAATCAAAGTATGATGCCTTTCTATTGTCCCCCTAAATTAACATTTAAAATAACGCCTAGTACCCAATCTGATTCTGCTTAGTACATTCTACCTACTAACTTTTAAAAAGAAGAAAAAATAATAAATTCAAAATGATTAAATACATAATTAGATAATATATCTAAATGTTAAATCTTGTAACATTCCAATTATCTATTTCAAAAACAAATGCTACAATGCTAAATTTATTATAACATCAATACAATAGTCAATTAAACTCTTTAATTAAACTCAATATTTTAGACATTCCCTTTACTATTTTGTTAAATTTTAAAGTCTATCATTACTAAACATTTCAATATTTTAATATTTTATTAATTCTTATAACATTCTAATTTTCTATTTCTAATACAAATACTACAATACCATCTTATGTATCTTGCAGAATCTTCTTTTAAAAAAATTATACCTTACCCTTTATCCCTAAAAAGAATTCCTTTTTTCCCATCTTGTTTCATACCTTTGTGGCTTTTCCCCCCTTTTCCCTTCCTTTCTTATCCCACCTGGCCTTTTTACCCCTCCCTCTCCTAACCTCCACCTTTTTAACTTCCCCTCTCTGCTGTATTCCTTTTTTCTTTTGCTTTCTAACATTGTGTTGATTTTGCATCTTATTTTTCTCTTTCTTGGGTGTTTTTTTAAGTTTTAAGTCCTTCATTTTCCTTCCTCTCTTTCTCCTTTCTTTCTTAATTAAACTTTTGTATTCATTAAAGATGGCATCTTCTTCTTTTTCTTCTTCTGCTTCTTCCATCTGTTGTTGTGTTTGCTGACAAATAGTAAGCGCCATTTCTAAGAAATGAAAGGCTTCTTTCACAGCGTCCTTGCCTTCTTTCCTTATTTTTCCATATTCCTTTCTAAGTTCATCAACAGGTAAAGCCATTATAAACCTTTTCTCTCCCCCCCATTCTTCTTTTTTTAAAACAAGCAAGATGTTTCAAAAGTTATAACAGTTCCCCAAAGTCCCAGAGTCATCAATCAGTCCAAACAGAGCACAAAGTTCTCACTTTCTCTTCCTGGGGTAATATCAATAAAAAGAAAAAAAAAAAAGCCCAATCTGTATTTTGAAGCCTTGTTGCAATTAATTTCTAGTCTCAAAATCTTCAAGGCATCTCCTCCAGCAAGATCTTAATTTTTTTTCCTTGTCCTCTTCCTTCCCACTTATAACAAAGAGCCAAATTTTTACCTTCTATAAAAAGACAGATTTCTCAATGTCCATTTGTTGATTCCGTAGGGAAGGAGAGTAAACTTTCCCTTTCAGCACCTCAAATTCACTGCTAGAAAATCTCCTCTGGAAACAAAGTATCGTTCAAAAAGTCATGGTTTTCAGGATGTTAGATGTATCTTAAAGTCCTGGGTCAGCCAAAAAAACTTTCTCTTCAAAACTTTCTCCCTTTTCCTCCTGCGCAGTCTTACCCAGTTGCTGGCTTCTTTGTGGCGGCCATGACAGACCGCCGCTCCACCGCCTTGAGAGAAGGGGGTTTTGCCGGCTGGGGAGGGGGTCTGCGACACCCCCAAACCCCTCTCCGGATCCCCCCTATCTTCGGCTGCCTCTACAGAGCAGCCTTAGCCTCCAGACCCGTTGGGGTCGGAGGCACCAAGACGGCTTGCGCAACAGGGATCGTGCAGGATCGCGAATCCCTGCCGCCGCCAAAGCCTGGCAAACCGGAAGTCTAGTGGTGGTGCTATCTATTCCACTTTTTTCTAGCTTACTAAGAAGTAGGTTGTGGTCTATTTTGTCAAATGCCTCGCTGAAATCTAAATATATTATGGCCACAGTATTTTGCTGGTCTACTAATTTAGTCAATGTGTTGAAGAATGAAATAAGATTGGTTTGGCATGATCTGTTTTTAACAAACCCGTGCTGACTGCTAGTTATTACTTTACTTGTTTCTAGATGTTGGCAGATCTGTTTTTTTTTATTATCTTTCCCAGTATCTTCCTGGGTATTGATGTTAGGCTGATTGGTCTATAGTTTCCTGGTCTGTTTTTTTTTCTTCCATTTTTGAAGATGGGAACCACATCAGCTCTTTTCTAGTCCTCTGGTAGTTCCCTGGTGCTCCAGGATTTTTGAAAGATATGGTGCAGTGGTTCTGAGATGACCTCTGCCATCTCCTTTAAAACTCTGGGATGTAATCCATCAGGCCCCAGTGATTTGTGTTCATCAAGATCAGACAGGTGTTCTCTTACTATTTTTTTTTACTTATTTTAACTTTTATTTCTGGTCTGTCTTTTACAGTTATGCTTTTGGTGGGTTGAGCTATAGTTTCTTTTTGCATTAAGATGGATGCAAAAAATGAGTTAACCTGTTCTGCTTTCTCTCTGTTGCCTGTTACTTCCTTGCCGTCTTCTCTCTTTAGTGGACCGACTGTTTGCTTGATTTTTTTCTTGTTATTTTTATGTTGGAAGAAACTTTTTTTTTATTTTTGACTTTTGTTGCAAGTCTTTGTTCGTTCTGAGCCTTTGCTATCCTGACTTCGTCTTCGCAGATTCTGGCTATCTGCTGATATTCTGCCTTAGTTGTATGTCCTTCTTTCCATTTTTTGTACTTGTCCTTTTTTTTCTTTCAATTTGCCAGAGAGATCTTTGTGCAGCCATGCTGGTTTCTTCTTGGATTTCTTGTTTTTCTTTCTCAGTTGTATTGTGCTGGTCTGGGCTTCTATGATTATACTTTCTAGAGTTTCCCAAGATTCTTGAGTTGTTTTCCCCTTTTGGATTTTCATCCATGGAATCTTTCCCAAATTCTGAGTTTTTTGAAATCAGCTCTTTTAAAATCCAAGACTCTGGTGTCATTATGTTCTGTTGTTTGTGTTTGTGTTATGTTGAATTCTAGTATGACATGGTCACTCTCACCCAAGGTTCCTGCAGTTTCAACTCCCTTTATCACTTCTTCTCTGTTTGTAAGAATTAAGTCCAGTATGGCTGTCCCTCTAGTTTCACCCTCTACCTTTTGGACAACAAAGTTGTCAGCTAGGTTGGTTAGGAACTTATTTGATTTCTCACTTGGTGCGAAATTAGTTTTCCAATTGATATCATGATAATTGAGTAACCTTGTTCAATCTTATCATATTGCAAAAATCCTTGCAGTACAGAACTTCTCTCTTTGGTTCCCAGCAACCACAATGGAATCCATACATATCAGTCCTGAGAACCCAGCTCCGGATCCCATGGGGAAGAGAAAAGAAAACTGCCAAGATGGCTGCTGTTCTCTTATAAAATGTTCTCCTACAAAACTACCAACTTGTTCTGCTCCCATTGCTGCCATTCATCTGGAATTCTCAATCCTAAATTCCTATGAAGAATTCTTGTTCCTAAGATACTGAAATCAATGCCACCTTGTTGTGCCAAAATGCTTCCACAAAATGGAACCACTGCTCTCCATTTTCCTCACTGAACCATTAGATGAGCCAGAAACAGCTTCAGCCTTGGAATGGATTGGTGAAGAATGTGAAACTTAGGTTTCTTACAGTTAATTTCAAAATCTTCTATAAAATTTTAAGCATCCCACAAAAATATTCTTTGAAGTTCTAGCCCTTTAATTTAGCCTTTAACTTTCCAAAATCAACATTCTAGTTTATCTGTTGTTGCTTTCCAAATATTGTTTTTCTTTTTAATCCTTATATTTGCATGAAATGTCTTTCACTAAGAGTAGAAACTTTCCCGGCAAATTGAAATTTATCCTTCAGAAGATTCTATGCATCCAAAAATCAATAACAAGCAACTTCCCAAAGTCGTTAAGGGAAGAGGTAGATGAACCCAGTGTCCATTTGAAGATGCTGAACCTGAAGAATTTTGCCTGATGATCATCCATTATTTTATAATTTCTTTACGGATGGACTGAGACAGCAAACTTGTGGGTGATCCTAGGCATCTCCCTGATCCAAAGAAAAGTTTCAAGAAGCCAATCCATTCACCAGCTCTTCCTATTGTCAAGGTTATCATCTTGTTTCTGTCATTACTTCCCCATAATAGTTTTCATATCAGAGGTAAATCATGGATGAATCCTGTCTTATTAGAGACTTAACATTTATATCAACAAGTAAGGATAAGGTCACCAATAATTTGGTTGGCAAAACCTGGGGAAACTGGCATAAGTTTTACTTTCCTCTGGAATAGGTAACTCAATGCTTACTGCCACATTTCTCTCAACCTGTCACAAACATGATGTTGCTTCCACCAAGATACATCTCCCTCCCCAAAATGTACCACATCCACAAAGTATAATTGTCATAATTTTTATAAGGTCAGCTATATAGATGTGCAGGGACTCTCCTTCTTACCTCAACACTTCCTCACACCTTCAGTTTCCTAACCACTATGCAAAAGACAACTAAGAGGCACCTGAACCTTGACTCTTAGTGTCTCCTTCCTAGGGAATCTTACAACCCAAATGGTCCTGGTTGGGACTTCTAACTGCCTGCCTCACTCTTACCCCTCCCAGGGCAACTGCAGGGACTAGTTACTCCTGGATGGGAATTACCTCTCCTTGAGGCACAATACATCTCAATCTCTAGAGGTATGGAGACCACTGCAGGAACCAAGGTCAAAATGTGACAGCCGTGGGTTTTCTAACTGTGTTCTTTATCCTACCTATTTGGGCAAGACAATGTGTCCTAGGTGGCTCCAAACAATATTTCTCTTTGAGGTTTTCCAGTGCAGATGATGGCAGTCTTTGCTGCTGGGTCTCCTACCTACCCCGTTTTATATTGTTTTAATGTATTAATACACATGTAACCTCCTTTGATATACAACTATACAGATATAAATGCACACAATGAATAAATGCAAATTCAATTTAATACTGAATAGCTCCTTCTCTTTTTTAGTCACTTTTTCTAGAAAAAGGTCCAATGCAATGGGATGAGAGCCTTCATGCTGGCTTTAGTGAGGGCAGTTCTACATGGATAGCAGTAAATCCTGACTATAAAAATGTAAATGTGAAAGTGAGTATAAAATATGAACACCTACATATATTTGTTGTCATTAAAAATTAAAGTAGTTTGATGTCTTAAATACAGTACAGTATAGTTTAAAAAAATTAATATAGGAACTTTAGGGGAGAATTAACAGAAGATAAAGTAGGGAGGATTTTTTTTTAAAAAAATCAATGCATTATCCCACTGTAGGATGTCTTTCAGTGGTACAAAAAAGTGTGTGTTCCAAAGTAATTTATGTTCTAAAGTAGAAAGTTTATTAAAATACAGGACAGGAAAGGTATACGGATAGTCCTCAACTCAACTTAAGACCACAATTTAGCCCAGAATTTATGTTGCTAAGTGAGAAATACGTTAAGTGAGGGGATCACATGATCCCAGGACACTGCAACCATCATGAATATGAACCAGTTGTCAAACATCTGAAAGTAAATCATAGGACCATGGGGATGCTGCAATGGTCATAAGTGTGAAAAATGGTCAGAAGTCACTTTTTCAGTGCTACTGTAACTTCAAAAGCTCACAAAAGGAATTGTTGTAAATTGAGGATTACCTATAGTCAAATTACACCATATGTTTGATTATAGTTTACCACCATACAACCCTGCCCAAAACCCATTGAAGTTTATAGATAGGATAAATGAATAAGGTTTCAGGATTTAATAAATTGCCAAGTAATGATTTTCCTTTATTTCAGATTCAACAAAATCACCCAAATTCCACACTCAACTTATACCGAGAACTCAATTCCCTTCGATCCAGTGAGCTTCCCATTCACAGGGGATGGACATGTTATATATGGAACGATACCAATGTCTTTGTTTATGTAAGAGAACTTGATGGGTTGGATCAAGTGTTTATGATGGTTCTAAATTTTGGAGTAGGAACTGTAACAAATCTACAATCTTTGGTTCCTGGCATTTCTTCAGAAGCTAGTATAAAGCTAAGCACTATTTTTAGTAATACCGGGAAAGTTGTAAACATGAAAACAATTGAAACACAAAAAGGTGAAGGACTTATATTGGAATATAGAACAAGCAAACCATTCCATACGATGGACAATTTCAAAGAGAAGTGCTTCATTGCAGAAAAGGCATGCTATTCCAGTGTCTTTAATTTACTTTACATGTACTGTTAAATGCCATTATTTAATCTAAACCCATTAGTTGATGATTATATGCTACTTCTTTACAAAAGATAGCTGATTCATAGATTTCTATAGGCTTGATCTTTTCTAATGGGAGAATTAGAATTATCTAAGAAGTGCAAAAATTAACTCTCTCTAGTAGTTACAATGTACTATTTATTGTACTTAGCTAAAATTGTTGCTTGTAAAATTACTTTCCTATTAATTGTAAGCCTTTTGCGAACCATTCCAAATGGCTTTCATAGTTCCTCCAATTCTCATTTTGTGCAATTGTTTTTTTCTATTAAATATGTACCATATACTTACTTTCTTATCTAACGAGGGGATAAAGATATGATGGTAAATTTAAACTTTAAAATAAGAAAAATAAATTCTCATATAATATTCATACTACATTGGATTTTACAATATGCTCTAGATAAACTTGACTTTCAGGACAATCTGCAAACTTGGACTGGCCCAGACTGCAGGTGCTAAGATTCTTGAAGAATCGAGAACACAGTTCAATCCTGAACTTGTCAGGTTCATTTCATGGTGTGTATTTGATTTTTAAATCAAAGAGCAATAAGATCAAGGATAGTTTTTATTTCTTCTCTCTGCAAACCCTATTCTAGTATAGATAGTATTTCCTTGTATTTCACTCAATAGTGGAGAAAAGGCTTTTTCAGTTGTTCATAATAGATTTTAGAATAAGTTTTCTAAAAAGAACTTAGCCTTTGCTGTCTGTTTTTTGGGTAAATGATGAAAATAATTTTAAGCATTGTTTTAAATTGATCAGTTTTAACTGCTGATTTTTAAACCCTTAATTGGGTTATATTGTCTGCTTTCTGCTTATTGCTTATGATCCATTTGCATATATTTCAATATCAGGAAAGGAAGACAAGTTCAAACAAACAATAATTTTATTGAAGTTAACAAAATTGTCTTGCCTTTTCTTCAGGAAAACATAGGATAAATTTAGTTTCCAAAATAATTTAAAAGTTCTAGAGAAATCACATGGGCAGGTAATTCTGAATATTTAGCCAAATCATTTTCCTCTCCTTTGCAAAAAGGACAAAAGTTCCAGCCTGGCTTCATTCCTGCTTGCCAAGTCCAAGTTCACTGTATAGAAATGCTAGTTGTGTTGCAACCTAAAACAATTAAAAATAGTTAGTACAGAACACTGTACTCATAACTTTTTGCACACTTTAGAGATGTTTTTCGGCAGTTCTTTCCACCCCAATCGACGGTCTCCTTGAAGTGCTGTTCGTGCTCCTGTAACGCTGGGGATAATCATGGGGGTTTGTCTGCAGTCTGAAGAGTAATCAGAGTTCTTCCTGCCGAATTCTCTTTAGAAAATGGCAGCTACTGTAATGGGCTTTTCACTGATATCAGGAAAGCTTTCTGTGAATTGAGCATTACTGTCAAGTATAACACAGCTTGTGACCAGAACAACAGCAGCCAACGCAGAAGCTGGTGTCACAAAATGCTTTCAAAATGGCTTTGCTTCTTTCGATTATAGCCTGTGGTTGAAGTACTTTCATGTGAGCATGTGTGTCTTTTATAGTGGGCAAAAAGTTCACATCTACTCTTTAAAAATATTTAAACACAACAAGAAAAAAAAAGGATGCATTATTTACATAAGTTGTGTTTTTTACATACTGAAATCTACAAAAGATTGTAAGTTATAGTTTGGATATAATTTCCAAGCATTATTTCCCTTGCTGTTCTGGACACTCCATCAACCACCTCAACAGATTTTTCAGAAAACAAAGAAAACTGATGTTGGGGAGAAATCAACATAGACCATTGCAGTTCCTTTTCAACAGTGTAATTTTTCTACTGAATGTGAAGTTTTTATATGCAGAAGCTATCCATAATGCTTTCTATCCATAATGACAGATTCTGGATTTTACACTACATAAAGTACAAAGCACAATCCTGATATACCTGATATTCTTGATAGAGAAACCCTGGTATATTGTTCGTACCAACCAATTAGTGGGAGGATCGTCCTTGGTCCCTCTAATATGATCCAAGAGACTGAATCTCATGCAGTATCTCTAAGTTAAAATGATTTAGCCAACCCACAGTTTAATGAGAAGGAAGATGAATGGGCCTAATCTCTGAGCATCTTTCCTCCTCCATCCCAGCTGCCCAACCCTTCTCCTGATAATGATTAGTGCTACTGGCACTAATTTGACACTAGATTCAGAGTAATATTTTCCAAACAATGTTTATTTGAAAAATATTCACTTAGTGGGCTGTGATAAGATAATTTTTTTTTTAATCGGTGAAACCTAGAATCCTTTCTCCATGACTAGAAAGAGTTCCTGTTTATAAAAAAGAGCTATACATCCTCTATACGACTAACAATTATCTTCATAGGTTATAATAATCTGTGACTCTATCCATTGTAAAGGATATCTCTACCTGTTTTAAAGAATCTTCATACATTGGGGAACAGTGGCTGCCTCCTGGTTGAACATCTAAGATAATATTAGGCATCTGAGCTCCTGAAACCAAAATATATCAAATGCAATCTACATTAATAGGACAGGAAAGATGCTATTCTGAAACATAACCACACACATTGGTAACATGGATAGAAAAGTATTTTGCTCTGTGTCTAGGGAGATTCTCAATCATCCAGATCATGGTTGTCAAAAGGCAACCGATTTTTCTTGTTTTTTTCTTTAAAAATGTTTCCCTTTTTATCCTTCTTCAGAACTGACGAAGTTTCTTGGATTAGAAGTGAAACATTTTCAAAGAAAAAACCCAAGAAACTCTGGTTGTCTTTTGAAAAGCACCTCTGGATATTCTTCAAAAGCTCTTTGAACATTTACTGACTGATGGTATGCAGGAAATAATTTACTAGAGCCCTCTACCTGTGTATTCCAATTCATTTTCACAACAGAAGAGAATTTCAGATATTTTGGGGGGCCAAAAATGTGATTTAGAGCAGAAGGTCCTTTTGGACCTCAGGGACCACCAAACTCATAATTTTAGATTCCAGGGACCACTAATTGGTTCTGTGGGGGTGGTCTAATTTGTGGGTGTGGCTTGGTGGTAATGTGACTGGCTGGGCATGGCTTGTATGTAAATATTATAAATATTTATATAAATATTCAATTTTTTATATAGAAAAGAGCAACTTTTACCCAAAATCAGGCAAAGCAGGCAGGCAGATTGAGTTGCTCACAGAATCACAGATTCATTCAGAGATCTATCTATCTGCCATTGGCTAGCTCAATCTGTCACATAAAATTTGCTTGCAAGCAAACTCACAAAATTAACACAGAACATACCATGTATGTAAATATTGATTTTTTTTTAAATTAAAAAAAATCAGGCAAAATCAGGCAAAGCAGGCAGGCAGATTGAGTTGCTCACAGAATCATTCAGTGATCTACCTGCCATTGGCTAGCTCAGTCTCTCAAATTTGCTTGCCGGGAATCTGCACTGAATAATAGAACCTTCAGTTCTAAGGGAGGTTCGGCTGTACTTAAAAGCAAAAATCCAACCATTTCCTGCTTCCTAGCTAATCTAAATCTCCCAGCACAGCAGAACAGATGATGGTCAGAAAAAGGAAAGATAGCAATTTAGCAGGCAAGTTTACCGGGTAAGGAATGAGTGGGTGGGGAGGGTTCCTGCAGACCATGTGGGCTGCGCAGTCTTGTGTTCCTGTGCAGCCTGGATTAATTGCTTTGGGGGGGGTGTGCTCTGGGGGTGAGATTTCTCTGCAGCCCACCAAAATTTTCTCACAGCCCACTAGTGGGCCGCGGCCCATCAGTTGGCAACTGCTGATTTAGAGGATAGGTTTATCAATAACTACTGCAGGTAGTCCTTTGAATGTTTGTTTATTAACCGTTCAAAATTATGAAGGCGCTGAACAAAATTCAGGTGGAAAACATCTTTTATACTTGTACCCCTATTTTAATATCTCACAAACTTTTTGTATAATTTAAATTATTTTGCTGTGTCTTGGAAAGAATGTGATTGGTGTTTATGTCTGAACAGAAATATGTTCCAGTTATTTTTTAATATTACTTTTACAATAATTCTCAAGCATTTCATATGTGGAAACATATCATTTACAATTAGAATATAATAACAGAGTTCGAAGGGACCTTGGAGGTCTTCTAGTCCAACCCCCTGCTTAGGCAGGAAACCCTACACCACTTCAGACAAATGCTATCCAATCTCTTCTTAAAAACTTCCAGTATTGGAGCATAATCATGAGCACATACTAATGGTTACCAAATGGCTGGCTACAAATTCTCTCCTCTTTTCGAACAGATGCACATATTTTCGAACAGAATACACAATTTTCTTGATGAATCATTTGAAGTCAGATATTAGTTGAGGGATTAATAGAGGTTCTATATCTATATCTATCTGTTTATATCTATTTTTCAATTTTGAATTAAAATTGCACATCAGTTTGGGAAAAACAATGGAATGCTAAGTATATTTGCAAACTACATGAATGATTAAGTGGGATATTTGCTTTAATACTGAAAAACTGTTCAAATATTGAGACAAATATTTAAAATTAATAATTTGATTACTTTATCTATTTGTGAATAATTTCCTCTGTAAGCAGATTAATTTCTGGATGTTACAACTGCTATATTTTGTTGTAATAAATGTTAATTTATTGCATGTAACACATACTATATTTTCCAATATAATCAATATATGTCAACATATCAGGATATGTATGTATACATGCAATCCCTCTTCCAAAAGGATGAAATAAGCTGAAAAGTTCAATCTAAAAGCAAGGGCCACTTTCATAAAACACTCAGCATCATGATCCTAATTTGATAAATATGAATATTTATCATATTTATATATATAAATATGAATATTTGTAATCCTTCTTTGCTCCATTCCATGAAAGGTTTGCTAAAATTAATTTGGTTTCTTAACCCAAATTATCTGCTAGGAGGCCAATACATTTTTTCCAAGTTTTGAATGAAGGGAACAATGCTGAAGTTTTGTTCTTGCTCCTAAATTGCACTCTCAGTTTTATGGAAAACATACTTATCATGACTACTTCCATATGCTTCTTTCTGGTGGATTGGGCAAACATTATTTCATTAACCATATCCCCAATGTGATCTAGAAATTCTTAGTGCTACCTTTATCATCTGAATTGTTGCTTTCGGCATGATCTTGTACAGCTTTTCTAAGTTTATTGATGTATTTTAACAATCCTACCACGGGAACTCGTTGATCCTTTTCAGAAACTGTGATAAAAAGAGAAGGGTAATTCTAAAAAGAAAAAAAAAAAGTGAGAGCAGGAAAGGAAATGTCTGAATTAGCAGGATGGAATTATTGATACCAAACTGTGCAGGCATTAATTTTTAACTTGGTGGAAATTGCTTTACCATGTCAGCAGAAAAAAAGCATTAAACAGAGTTAATTATATGGGTGAAAATCTATCCAGACTGTAGCCTTAGCTGACAATTTTGAGAAGATCTAATCTCTGACTTGATAAACAGTTGCACTTGTTTTCTGTTGAAAGTCCTCCATAAACTCTTTATCTGAGACTAGAAAGAAATTGAAATAAAACTTTGGTTCTGATTTTAACTCTGTCCTACCTGCTACTGAAGCTACTGTTTCCTCATTTAGAAATAGATAACCAATCAAGTTGGTTATCTGAGGGAAAAGCAAGATAGTGTTAAGCTTATGGTGCAGCCATACCTATTCACAATTGATATGGGAAAGTTACCTGTTTACTTAAGAGTTATGAACCCCCTTTAAATCCCCTTCTATCAGTTTGTCTGCATTGTTATCTCTATTCCTATTGATTAGATTGTAGCCTTGACTGCAGCAATATAGGCCATCACACTTTGGAGATAGTGATCCAGATAGGATTACCAAACCAGCTATCCTGTACCTGTATCTATACAAGTCATTTCTTTTTTATGAGTGATAAATTTTCCATTTGTTTCTGTTAAATTTTATTCTGTCATTTAATTTATTGATTAAATTCTGCATGTCTCTCATATCTCTCCAGACTATTTAGAATTTTGTTCCTATTTTTTAGGGTTTTAGGTATTCTGCCTAATTCTGTATCATTGGCAAACTTGACTACCTTTCCTCTTCCTATAAATAATTAATCAAAATACTGAAGAGTGGAAGATCCATAACTGATATTTTTAATCGCCTACATTGGCTTCTTCTCTCCTCCATTTCCATTCTCCCCGCCAATGAAACTGTTTGTAACTGTGCCTTTAGTATCTTCTCCTTTTAAGAACTTCCACCCCAGCTGAGTTACTTTCCCATTAGTTACTCCTGCCATTGAATCCTACTTATTATTGCTTATTGAAATCTGCTTTTTAGAAGTATAAGTTACATGCTTCATTTTGCTTACTTTTAGTTTCTCTTCATTTTAAGTGGATTTCATTAAATTGTCTAAACAATTCTCTAAATTTAAGATTTTAGTTATGTACAACACAATAATATTTAATCAGCACAAAATGCAATACTACCTGTGGTTTAATATTTTGGTACGGACAATAACTTTTAATATATTCTTTGCAGGACTGATCTCCCACTGGATCTCCCCATTCCTCTTGCTCCTCAATAGTTAAGGGGAGATAAGGGTCCAGCATTGTATTTAAAATATCCAGAAAAGGTGCCTATAAAGAAAATAAAAACATTTTTTTCTTATATAGGTTTTACATGAATGAAGCATATAACAGAGATTAGCCTGGTGTGTTTTTTAGTATATTTAATTTGTGAGAAGTTAAAAGTAAAACTTTGAAATATTAGTGGTTAAAGATATAAGAAAAATGCAACTTCTTTAATCATACATAAAGACTAGAGTGATGTATCAAGCTAACCCAAAGTGTTTAACCATGAGTAAAACATCTGCATAATATGCTAAACTGTAAGTTATAGTTTAAGAACATAGTGTGTACAGAATACCTGATAAGCGAAAATTAAACAAACCATATTTGGTTATTGCAGATATACAAATTTACTTTTATTCCTGACTTACAGTAATGTTCAATTGTGCTGATTCAAGAACTGATTCAACTACAGATGATTCTGCCAATTCTAGACCGGCATTGCTACACTTCTTCTATCAGCTTGATCCTTTAGTATTGTAATTTGCAACTCTGATTCTTTATTTCCTCAAATTTGAAGGAGCTATTTTCTCCTTGAAAAATCTGGTTAAGCACAATACTGCCAATTCTAGAGGTTAAGGGCTCTTGGACAACTTCCTTCACTATTTCTGCTAATGATTTGTCTTCCTGTTACTTCCATGCCCAGTTTGCTCCTTATCATTGCCAAATTGCTCGGGGCTTAATAGAATGAAACAAGAGGAGGAAAACAGCAGGGGCAGATGGTTTAACAGGCCACCACTTCATAATGGCAAGAGCCTCAGTAGGTGATAGAGAATGTCAAACCTGTCAATGTCAAATGACAAGCTGGTCCTTTTTCTGGATATAACCATGAAAGAAATAGGCAATTGTAATAGATTATACAGAAAGTATTAGCTTCAGAAGAAAGCTAATGCAATCCATCTTGTTACGTACTGAGTCAAACACGCATAGGATACTACTAGAAGGCAAAACCTAAATTTTGTTTTGTTTCATATACTATATGTGTGTGTGTTCTCACACATACAAATATATAACGTATAACTTCACACTGATAGACAGTAATCAATTGTATGATGTTTTGATTCTAGTAAACAACATTTTTTATCAAGCTCAGTCACACTATGGCTGATATACTTTAACCAAATCTGAAAACGGCAGACTAATTAAAATATATAATTTCAGGGACTGTGATTTACAACCAAATCCTAATCACCACAGCCTGACACTTTGTTACATCATCACTTTAAGTACTTCTGTTTGTCTGAAATAGTTTGTCCACATAATAATAGGTGCCTTGGGTACAACCCCAAAACAACTGGCGCATCACTTGAACAACATCAAGCATTGACAAATTCACTATCAGTCAATTGCAAAAAGATGGCTTTTTTTGGAATAGCTTCCATCCTGTTCTGAGTAAGGCATCCATACAGACTATATCTGTAATACCATCAAACATTCACACCTGCCTATCCTAGGTCCTTGGAAAGGGCTTGATAGAGAGATAAAAATGCCAAACCCAGTCTGAACATTCAGCTGACTGTGCGACAAACAATAATAGTAACAGTAATAATAGTAGTAGTAGTAATAATAATAACAGCATCTAGATTGGAAAAGACTTGACCATTATATTATAATGGATATTTTGATACAATATTATGTCTATAATGAACAACCTGCACAGATTTCCAATTACTTTTCAGATAAAATTCAAGTTAAATTTGAAACAGCATTAGACACATGTACTTGAGTGTTCCTCGACCTTGGTATGGCTGATCTGTCATTTAAAACCACAGAAGAGACATTCTTAAAGTTAGTCCCGATATCAGAAATTGTTCTGTTATTACTAGGATTTATACTTTACTGTGGATGGGCAATAGTTTATCGAAAAAAGTTTTTGGAAAAAGCAATATAGCGGACTTAAATCAAATACTAGTTATCTTACCTGTAAAGCCACAGCTCTGATAAGATGAGGTGCAATATTGCAGAGGGCACCTGCAAGAACTCCTCCAGCACTCATGCTCATTAAGGCTGTTTGCATAGGCTGAGAATATCCAAGTTCATGTAACAACTTGATGCAGGCCTGAAGGTCTTGGATACCATTGTGTTTCTTCATCATACAACCATCTTTATGCCATGTCAAGCCCAATTCTCCTCCACCCCTGGCAATTAAAATAAGAGTAATAACAACAAAAAACCTGAAACATTTTATTCCCATCTTAATATTTATCCAAGAATATTAAATATTAAATTAAATATGATTTGATCAGAAATGCCTGTTTTAAGGGTTAATATTGTACAAACATTAAACTAAAGAAATAATAATCAGGTTGGCTTGAATGTGGCACCGGTCATTCTTTGTGTCTGCAAATGAAGGACAACACAGTAACTGTTTTTTATTTTCCTCTTGGATAAGAAATTATGTCCCTTGGTATCATGAACCAAAAAAGCCATGGATCTTCTGATTCTCAACATATTGCTGATGGTGGAGAACATGCAAACCAACTCATCATACTGCTCCTTTTTTTGATAAACAAATTACAGAAAGAAGTATACTAAGCAAGTAGAATATTCTTTATTGAACAGAATATTCTGTATTGGCCAAGTATGACTGGACTCACCAGGAATTTGTCTCCGGTGCATAAGCTCTCAGTGTACATATAACCAATGAAGTGATAAGTCGCAGATCATAAATCATACGATACAATAATAAATCATAAGATAGAAACAATAAGTAATATATCATAAGATACCAATAGAAGAAGGTAGTAGGAAAGATGAGAAGATGAGAAAGGTAACAGCAATTCAGCCCGACTACATGGGTAAATATTTTTAGGCATAAGATAGTGTGGTGGGAGTTAGGTGTTTAGCAGAGTGATGACATGTGTCTAGTTGTTTTGGTATGTATACCCCATAGTGGCATCCTGAGGGAAGAAATTGAAATAGCTTATGTCCGGGATGTGAGGATTTGTAGCAGGGGTGGGATGCAAATATTTTTACTACCAGTTCTGTGGGCATGGCTAGGTAGGTGTGGCTAGGTGAGCATGGTCATATGACTGGGTGGGTGTGGCTTTTTTTTGCAGCAACCCCCCCCCCACCACGCTCCCTTTTTTTGGCCTCCTGGGCCTCAGGGAAGCCTCCTGGGCGAAGCAATAAGACAGCGAGGCGGATCCTGGCACAGCTGATCATCGAAACAGCTGATTGTTGGGAGGGGAAAAAAAAAAAGAAATGCCAGTTCAGCCAAACCAGTAGCTGTTTTTTTTACTTCTGGTTTGGCCAAATAGTAACATTTTTTATTACCGGTTTGCCTGAACCAGCTGAACCGCTAGAATACCACCAGTTTGTAGGTATTTCCTCAGCCCTCTTTCTGGTTTGTGTAGTATACAAGTGGACGGCAGGCTGGTTGCCATTGTTTAAGTAATGCACAAACTCAAGAGAGCATGAAAAACATGAACAACTATTAGATATTAAGTAGAACCAGAAATGTAAATGCGCCAGTTGGAATTCTATTCAGCTTTCCCCCTTTTTCTTATGCTTATTGGGTTTTCTATACATAACTTTGTGACTGCAATATTAACAGATCATGTTTTGGGGTTTTTCCAAGCTGGATGCTGATACAGGTGCTGATATATTTTTGGGGATATACATGATCAGTTATAAAAGAGTAAATCACTAGAAACATTTGAATAGAAGTGATTAAAGGAGTGGAATAAATTCATTATTTTAAAAACACATGCATAATTTTATTTAAATAAACTATTTAAATTTCAAAGTATTGTTTTAGGACAGGGCATAGATAATCTTATATTAATACATTTAAATTATTCCATTCTAGTATTTCTTTTAAACTGAATAAGAATTAGGCATTCTGAAATATTCTAAGCATGCTAATATGAAAATGTTTTGCTAAAACATTATGTAGTTTTTAAATTTTAAAATACATGTGGATAACATTTGCTTTGGCTTTATTCTCCTTCAGTTGAATCATTTAGAATCATGCAAAATGATTTCTATTTTTGCATAGTAATGCAAAAGTTTACTGAAAGTTTACTATGGGGTACTAACTACAGGGACAGTATAATTTTCCTCAGTAAAAAGTAGAGTAGGTAAAAATAGAATTTATTTGTTATACTATTGTATTTAAATAGTATTTAAATGATAGCAAACATATTAATTTACAATTTCTGTGCTTAGCTGAATATAAATTATTCCTGTGAATGTACCTTAGATTATTTCTTAGAAATTAAAGATTTATGCAAAGAATTGAATGAGAAGTATCCAAAAACTTTTAAACATGGTACTAAACCATAGAACTAAGCTGTGTTATGATGAAGTTAGAATTAATACAAAGAACGTAACATTATTAGCAAATAATTATCAGCAATAATGTATATTACAAATAACTGGCAACACAGCCAAAAACAGTTATTTATGGAAAAATTGTGAATAGAATAAACATGTGGCTGAAGGAGAGAGCTAAAACTTTAAGCAGTAAAAGCATCAGGCACACACATATTAACAATGAAATATTAAGAACAAGCAAAAAAGTTTTATAATATTACAGACTTACCTAACATGACAAAAAGCTAATATCCACCCATCCTTGATTAACATTAGATTCTCTGCTTTAAATGTCATGTTTAAATCTATTCCATAAGCTCCATATACATGAACCAGAAGTGGCATCTTGTTCAGCGATGTAGAATGGTTTTTATAAAAAACTGTAATTGGTACCCAAGTTTCATCCTGCAAATGAGGGAACATTTCAGAACAAAGCGTATTTAGGAATTTGCAAATTATAAAATCAAAAGAAAAGTTCAATCTGTGTATTTAACATGTTTTATTTATCCTAGCATTCTTTGACATTTTGTACAAAACTCTCAGAAAATAAAAAAGAAAGTTGGGGTTGCTTCAGGATTTGTTTACCAATATAGAGCATAAAGCTCATTAAATACAACTCATGAGAAGTGTATAAAACATGAAAACAGCCCATTCCTCCTGCACCTTCTGCATTGTGATGTGAACATCTTTACATACTTCACACTGAATGTAGCAACAAACATAAAAACTTAAATGTCTGTTAGGAGTTCTCTGCTATATGACTGAAAAATACAACAGGTTGCACCATTATTTTCTTATTTCATGAACACTTGTGCCTCACCTGTGAGATTATTATCATATAGATTAACATTTGTATGTTTTATGTTAACACTTGCTTTTTCTCCTGACAGCAAGGAAAATAAGACCACTTCATTTCAAGCTATCCTTATTAGGAAAAAGCATAACAACTTTGCCTTCGTGTTTCTTACAAAAAGAAATGTCAACCCTTCAGACAGCAGAGAAACAGCAACAGCTATACTGATTAGGGATTTTTTTTTTAAAAAAAAAATTCTTTCCAAGTCCTGTTTACAAGAGGCTAAGAAGACAAGAGCTTACCTTGCTCTTAGCTTCTAGACGTACAGTTTTGCAATTTGCTGTAATTGGTACTTCTTGCTCAGTAAATTCAATAAGGCTCTTTTCCATCAATGAATATGCAAAACGAACTGGAGACTGAAGAGGAGACATGAGCCAAAAATAGCAAGTGTTGGCAGTATAGTCAGAATTAGGTTCCAATTCTAGTGAACAGGCCCAAGCAGGTAGCTAGAAAACAACAGAAATTATTAATATTCCCCAGTCTTTTGATTTCTTTTCCTGTTGAACTATATACTGTAGTTTCCAGTTTGATAATAGAATCTGAATTTCTTACTGGCTAAGAGGTGCTTCATTTGTCCCAGTAAAAAAGCTGGATTGGTAGCAGGACCTCACTATAATAAGCACAACAATTTAATTACTTTCCCTAAAAACTGATTAATGACAATAAATAATGAAAATGGAAAGAACTGTATTTTGAAATAAGCACAGGTGGCAAAATATTAGGCAATGTCACTAAAACACATAATTAAAATGCACGATTTATCTCTTACAAGATTTCTCCTTGCCCTCTTCTATGTGATCAGAAAAGTTTTTAAAATCTTTCTTTCTGCCCCTCTGTCTGCTCTTTCACTCTATCCAACTTGAAACCCAGCCAAGTCAGTGTCTGTTATTGCCCTGAGGTCTTGCTTTGGGGTGCTCAGCCACTTACAATCCTTGCCTCTGACTCTATTCCCAGCGTTAGCCATTGTGAAGAACAAAATTATTTTTTTGGCACAGCTACATTCGGAAACCCAGGGCTATTATGTTTTAAGACTTAACACTCCTAGAAATGAAAGGAATCAAGATTCATTCTCTGAGAGCAGCAGGGTCTCTTACCCACTGCTTACTTTCTTTTAAGAAGTTCTGGTTACTGGGTTGATAAAGGCTTTTGGAAATTGAGGCAGTCAGAGTCAAAAAGCTTTACACAGAAAAACTGCACTCTGTATAATTGATTAAAACCTGAAGAGGATCAATCTAAAAAGTCTAAAAAACCCTTATAAAATGGGCACTATATTTAACTTGACTGCTACAATTAGCAAAGTAGAGAGTGTATAAGCTTACCATCTTATTGAAATCATGCTAAGTGAAATTTAAAATATTTGCAGATAACTAAACAGTAAGGCAGGAATTACCCTATGTTTTCAAAAGAGCCCTTTGATTTTTAAAGTTATAGAAAACCTGGCTACGTAAGTTGATGCTCTAGACAAAAAAATATAATGGATTTTAACTGATCCAGATGTTATCAAAATTCTTTGTTAATTAAAATGGTTTTTATTCATGATTTGTCTATAATTGTATGCAAAACTTCTACAATTTAATGTGTAAATTTTTTATAAATCAAAGTCCACCAAGGTTTCATCTTATGTTTAATGTATGCATAATGTATCATTATTTATTTTATTTTTGCTATAAAATTTGGAAAGTATTGGGTAAGATTAATTTCTCAAAATGATAATTGAGAAATAGGTCTGTTAACTAAGTAGTCAAAGTTGCAAATCACAATCTGCTTGCTCTGTGTCAGCAAGCAGGAACGAACCAAAATAAAATGTTATGAATTTGATTTGGATATGTTTAAATTCCATCACCACATCAGAGTCGAAGGAACCAGAGAAGCTATAATCCTATTTTGCAGAGAAGCTATTCTTTAGGACTGGTGCTAAGGTAAAGTGAGTTATTTTTTTTTGCTGAAGTAGCAAAATATTCTGATAAACAATAATTGGAGAAACTAGACAATTTAGTTACAATAATAACTACCCTCAAAGCATGCTTGGAATCTTCATTGCTATTCACTAATCATGAGGTTGGCAGTCTAATGGTAGTTGGGTATATAATCCAAGCCAAGGAAAAGCATGAAGAAAATAACAACCATGTTAATGGCACATATATCCTCAGTCTATAATGACTACACCCCATTCAATACACCAAGGCTGACAAATTCCCAGCCCGTGGGCTGGATGCGTCACGTGCTGGCCATGCCCATTCCTGGTTTAGCGAAGGGGAAAAAAGTCCCGATACATTATGTAACACCGCCAGGACGATGTAAGTTTGACCTGTAATATACCAACAGGTTATTTCTCAAAGTCGCCTGTGTTGAAGATTATGACAGTTCTAATTTCAGAAGTTAGATATTTAATATTTAGAACTGCAATGTGGGCTAACTGCCTTACTCTATGAACCAGTGGCCTCTAATAAGCAGCGTGTGTAAAGGACACTATTTATTATTTATTAAAATTCTTCTCTGAAAATCTTTGGACAAACACAATTTACCTTACTCTGAAATTAATAAAAGAATTCATTCTGAAAATTATTATTATTAAAAGTAATACATGTAATAATTTAAATATTTACCTTAACATTTTCAACTGTATTTGATACAAGAGAAATAATATCCAAATAGAGCTCACCACCGAGTTTTAGAAAGATCACGCAATGATCTCTGAACATATCTAAGTCGATTAATTTGGTATTTTCTTTTACTGTGTAAATAGGCTGCCAATTCTCCAAACCACACGAATCAACTGGTGCTTTCATCAGCTATAAAACAAAGAAGAGTCTGCATACATATATAAAAAAAATGAAAATTTTCAACATTTAAGCATTTTCACTCAAATTTCAGTTTTCATGTAAGAAAATGCTTCCATAAGCATTCAATAACTTGAATAATTAGATTTTTCACTTGGATAGTTTAAGATATTCTGCAGAGTGAACTATCTTAGTTTAGATCCCTCTTTATATTGATATTTTCAGAGGAAAATGAACTTATGCTCTCTTTTATATATCTTTTTAACAGGTTTATGTCTATGCTTGCTAACTTTTGCTTGATAAATTTTGAGGAATGAAATAACTAACACAGTAACACATATTTTTCAAAGCTGGCTTAAGTACTAGTCAGAAAAATAAATCCAGCTGAGCTGCATTTTTTCCTCACAGTTTTTGGGTATTTTCCAAAACTTCTACGCATATCAGCACAATAGATAATAAATAGATGAAACCGAGGCCATAAGGATATGAGCATTATGCAGAGAAATGATAGAATTTTTGTTTTAGAAACAAGTAAAAACCGATGTAATTATAACTTTGATACATATATCCTAGCCACATATATCTCAAAGTTTGTGTTTTTGCATGAAGAATTTAAATAAAATGATCTAATAAATGCAATGGATAATTGGGTGTGTTTTATAAGCATATATAAGAAACATGCGCATTTAGATACAAGATTTAACTATGTAACCAACTACAGATTTTTTCTCTTGGAAATTAAAATAAGGGAGCCAGTGTGGCTGTGGTGATTAAGTTGTTGGACTAAAAATGGTTATACATAGGTTTCCTTAGACATGGAAGCAAAATGGGTATCCCTGGATCAGTCTCAGATAACTGAAAAACATCTATCTAACCTGTATTAGATCAGCAATGAACTAATTTGGGCTGAAAATAAATTATTAAAATATATAATGTGGTTGTTTGTCTGAACCAAACTTTCTAGTTCCTGTTGTGGTTTGACGGCAGCCAGAATGGATGGCAGAGGTATCGGACAGCGAGGACAAAAGGGAACCAGTCAAGGAGTCTGGCGAGGAGTTGGATGAGGGTCCTGCATCCGATGCAGGGATGGGGCCAGGACCATCTGAGAGTGGGGTGCTGCCTTTGGAGCTTTCAGAGTCAGGCAGAGGACTCTGGGCAGCCTGTTCCCAGTGCGTGTCTGCACAGAATTGCTAGAAGGCAAGAACAGCTGAAGCAGAAGGAGTGACTCAGGAGTAAGGATAGGAGGTGATTGCCCCTCCCCATAAGGGATAAAAGTCAGTCCTCAATGCTGAACAGCTTTGCATGAAGCAAAACAGTTCAATAATCTCCGAGTCCTTCGTGAAGCTCTGTACTCTGATCAGTTTTTTCTAGGTTTTTGGGTTGGTTTATGTTAGCCTTAATTGGACTTCTGTTTCTTGGCAGCATTCGACAGCTCTGAAAAGCATGCTCTTATCTGGAGGAACTGTGTAGAATGAGTTTTGGCTGGGAATGCAAGTAATTCCCAGCACTGCATTAAAAAAGGTTTTACTTTTAAATTCAGTTTGTGTTTTGACAAAGTCTGGGTTAGAACAGTTACCATACCTTGTACCCCACAGGGTTTCCATATGTAGTAGGAATATATAGTTCATTGCTTAGATGTTCAACATGATAAATGATATTTTTGGTTCGTTTTTGCACAAGAACAGGTGGTTTAAAAGGGCAACGACAGTCTACCAACCATACTTCAGAAGTGGTCTTGCTATTACTATTTATAGTAATAAAATGTTTATCCTTTGTGCGGTACAGATCCACAAAGTACCTTCAAACAAAGAATACAGAGACAATAAAATAAAATAAGATGTCATGATGTCATAACTCTTTGGTTGGCTTATTGCACAGGTCACAAATATTCAATTAAAATACAGCTTAAAATAATCTATGAACTTCAGCCTGTTTTGAGATGTTGCCCTTCAACTAAGGGCAACATAAGTGACTTCAATTAATTAGGGTGCTCTCTAAGTTTTGTTTTCTTGCACATGTTTCATTATCCAAACTAAATAACATAATCAGTGCTGTTAATGTTACCCAACTTGTGTAATGAAACAGCTGCAAGAAAACAACCATGCTCAGAGAGCACCAAGGACCCTTCATTTAGCCCTGAGCTACAAATATTCTCCTTTATCAGTAGGTCACTTGTTTTGGAGCAGCTCAGAATTTAGTAGGAACCAAGATTTGGCTCCATACATGAGGCAGGATGCACAATTCTTTAGGTGTTCCTCAACAAGGATGAAAGCAAATTGTGGAGAAGGGAGGCTTAAAGAAATCTGTGATAGGGCACAATCAGAAAGGATGTAGAACTGCTGGCACTCATAATCTTAACAGTTATGAGGTGTGGCTTGTGCTGAAATGATTTAATCTGAGGGAAGATTGGATCTGAAAGAGTTCTTAAAATGCCTCACTTTCTTCCCTCTAGTTTTTTTATCTGATAAATGTAAGGTACAGTTTTTTGTTGTACTTAGCCAGGAAAAATGAGGTATCATTTTTTAAAATAACCTTATTCTTAAATCAATTAATAAATCAACATTAAAGAAAAATGTATTCTTTTGGAATTATCTCACTTTTTGTTTAAACCATAGTCTGCTTAATTATGATTTGTTCAATAAGACAGTTGGCTGGATGCCTATCTCAATAAACTGTGAACAGCTGATTATATTACTATATAACACTGGGAATCAGGCTGGCACAGAAAAGAAGGTAGGCTACTTCTCCAAGATTTTGCTAGAAATGGGTTCAGACTAATTCATCACACCAGTTTTATTATTTATATACATGAATATGTATGTCATTTATTTATGTATTATTATGTATTTATTTACATGTATGCATATACATTTATATATATGAATTTGCAACACATTTTTACCAGGCTAATCCAACTGTTTATTTCAACTTTCTCAGCATCAATCCACAATGCAGCAGCAATCTAACCTCAATTTTTCTATTGTTGCACTAATGAATTTGCCACAATATGGGCAATAGCTTTGGGATAAACCTAATAATTCCCTTCTGCTCTCCTGGCTGTTTCTTCAAAGCAAAATATGACCATTTTAGTTAGGGAACAGATCAAGGATTTCTGACTACGTTAGATATAAAATGTCTTGCTCACATATTTTTCATGTTCTTTTTGCTTTTTCACAATTATTCCATACATGAATAAAGTATTGTAAAGGTGTAAGTGAGAGAATTTGTCCCTTCAGTGAGATTTTTTTTGTATTTACTGAGTTGCTACATAAAACTTTTCTAGTTGGTTTTCTTTTGACTATTATGAAAAAATTGCAGGTTTTTCCTGGACTTTGCCCTATCTATATTTATCAGGTTTAATACAGAATTATACATAAAGAAAGCAGTTCACTATACCTTACCTTGCATCACTTTCTGTATATACCAGCTCAGAACGCTTTTTATTAAAATCACATAAGTATACAGTATGGCACTGAAGATTCTTTTGAATGGTATAGAACAGAATCTCACGTGTAGCCCATTCTAGATAAAAAAGAAAGTTTAGTTTTTGCTAACTATAGGATCCATAAGGAAGTGAATTTAATAAATCCAATGTAAAATAATAAATTGGAAATGAACATATGAAAAATTACATGCATGCACAATTCTAGAGTTAACCACTATTAAGATTAAAATGAAAAACAATAAGAGATTAATGCCATTTTTTTTCCAAAATTTTCTTTCCTGCACCATCAGTGTGCAGTAAGTATCACTGTGCAGGATGTATTTCTTTCTGGACTGCAACTGTCAGTCCTTCTATTTCTTCAAGTGCCCAAACAACACTATTTTACCATTGTGAAAATAAAAAATATACCGATACCTAGTATATTAGAATAGAATAACAGAGTTGGAATGGACCTTGGAGGTCTTCTAGTCCAACCCCCTGCCTAGGCAGGAAACCCTACACCACTTCAGACAAATGTTTATCCAACATCTTTTTAAAAACTTCCAGTGTTGGAACATCCACAACTTCTGGAGGCAAGTTGTTCCACTGATTAATTGTTCTAACAGTCAGGAAATTTCTCCTTAGTTCTAAGTTGCTTCTCTCCTTGATTAGTTTCCACCCATTGCTTCTTGTCCTGCCTTCAGCTGCTTTGGAGAATAGCTTGACTCCCTCTTTTTTGTGTCAGCCCCTGAGATATTAGAACACTGCTATCATGTCTCCTCTAGTCCTTCTTTTCATTAAACGAAAATATTCATTGCAGCTTTTGACTTGTGTGCATTCCACTATTATGATGGCCTATTAACATCTGTGACATGTAACAATGCTTTTCCCCACATATAAGCTTTGCAGTAATTGTTACTGTTTGTAGTTCTTGCATATGATTTCTCTTTAAAATGTCCTTCCCAGTATGTATGTATGTTTCAGTTTAGGACAATATTTTATATAATTAATGAAGTGGACTGAAATCCAAATAATAAGACAGTGTGACTGTTGGATTAGGATTAGGAAGATCACGATTTAAATTTTCACTGAGCCATGAAAATTCAATAGATGACATTAGGCCAGTTACTACATTTTTATCCAACCCAATTCACAGGGTTGTTTTTAATGGCACAAAATTGGAGAGTATTATATATCGTTCCTTCAATTCCGGATAGGCAGAATACAAATAAACAAACAAACAAAAATCCCAAAGTTCACTTGTGCAAATGTATGAAAAAGTTATGTTTTCTTAAATTTGCACCCTCCTATACTGATCAGTTGGTAGTTTTTACAGAAATACTTAATACCTTAGCAAATAGAAACACCAACATCCTTTGAAATGGGCCATTTTAAGCAAGTTTAATTTGTTTCCATTGTTTGGAAGAAGGAAATTTCAGCTGCTCTTAATTTCAACATAAAACCAGTGTGGGTTTTATTATGAGGAAAGATTCATTAAAATTAGTGAACTAGGGGGCTGCTGAATATAGAATTATACATATCCAGATTTAGAAATATCTGAAAGTTTCATGAGAATAATGAAATGAGCTTTGAGACACAAGCTCCTGCTCTTATGTAGTCTGTAATCAAGATATATTTACAAAAAGGTGTGGAACTTGCATTGGGACATTCTATGTTTTGCCCATTTGCCCTAAGTTATACCCACCCACCCAACTTCAGGTTATTTGGCAAATCTAAAAATTATGAAATTGCAACCAAATGGATTTAGAATGTTGTAACAGACTTGCACATATGCAAGGAACCAGGTTTAAGAAAGCTGCATCAGTCTAACACAAGGGATTTATGCTAGAGTTATGCAAATCACTTAGCAAGACTGTAAAACAAACGCTAATCCAATAAGAGCTTAGGCAATAACTATGCCTGAAAAGTTTGTTTTCAGCACTTCCACATGATTTCCAAGTTATTTGCCCATTTGTCTAAGACAGCGGTCAACCAATGGCCGTGGCCCACTGGTGGGCCGTGAGAAAATTTTGGTGGGCCACAGAGAAATCTCAAAGCTGCTCAGCCCACATGGCCCACGGGAACCTTACCCGCCCACTCACTCCTTACCCGACAAACTTGTCGGCTAAGTTGCTATTTTTCCTTTTTCCGACCATCATCTGTTCTGCCACGCCAGGACATTTAGATAAACTAGGAAGCAGGAAATGGTTGGATTTCTTGCTTTCTAGCTAAGCATAGCCGAACCTCCCTTAGGACTGAAGGTTTGCTTGCAAGCAAATTCAGTGCAGACTCACGGCAAGCAAATTTAAGAGACTGAGCTAGCCAATGGCAGATAGATCACTGAATGATTCTGTGAGCAACTCAATTTGCTGCTTTGCCTGATTTTGGATAAAAGTTGCTTTTTTTATAAAAAAATCAATATTTACATGCATGGTGTGTTGTGAGTTAATTTTGTGAGTTTGCTTTCAAGCAAATTTTATGTGACAGACTGAGCTAGCCAATGGCAGATGGATAGATTTCTGAATGAATCTGTGATTCTGTGAATAACTCAATCTGCCTGCCTGCTTTGCCTGATTTTGGGTAAAAGTTGCTTTTTTTATAAAAAAATTCAATAAACATTTATAATATTTACATACAAGCCATTCCCAGCCAGTCACATGACCACAAAGCCACACCCACAAATTAGACCACACCCACAGAACCAGTTAGTGGTCCCTGGGATCTAAAATTATGAGTTTGGTGGTCGCTGAGGTCCAAAAGGTTGGCAACCCCTGGTCTAAGATACTTTCATCTGGATGCAGATTCCCTTTTTACTAAATGCTTACCAAAGCTAAATGCATTTGGGATAACGCATTCCACTTTTGATACTGGATGTAGTTTCACAATAATACAAGCACATTCTTCAGAGCTGGCACTTTTAATTCCAGTAGCCATATATTCATGATCTGGGGAAATTCGGATTTGCTGGATAAAAGAATTTTCAAAGGGTAGAGCTTCTGTGCTAAGTAATGCTTCGTAGTTCTCTTCATCTACAATACACAAAACAGTGTAAAACGGAATTAGTGCAAAGGTTCATCAATTGTTCTGATATACTGCTGAATGTATTTATAGATGTAATGTTTTGGGATTAGTCTTATATATACAGATCTTAGGATTGTGCTAAAGTTACCCAGATTCAATGGTGTGAATTTATGATTTGACACTGCTTTAATGGATGTGGATTGACTGAGTGCCAAGATGATGTTGATTCTTAGCAACCACATCAATTTTCTCCATTGATCAAGTGATTGATGGATAGATGGATCTTAATCACAGTGAAATGGGAAAAACTATGGTCACTTTTTATTTCAAAAATTCTACCTTAAATTTTGTGCAAAAAATGAAAACAAAAACTGATTTTAAATATATTTTATTCCCTAATCACATCTAAATATATTGGCAAAGTCATGGAAGAGATATGACACCACTATTTAAAAAGATAACACAAAATTAATTGGTTATTTTAAGTACATTTTGTCCCACACTCTTTATTTTTTTAAAAGTAAAATGGCCACCATAAATATGTATGTGTATGCTTATATGACTGGCTGACTGAGGAATTCTGGGAGTTGAAGTGCACACATCTTAAAGTTGTAAAATATTGTTCTATAATATTTGAAAGGGAACTTCTATAGTTTATGTGTTACACAATTATAAAATTGCTAAATAAAATTAAAATCTAGAAGACAGAATTACTTTGCATGGACATTACATGGACATTTATGTTAACTTTTCAAAAAACTACTTTGAATGAAATTTACCCC
This sequence comes from Hydrophis major, assembly GCA_033807585.1. NCBI lineage: Eukaryota > Metazoa > Chordata > Lepidosauria > Squamata > Elapidae > Hydrophis > Hydrophis major. Next base: position 381,930,886 of record CM066328.1, read on the forward strand.
TTAAAAACATTTTCTTGTGACTGGAGTTTCATTGCTGAAGTTAATGGAATTGTCCAACTATCCTTTCTGAGATTCACAAAGGCTAAAGCTACTTACATAAATTCCGAATGAAACATAATTTTTAAATAAAAATAACTAACACCTAAATACAAGATCTTACATCTTGTAGCATGAAACCTAAGATATGTGGCTTCCTGCTCAAGCTTCTCTCTGACTGGATGTGATCCTAACCAATTTTGCTGAGATAACATATACCTTTTCCTGCCTTATGTAACACACTGTTTTAATAAGATTTTATTGAAAGTTTCTTTTAATCTATTACATAGAGACTAAAAAAAATTAAATTTAGTAATATAATAACCATACCTACTTCTCCTAGCTTTGAACGAAATATGCAGCCATTTTCTTCAAAGTAAATATAGTCTCCAAATTTAATCTGTTTAACATTAACAGAAAGATGGATCCATTACAAAGCATTTAGAATTATGTCATTATCTATAATTACATTTTGTCAAATTCCTGTACAGTAAACAGAGCTTTTTGGAGGTCCATGGAATTTCTATATGATTAGAAGAAAAATATGCTCCTTCATATTCCTCATGAAACATAAAAACTGTAGGATTTAGCATTTCTCTCCAAACTGTCTTCCACTTGTACTTGGACTACAAGTCTCAGAATCCTCAATTATTGTCAAGTGAATATTCTGGTAAATGCAGTATTAGAATCACAGAAGCATAGGGCTGGAAAGGACCTTGAAAGTCTTCTAGTCCAACCACTTGTCCTACGGCAGGAGATCTTACATCATCCCTGACAATTGGTTGTTCAATACTTTCTTGAAAACTTCCAGCAAAGGCACACCCACAATTTTGGGGTGGGTGGGGTGTAGAAGAGCTGTTCCATTGGTTAATTGTTCTTATTGTCACTAAGTTTCTCTTTAGTTCCAGGTTGTATGTCTCTTTAGTGAGCTTTATTCATTGCTTCTTATCCTACCCTCAAGAGTTTTGGAAAATAAATTGACTCTTTGTGACAGCACCTCATGTACCACAAGCTCATACAATTTGAAGAAAGCTGTTGTAAGGATCTAATAACTCAAAGAAACAGTCTTAGTTTATACCACTGGTTCTCAATCTTGACCAATTTGAGACGGGTGGACCTCAACTCTTAGAAACCCCCCATCAGCATTCTGGAAGTTGAAGTCTACCCATCTCAAAGAAGCCAAAGTTGGGAAAAACTGGTTTATACCATTCTGAACATCTAATTTTTATTCCATGATCATCACATCTCAGTCAATAGCCTTTTCATCTCCCTCAATTCAGTAGAAACTTTATGGTAATACAGGTAGTCCCCAACTGACAGCAATTGGCACAGACAATTTCATCACCAAATAATGTGATCCTAAAGTTAAATGACATGTGATAGTGCCATCATGTCACATGCCTGCGGTTAAGTGCAACATTACATGAATGCAAGTGGCGAATTTCATTGATTTTGCTTGTTGGAAGCTAGTTGTAAAGTTCACAAATGATAATCACATCACTGTAGGACACTGCAATTGTCATAAATGTACAGTAGTTAATCAAGTCATATGATCACTGGGACACTGTAATGGCCACAACTTTGAAGAATGGAGGCTACTGTAACTTCAACTGATCACTGAAGGAGTGGTTGGTAAGCAAGGATTACCTACAGTTGCAGAGTGTTAATCAAACCACTCTGCAAAGCTGGACAGCTGTCAAACCTTTTCGTGAATCTAAAGAAAGAAGAGAATCCAGGGAGTAGAATAATTCTTCAACAAATTCCAATAATTCAGAGCCCTTTTAGGGTGGTCAGAATGAGCTGAGATCAAGTGAAGAACTAGGGACTGTTACCAGGGGGACATGTCCTCAGAATTCAACTCGATCAGTAGAGCAATGAGGCTAGAGGCTACCCAACGTGGATTCTCCCTTCGACTCAATGAAGAATATAGTATTTCTCCCATCTAAAACATATGTTTTACTATAGGAACTAATACATATATCTAGCTGCTACTAGTACATTTATGCATATATACTTCTCAGTTATTAAAGAATGAGATAAAGTTCAGGACCATTAATATATACTATTTTGATTAAGCTAAGCTTGATTCCTAACAATATCATGAACATATCCATGTGGCTTCCTTGGCAAAAATCGGAAAGTTGTTTGCCATTGCTTTCTTCTGGAGTTTATATCTAGCTGCTACTAGTACATTTATGCATATATACTTCTCAGTTATTAAAGAATGAGATAAAGTTCAGGATCATAAATATATACTATTTTGGTTAAGCTAAGCTTGATTCCTAACAATATCATGGACATATCCATGTGGCTTCCTTGGCAAAAATCGGAAAGTTGTTTGCCATTGCCTTCTTCTTGTTTTTACTTATCAGTTATGCAACACACCCAAGGTATGAGTACATCTGACTCTGGTTTATTTTTCAAGATCATCCAAAGTTGTTTACAAATGTTTCTATATTCTTGGTATAATTAATTCTGAGATCCCTTCATATAGAAATATAATGCAAGCTTCCATGTTATTTATTAGATTTATAACTTGTTCATTTAGAAGCTCTAGTCTAACTCTGACTCATGGTCCCTTCTCCCATTACTCCCTACAAGAACAATCATATAAAAAAATTGTGTTGAGAGCACAAAACTGGCTCAGAGTCAGTCAATAAGTATTACATTTGTTCTCTTAGGCAGGCAGTAAATGTTTAGAAAAATATTCAGAACTTGGCAGAAATAAATGGAACACGAGTGTACAGTATAATCATGAAATGTCTTAAAAAACAAATAGGTTAAAAAAAACCCCTCCTAGTGAAATACAAGCCATTAACTTCAATAAACGTAAATGGATTTTCAAACTCTGAAATGAACATGATGGACATATTGCAAAATTGTTTTATTTTGATGGAAAAACCTTTGTCACATTGGTTTTAAATCTTGGTTTGAAGAAATCTCAATTTCATTTTTCCAATGTACTCAGTAAATAGATCAATGAAAATTATTCTCCTTCAGTCTCACAATATATAGAATTGGGTTAATAATAATATGTTATAGATGTATGGTGGGGATAATATGGAAGTAATGCACATAAATTACTTTGAATGTTTAAATGAGCTATGTATGTGCGGACACTAACAAGACAAGTATTATCATAGAGACATCTCTTTAAATAATTTTCAAAATATTATCTGAATCAGTATCATAAGCAAGCTAGCAACTTTTATAATTCTTACCATCAGGCTATTTAGACCTGACGAATGACTGTCATAGTGTTTTTCCAATTTTTGTTTAATTCTCTTTCTCAAATCTATGTAGTTTGCTGAACAATCCCTCCAGTTCTTTTGCTCTGCTTTCAGAAGTTCCTAGGAAAATATATGAAATGCTAAATGTTAATAAGCAGGATTTATTTTATAGTATACAATCTGAAATCAGAAACCAACTAAGAAACCCTTAATAATTTTGTATATCCTATTCCAGAAAATTAAGTTAATAACCAAATATGTAGGAAAGCTATGTGAATATTTTTTAAAATCAAATTACTCTTCTTTATCAGTAATAGGACTACTTCCTTTGAATTGCAAATAGCAGATTCTTAATTCTGAAAGAATCCTTCTCTTCCTGTGATCTCAATGCTGTCCAGAGCTAGCACTGGCTGCTATTGATAACATAAGAATGTGAATATGAATTGTATTAGCAAAGTCAATATTTAATTTGTTTTTAAAATTAAAGACTCTCCATTTATCTACAAAGATAACCTCACAATATGAGAACAATATAGGCACTCAATTTATTTGCTCATGGCAAGGAACTCTGTCCATTAAGAATGATATGGAATCTTTGATCTATGGACAATTTATAACATTTTAATACTTGTATACAAATTCAAGGACCAATGAATTGGGCTGAAGGTAAAGTAAATGCAATATGTATGATGATATCATTTGCACATGCTAGTAATGCATGATGTTATAATCTGCAAATTCAGTTTGGTCCAATAGACTTATCTATTCTATTATTCTAACACATTGCCAAATGATAAGACTTTAACTATATTTGAAAACATAATAAATTGTAAATTAAAAATGTAAGGAAATTATGACAAAAATATATAAACTACTATACAGATGAAAAGATCTTAGCAATATTAAATAATTGTATAGCAATAGCAATGCTATTGTATTTATTTGTTTGTATTCCATCATTATTATTGTTACAAATAACTTAAGGTGGTGAACATATCCAACACACATTCATCCTCCTAGTTTCCATTATCATTCTCTTCCTGATCTAATATAAAATTTAAGTTGGATTAGTCCTACTTAGTTCCATGCTTTTTATTTCTATAAACTCCATAGAAGATGAAAACTTTAGAGATTCCTTTTGATATTCTCCCAGTTCTTAATTCAATATTTTCATTCTATAAATATAAAATATGGCTATTTGAATTAAATTTCTGACTACAGAATTTAGAAATTGTGTTTGGAAGAAAGGAAAAATATCTTTATTCTATTGGACCGTAGACTGTTACTGGATTTTCAGTGAATAAACAGTTTTTTTTTAAAAAAAAAGCTGGAATAGCAGATCCCAATTTTAATTTATTTGTTAAATTTCTATGTTATCCATCTCACTGTCCAATTACAATTGAATCCAGAATAGAAACCCAAGAAGTATGTATTATGGTTTTATAATGTATTTTCTGTCTTAACAATTTTAGTGAGTCACTGAAAGAAGGAAAAAGGCATTTTTTTATAGTGTAAGAGCCAAAATATTTATTGGCCAGAATGATTTATTCAAATAGCCTACCTACCTTGCAGGCAAAAAACCTCCTTGACTGAATGCTTCCCTGGGAATAAGGAACAATCCATACATTTCTAAAACACGTTGTAAAGAAAAATACTTGTTGCTTTGTTTGACTACAAAATCTTACAGATGAAGTGGAGGAACATTTAAAATAGTTCATGAGGTGACCAATGCTGCCTTTCAAAAAAGAAGGAAAATATTTAATGCCTGAATACATGATGACAAAATATTCATCTTGCTTGATTCTTCATCTTATTTTGAGAACTGTTAGAATCCAAAGTAATAGCAAATCCAAGTAAACTAGTCACAGGCAGTAAATGTTTCAGTTTCAAATGTATAGTCTTCAATTCTACTGGTTCAGACCTGGAGGAGAAAAAAGAAATTACAGTTTTAATGGAAGAAAAATTATAAACAAACCTGAGACTTTGTAACATTACTGGTTTCTAAAAACAGTACTCATATTAAAAATTACACTATATTTAATATTTTTCAAAAGATAGTTATGTCCAAGCTACTGCTTATTCTTAGTGACTGCCTGGAGAAATCCCTACAATTTTCTTGGCAAAATTTCGAAGTGACTTGCCGTTGTGTCCTTTCTAGATCCGAGAGAATGACTGGCTTAAGGTCGCAGAGCTAGTTTTGAATTTAAGGCGGGACTAGAATTCAGATTCCAAATTGGCTCTTCATTTCATTTGTCAAAAGGTAGGTCATTATTTCACAACAAAAAACCTCAATATAATTTTATTGAACCTCCTTAAGGGTGGCACAAGACTTATACTAAGAACTTAAGGAGTAAATGCCAAGTCCTTTATTTGCTGAACAACCAAGGGATCTCACAGGTTCAAGGAATTAACTGGTCCAATATTTCCAATACTGTAATCTCACCATTGTATCAGTGAGAAAGAATGCAGGTCATTAATGGCAGATTGATTCTTTATATCAACTATTTAACTTTATATAATTGTTACAATAATATCTATTCTCCAATATTCACAATACAGATACTAATTCCTCCATCTTTAATCTGATTATTAAAATGTCCACAACCATATTTCCAGCTTTTGATTCTTGTTTATCCAATTGAGGTATGCTTCTTGTTGGGATTAACTTGATAGGAAGGTATATAATAATGATAGGAAATACCTGCCGTCATCCCAAATCAAAAGACGAGCCAAGTGTGAGGGTGTGAGAAGAGGTCTAAGAAATCCACTTTCTGTATGATTCTTGCATTGCCAAAATATAAATGGCCCTGAAATTTAATAAGCATTTACCACAGAGGGTTATGTTTGCAGTAGCCACCAAGGGGCCAATAGTAGCAGTGTAGGACACTTCAAGATTTACCTTGATTTGTGGCACTCTTACTACTCAACACATTTGTGACAACAATCTGAAATACAGCATTGAAAGTTGGGTAGAACCTGCTTCTGCATCAGGTTAGAGATGGGTTGAGGATGTCATACTTTGATACAATGTTATTCATTAATATTCCTGACCAATGTTTCTGGACCATCTTTAAAGATGTGTAGATAAACACAGAGAGTAAATCAGAGGGATAATAATCAATTTAAAGGTTCATGTGCGCAGATGCAGACACAAACATAGACACAGACACACAGACATGTATGTATGTATGTATGTATGTATGTATGTATGTATGTATGGTATTCAGCTTTGTTCGGGTATTTTCCCACGTCATTATAGTTGTGCCTTTAAAGTTGTAGCAACGTTTCGGCAGAATCTCATCTGCCATCATCAGGCTTCTGTATAGTGTTCGTCTGAGTCAGACCTTCACAGCTGTTTCTGTTTTAAATTTAGGGCTAGCCTGCTGCTGTGCCAGAATGGTTTTTTCTTCATCCTGATTGGTTGGAAGTCTTGGTCTGTGTTTATTGGTTTATTGGCAGAATCTCATCTGCCATCATCAGGCTTCTGTATATCGAAACGTTGCCTAGATACTTCCAATCTTACGCGGGAGAAAACCCAAATAACCAAAGATCCACATACAAATACCCGCGAGAACCTCAGAAAACAAATATATATATATATATATATATATATTAAAAAAAATAAAAATAAAAATAAAAATAAAAATAAATTTATTTGACTTGTAACCCATCTCAACTAGAAGTAATTCTGGGTGCCTCATTAAAAGCCAATAAAACATTGAAGCAATAAATACTCTGAATAATTTATAATTAAAAAGATGGGAAGGAAGGGAGTAGAATGCAAACAGGGGAGAGGAGGAGTCTTGTCTTAATCCATCAGCCACTTTCAGTGTGGTGCACTGGAGCCCCAGGCCAACTGACAGAACCAGATCTTCAGGCTTTTATGGAAATTTAGATCTCAGGACAGGAGTCACGGCAGAAAAGGCTCCTCTCCTGGATGCCACCTCTTGAAATTCCTTGATCGATGGGGTCAACAGCATGCCCCATCTGCTGGCATGAGTGGGTGTGAGGGTTGCTCAGATAGCCTGGCCCATGTCGTGAAGGGATTTAATAGTGATAACCAACATCTTGAACTGTACTCAGAAGCAAATCACCTGCCAGGGCAGCTCACAGAACTGCAGTGTAACATGGGCCACCCTAGGGATCCCAAGAACTGGCTGTACCACCATGTTTGCACCAGTTACAGTAGGCTACGAGAGAATGACTGGCCCCAAATCACACAACCAAGCCATCCTACCTAAGGTAGGACTAGAACTCACAATTTCCTGCTTTCTAAGCAAGCACGTTATTCACTGCACAAAACTGGTTGTGATGGGGAGCCCCATTTGTACACACATTTTGGTACAACTGGACTTTTCGGGTTTTTGGTTTTTTTGAAGACGTTTCGCTTCACATCCAAGAAGCAAAGAAATTCTTGGATAAAAAGCAAAACGTCTTCAAAGAAAAACCAGAAAGTCCAGTTGCCTCTTGAAAAAGCATCTTTGGGACTAGTATTTCAAACTTACTCAAAGTTAAGCCTAGATGAATTTAGTGGACTCTTAATACATATCCCTTACTATAGCAGTTCATTGTGCAGTACAGCGTTTTAGAATTGCATATCTAGTCTCAACTTTTTTGCCCTTACATTACAGTTGAAAATATGCTTTATCACAACAGTTCGATTCGTAGATACCGGGAGAACTCGAGCCTTCTTTTGGCTTGATTTCTCGCTTCAAACTGTTTTAAAGCAAAGCAGCAGTTATCTCTAACCACTGGAATTTATTAATCAAATCAATAGGAATATTACGACCAACTTTTTACCTTTTAATCACTCTGTCAAGGAGGAAACTTGACAATCCAGAATGAAACAGGAATCTTAGGGAAAGCAACAATCAACTTGATCACAGACAAGCAGCAATAGAAAAGGCGAACGACGATGACTTATTAAACCAGCGACTGAAACCTTCCTCTGCGTACACCTCAATGCTTGCCCACAACCAAGATGGCAGAAGCCGACGGTTTCCCTGAGTCTTCGCTTTGCCCTTTATCAACATGGCCATTTTCTGTGCCCTCAAATAAAATGCGAAATCTCCATTTTGGTCTGGGGCAACTAAAACGCCGCCCGATTCGCGAGCAGGTCTGCATTCTTTTTCTTCTTTCTTTTTTTTTTAAACGTTAAAAAAAAGTTCGGTTAAAAATCGGGCAACGCTTTCCGTTGCCGTGGCAATAAAAGAGACGAGCTTAGCTCTTCGCAACAGGCAATAATCCTTCACTAACTGCATCCTTTTCCCGTAGCCGTGCTACTGTCAAACGTCCGCTTCCTTGCCCGCATCAAAGATGATTCCGTTTTCTTCTCATGCTCCTAGATGCTAAATGGGAGGTTTTAAGCAACTCTTGCTGAACAAGGTTCGGGCAAAAGCTTCCCAGCTCCCAGGCTGTTTCTTGTGCCTCGGTCGCTACTTTTTGGGGAGGCGACTGGTCCTCGAGTAAGTTTAGGGTTATTTCTTTCTGGACTCCCTTTGCCCCCGCCATTCACCTCACGATTTATTTCTTGGCGCGCTCGTTCAAGTTCGAGTTTAGAGCAGAGGAAGAAGAGAGAGCTGGCATAAGCATGGCTGCAGAACCTTTCCTGAGGGCTTGCCCTGCTCCAGCTGACAGGGCTCAAGCGGAAAATCAAGAGGGCGACGCCGGGAAAAGGAGCAAGCAAGCAGCTGCCAAAGCCCGCTGGACGCTTCTCAGACAGGTACGAAAAGTCAACGGCCAAAACCCCATTCCCCAGGAACCCCGTCGCATCCCCTGCCATTTCTCTAGCATTGCAGATGGGCAACGGTTTCTCTTCCCTTCCTTTGAATATAAGTTTTTTGCTGCCTCTGTTTCATTGATGAGGCGGTAAAAGCTGATCTCGAATGACGCCCCCAACGGCTTTCTTGCAAGCTAATAACTGGCCGCCAGGGCAAAGGAGCAGAACCGACGGTTCTCTTGCTGTCTGTTACACAGCTCTTGCATTTCTTCAGGGAAATCCTGGCAGTCTGCGTTATTCTTTTTATATTTGAATAAGCCCCGAGGGAAATGGGTCTAACTTGAACTGGACCAACTCTGCTTCTGGTCTGAATAGCGATTCTGTGTCCGCGGATGTCCTGCTCTGAAACTTGCTATCACACCTGCTTTTTACAATGAAAGGGCTTAACTTTGCAGTTTGAAATGATGATGATGATGATGATGATGATAATAATAATAATAATAATAATAATAATAATAATAATAATAATAATAATAATAATAATAACGGTGGCAAAAGAAAGCAAAGGTAGTAGCAATAGTTTATAGACGCCTTGGTTGCATTTCCAAAACATCTGGAGCACTGCTTGAACACCTTGGGCATTGACAAAATCACCACCAGTCAATTGCAGAAGGCAGCTTTACTTGGAACAATTTACATCCTGTGACAAGTGACGATACCTGCAACATCTGCCAATTTTAGTTACTAGGGAAAGACTTGATGGATAAAAAATACCAAATCCAGTCTAAGTGTGTGACAGACATAATAATATATTATTACAGTGCAATACACAATAGTGTTTTGTGCAATAGTGTTTTGTGCTATTACCAGTATGTGCAAAGAATAGAAAGGTGTATTGTAAGTTTGTGTACCTGTTCCATGAAGCAAATACTGGTCAGCGTAATAACTGATTCTCACCCTGTAGTTTATTTATTTGTTTATATTTTTTTTCATCCTGCTTTTATTCCTTTTATAAGTAGCTCAAGGATGCAAATACATTTAACAACAACAATGTGTGGTAGGTTGGACTGAGAGAAAATGACTAGCCAAAGTCACACACAGCTCGCTTTCATGCCTAAGGTGGAAGAAAAATAGTTTCTTGGTTTCTAGGCCAGCACCTTAACCATTCACCAAAGTGGTGCTTTCCTTCCTTCTTGCTAGATGTTGCTTCCTATTGTAAGGCATGCTATAATATATGGAGCAGCACTCACTTGTAGAATGTTGTATGAAATATAAGTTGTAAATAGCTCTAGAAGAGATTGGGCAACTGTGTCTCTGAGATGGTATAGGGTTTCCTGCTTGATCAGAGGTTGGACTAGAAGATTTCCAAAGTCTCTTCCAACTCTATTATTCTGTTACCAGTATGTACTGTATATTTCAAACAGACCATGAAAGACATTGTCTAACAAAACAATCATCATATTGCTCCTCAAAAGAAATGGCAAATGATACAGATTCTGGACAATCCAATTATTCTCTCTTTCATGAACATAATTCAACACATTTTCAAACTAATGTTAATTGATTTTACAGTATGTTTTCAAGTTTATTAAAACATGTTGCAGCTTCCTTAGTTTGAGATGATGTTTTTCATTATAGGTTTTGAAGCAAAAGCCCTTGGAGAATGTCAACCTTCAGCAAATATCAGTAAGACGATTTGCTTCATTTGGCCTCTTTTCAATAACTAAGGACAGTAATGTGATAGAAGATGACTCAAGATCTTGGTTTCAGTACAAAAGTAACTATTATCCTGACTATATTATATCATTAAGGTAAATATTATTTTAGTTCTGCAAATATTTTCTATGTCTGCATATTGTTTATTTTCCTTTTTTTAGTTTTTATTTTTAATGGCAAAATTGAATTATTTCAGCCAAGGCTGGACTCAAAATTCTATCATCAGTTAAATTTTTAAGTTGAATTGGACTTTCATATACACTGTCTATTTCTAGAGTAAATTTTCTGTTACCCTATTAGTTTAGAGTCCTTATGTATTTACAAGTGAATTAAATCCAACCCATTTGATTGCCGTTGACTCTTATCTAACTCTAACCAAGTGATGACCATTAGTTGAGGCGATCTCTGTGCATATGCTTTTAGAATTCTTTATTGGCCAAATGTGATTGGACACACAAGAAATTTGTCTTTAGTGCATATGCTCTAAGTATACATAAAGAAAAAATAAAATACATTCATCAAGAACCATAAGATACAACACTTAGTTTTAGTCATAGGTTACTAATAAGCAATCAAATAATATTAGGAAACAAAGCAATATAAATTGTAAAGATACAAGTAACATGGTTATAGTCATGAGTGGGAAGAGAAAGGTACTAGGAAGGATAAGAAGAAGAATAGTAATACAGTTTTAGTAAATAATTTGACAGTGTTGTAGGAATTAGTTGTTTAGCAGAGTGATGACATTCAGGAAAAAAACTGTCCTTGTGCCTAGTTGTTCTGGTGTGTAGTGCCCTTATAATGTCTTTTGAGGGTAAGAGTTGAAACAATTCATGTCCAGGATGTGAAGGGTCTGTAAGTATTTTCACAGCCCTCTTTTTGACTTGTGCAGTATACAGGTCCTCGATGGAAGGCAGGTTGGTAGTAATTATTTTTTCTGCAGATCTAATTATCCATTGAAGTCTGTGTTTGTCTTGTTTGGTTGCAGAGCCAAACCAGACAGTTATAGAGGTGCAGATGACAGACTCAATTATTCCTCTGTAGAACTGAATCAGCAGCTGTTTGGGCAGTTTGAGTTTTCTGAGTTGGCGCAGAAAGAACATTCTTTGTTGTGCTTTTTGATGATGTTTTTGATGTTAGGTGCACATTTTAAGTCTTGAGGTAAGATAGAATCTAGAAACTTGAAGATCTCTATTGTTGATATTGTGTTGTCTAATATTGTAAGAGGTAGTAATATAGGAGGGTTTCTCCTAAAATCTATCACCATTTCTATTGTTTTGAGTGTATTTAGTTCAAGATTGTTCTGGTTGCGCCACAAGGCTAGTTGTTCAACCTCCTGTCTGTATGCAGATTTTAGCAACAAATCAGGGAACCTTCACATGTGGTCATGCCTGACAATAAGGTATGGTGAACTACTGTATCTGCCTACTTTTTCTTTATAAGCTTCTTGTAATTTTTTTGATCTCTTAAACAATGTCACAGTACTGTTTCTAACTGTTGAATAAACTTCATTTGGTGTTGCAAAATCACCAGGAGTATATGATAAAAATATAAGTTTATATTTAAAAATACAAAAATAAAAGTAGTTTACATAGTGAATTGGAACAGAAAAGTTGTAGAAGAACCAGATCTTTTTTTCTAAAGTAAAGCAGTCATTAGGTTATTACTACAGTGTTAATATAAATGCATACTATAAATTCAAAGGAATGGATTAATTCTGTAATTTTACAGAGGCCTATCTTCATAGTCAGGTTGTCCTCCAACATATTACATTCTAGCAGAGCAGGCAAGCTCAGGAAAACAGAAGATAATAGCAGTGATGGAGGAAATGTGGTGTTGTGACAAATAAAAATTTATTCTACTCAGTGAAGAAAAGGGAAGGAGAGGAAGAGAAGAGGGAGCAGAAGAAGAGGGAGAAGGAGAATTGGAGGAGAGAAAAGATGCAGAAAAGAAAAGAATGAAAAGAAAAAAGCAAAAAAAAAAAAGGCTAGCAGTGAGCAGTAGTGTCTGGAGGAATGGCAAACTGCAAGAGTAGCTGAGTACCAGGCAGCTGAGTGGCAAGCTGAGTGGTGGTGTATCCAGAGAACTGGATGAGTTTGCAAGCCAACAATGGCACAACCTGGAAAAGTGAGTATAGCCCAGGAGCCAATTGAGCAGCAGTGATGAGGGAACTAGCAGTGGAGCAGCAGTGGAGATGGTAAACTGCTAGCCTGGCAGAACAGTGGCAGAGGCACTTACAAACTTTTTGATACTATGGATAAAAGCATCCCATTTATTTTATATCTGTGGAAACTAGGTTTACAAAACCTTACCTTCAGGACAGATAAGAACATATACTTAGATTATTGTATCCCAAAGTCTTAGAGCACCCCCAAATTGCCTTGATAAATAAATAAAAATGTAACTTTAAATAGTTCTGTCATTAAAACCTGGAGAATAATTTCTGGAAGAGCTTCCATTATAAAACTGTGAACATTGAATTTCCATAAATTTTTAAGATTCTAACACACCAGGTTGGCTATGGCAGAAATTGAAAAGAAATATCAGCAAAGTTCAAATTGTTTTTAATACAATTTTGGACTCTATAGAGACTCTGCAGGATGAAATCTTCCCTATCAAAGGTCCTGCAGAACAGAATAGCCTTTGATTTATTAACTGTGCCCAAAGGGGATTTTGTGCTTTGTTACTTGAAAAATGTTATTTTTATGTGGATAAAGGTAAGAAAATTGAGCAAAAATCCCAGGTTTGAAAGTATGCAATAAAGATTTTTTATGTATTTTTGATGCAACCAAATATACCGTGTCTCCCAAAAATAAGACCCACCCCCAAAACAAGCCCTAGCCTGGGTTTTTTGGGGAGGGACTAATATAAGCCCTACTCTGATAATAAGCTTGGGGGTGGACATGGCCAGCAAGAGATGTGGCAAGTGTGTGGGGTCTGATGGTGTCCGGCAGCAGCTGCAGCCCCCTGGCTCCTTGGCGCAGCATACATCCTGATAAGTCCAAGGATGGAGGCAGAGGTGGATGGGGAGAAGACAGGCGATTCAGATGTGCTGTGAGGCTGCCTGGCTCATGGGAGGCTCTTGAGAGGCTTGTGTGGCAGCATTGGCAGCAAGTGAAGGCAGAGGCATGGAGGATGAGGGAGCCAGGTGATCCCAAAACCCTGCATGGGTGCTTATTTGGTGCAGCCGCAGGCAAGCGAGCGACAGTGGGACAGAGTGGGCGGCGTGTTGGGATCGCCTCTGCCTCTGCCTAGCTCTGCTTCACACATTTTTCCCTGAGGGAGACAAACCGTGTCTGCTTGCAAAGGGGACACTTTGAAATTAGGGGACTGGAGACTAAAACATATAAAGAACAGTTACAGGAACTGGGCATGGCTAGTCTAGTGAAGAGAAGGACCGGGGAGACATGATAGCGGTCTTCCAATATTTGAGGGGCTACCACAGAGAGGAAGGGGTCAAGCTATTTTCTAAAGCTCCTGTAGGCCAGACAAGGAATAATGGATGGAAACTGAACAAGAAGAGATTTAACCTGGAAATAAGGAGAAACTTTCTGACAGTGAGAACAATCAACCAATGGAACAGCCTGCCCTCGGAAGTTGTGGGAGCACCATCACTTGAGACTTTCAAGAAGAGATTGGACTGCCATTTGTCAGAAATGGTGTAGGGTCTCCTGCACAAGGGGTTGGATTAGATGATCTACAAGGTCCCTTCCAACTCTGATTATCTGTTATCTGAAATGGAGCTAATCATTCTGTTTCAAACTGTCAAACTATACCAATAATACTTTTACTTATCTACGGTGATTGTATGAAGAGTCATGAATCAGTCTTGTTAGGAATATAAATCACCTAACAGGTATTTGGGTTAGAAATATATAAACCAGGATAAACATTTTAGTACTATATCTTTAAGGGAATGCAAGAGCATGCAATTGGGTGTGGTTTCTCAAACAGCCATAAGATGGAGCCAGAAACCTGGGTTGTTTAGTCTTAGTCTCAGAAGAGAGTGTGTCTGAGTGAGTATCTCTGTTTCCTTCTGTTGGAAAGTATTGCCATTGCTCCATTTCTTCTAATTGACTGATATTACTGGATTTAATGTAAGTCTGATACTGAGCTGTTTTTTGACACTGGACTTTGATATTTGGATTATCCCTGGATTGAAAAACTGACTCATTTATATGTGAATGACTTTTGGATTGCTTATTTTGGACTTTGCTTAAACCTTTCTGGAAGTAAAAATCTACATTTACTGTACAATGTATCTGTGTACAGTGTGTGTTATTCAACCACTTCTCTCAAATACGTCTCCCTATATGCGCTCATTCTCCTAACAAATTACCTCAACTAGTCTATTTCTACTTCCAAAGCTCTAGGGGGAAACCTTGTGTTACATCCCCAGGATTTAAACAGTAGCTAAATTCTTGGAATTCTGCTGACCATGGGCTACATCACTATTTTTCTAGTGTCACAAAAAAATTGTAACTGAGAAGAACTAGTTAATTCAGACACTGAATCAAGTAATGTAGCAAGTGGGAAAGATTTCACTGCAGTAGATAGTTCTTCCTCAGTCAGAATTATTAAAGTGAATTAAAGTGAAGCAAGACAAAAATGTAAATTATTTCAATTACCTGATGGCTGTTCTGCTACAGAATATCCCCATTAAAAAAAATCACACAATACCATGCATTTTCTGTCTATTTATTCCTCCTTTAATGTAATTAAACAGCAGAAGCTATTTAAGATCCCTCCCATCTTTCCTCCATATTTCAAAAGTTGAACTCACATTCATAGGCATTAGCAGAGCTCTATTTTTCCCTCAAGAAAAATTGTGATGATGTATACAATGTCTACGTTCATATTATAGAGAATATGGCCATTTTGTAAAAGATGCACAGCTAAAACATCTCCTTCCAGAACACCAACGAAATGGTTAAATTTAAGCAAGGCTTGAAATGTTCCAAATCTAAACTATCAAAAAATGAGGTTATAGAAATTATATATGAAACAGTCTTCACATTATTGTGCATTTTTACATTGTACATATGATTTGTTCTTGATACTGCAACTTTAATAAGATTTTCTCTTTTTCCATTTTACTTTTTTTTTCATTGCTGTGCTACTTATGCTACTTATGTGCTACATTTGCTAATAGCTATCATAGGGTTTAGAAAAAAAAGCTAACTTTGTATTTTTTTCCTTGTTATTCTATCCTTGAATTTCCATTCTTGATTTTCCTTTGCCAGTATTACTGGATCTTTCCCCCACCTCTGAAGAGGTTGTTTCTCAGAGCTCAGTTAAGACTGACCTTCACCTACCTACAAGCATGCATTGTTTCAATTTCTTCCTGTTTACACTTTTCAAGGTTTGTTAAGTCCTTATAATTAAATAAGTATTGTGAATAGTTTTGTCTAACACTGTCCTTAATTGCTGCTAATAGTTCAACCTTGTGACCATTAGAGCTCACCAAAATGTACTTTCTGTCATTGTTTGTATAATTTCCCCTCCTTTGTTTGCACTGTCCTATTGTATTTAATACTTACCTATATGCAAATAATATATTTAGACTTGAATAAAATGCTATAAAGGGGACAAGGGTACATATAACAAAGCAAGAAAAATATGCCTGTGATGAGCTTCTCCCAATTATGGAATTTTAAAATGAAGTTCCATTGCCTTTTGTCCTTGCTGCTAATTTCCTCAAGAAGATGATCCCATGGGGTCAGAAATGAAGCATCTAGACTTTAAGTGGATCACAAACATTTAATGTGATGCACTGTCAGTTAGTCATTCCTGTTACATTATAGAGCCAAACAGAAATAGAACTTGCACTACTGAAAACTTCGTTAGTTATAAGTATGCTGTCTCCCGGGGGTCTGTTCATTTTTCAGTTTGTTGAAGCTATTGATGGTTATTTTTATCCATGTCTAAGTGCATTGGTCCTCTCTTATTCACTATCAATAATCATCAACAGTCTCTACAATTTTATTTAGCATACTCATTAAATTTACTAATAGTCCTAGGAACTGATTGGTTCAGTTTATCAATGCACATATTCATTGAGACTGAAGAACCTAATCTTTGATTCTATGGCATACAACACCTACATTTTGTTTGGCCTCAGACTTACCCTGCTCATCACCTGCCGCAGTAACTTCTTACCACATTGTTGGCCAAATAAACGGATTTTGAAAGATGCCATTGGGAAAAGATTTTATTGGTATTTGAGTCTGCTTCTCTATTGTACTGGGAAAAAAAACCCAGGACCCATATGTGTGTGGGGTCATATGATTTGTGACTTTCTTGTATAAGCAAGTTTCTGAATAGATGATGACCAGTTACTACCTCAGTTACTTAATGACAAGACCAGTTTGGTCTAGTGATTAAGTCGTTATGTTAGAAAGTAGGAAAATGTGAATTCTAGTCCCGCTTTAGTCATGAAAGCCAGCTGGGTGACTTTGGGCCAATTATTCTCTCTCAGCCCAACTCAGCTCATAGACTAGTTGTGGGGAAAATAGGAGGAGGAAGGTATGTTAGATATGTTCACTACCTTGAATTTTTTGCAAAAAAATAATAAAGGCAAAATAAAAAGGAATGGCTTATTGCCTAGACTAGAGTTAAGTCTGACAGGACTTTATAGAATGGATTTGATGAATTTGATGCCAAATTTTCATAGATGTGACCTATTTGAAAAACAAGCTGCTTATAGTGCTGTGCCAACAGTTCAGTTAAAAACAGCTCCATGCACTGATCAACTAGTTTCATGTGGCTTACAGTATGTCCAAATTTGATGATTCAATCAATATATAAAACTAAATTGGATTTAGTTATTAGATTAATACAAATATTAGAGTTTGAAATGTTTTGAAATAAGGGAGAAGAGCAGCAAAAATCTAAGCTTATCAATGATAACTGAGGAATTGCAGAAGGGGAAGAGAAATAATAGCCCTGGGAATACTAGAAAGTGGGTGGGCCTCTGGGATTTGAAGGAAAGCAGAGAGGAAATGAGGAAAGATATAATAAGATGGTTTATGGATGTTGTATGCATAGAACTGCTTGGGAAGGAGAGAAAATGTATAGCAGCTTTGCCTTCTCACTCCATGAATACCACTTGATGATTTTGTTTTGGTTGGAACAGCAATCCAATTTTGTTTCAGCCCATCTGGAATGGATCAGCAGAACTTTTGCAATACACTATCATTATTTCAGATTTGAAACAAAACACATTTTCCATTTTGTGTACTCTTGTAATAGATTCATATGCCATTATTAAGCAAGCTACATAAAGAATTTAAAATAGGATGTGATTTTTCTTGGAAAAAAGTTGATAGATATGTAAAAGCAGAGAAATCTTTTACATGTCCTGTTACTCATACAAACAAACCAGTTTTTAGGCTAGACAAATGAAAACTATGTATGATTAAATGTGTACCACACCCTTCAGGAAAACTGATACTGAAAGCACAACCAAAACCAGGACTGTGGTAGGATAGTGTTGGTAATGGGGAAGGAAGACAGCCATGGTACTAAATGCGATTACACAAAGTGTTAAGTTCGGTCGGTGGGTCCCAAGGAAAGACGAGACTTGAGTAGTGAACAACAGCTCTTTATTGAACAGGCAGATTCTGAGACAAAACCCTAGCGCGCAGCAGCTGTTCTTATAGAGTTGGCCACGGCTAGGCAGCCAATGACAACTCTTTGAGTTTGCCGCACTTGGTTTCAGCCCATTGCGGCAAACCCTGTAGGAGCCAATCAGGAATGTTTTAGTTGTCCAATCATGATCCGGCTTCTCTGGACCAATAGGAAATGCAGGATTACGAGCCTGCTAATATGGAACATCCCTCCCCTCTTGGTTCTGTCCAAGGGGTGGGGTAAAGTAGTCACATAAGTAGGCGGGTCTTTGTACCTGCTTACTTGATTTGCGTGGTTCACAATGTCTCTGGTTGTCGTCAGGTTCGGACGGGCTCAGCGTCACTTTCCAGCTACTCGATGGAACCGCCTGGAAGGGTGAGCTGGGTCTATAGCTGTGACACCCGCCTGGTGTATCTGGGTTGGTCGAGTCGTTTGCTCTGTCGCTCCTGCCTGGATTCTCTGGGCTGGTTGAGCTTGTCTGGCTGCTACTTCCAGGTGAAGCACCCGTCTGCCTCGGTTCACTGTTTGTAGATAAGTCTTGCTGGTTTAATGTTTGATTTTTATTTAATGTGTGTGGGGAGTGTTCTGCTTGTGCAGATACCTGTTCTTTTTCTAAGTTTGATGTCCGTCCCCCCCGATTTCTTGGTTAGAGTCTGTGAGGGGAAAAGTGGCCAATCTAGATTGTAGCTGGTCAATGTGCCGTTTCCAACTCCTTCCGTTGGTGGTCTGGAGTCAGTAGGAGCGGGGGCCAGTGACCTGGGTGATCTTTGCTGGTAGCCATAGTGGGTCCCCAGTGAAGTTTTTAGCGAACACCATGTCTCCCACATTGAAGGCTCGGTGTTGGCTTGTAGATCCAGGGGGTTTCTCTGGCGTGTAAGTAGGGTGCAGATGGTCTAGAGGTGACCGGAGCCTTCTGCCCATGAGTAATTCCGCTGGGCATTTGTTCGTGGTGGTGTTGGGTGTGATGTGTTATATTAGGAGCATTTTGTTGATTTTTTCGTGGATGTCACCATGTTCAATCTTTTGGATAGTTTTTTTTGTGAACTGAACCATGCATTCAGCTTGCCCATTCGCTGCCAGGTGAGCAGGTGATGTCAATGCATGTCGGATGCCACGGTCTGCCAAGTATTGTTCAAACGCCAGTGCGGTAAATTGAGGTCCATTGTCAGAGACTATCACATCTGGCAGACCATGTGTGGTGAAAAGTTTGTTTAATTTTTTGATAACGGCTTCTGTGGTGGTTGTCTTCATTTTGCTTACTTCGAGCCAATTTGAATATGCATCAACAGTGATTAAAAAGATATGTCCTTTGGTTGGCCCTGCGAAGTCAATATGGATTCGCGACCAAGGGCCTCTGGGGGTTTCCCATTCTAGTGGTGGAGCTGCAGGGGGGGGGGCGAGTGGGTTTCTGATAGGCTTGTGCCAGGTCGAGTTTTGCAAAGATTCTGCCACCCCCAAGTGAGTGTAGGAGATGTTGGACTACTGGCACAGGTTAGGCACTCTGCTGTAGTGCATGGTTGAGGGTGGCCTTGTAGTCTTCACAAATTCTCAGGGAGCCATCTGGTTTGATGGGGGTGACAATGGGTGTCTCCCAATGGGCATGGTCAATGGGCTTTAATACGCCTTGCGCTATGAGCTTTTTTAATTGCTCGTCTATCTTAGGCTTGAGTGCAAATGGCACTCGGCGCAGCTTGAGGCAGATGGGAGCGATGTCTGGGCTAAGACTGAAGGAGATTGGGGACCCCTTGTACTTGCCTAAAGTGTCATCGAAGACCTCTTGGAAGTCTCGTACGAGCGTCGCCTCCCAATCTTCTTCATCTGTGTGATTTATGCCTGCCATCTCGATCCCCAACGGCGAGAACCACTGTAATCCGAGTAAGCTGGGGCGGTCCTTTTCCACAATTGTAAGTGGTAGGACGTTGGTGCAGTTTTTGAAGGCGATCTTGAAATGCCCAATGCCAGCTACTGGGATGCAGTTCCTTTGGTAGTCCTTCAAGATCAATTTCTGGTCACTTAGTTCTTGGTGGGGTATGCTAGGTATTAGACGCTTTATGGTGTGCCAGGAGACCATGGAGAGATATGAGCCAGAATCTATCTCCATGGTGCATGGTTGGTCTTCGATAGCAACCTCGATGCGTACCTTCCTTGCATCTATTGGTGAAGAATGGGCGATGATAACTGTTTGGTGTGTTTCTTCTCTGCACAGTGTCTCATTGAATCTTTTGTTTTGGCCATCCCAGTTCCACTGGCTGTCAGTCTGGCAGTCCCAGGTTTTGGTGGGAGTGCCATCTTGTCTTCTCGGGCTGTTGCCTCAACGCTGGGGGCTGAAGTTTCTTTTATTTCGGCATACTTTAGCAATATGCCCCCGCTTCTCACAATGTTGGCAAATGGCGTCCAGGAACTTGCATTCGGAATGCGGGTGATTTCCTCCACAGCCTGCACATTGGTACCCCGACTTACGATCCCGCCGGTCTCGCCGATCACATTCTGACTAAAGTCGGTGAATTTCTTCTTCACTGTCAGAAGGGGATTCGACGTTGCCATGGTGGGCGGCAGTTGCGAGTTTTTCAGGTGTGGTAGTTGCCTCGCTGGTCAAATGGCGATCAGTTCCATTTGAACGCCGCATTTGGGCCACCGATTTACGGGTAGCTTTGGCTGCCGTTGCTTCAGCTATGGCGTCGGCGAGGGAGATGTCACCCTTGGCCATTAGTCTGCTTTGGAGTGCTGGGTCTTTCAGGCCGAGAACGACCTGGTCTCGCATGGCCTCATCTAGGTTGACAAATCCGCACAAGCCTCCAAGGTCCCTCAGGTCGGCCACGAATTCACCGATGCTTTCGCCCTCGCACTGGTCTTTTTGATAAAAATCATGCCTTCAGCAAAGAGTTGGCATGGCCAGAGCGTAGTGGTTTCGGAGGATGGGAGCTAGGGTTGTCCCAATCCATTGTTTTGATGTCTGCGGGCTTTGCTAGTGCCTTGGCCATTTAAAAAACGGCGGGCCTGCAGTGCATCAGAAATACCGCCCATTTCTTGCTGCTGGTGGCGTCTTTCAAATTGTTGGATTCCAAGAACATTTGGAAACGATCAGTGTAGGACTCCCAGTCCTTGCTGGCTGGGTTAAATGGTGCGGGGTGGCATGGTGCTGCTGGCCATTTCGCTGGTCGTCTTAGTGCTGTTTGGCATGTGCTGGATAGTCTTGCTGTCTCAGAATCCCACCTTCGTCGCCAGTGTTAAGTTCGGTCGGTGGGTCCCAAGGAGAGACGAGACTCGAGTAGTGAACAACAGCTCTTTATTCAACATGCAGATTCTGAGACAAAACCCTAGTGTGCAGCAGCTCTTCTTATAGAGCTGGCCGCGGCTAGGCAGCCAATGACAACTCTTTGAGTCAGCCAATCGCGGCAAACCCTGTAGGAGCCAATCAGGAACGTTTTAGTTGTCCAATCACGATCTGGCTTCTCTGGATCAATAGGAAATGCAGGATTACTAGCCTGCTAATATGGAACACAAAGAATTTAAACAATTTAATAATTTGAATTTTTTTAAAAGGAGCATCTATTATTGGTTGCCCACTTTATTGTGATGGTGATGGTGGGGGTATTTTGAAAGGGATTAGTGAAATATGTTAGGCATATATGTCTAGAAAATATATTCTCAGCAAGAAGACCCAAAGCATGATGGTCATCCCAGCTGCTAACTAAAGTAAGCAGGCATTTATATTGGGCAGCAGCAATATAGGAAGATGCTGGAGACAAAAGGTCACAGTGACAATGGAAAAGGCATCAATTAATAGTGCCCATGAGAAGGTAATGGTAAACTATTTTTTATTTATATCAAGAAAACTACATGCATAAAAATCAACCCAGGTTTCTCACTAGCGGCACAAATATTGGGAAATATTATGTGAAGCCCTACTTCTCTGAGGAAAAGGTGAAAGGAAAGAGCAGAAGAGAATGACCATCAGGACAGTGGTGATAGGTGCACCACTGGAACCCTTGAAAGACCAGGTTAGAGATAGATCAATATGGAGAAAATCCATTAAAAGAGAAGTACATGTAGCTCAGGGTTGAACATTGGGGTCCTTTGTTTTTATGTTGTTTTCTGCTGGATTGTTTGTCTAATGTGAGTTCCTGCTTATATGGGTATTGTTTGCTGGTGAGGAGTTCTGGTCTTTTTATTTCCTTCTTAGGTTTTAAAATTGTCTCTTTTGGAATGATATGCAAATATGATTTATTTGTATGTGTCTATTGTTGGCTGATTTGTCCAAATGTCAAGCTTCCAGGAATTCTCTAGCACTTGAAACTATGGCTGAATCTATTTATGTGTTGTGAGATTAAAGAGTTTTTATTATGTTTTCCGTCTGATAGTTGGTATTCATGAATACCCTCCACTAATGTTCTGCCTGTCGATCCCATGTTGTGGCTGTTACAGTCTTTACACTGTATGTTTTAGATGAGTCTGTTTTTTTTGTAATGGGTTTTTTTTTGTTTACTTAGGATGTTTTGAATCTTAAGGAGGTTAAGACCAAGCTTTTATGTGCTGCATAGATTTTAAATTCTTAACAGTTAACAATATACAGGACAATAAACACTGACTACATTTTACTGATCATTTGAAAATAGACATCTGAGTGAACAGTTCCAGCTTGCCATGCATATTATTCATGAGAACATTCAATTTTACATGGTTCTTATTTGTTGATACACCCCTGTGTTCCAGAAAGAGATGATGATTTGATCATATTCATTTTGTATTATAGATATAGTTGCTATGGCGATGTATTAATAATTATGTATTGCTGATCTTGCATTGAGCATAGAGGAAAGGTAAGAAGACAAAAATCTATTTGTCACTGAGTGAGAGAATTTGCATGTGCAGCCTTTTCTAATGAAAATACAAATTGTTCAGTTGGAATAATAGTTACAGTTTTATTTTGTATTCTGAAGTCTTGATATGGTTGTACCTTCAAATAACAAAAAGTACCAGTGTGAATCAGTAACTGTGGTACACAAACCACAAATGAATGAGGAAAAGTGCAAGGGAAGAGGAAATGAAAGAAGGAGCCCAGGACAGAAAGGAGGGGAGAAAATAAAACTAGATGAAGAAATGGGAACACCAGCCTATTTCTATTAAAATGGCTCATTTTATCTTCAAGTTCTAGATTTTCACAAAGGCCCACTACATTTCAGGGATTGATGAGTTATAATTTGAACACAGAATAGTAGGATACGGACTTTTTCCTTTTCTCCCTCCGGTGGTAAGACTTTAAAAAAATTGTGATGGCTGTACATATGACATTGTCCTTTTTTTGCACTGATAATGGTGGTGGTTATTTTTTTTTTCTTAGATGCAACAGCAGATTATTAAATGTTGAAGATGTTCTGACAAGCTTTGACAACACAGGAAACGTTTGTAAGTAATGATTTTTGTTCTTAATTATGGTTGTTTTATTAATAACATTTAGCATGTATCTCAGTACAAAAATCTGTGCCAAAATATTTTTTCAAAGTGAATATCATAGAAGGAAAACCAGAACTAAAATAAGACAAAGAGGAGAAAGTAATTTTTGCATTGAAATCATTTTTCTTTCTCTTGAAATTATCTGTTGAAATATCTGCTTCACACGAGCCTTGAAAACTGATTATAATATCACATATTGATATATTGCAATGGGTTGTGATGACAACTTTGAGAAACAGGAGGAAGAGTTGCAGCCTAGATCTGATAAACAAAATCTGACTTGAAAGGAGGAATGAGGTTAGAGTAACTATCTTAGAAGATGCCCACTCCCCAAATTATCTGGAAAGTAAAGACTGGATAGGGGAAGTGTTTTCAGAGTTGCAAGAATCTGTTATTGTAATCTTACAATAAAGAGAGTGTTAGTACTTATGGAGTACTAGCATCCTGAAAAACTAATCTAAGGATTGAATAAACACTCTGGAACAAAAGTATCCTAATTTATAAAATGTAGGTTGAGGCCATTCATTTCTTGGGGGTTGGGGTGGGGGGAGAATATTCCATGAAATGGAGTCATGTCTAACAGATTTACCTGATCTTCATATCACCTCACAAGTATAAATAAATAAATAAATAAATTTGCTTCATTTTTTTAATCTGATTTTGAACAACTAAATATAATAACGATTTCATCAAATTAAATATTTTGACATAGCACTTTGCATCCATTTCACTTTCTAGGCCCGTTTATTCAGAGATTTCTTTTGACACATAATTAAGTTCCTTAAGTATCACCATTACATAAAAGAATCTACATATGTATAATACCAATTATCTTTGAGATCAAGATTAACAATGATTTGCATGCAAAGTAACACTTAATCTCAGTTTAATGTAGAAAATATAATTATCAGCAAAGGTTTTACTTCTCTTTAAATACATTCATTTGTAATATTGTTTATTATAGAAAGAGTATGCCATTCTAAGAGCCAATTACTCATGTCACAATACAATCCTATTAAGAGTTAGGTTTCCTTCAAGTTATTTCAGTATAGATGGATATGCCGTATAATAGAGGATTTGACTGTTGGAATATCCTAAAATATTAATTCTTATTCTTTGATTTTTGCTATTGGTGTATGAGTCCATATTTTTGGTGTTGCTTTCAGATGTTCCAACTCAATTATCTCGTCTTTTCCTCTCAGTAATTCTCTATGCAGTTTCCCATTAGTTGAAGTTTTGAATAAATACTTGTTGGAGTTTCTCTTTCAGTAGCTGTCATTGTCCTGATTCAGACAATATCCTTAACTGGATCTTAGGAGAAGATTCTATGGTGCAATCTTCAAAACCCAATTATTTGATCTAGCCAAATCCAAATAGGGTTAGCTTTAATACCCCAAAGATTTGGGTTTTATTTGGACTAAGTTAAATTTACCTGAAGTTTAATTTTCAGACAAAATCTCTAGGTATTCTATTTCTGGGGCCTGTTTTGTCCCACTCCTGGAAACCAATAAGAGAGGAACAAAGGGAACAGAAAAGGCAGGTATGTGTACAACTCCTCCAAACTTATCCATGATAGCCTGGCTTTGATTATAGTATGTCATTGTTCATTTTGGGGGGTACGGGAGGGGGAGAATAAGAGGCAGGAAATTTGGAGGAAAGTGACTACTAATCAGCCTTGTTGATATCAAATTTGAGGATGGCCCCCAATCAGTTCTCTCATTTCAAATCACTTGCTAGTGGGAGAGAAAGAAAAACAAATGGACTAAAGGAGGGAATCACTAGGTTCTCTTGAACTCGCCTACTTCTAGGATAATAAAAGATTCATCTTCTTTAACTTGTTAAATGCTTTTGATTTACTAAAGAGAACCCTCCTTTGTATTGCAAATCTGACATTATAAATCAATACAAGATGTTTGTTCATTAAAAGGTAAAGAAAACAAAGTGTCTGAGTCTGGGATATTATATGTAAAAGTCTAATTTTGATTTATGAGTCTTTACAGGTACAGAAATTTCTGAATAATAAAATGGAGCATATTGACATGTTGAATTTTGGAAATATTATTAATATAGTTATAGAAATATTAGCAATATGTTTAAAAAAGAATAATCAGATATTCAGAGCTTTTTTCAGAAATGCTACTATTTTTTTAAAACCCATATACTTTTTTTAAAAAAAATCTAGATAAATAAGGCTGAAAAAAGAACTAATACTCTGCTTCCATTAGTAATAACATGAAACCATTCTTAAATATAGTCAATTCATTTAAAATATGTTTTTTTAAATCAAAATTGGGTTATATTTCATTGTACATTGACATTTTAAGCAATTATAAAATTATACAATTTTATAAACTAACTTTTGACTTTAGAAAGATAATAGAATCTACATGATAGTGAAGAACAGCAAAAAGCTAGGTACAATTCAGCTTCCACTTGTAAGCTTTCATCCTCTCTGAGTGCCTCAGGCTTCATAAAACAGTATACCTAAAGTGTGCTTAGCAAATGGGTTATTGAAATACTGTTAGGTAGAAAAAATTAAATCACAAATTGGCAGAAGAAAGGAGGACTATGAGAATTTTGTGTGTCTCTGCCATTAAGTCAGTCTCAATTCCTAGTAACTGCCTAAATAAGTCCCTGCAATTTTCTCAGAAACATTTTCAGAAGTGACTTGCCATTGCGACTGGATTTCTTTGAGGGCCAGCTGGTTGGGAGGGGTGGAGAGAGGACGGACACCTTCTGCAGCACTGTACCAGCCAAAATGGGGCACAGGTGGCTGCATGAGGTCCTCCCTATGCCCCATTTTGGCTAGCAAAGCACTGCAGGAGGCCATCCAGGCCAAAAACAGGATGTGGGGGCACTCCATTTTCACTGCCAGAGGCACCACGGGCCACTCCTTTGCTATTTCCAGTCCATCTCCTCAGGCCAGATTTAAGCACCCTACGGGTCAGATCTGGCCCTTGGGCTTTGAGTTTCACACCCTTGTTCTAGACTGCTTGAAGCCTACGTAACCACTATAGTAAACTTGCTCTCTCTATATCATTTAGAATAGAATAACAGAGTTGGAAGGAACCTTGGAGGTCTTCTAGTCTAACCCCCTAATTTACATATTGCAAAAAAAAAAAAACTAATATCAAGATTAATTGAGAGAACCCTACTTGAGCATACTGTATAGCTATCTAATAGCATTTTAAATTGGAGAACAAATGAGTGCAGAGACTGAAAAACTGGTAGTTTGTGAATATTGATTATTTTGTGCTTCTGTATCTTTTTGTGTGTGTTGGGACCAACATTTTGATCAGAAAGCCATGTGATTGTAAAATGCAATGTCATATAACTATATTGCTTAGCACTGGCAAACCCAGACATCCCTGTTGCCACTGTTAAGTGAGGATTATGAGTGTTTACGCAAGGAATCTCTTCACAACTTTATGCTGGCTTTCATCTAGCAAATCCAATGGGGAAGCCATGGCAGAAAGTTGCAAATCCCAGACAGCTCTCAAGCAGGATAAAGGAAAGTTAACTGGTTGTTGCAAGTATAGACAGGCGGAGGATGGCTGCTGCCACGTGTGAGAGGGTGCACTACTGGTTAGTACAGCACCACGTGAACTGGTGCTGGCTCCAGGTTACGCTAGTGGCCACCAGCATGTGCTAAAGAGTGTGAGCCGGGGGTCTGCAGATGGATGGATGCTCCTTAGAAGAAAAAGTGGCAGGAAGCAGGAATGAATTACAGACCCAAATTGCAACCCTCTCCAATGAGCTTCTCCGAACATCCAGTAGTGGGAGGTGCTTAGACTCTGCTCGGATAGGCCAGCAAAGACGTCAGAATAGGTGATCACATAACAGGGGAACCCTGCAACTTTTGTAACTATGAGCTGGTTGCCAAGCTCCTGGAGCATGATAATGTGACCACAGGGTGCTGGATGGCCAGAACTTCAAGGATCAGTCATAAATATCACTTGTTGAGCATCTTTGTAAGTTTGTAATAGTTGTTGGACATTGTGAGGACTATCTGTATCACGTATTCTCCCTATGAATGAGACTTGTATTTAGAAAGCTCTTCAAAATTGGGTGCTGAAAAAAACTGTACAAGTAAGCACGGAGGAATATTTGGTTGCACAAATAAAAAATTGGGAAACTTGGGATATAATGTGTATCCCAATTGAAGCAATAATATTAATACTAAAATATCTAAGATATTATTAAACCACAAAATCCAAATAATTTTAATCATAAATATTGGGATTTTTCATTTTTTGGCCAGCTTAATGTAGATTAATATACAGTTTGAATCCATGTATCTTATTTTGGGCATCTTACCAGCTAAATTGTCTATCTTCTAAAGCAACTCAGTAGTAAACTAGCTCATTAGCTCAAAATAAGATGCTGCCACTAGCTGGCAGCATTATATTAAATTTGAATAAACTACTTTCAAGTTTAAGTTTTATAGGTTACCAACTGCTGGTCTTTATATGAGTGTATATACTCCTCATGCAAGAAACTAAAACATGGCTTATTATGTTTATATTATTTGATTACATCTATCTTTTATTGAATGAAATGATTTTATCCTACTTATTTATGGTGTTATTTATTTATACTATTTTAATGTTTATTTTTTTATTCAATAAAATATGCAAGCATTTGCCCTAAAATGTGAGCTGTTCTGCATACAAGTGCTAAAACTAAAAAGAACCCAATAAAATAAATGAGTCACTCTTAAACATTGTGCTTGCTCATTTATTTATTGAGAAAAATGTTCCAAAATTACATATTGGATATATGGCATAAGTATGTTTGCCTATAAGATTACCAGTTCATTTAAGGCGAAATTAGAGTCAACTTAATTATTTCAATTAGTAGGATAACATGTAATAGGATATTACAAGTGTGTGCTTTAATACTTTTACAAGCTCTGGTTTAATACTTTTACCACCTGTATAGTTTAAAATTAGTGTGTGTGTATGTGGTGTATGTGAGTAGATGAGGACCTCCCTACATAAAGAACAGTAATTCTGGGTACTTCTATCAAAATAGTGCCGAAATATTGAAAGTTCAAAGAGGTTCTTCACAAACTTTTAAGTATCTTTGAATGGATTTGTAATGGTTTTTTTGCAGGCAGGGCTGGTTTTTGCTACAGTAGGCCTTTCAATTGCAAGTACAATACAGAGTTGGTTGGGATGAACCTCATGCTTGACAAGCTCTGCTTTAATACTTTTACCACCTGTATAGTTTAAAATTAGTCTGGCATTGTGTTGCCAGCTGCATTTTTGCATCTTTAAAAAATGCTTGGCTTCAGTGCTACACTAAGGGCAATTTGAAATGTTCACATGCTTAAATGCATTAATATATGCAAATTACCAATGGCTATTTATCATTAATATAGCAAATCTATGTGGATGCTTTCTTGGAGTGGTGGACAACCATTACTATGCTGATGATATATTCACTGTAATTCTAACTGATCATGATTCAAGTGTCTAAATGACTCGAAAGCTTACAAAGTTATGTGGCTTACCCCCAGAGGACAATTCAGATTTGCTAAAAATTGTTGACTGCATTAATACAGCTGGAGCCACTGTTCTTCTGGGGAAGGATTAAAAAAAAAACCTGAATTCTTTTTTATAAGTGGCAGAGACTGCCATAACAATAACAGTAAACATTTGTATAACTGATTAATTTGGGTGCAAAATTTAAAAAAAATAACTTGAAATTCAGAGGGTTATTCTCTCTCTGTTTTATATCTTAGTTTACTTAATATAAATAACATATTGAGGAATATTATTGTATGCAAAGAAAAAAAATCAAAATTCTTATGAATCTTTGCACCTAGAATTGTCTATAAATTCCTTCAGAATAGATTTACAATAGCTTTACTGAGTAGACCAATTTAGTGATTTCATGCTGCATATCATGGGGGTGAAGCTGGGAAAGAAACATTATTTTTTAGATTTGTATCCCTCTTTTCCTTCAGGAAAATGGCAATACATTTCTCACTCAGTAAGCAAACAGTGATAAGTGAAATATAAATTTTGCCAAGTGGGAGAAATATTGAAGATTTGAATTTCATAAGTTAGATATACATTATTTTAAGATGAGCAATCTTTGAATCAATTCAATTAATAAAAACTGTCTTTCCAGGAAAAAGTTATTGTCCTAAAATAAAGTGAACAGCAGGGGGCAGTACAACTCTCTATGCTTATGTTTCAGTGAGGAAGCAGTTTAAATAGCCAAGCAATTAAAGACCTTGCTGTGCTCAAAACTCAGGAGACAGAAATGCATTTCAATTGTGTATGTATTTCTGATTGCTAAAACTGGTTGAGAAAATGAACATGTTGTTGAATATATAATCTTATCAATTATATATATTTCTGCCCTCAGATTATAAATGTCTTATACTTGTTCACATGCAAATTTACAAATAAGTATTTACAAACAACACATTTATGAATTTGATTTTCTTTTATTGTAAATGGCTAACTTGCCTGAATATCATGAACATTTTTACGTTTTAAAATGTAATAAAGAATACTGTATAAATACTATAAAATTGCTTTGATAAATTTGAGAGATGTTCTTTTAACAATAATACACTTTAGATATATTATCTATATCATTATTGTACTATTATTTGTAACATATTATTATTAAAACAATATTTGCTGTTGAATTGTTTCCCTTCACAGAGTGGGGATATTTTCTTTACCATCTATTTGCAAAAACTGATCAAGATCATTTAGGAACCCTTCAGAATAGCTTTTCAAGGACTGTAGAATTAGTAAAAAGAAAAGGAATGTGTGTGTATCTCTCTCTGTGTGTGTATTTATTTATTTATATTTAGTAGATTAAAATTATGATTTAAATTTCTACAGTTCTGATTTTATTGTGGATGATAACATTCTGCTCACATTCCTTCCAAATATTTTCCTCCAAAATTTATTTGTTGTATTTTATATTGCTTTCTCCTTTTTTATATTATGCTTCTCATACCCAAGTGTTTTTTAGTCATGTTCAAGAACCCTGCAAAGTTTGGGATCTGAAGTAGTTATTCAGTTTTCTTGAAAACATAGACATAAATTATAGGTGGAGTATCTCAGAATTTCTTATTCTGCTTTTCAAGTATCGGTATAAAAACATATTCATCCAATTAAAGCAGGGAGTTATTCTTAACAAGAATTTGTTTGAGAAAGATTGTAAATGTGTATGTGAACAAATGCAAGAGATTCATAATTTTAAGAAGATCATAGAACATAGAACATCAGAGTTGGAAGAGACCTTGGAGATCTTCTAGTCCAGGGGTCTCCAAACTTTAAGACTTGTGGACTTCAACTTCCAGAATTCCTCAGCCAGCTGTCTGGGGAATTCTGGGAGTTGAAGACCACAAGTCTTAAAGTTGTCAAGTTTGAAGGCCCCTGTTCTAGCCCAACCTCCTGCTCAAGCAGAACCTATACCATTCCAGACAAATGGCTATCCAGACTCTTCTTAAAAACCTCCACTAATGGAGCTTCCACAACATTTGAAGGCAAGCCATTCCACTGGTTGATTGTTCTCATTGTCAGAAAATTTCTCCTTAGTTCTATTCTATAAAATAGTTTCATAAAAGAACATTTATATAAACTTATAAATGAAAATCATGAAAATTATGTTCAGTAAAGAACCACTTTGGTGAAGGGGTTGAAAGTACTGGAGAAGAAACAAGAAAACTATGAATTTAGCCCATCTTTAGATACAAAGCCTGCTAGGTAACTCTGGCCGGTTACACTTTCTCAACCTTAGGAAGAAGGCAGTAGCAATATTGCCAAGAAGGCAGTGACAATATTGCCAAGAAAACTGCATGGACTTGTCCAAGTAATTGCCAGGAGTCAAGAGTGACCTAAAGACATTCAGACATATACACACAGAGCCCCAAATCCATCATTTAGTAGTTGCATACATCCTTTAAAAATAATCATCATATACTTAAACATTAGCAGCCTTGTTTGTGTAGAGAGAAGTATGTAGTAGGACAGCATTCAGCTAGAGATTTCTCTGGCCTACCTACCTGCCTGGTATCAGGTTTCTGCATATATTCCACAGGTAGTATGAAAAAAAAACAGGTTGTGGAGTGTTTCTAAGTCCTTTTGTTTCCTATCATACCTGAACATTGTTGCAATTTTCTGGCAAGTCTGATAGCTGCTATAGTACATTTTCCTAGGGAGTGGAGAATCTGATTTTCCCATCCTTGCCATACTGTAATGGAATATCAAAATATATTTAGCAATTAATCTACTTGCAGTTCTGTCTCCTATGAAGCTTTTTCCAAATTTATGCTCTAACCACTTATGCAGAAAAGGAGGCAGTTGACAAATTTTATGGTCAAGCTGGGGTCTGAAATTGATAGAATATGTAAAGAAGATATGTATGCCACTTGCTTTTGGAGCCCTTCTGAAGGGCATCTTAACAGTAGGCGAAAAATACCTAACAATAAATGGTGCATAGCAAATCTGGAGGAACATTGGGGGCAATTGTGCTATTCTCCGAGGTTTGTGCACCTTGAAGAAGGGCACAAGGTGGCATTTCTGAAGGGCAGCAATGGTGCAAGAGTTGATGTAGAGGCCTGTGGTGGTGGCAGCTGAATTAAACTCTTGAAGGTTCTAGGCCTCTTCATGAGGCTCAGGTCTGGTACTGTACCTGAGAGCCACTGTGCAGGGTGGTTGGTCTAGATCAGGAGGAAGATAGGCAGGCGTGGGAAGTTGGGCAGCATTCTTCAGGGGCAGCAGTGATGCTAGGGTTGAGGTAGAGGCCTGGGTGACTTCTGAAAACTCAGGTTTCTATTTCAGCCCAGATTCAGCACTTCTTCCAATGTGTGCCACACTGTAGGGCTGGGGTTTTGTACCATACCGCCCCCTCGCTCATGTGTGGTTTGTGCCAGACCCCTGAGGCACCCCCATGCTACATGTAATAACCCACATGATCATTAAACAGTCACAACTGGGAATCCCTGGACTGTGGTTGCTGAGTGATGTAGACACATGGTGGCTCGATTTATGAACTCAACATACAACCTAAATTCCAGGCGGTCATAAGTCGAGTACTACCTTTACTATTGGAGTTTCTTTCATCAAGTCACATGATTGGAGATTAAACTGTTAGTTCTTTCAAACATACACTGAACATTATTGGAAGCATACACCAATGCTGTTGTCTATAGTAACATTTTCAGTAGATACAATGGTAATTCATAAGACTCTTGTTCTTATTCTTTTTTCTGCATTGGCTTTGGCTTACCCTTACCTGACTTTTACTTGAATGAGGAGAGTGTTCTGAAAGTTGAAATGTATATTTTAAATATAATACACTTCGAAGTGGAATGTGACATGAAACTAACTTGCCCATTTTTAACAAATTACTCTTTGTGAAATGATTTGGCACCTTAAATTAGATTAACAGAAGATTGGAAAAATCTTTTAACAATGAATTTCATGTTACATTTAGCTGCCATGTAGGACTGGTTTGAACACCCTGTTAAGAAGAATTCTTATTTCTTTTACATGGTTCATTATGCCAGCGTACATCTATGTCCCATATAGGAGTACACATACTTGTACTTTGTATGTATGGAGGTTAGACATACACAAAATTAGCATATTAAGTTAATAGCAATTTTGGCTTTTTCTAAATGTAGTCTATATATTTCTTTGATGTCTGTTTTCTTCTTTCATTTCTGTTTTGTATGAATTTTATAAAATGACATATATACCCATATGATTGAGTTAAAAACTAGATTATTTCCTTAACTGTCAAATATTTCTAATTAGTTTGGAGAACTTTAATGGCTGATACTACAGTATTAGAGAGACTTGTTTTCCTTGATGGACCAAAATGTAATTGGATATATGTGAAGCTTGCACTGAAAAATGTTTCAAATTTCAAAAACAGAGCATCAGATAAATACTCTGCTAGAAGCAAGATCTTACCATCAATAGTTGTTAAAAGATTGCTTTTGCTTTTGGTTCAAAGTTTATTGATGAACCTGCTTCTGCAGGTAGTAGTAGTTGCTGAAGAAATAATTTATTGCACATTGACACTGTAAGTCTCCCTGCAACCATGCAGTGCATTTTATTTAGATTTTTCCACTCTCTTGTAAATTTCTACCTTGAATTGGATCCAGAAGCAAATTGGCAACCAGAGCAATTTATACAACAGTGGTGTTACATGGGCCAGTCTTGGGACCCTAGGATTCTATGCAGTGCTGAATGTTATGCTAATTATAGCTTTCAAATACTCTTCAAGAGTAATCCCATGAAGATACATTGCAATTCTAGTGATTCCGTCATAACATAAAAAGTATCAGAGAAGGCAAAATGCCTTTCTAGTAATCAAACAAAATTCTTACTAAGTAATTTCTGGTTCATTATTTTCAATGGACTTGTATTTAGTTTTAAATGTTTTATTAGTGATTGTCAATAATTCTTCATCATTCAGTTTGTAGTTTTAAACTTAGCTTTTTTTCTCTCTAATTGCTATTTTTGTGCATTGTGGATAACATAATTTTGACATTCAGTGGATTTAGCTTTGTTTATCTGCCCAGAGTTGCTTCACAGTCAGGTGGTACCATAAATAATAAAGTCATATTTGAAGATTTTTACTTGCTCTTAATCTGGACATATAGTTGCCAGGTATGTATTTGAAATAACTTTGTGACAATTAGGAAATTTATTTTAGAAATTCAACCGACCTTATCTACCAGAACAATAATTGTCTAGGGGACAATTATTAAGGCTTTTTTTTTAGTCCAGTGAATGTTTGTGAAAGAAGTACTACATTGTTGCTACAGCAAGGTTGTAATATGCCTATTGTCTAATTTCAAATGGTGATGCTTTAAAGTAATTACATTTAATTTAATTATATTAACCACAAGAGGGTTAATGTACAAATTAAACAGCAAGGGGAGCATATTTAAACTCAAGGGCATACAAGTTAGAGGAATATACACAGGTTAAGCCTTTCATAAGATATTTCATCTAAATTCTCAGTTATTTTGATTGTACAAAGTGCTTAAAATAGGATAAAAACCAATTTTAATAAATTCAATTTGACAAAATAATTGCATGTTCATGTATGTTACTGTAGCTGAATTTTACAAAATGATTATGTAACTTTAATATCTGCAGAGTTTAGTTATAATTTAAAACAATTTACATCTTTTTCCAATATAAATTCTTATAAATTGTTGGCCTTACAGAAAAGAGGAGAAAATAGGCTTGTGTGTCATTTACATTTCACCTTGGCCATTTCCTTTAGAGGTTGAAGTTCAAAGGTTATTAAGATTCTACCTAAAAACACATCACAGTATACAGTATACAATAAATCCACACAGCTTCAGAATAAATACTGATGCATTTTAGTATTACAACAGTAGTTTGCTTGTGTATGAAATCATGTTTATATATATATATATTTTAAACATGCATCTTAATAGCAGGTAACCATGCTATGTTAATAAATGCATTTGAGATTTTCCAGATAGGTGTATATATAAAATATAGTATATATATTTATTTTATATATAAAATAATAACTCTTAAAATATGTAATAATACAGGATTTTTTAAATAATGCTTGCACTA
Organism: Hydrophis major; assembly: GCA_033807585.1. Classification (NCBI taxonomy): domain Eukaryota; kingdom Metazoa; phylum Chordata; class Lepidosauria; order Squamata; family Elapidae; genus Hydrophis; species Hydrophis major. The sequence goes on from CM066328.1 coordinate 381,966,276, forward strand.
GTAGAGAGAGTATTTTGATGTATTAGTACAAAACCTGGTGCTAAGCCTGAGGTTTTATAGGCTTTATAAAGCATTCTTTAACCCTGACATGACGCTTGAATGATCCTTCACTTATTTTCTAAGTGAACATGCCTGAATAAGCAAGGCTGTGGTTTCACATAACAGGCAGATACATTTTTGAGATCCTCTACTGGTTATATTGTGCGAGGGTCATTCCTGTGCCCCATTTGTGAAACTGGGTCAAAACAAAGACTTGAGGGTCACTTCTTCAAGTGCTAAACAATTACCTATACACTAATAGGCCTTGATAGTTGATTTTGTACGTATGTAGAATTAAGATAGACCACTGTTTGAACCAATTTCTAATCCTGCATCTACAATGTCAGGATAATTAACATCTGCTAAATGTTCTGTGTTACACGCCTGGAATGAAGTACTTTTATTGGTATTATTTTTATAGCTCAGACAGTATGAATACTGTAAGTTCTAGAGATATTATTATAGAAATGAAATATTTAAAGTAAGTGTATGTGTATGTGCGTTATGCCAAATCATCAGACTTTTGATAATGTGCCTTAATCATACTGAATTTACCAAAATCACTATTAAAATTACAGTTTATTAATATTTTATTCCACATTTCTTCTAATTAAAGAATTTAAAAGTCAAATTAGAGTCCCAGTAAAGATCCTGACCCTCTAAAGCAGTGTTTTTTAAAAGTGCAGTCCTAGTACCCTTGGGTGTACCCTAAGACCTCTTAGGGTTTCTCAACATCAACATTATTTGCCAGAAATTGTGGTGGAAAGTGCACCGGAAGAAGCAGTAGAGGGGAATCTTGGCACCACAGAGTTTCTGGAGGTAGAAATAGAACAATAATTTTGGAAGGGACCTTGGAAGTCTTCTAGTCCAACTTTCTGCCCATAATAGAAGATCCTATATTATTCTAGACTTTCTATGGGCTTGATGGAATAAACAGACATGCTCATAGAAAGAATAACAGAGTATCAGAACAGAATAATAGAATTGGTAGGGATGCTGAAGGTCCTCCAGTCTAACCCTCCACCTAAGCAGAAGACCCTATACCATTTCAGATAAATTACTCCATAAAAACCTCCAGAGCACCTACAAGTTCTGGAGGCAGGCTGTTCCACTGGTTAATTTTTCTCTCAGTCAGTAAGTTTCTCTTTAGGTTTAAGTTGCTTCTCTCCTTCATTAGTTTCCATCCATTGCTTCTTGTTCTGTGTTCAGGAGATTGCAGAATAGGTTGACCAATTTTTTTTGCTACCAGTTCTGTGGGCATAGCTTGGTGGGCGTGGCAGGGTAAAGGTACTGTAAAATCTCCAGTCAGAGGTGGTATTTGCCAGTTCTTCGGACTACTCAAAATTTCTGCTTACCGGTTCTCCAGAACTGGTCAGAACCTTCTGAACACCACTTCTGTTGACCACCCTCTTCTTTGTGGCAGCTCCTTAAATGTTGAAACACTATTATTATGTCACCCTCCCATTCCTTCTTTTCACTAGACTAGACATACCCAATGTCAGCAACTGTTCCTCATATGTTTTGGCTTCCAGCCTTAGATCATCTTTGTTGCTTTTCTCTGCACTCTTTCCAGAGTCTCAACATCTTTTTTACATTATGGTAACCAAAACTGGATGCAATATTCCAAGTGTGGTCTTACCAAGGCATTATAAAGTGATACTAGCACTTCATGTGAACTTGTTTCTGTCCATCTGATAATGCAGCCAAAGACTACATTAGGACAGTGGTGGGATTCACATTTTTTTACTACCGTTTTTTGTACAGCCTTTACAAGGATAGATTATATACGGCAGCAACAATCTGTTTTTTATTTAAAGTTGCAATGTATATATCATTTAATTCTGAAAAAGTACTACTGTAATTCACTTAGAAATGACACAGATATGAAATATCAATTATAACAAAAGAAAAATAACAAAACCCCAAAGCCAGTAACAGCAATAAAGCATTACAAAAGATTGCCCAAAGTGTGACCTAAAATCAACTGGTAAGTTTCTGGGATTGCTGGTAGATCTAAACATGGGTCTTTCATTTCATTCCTTGGCTCAAGTACTCATTATTAGTTATTAATAATTAATGAATTATTGGTCATTGACAGGCTTGGTCAGGCTTTGTATATATATATCACTATAAGAACTAATGCGATAGTTCAAGCACTAACAATTCTCTTGTGGACATACAATTTATTAATTATTATAGACATGCTTCAACTATTATATCAGTTCTCTCATGCACATAGACAAACTTTAGTTTAAATCTTTTGGAACATAAAATTAGCAAAACATATACATAGTATTTTAGAACCTGAGGTATCACATAAAGTTTCATTATAAAACATTTTATTGTTATGTGCACTCAACTCTTCCTTGAACCTTAAATCATAAAGCTCACAAAACATTATGAGATTATTGTACACCAGGCATTTTTCACAGAACTGACTTGGCTCTCTTTCCATTAAATCACCAGGGCACAATAAGCACTGATTGCCTATAAAAAGTCATTTTAATAAATTCAGTGTTTCAGTAGGAGTCACAGAGAAAAGTGATTTAAAAACCCTGCAGTCTATTTGCATGCATTTCTGGGGGAAAAAGCAGGCTTAATTTGCACTTGAAAAAAATAGCTTCTTTGCTAGATTTGCAACATTAAGGACAAATATGTTGTTGGAACTATTAATGAATCACATTTTCTTCACAAAGTGTGGGACTTGGTGTTGCCAGATGTAATTTATTATTATCTCCTGATTATTATATTAGTATGTTATACTAATATCATGTATCTTATAAACTGTAGGGGAAACAATTTGTGTGTGTGTGTGTGTATCTATGTATGTATACACATATACACACACACTGTAAGACTTTTTTTCATTTCTAGGATTTTATGATAAAGCATGTTAAAACAACCCATCTCGCTCACAGAGTGTCTCTATTATATGATTGTGTTTCTTCTCAGTCTCTAAGTTTAGTTGTGTTAATTATTCCTTTTATGTTTCTGAAACATAGCAAGGATATACAGAAAAAAATTCTGTGATCAAGCGCTGTAATGTGGATATCGGTTGCCTCTTGCTATGTTTTGTACTGTCAGCTCTTTTCTCTTGCCCCTTTAATTTTGCATTATTTAATATTCAACTGTAGATTTCAGAATTCAGTTTTTAAAACATGATGGTTTATTCTCTTTATTTTATTCTGAATATGGGTTAGAGATCTCTTTTCCTATACTAGGAAGTAAAAATGTGGGGAAAGCTGCCCTTGTATCACTGAGTAAACAATGCCTCATCATTTAGCTAATGGCTTCTTTTAGTGAGTAGAAAAGATAACAAGAAATGCAGCTTCAGACTAAACTAATGACTATATGTTTGGCTGCTAGGTGATAATGCAAATTCCTTCTTCAGCTCATTCATCCCTACTGCTCCCATCCTTTGATTTAATTAAATGTAATTGGCTACATTGCTCTTCTCAGGCCCCTGAGGTGTTTTTGTTTATTGCCTACTCTTACTAATAATGCTTCAATTCATAGTACAAAACATGAGATAAATAAGAGCCTTTTACCCTATGTTGAATTTGCAGGCGGATTATTCCTATCAAATAGTTTTAATTTTCTGCTAAAAGGAAAAGACTGGTAAAATAAGCTCATTGGGTGGCAAACGTAGTCTATCTGGAAGCAAAGAATTAAATAGGGCAAATTACACAAGATTAGAAGAAGCAATGGAAGTTGTATGGCTAAACTGATGAAGGATGAACCAATGCACTGATACTGGAAAAAGTTCAGTGGCAACTGACCTAGATTTCAAAACCTAGTTATAAAATTATTTTTAGAATTCCTTATTTAAAGCATGTGCCTTGTTTTTAAACATGCACTCATGTTAATTATAAAAGTAGTCTAGGATAATTAGAAACTTTCTTCTTTAATAAAATGATAACACTGTTTGATTTAAGTATCTTAGGTATCAAATCTGAAAATAGCTTTAACAAAAATATTACAATTAATTTCTCTGTATTTCTGATATTTGTTGTTTTATGTTGACGGTTCTCACAAACAAGGATTTCATTCAGCCAGCCTGTTCATCCTGACATTCCAATTCCTCTTTCAGCACCTATGAATTTTAATGGCATTGTTCCCATTTTAATTAATTCCTTAAAGTGAATGCCCACTTAAAAGCTTTCATTGTCATATATAGTACTTTCATTGCAACTAAGCATCTCTATTCCTATTGTTCCATACTATACCTGCTATGTCCATGAAGGGGGGGGGGGGGGAAATAGCCTCAACACAAGATTATTGGCTGTACCTTATAGCTTGGCATAGTATTGGGCAATGATCCGATTATCAGGCAATCGTCCTGTTGTCCAGTAGACTTTGAAGATTGCCTGCTGGGGATCTCACTGAGGTTGTCAAAGAGTCTAAGAGCCACTATGCCATAAATTGTTATAATAATCCTTCCTCCCAATGATTATGCAGACAGAACACCAGCCACAGAGCAGTGTTAGTATTCTCAAGCTAGTATTCCTCTTATGGAGCCTGTTCAAAACAGGGTATATATAGCCATGCATCCTTATGGTATCACCATGCCATTCTTTGCAGTTTTTATAAATTTTGAAAAAAACACCTTAATCCACATTTCAAATTGTAGTACATTTAATATTCTGCACTAAATTAAATAAATATAAAAAGAGGGTCCTAATTATTATTAGCTAATATTAAGGGGAGGAGGTTGCCTGACATTCTGGATTTCTCTGTTGTTTTTCTGCAAAGGAGAATCCTACCTGGATAGTTCTTCAATGTCCTCTTCTACTAACACATTCTTGTTTATGGACCAGACAGCCTTCTTGAAGAAAAATCCCACAGAGCTTATTTTTAAAGCATTTTTGAAAACTTTGATTAAACAATTAATTTCATATAGGGCAGTGGTGGCTAAATTTTTGCACTCCTGTGCTGAAAATTGTTGTGTGCTTGCGCATGCACATTCACATGCCAGCACCCAGAAGGCAATGCGCGTGGACCCCTATGCCCCCTGCGCATGTGCATGTGACCCCATGTGTGGTGTGCATCTCTGCACATGCACGCACAATCCCCCATGCATGCTGAGCATTTCTGCACATGCACACAAGATCCTCGCGCACCCTATGCATCTCTGCGCAAACATACACATCTCCCTCGCCCTGTGCATGTGCACGAGATACCCGACAATCAGCTGTCGGGTGGGCGGTACGCACACATGCGCAGTGGGGCTCTTCCGGATGACTTCTCGGTTGCCAGCAGAAGTGGCTCTGTGTGCCACTTCCAGCACGCATGCCATAGGTTTGCCATCACGGATATAGGCAGGGGTGGGATTCTACAGATTCACACCTATTCGCTAGAACTGGTTGTTAACATTCTATGCAGTTCAGAGAACTGGTTGTTAGAAGAAATTACTGGCCTAATCCTGTAAGGAAGGCAGGAAGGAAACATTCTAGTGTTGCTTACAGAAACTGCCTCTCCGTTGACCCTTATTACATTCTTGGCAGGACTAGACTTCTTGTCTCTGGAACTTCTCTGGAGATTTTTTTCCCTCCTTTGCTAGTACTTTGCTTGTGTGGAGTGGCCATTCAAATTACAATGGCACTGAAAAAAGTGACTTATGACCATTTTTCACACTTACGACTGTTGCAGCCTCCCCACAGTCATGAGAAACCAGGTGAGGAGATGCGTGCCTCGATGTGAGTGAGTGATATTGAGTTGGCCATGCCCAGCCAATAACATGACCACCAAGCCATGCCCACCAACTAAGCCAAACCCACAGAACCGGTTAAAAAATTTGAATCCCACCCTGGTTGTAGGGGTATTGAAGTATACTGTAATCAGCATATGTACCCTGATTTACAGTAGATATTTACTTTCACTTATTGATGAGACTACTACACCTAGGCATTCCTGTTCTTGAATTTCCAGAATTCCCTGATCTGTGTTGAGGTAATTCCCCATTAGGAGAATGAGCACATACAGGGAGACGTATAGAAAGTTGTGTTTGAATAATACACACACAGCACACAGATACACTGTACAGTAAATGTAGGTTTTTACTTCCAGAAACATTTAATCAAAGTTCAAACACAGTCCAAAGTCATTCACAGGGAAGATCGGTCAGTTTTTAGTCCAGGGATAATCCAGTAACAAAGTCCAGTGTCAAAAGCAGTTCAGTATCAGACTTACATCAAATCCAAAATTAGCAGTCAATTAGAAGGAATGACAATACTCTCCAACAGAAGGAAATAGAGACTCACTGAGACACACTCTCTTCTGAGACTAAAACTAAGACTAAAACAACCCAGGTTTCTGGCTCCATCTTATGGTCATTTGAGAAACCACATCTAATTACACTTTTAGCATTCCCTTAAAGAGACAGTATTAAAATGTCTATCCTAGCTTATATATTTCCAACCCAGCTGTTAGCTGACTTATATTCCTAACAATCTACTTTGGGTTAGCTCTCTACGAGACCTTGGCATATTTAACTCTTTCTAAATATCACTCACTTTGTTTCTTTGTTTATTGCTACACATCTTCTCATCATGACTTTTGGTGGTTAACCATGATTTTAAAAATACATTCAAACAACAATATAATGATAGGTACACAATTGACAATTGGCATAAAACTATAAACAAAAGTTCAAATTCAGTATCAACATAAACATCTCATGGGCTCTGCCCTACATTGAACACAAATCACCGGGGCCTGATGGATTACATCCCAGAGTTTTAAAGGAGCTGGCAGAGGTAATCTCATAACCACTGCACTATATCTTTCAAAAATCCTGGAGCACCGGAGAACTACCAGAGGACTGGAAAAGAGCTGATGTGGTTCCCATCTTCAAAAAAGGAAAAAAACTATAGATCAATCAGCCTAACATCAATACCCGGGAAGATACTAGAAAAGATAATAAAAAAGCAGTTCTGCCAACATCTAGAAACAAATAAAGTAATAACTAGCAATCAGCATGGGTTTGTTAAGAACAGATCATGCCAAACCAATCTTATTTCATTCTTCAACGCAGTGACTAAATTAGTAGATCAGCAAAATACTGTGGACATAATATATTTAGATTTCAGCATGGCATTCAACAAAGTAGACCACACCCTACTTCTTAGTAAACTAGAAAAAAGTGGAATAGATAGCACCACCACTAGATGGACTCACAACTGGCTGACAAACCGTACTCAGTGAGTAGTCCTTCATGGGTCTACATGGATGGAAGATAGCAGTGGGGTGCCACAAGGTTCCATCTTAGGCCCAGTACTCTTCAATATCTTCATTAATGACTTAGATGAGGGAATAGAAGGGGAACTTACCAAATTTACAAATGATACTAGGCTGGCAGGAATAGCTAACACCCAAGAAGATAGGCTCAAGAACCAGATGAATCTTGACAGACTAGATCACTGGGCTGTATTTAATAAAATGAAATTCAATGTAGAGAAAAGTAAAGTCCTACACTTAGGCAAGAAAAACCAAAAGTACACATATAGACTGAGTGAAACCAGGCTCAACAGCAGTAACCATGAGAAGGATCTTGGAGTCTTAGTGAACAACCAGTTAAATATGAGCCAGCAGTGTGCAGCAGCAGCCAAAATCTAATGCAATCATAAGTTGTATTAACAGAGGGATATAATCAAGATCAAGGGAGGTACTGATACCACTCTATAAAGCCTTAGTAAGACCACACCTAGAGTACTGCATCTAGTTTTGTTCACCACATTATAAAAATGATGTTGAGACTCTAGTAAAAGTACAGAGAAGAGCAACCAGGATGATTAGGGGACTGGAGACTAAAACATACAACAAACGGTTGCAGGAACTGGGCTTGGCAAGTCTAGTAAAGAGAAGGACCAGGGGAGATATGGTAGCAGTGTTTCAATATTTGAGGGGCTGCCACAGAGAGGAAGGGGTCAAGCTATTTTCTAAAGTGCCTGTAGGCCAGACAAGGAATAATGGATGGAAACTGAACAAGGAGAGATTTAATCTGGAAATAAGGAGAAACTTTCTGACAGTGAGAACAATCAACCAATGGAACACCTTGTCCTCAGAAGTTGTGGGAGCGTCTTCACTTCAGACTTTCAAGAAGAGATTGGACTGCCATTTGTCAGAAATGGTGTAGGGTCTCCCGCTTGGGCAGGGGGTTGGACTAGATGACCTATAAGGTCCCTTCCAACTCTGATTATCTGTTATTATCTGTTATTCTGATCCCCATGCCCAGTGACATATTCAAATCCTTTAAGGCCTGTTTTAGTCGTTACATCTAGTATCTAAGATGCTGAGGTATGAAATGCTACATTTTAGAGAATGTACAAACTAAGCCACCAGCCTTTGTCATCCCTATACCAAATGCACCTGTCCCTTCTCATGATAAGGACAGCTTGGGCACTTTTTGACCAGTATACCAGAAGTGCAGTCAAAGCCCAACTTTACCCAATTATGTACACACACTGTGCAAACTAGGATCTCTAGGGTACCTTGTAAGCCAACTTAATTGTTACTTGCATCTCACCAACTAGGAAGTAAATGTACACTTAAAGGGACATATAAATATAGTCAAGAGCTACCATTGAAATAGTGTTCTACCTAGCAATGAGCAGTTGTAACTTGCAAGGAAGACAATATCTTTGGCCAGCCTCAATATTTTATACATACATAACTTGTAAATAAAGATCTGAGTACATTAAAGCATTTGCTTCAGTCCTAACTATGCATAAGTAGCAATTTCACTAACTAAAGAGCTTTTATAAACAAAAAATTACCTCCTTGTATGTATTGTCATTGAAATAGCTCTGTTTTGTTAAAGTAATCTTACATTCTATTAGTCTTTTATGAACAGGTTAAGGTGACATTTGATATTTTAATTTATTGAGGTATTGTGTTAATGAGTGTAGTTTTAAATTGAATGCTATGGCTTATATTTATAATATAATAATTTATATTTTCACATTAAATACTTTCTAGCAAGGTAGGTGCAATGTTATAGATAATGAAATATCACATTATCACCTGAGGTATAAACTTTATTTGGTTCAAGTATTTTTAATGTTACTAAATACTTCAGTTTTACTATAATATATAATATTTATAGAGTTCTTTAATAATTTAACTAAACAAGTTACATTTTTAAAATGCAGTATTTAGAGTTTATTGATGGGATTCTGTTGATTCAAAATTAGAAAATAAGGAAGGGCCAGAATATATATGTATACATACATACATATATACATACATACATACATACATACATTCTTTTCGCAGGTACTTACATGTATGGTATTCAGCTTTGTTCGGGTATTTTCCCACATCATTATAGTTGTGCTTTTAAAGTTGTAGCAACGTTTCGGCAGAATCTCATCTGCCATCATCAGGCTTCTGTATTGTGTTCATCTGTGAGTCAGACTTTTACAGTTGTTTCAGTTTTAAATTTGGGGCTAGCCTACTGCTGTGTCAGAATGGTTTTTTCTTCATCCTGATTGGTTGGGAGTCTTGGTCTGTGTTTATTGGTCTTGGAGTTTGCTGTGTTCTGCTTGATTGTCTGGGATATTATTTATAGAATGTCCAGAGAGGGGACAATCATGTACAAAGGTAAAGAAATCTTGATTCTCAAACAGATACCGAGAAGAGTAAGAAAACAAAGGTGAGATTACAAGTTCTTAGCAGCTTACTTAAATCAGAAAAGAATTGCATTCAAATGGCTTATCCCAGAAGGGATGTTAGTATCTTGGAAAGAAAGGAAAATTAAAATAGATTCCATGGAAAAGGCCCAGGACTTCTATGAGTGGCTGGTGGGTCCGGAAGATCAGAGCAGTAAGGAGGAACTGGAAACAAACTCCCAGGAAGATCACAGTGGTTACAAAAATAAAGATGGAACTGCAGGAAATCAAGGAAATACTCATTTACACCAGGAGACAGAAGAAACTACACCCCTTCAGACACAAGGAGAGATCGGAGTCGTTACAAGACAAAGAGCGAAACAGAATTAATTAAATGGAAGAAGAAGAAAAATCACTATCTATTAATATAAATGGTTTAAACTCAACAATAAAAAGGAAAAGGATATTAGCTAAACTAATCAAACAAAATGCTGATGTAATATGCCTACAAGAAACTCATATAAAGAAAACAGATGAAAAACACTTAGAATGCCTGAAATTAGGGAAGCTATTTACTGCACCAGCAGACATGGAAAAAAAGGAAGGGATTGCTGTATATGTTAAAGAGGATTTGAAAGCGGAGTTAATATGGTCAGATTCTGAAGGAAGAACTCTGGTTTTGCAGATCTGGATCAATGCCATCTCAATTCTCTTTGTGGTAATCTATGCCCCGAATGGAGATTAAAAAGAGTTTTTCAAATATCTTTATGGAAAAATGGTAGGATTGGAAAAAAGAAATATTTGTATCATAGGAGATTTCAATTCTATTGCTGATTATCAAAAAGATCATAGTAATGGGGGGAAGAATAAAGGGGGGAAAAGAGAGCTTCCTAAGATTTGTAGGGAAATGATGAAGGAATTAAACTTCATTGATACATGGAGAAGATTACACCCTGAGAAAAAACAATTCACATTCTATTCAAATCCCCATCAAATATGGACACGGATTGACATGGCATGGATGAATGGAGAAACAGCAAATGAGATAAAAGAGATTGAAATTTTACCTAATAAATGGGCAGATCCTAATCCAATTCAGATAATATGGAAGGGTAGGGCAAAACCAAAGAAAAGATGGACGTTAAATACTCAATTAATAAGAGAAAAAGAATATACCAACAAACTTAAGGAGGAATTAAATTATTTCTTAAAGGAAAATTATAATGGAGTAATCATGAAACAAAACATTTGGGATTCAATGAAGGCAGTAATAAGAGGTATAATAATCTCTTATAATGCCAAGAGGAATAAGGAAAAAGATGCCCAGCAAAATAAATTACAACAAAGAATTAAGGGACTAGAAACTCAATTACAGAGTACCCCAAAGGATTCAAAAATGCAAAATCAGATAATGATAGCTAAACATAAATTGAATTGAATTGAACAAGAGAAAATAATTATGAATTTGAATTTGACTAGACAAACTTATTTCGAGCAAGCTAATAGGCCAGGAAGATGGCTATCTTATAAACTAAAAAAAGGAAAGAAAAAAGATTGATATATCAGCTAATAGACAGCAGGAGATAGAACAGAAAAAAGAAATTGCTCATAAGTTTTTTGAAGATTTATATAAAAAGGAAGATGTTAATGAGGATAGAATAAGAAACTATTTAGATGAAGTGAAGGATAAAGCAATTGGGGAAGAAATGGTAGAACTATTAAACAAAGACATTACTTGGTTGGAATTGAAATCAGCAATAGAGAACCAGAAAAACAACAAAACCCCGGGCCCAGATGGGATTCCAGGGGAGCTGTACAAGGCAATTGCAGAACAAATTGGACCTCTTATGGTAGAAGTTTTTAATGATGTTTTATTGGCAGCCAGGATGCCAGTCTCATGGAGGGGGGCATTGATTTTGCTGATCCTGAAGGAGGATTCGGATCCTAGATATATAAACAATTATAGGCCGATTTCATTGTTAAACACTGACTATAAAATATTCACTTCTATTATAGCAAGCAGATTAAAAAGAATGTTAAATGCGCATATACATGAAGACCAAAATGGATTTCTCCTGACCAGACAAATCAGGAACAATTTAAGAACAGTACTAAATGTCTTAGAATTTTATGAAGCTCACCCCAAAAAACAAATTGCACGTATGTTTCTAGATACAGAGAAGGCCTTCAACAATTTAAATTGGCAATTTTTAATCCAAAAAATTTATAATATGAACCTAGGCACCAAATTTGAAAATATTATAACAACTATTTATGATACACAACAAACTAATATTATAATAAACGGGGAATATACCCACCCAATAAAAATACAGAAAGGGCTGCCCACTCTCACCCCTGCTCTTCATATTATCATTAGAAACATTATTAATGTGAATTAGACAAAACCCAGATATAAAAGGATTAAAGGTTAAGAAAGAAGAATATAAGTTGCAAGCATTTGTGGATAATATGATTTTTTTTATTGAACCAATAGATAGAGGACAAAAATTGATGAATGAATTAGAACAATTTGGAGCAGTAGCAGGACTCAAACTTAATAGGAAGAAAACTAAATTAATGACTAAAAATTTAACAGAAAAACAGAAAATACAGTTAGAAGAAGTTATGGAAATACAAGTGACAAAGAAAGTTAAATACTTAGGAATATGGTTGACAGCACATTGTAAGACACTCAAAGAAAATAATTATGATAAATTGATGCAACAGGTAAAGAAGGACTTAGAATTATGGGGTAAGCTGCAACTTTCATTATTAGTTAGGATTGCTACCATTAAAATGAATATTCTTCCTAAATTTCTATATCTATTTCAGACGATCCCAATTAAACTACACAAATTTTTTTTTGAAGAACTCAACAAAATAATTGTTAAATTTATTTGGCAAGGGAAAAAACCTAGAATAAATTTAAAAGCAATGCAGGATATGAAGAGCAGGGGAGGACTGGCACTTCCAAATTGGGAGTTGTATTATATTGCTGCCTCTTTAGTATGGTTGAAGGAATGGGTGAATTTAACTAACAAGAGAATATTATTTTTAGAAGGCCATGATTTGCAAAGAGGGTGGCATGCTTTTCTATGGGATGTAGGGAAAACTAGTCAAAAATATTTCCACAGATATCTAATCAGAGACTCATTATTAACTAATTGGAAGAAAATACGGAAAAAACACTATATAAAAGGACCAATTTGGATTTCAACAATGGAGGCGATGATCCACCCAAACAATTTGGATATCACCAAAATGATTAAATATAAGGACCTATTGGATACACCAGGAAATTTGAAATCAAGGCAAGAACTTCAAGATCAAGGACAAAAAATTGATCAGTGGGCATACCTTCAAATTCAAAGTAGATGCAAACAGGACAAGAAAAAATTCGGAATCAACAATAAACTCCAGCAATTAGATAAAATTTTATTAGGATCAGGCAAAAAGAAATAACAAAATTTTGTAATTATTTATTAGAAGTCGAATTAGAAGAAGAAATTGTAAAAGGGAACATGATTGCCTGGAGTAGGAATGTAGGACGCAGCATCACCTTAACAGAATGGGCAAAGGTCTGGGGTAGAAACAATAAGATTACAAAATCGGTAGCATATAAGGAAAATGCCTATAAAATGTTTTATAGATGGCACCTTCCTCCTTCAAGGTTAGCGAAGATGCACCCCAATATGAGTCCGAATTGCTGGAAATGCAAAAAAAAAAGAAGGAACCTTTTTCTATATGTGGTGGTCCTGTACAGAAGCCCAAAATTATTGGAAGAAAATCAAAATTTGGCTGGAAGAAATGACAAAAGAGCAGATCGAATACAAACCAGAGTCCTTCTTGTTAGGGATCTTTGACAAACAAATATCAAAAAAAGCAAAATACAATACACATTTTAACAGTGGCCAGATTAGCCTTCGCTCAATGTTGGAAGCAGCTTCAGGTTCCATCAGAGGAAACGAACATTCAAAAAATCTCAAGTTGTGCAGAAATGGACAAACTAACTTTGGCACTAAAAAAACAAAGACACCTCAATATATTACAATAGTTGGAACTGCTGATACAAATGGATTGATTTTACACTACAAAGCAAAAGAGGATAGGATAAACCTATAGCAGTGATATACAGATATATGTAAAGATTAGGTGTGTGTATATGGCATAAATTAAGGGTTATGGAAAAAAAAGAGATCTCACAAACTGTTGAAGATGAGAATGTTTTTAACTGCTTTCTATTCTTTCTTTCTATTTTTTCTCTTTTATTTTATTTTCTTTCATTTGTGTATGTGTTGTTGGTTTGTTTTAATTGTAAAATTAATAAAATTTATTTAAAAATAAATAAATAAAAACTTTTTAACCCACTGGATATTTTTGTCCCACTGGGAGTCTGCTGCTCATCCAGTTCAAGTGGAATCCTGTGAACTTACACTTGAGAAATAAAAATGTTGTCCACTTCATGGTAATTTACCTCTTTTGAACAGTTCTATCCACATGACTCCAGCAATCCACTTTTCTTTGGGTTCAAAGACTCTTTCTCATCAGTAGTGGAAGAATAGGAAGTAAATCAATGTCTGCACTATCTTGTATACTTGTATAGCAGACAGCTTGATAAAGTAAGGTGTAGGCTGAAAAAATTCTGCCAGACCCATTGGTTTTGGAATCTATAGTGCTTGATTACAAACCCAACACTAGAATAATCAAGAAACAAATTATTTTTAAGGCAACAAAAGCCTTAAGGTAAGTAAGGATTGGAGCAAAGAGTGTAATTGCTAAAGTTTATATGACAATTTGATTCTCCATAGAGCTGCTGCGAGCATCCAGAGTGGGAGGTGCTCCAGTCTCCGCTCTTACAGGCTGAGCTATAATTGAGGAACGCTCCTCCTCCTCCACGTGACTCCTCTGTAGCGTTCCCCAGTTTTAGCTCAGCCTCGCAAGAGACAGGCAGCATTTAGCAGCTCTTCCTTGGCCGATTCAGGAAAAAATTACAATTTAATCCAGGTTTGATTCCTGTTCCTTCTCCTTGGTCCCTGCGCTACTGGTTGGTCTTAACTGCCTAAGAGGAGCATTTTCTCACCTCTCAGGGGGAGGAAAAAGGGGTTTTTAACAGCCTTTCGTACCCCCCCTTCCTGCTCCCTGCATGGTAAGCATCCCTGCCTTTAAGCAGCGGCTTGTTATAGCGCTATTTGTGGCATTTTTATTGTTCCTTCCCCCCAAGAACGCCTAGAATAGAAGGTGAGCCTGCCTCCCTTCTGCCTCTCGCCTTTTTTCTTTTTGCTTCTTTTAAGCTGTTTTCTTCCCTTTGAGGGGTTGTTTCCGCTTCTGAGCTTCGTGCCAGTTCCTGCTGCCATTTTGGGCGTGTCTTGTGGCCGCCCACCATTTTGTTTATTATTGTTATTGCTGCGGTGATTTTGGAGGCCCATAGCAGGACTGAGAGGCCTGTTTAGAGCCGGTTTATTAGGAAGGTATTGTGGCTCTGAGCCCTGCTACCTTTTTGTTAGTGTTGTTGGCTATTCCCGCAGCCTGCTCAGAGGTGAGGTTGTAAGGCACAAATAGTATCTCCCATTTGCTTGGGAGGCTGCCTCAGGAGGCCCATTTTTTCTGTTTCTTTCCTGGCCTCATCGTTCATTTGGCTAATTGGTTAACTTGATCTACCTTTTTTTCCTAATTTCGCAATTTTTATTCCAATTTGACATAAACCTAATAATAATAATAATAATAATAATAATAATAATAATAATAATAATAATAATAATAATAATTATATGTGTGTGTGTGTGTGTGTTTGTGTGTGTGTGGTGACTGAAAGGATCGGTCCTGCTGTGAGTTTTGACTCTGACGATGAAAGGCTGGAGCCTGCTGTGAATGTGGAGTCTGAATTATTAGAAGACACAGATGTGAGCCAGGGGGATGAGAAGGTATCTGACAGACACTCTTTGCCAGAACCTGAGACCTCATTCATGCCAGCATCTGATCCACAAAATTAATCAGAGGCGCTGAGTGGGGAAGTTGACAGATCGTGGCTTGATGCTAGAACTAGGAGGAGACTGAGACGTCAAGTTGGGGAGAGGCAAGCCAGACGCTGATTAAGGAAAGTAGCACGTTGCCTCAATAAGTATAAAAGGACACAGCTGGGTTGGGAAAATTTGTCAGGAACAAAGTGACTGAATAAGTGAGGATTTTACAGCAGAGGCTCTGAGGCTGAAGATTGTTTGCCGGGACTAGTATGCTGAATAGAGCGGGGTTTGCTGCTGTGGATTGTGATTTATGACAGCCGTTATCTTGTGAGACTACTTTCTGTTTGGATGTACTTTTGAAACGGCTGCTTTCTTTTTTGCTCGCTTGAATTTTGAAGGGGAGTCATAACATACATACTTGCATACATATATATGTCTGGCATTCAGCTTTGTTCAGGTATTTTCCCACGTCATAGTAGTGGTGCTTTTAAAGTTGTAGCAACGTTTCAGCAGAATCTCATCTGCCATCATCAGGCTTCTGTACAGACGAACATTGTACAGAAGCCTGATGATGGCAGATGAGATTCTGCTGAAACGTTGCTACAACTTTAAAAGCACCACTACTATGACGTGGGAAAATACCCGAACAAAGCTGAATGCCAGACATGTAAGTACCCGCGAAAACTTAAGAAAACAAATACATACATACATACATACATATGTATATACATATATATACATACATACATACATACATACATACATACATACATACATACATATATATATATATATATATATATATATATATATATATATATATATTGTGACTGAAAGGATCGATCCTGCTGTGAGTTTTGAGTCTGATGACTCTGAAGATGAAAGGGTGGAGCCTGCTGTGAATATAGAGTCTGAATTAACAGAGGACACAGATGTGAGCCAGGAGGATGAGAGATTATTGGACAGACAATCCTCGCCAGAGCCTTCGAATTCTCTCATGCCAGCAACTGATCCACAAAATGAGTCAGAGGCTTCTAATGGGGAAACTGACAGATCGTGGATTGATGCTATAATCAGGAGAAAAATGAAATGCCAAGTTGAAGGGAGGCATCAAGCCAGACATTGATTAGAGAGACTGACACGCCCATCCAGGTGATTTAAGAAGGATTGCTGATTCTCAAACTTTGCTTGGAAGCAAAGTGTTTGATGTATCGAAAGGATGTGTGGAGCGGATTTTGTAATTTATGGACATTCTGAATTACCAGACAGATTCTGGGAAGTCTGCCAAGGACTGGAATATAATACTGTTAACCCTTTTTTAGTCTGGCTCTGTTTTGTTTGAATATTTTGAACTGTGGAACTCCTTGTTCTCACTTGTGAATATAGGTGAGACATAACATACATATATATATATATAACAAAATAATTAATAATATTAATATAATTGAAAAAAATTTTTTCCAAAAGGGGGACGCGGTTCAACTATAGGTTATTCGGCCTTTGTTGTATGTCGAACTCCTAAGCGCTCCAACCACCTCATTGAGCATTATCAGTCTGTATCTTTACTATTAGAGGAAGGCGGAGCTTCGTTTCGGCGATACAGCTGCGATCTCGGGGCTCTGAGATCGCAGCCAATATTTTTGCCCCTGGTCGGTCCCAACGGACCTAAACCGTCCTGTAGAGACGGGGATTGTGAAGGGTACTGTCCCAGGATCCCAGTGATATCTCAAAATCTCTGGTTTGATCCGGGAAAAGCTCTTTTGCTGGGGGCGGAGAGGCAGCCTCCATAGCTGCTGAAGTCGGGACAGCTCCGGAAAGAAAGTGGCTGGAAAGAAAGTGTGTCAGCTGGGTGAGAAACTTCTTTTGTGTTGTAAATTCGCTGAGATTTGAAAGGGCATCCTGAAAGGGCATACTGAATAGAGAAGAAACCTGTGAGATTTTTTTTTTTGACAAAAACTGTTTGAGCGGCGTTTTTTAAAGTGATGTCAAATTGAGGTTTGGATTTTTTTTTTCTTACTTTTTTTTTGATACTTTAGTGTGACTTTGTAGGTAACCGGATTGAATTTTCTCTTATATATATTTTTATGCTCCTTTTGATTTTTTAATTTTCTTTTAGGATAGAGGCTCCCTTTGGCTATTTTTTTTTTTTGTATACATTATTCCTTTTTTCTGGCTGGGGGGGAAGAGCATTAAGAAACTTTGCAACACTGCCAACTAGAGGCTTGAAAATATTTTATTTGAATTGGAGAGAACTGCAAGAAGACTCCTTCTCAAGGACATTTCAATGTGATAAGATAGAGGGAGAGCACAGCAAAATATTATTACAGGTGTTTTCCTGGACTCTTATCAATATTTCAACACTTGAGGCTGGGCTTTGAAGCTGCTGGAGAAGAGAGTCATAATAAGAGCCTTGGATAAATAAGTAAAGTGCAGTGTGCTCTCATAAACATATATATATATATATGTTTTCTGAGGTTCTCGTGGGTATTTGTATGTGGATCTTTGGTTATTCCGATTTTCTCCCGCGTAAGATTGGAAGTATCTAGGCAACGTTTCGATGAAGTCTCATTCATCATCTTCAGGCTTGGTCTTCAGCTCTGTGCTTCTCAGAGTGATGTGAGCTTGCAGCTGCTTCTTCCTTTTAACTGCTAGTGGGGGTGTGACTTGATTGGCTGGGGGCTTGGCTGTGTTCTGATTGGATGGGGGTGTGTTCTCATTGGTTGGGGGTTTGGCTGTGTTCTGATTGGTTGGGGGGTTGGCTGTGTTTTGATTGGCTGGAGGTGTGTTCTGTTCAGGTGGGGGCTTGATTGTGCTCAGGTTAGTCTTAGTTGCTGGAGGGTTTGAACTGGTGAGCTGTGATCTTGCTGTTTGGCTTCGAGTTCGTGGTCGTGCTGCATCTTCATGGTGGAGGTCAGTTTGCTTCATGTATGGCTCAGAGGGGTTTGAAGTGGGTAGTGATGTAGCTGCAGTGCGGCTTCTGGTCCGTGGTCGTGTTTCATCTTCTGTGTGGGTGTGAGTCTGCTTTCTACATGGAAGTGTGGTGGTGGCATCTTGTGTGGCTCTCAGGGGTGTGGGTGTGGTGTCATTCTTCATGTTAGGTATGCATCTGTTCATGAGGGCGGGTTTCCAAATGGCTGGTAGGCGGGAGGTATCATCTTGTTTATTCATGCTGTGTGGGCGTTTTTCTATCTCTATGGCTTCTCTGATGATTCTGCTGCTGAAGTGTTCAGTTTTGGCGATAGTTTTGGTATTTTTAAAGTCAATCTCATGTCCTGTGGCTTTGAGGTGTTGGACCAGGGAAGAGGTCGGTTCTTCCTTTTTGATTGAGTTCTTATGTTCTTCAATGCGTGCACCTATTCTTCTGTTAGTCTGTCCAATGTATGTGGTGGGGCAGGCAGTGCAAGGGATTTCGTATACTCCTTGATTTTCTAACTCGATTCTGTCCTTAGGGTTTCTTAGGATGGTGGATATCTTTCTGTTTGTGCAGAATGCTGTCTTAATGTTGTGTTTTTGGAGGATCTTGCTGATTTTGTCCGTAGTGCCTTTTATATATGGGAGAAGGGCTTTGCCATTCTCTTGTTCTTTGTCTTGGATTTTGGCTGGGGTTTCTTTTTGGATTAGGTGGGTGATCTTCTTTCTTTGGAATCCATTGGCTGTCAGCACACCGATGAGAGTGTGTAGTTCGGTCTCTAGGTGTTGTTCGTCGGCTAAGCATTTTGTTCTGGAGATGAGTGTCTCAGCTACGGAATTGATCTGTGCTGGGTGGTGGTGTGAGAGTGCGTGTAGATAGCGGTTTGTATGTGTTTTCTTCTGGTAGATGGTGTGTCCTAGGGAGCCATTGGATTTTTTGTATACCAAGACATCTAGGAAGGGAAGTTGGTTGTTAGCTTCTGTTTCCATGGTGAATTGTATTTTGGGGTGTAGGCTGTTGAGGTGTGTGAGGAAGTTGTTCAGTTTTTCTTTCCCGTGTGGCCAGATTATGAAGGTGTCATCTACGAATCTGAGCCAGAGTTTGGGTTTGTGATCATATTATTCTAGAGCTTGTGTTTCAAAGTGTTCCATGTAGAGGTTAGCGATGACAAGTGAGAGGGGTGATCCCATGGGTGCTCCTTCTGTTTGTTTGTACTTTTGTCCATTGTAGGTGAAGTATGTATTGGATAGGCAGTGGTTGGTCAGATCTAGGATGTGCTTGGGGGGGTTGTATTTGTTTTGGATGGCTGTCAAGGCTTCTTTTATTGGCACTTGGGTGAGGAGGGATATGACATCGAAGCTCACTAGTAGGTCACTGGGTTGTAAGTTTTGTTTCTTTATGATCTCGATGAACTGGAATGAGTTTCTTACGTGTGAGTTGATGGATTCTGCATAGGGCTGTAGTTGTTTGGCGAGAAATTTGGCTAGGTTTTGTAGAGGTGAGCCTATGGAGCTGACTATTGGTCTGAGTGGGGTTCCTTCTTTGTGTATGTTGGGGAGACCATAAAGTTTAGGGCATCTGGATGATTTCTCTCTGGGTATGATTCTTTGCTGGATTTCTTCACTGATAGGGGAGGCTTTTATTTTGGATCTGGTGGTTTTTTCTAGGTAGGTGGTGGGGTCTGTCTTTAGGGGTTTGTATGTGGGGTCTTGGAGTAGGTTGGTTAACTTGGATTGGTAGTCAGATGTGTTCATAACCACTGTCGCATTGCCCTTGTCTGCTGGTAGGATTATTATGCTGGTGTCTTCTTTCAGGTTAAGTAGTGCAGTTTGTTCTTCTTTGGATAAGTTGCAACTTTGGATAAAAGCAACTTATCCAAAGAAGAACAAAGAAAAAAAGAAGAACCCCAACGACAAAATTGACCTGGAAAACCAAGGCATATATGAAGTCCCCTGTGCATCATGCCCGGCCACATACATTGGACAGACCAAAAGAAGAATAAGCACCCGCCTGGATGAACACAAAAATGCAGTCAAAAAGCTGGAACACACTTCCTCACTCGTCCAACACATGGAAGCCACAGGTCATAACATCAACTTCAATGGCACCAAAACCCTAGCCACCATAGAAAATCCCAGCCACAGAATCATCAGAGAAGCCATAGAGATTGAAAAAAGACCAGAAAGCATGAACAGAAGAGATGATTCCACCAGGCTGTCAATCATTTGGAAGCCTGCACTCACAAACAAAAAAATCTCCACACCACAAGCCAGGCAAACACCTGGGCACAAACAGATCCCCCCTGATACCTCCAGCTCAGACACACCCCGGCCAGGCACCCAGATGAAACCCAGCTTCCTAACTTTTGATAGCCGTCCATTTACCCGAAGCCAAGCTGCACTAAAGGCCTCCAATAAAGTAACACCATGTTGCCAGCCAATCAAGATACAAAAAGAGCCCCCCCCCCAAAAAAAAACAGACAGAAGATATTAGTAGCAGAACACAGCAAACTCCAAGACCAATAAACACAGACCAAGACTCTCAACCAATCAGGAGGAAGAAAAAACCATTCTGACACAGCAATAGGCTGCCCCAAATTTAAATCTGAAACCACTGTAAAAGTCTAACTCACAGACAAACACCATACAGAAGCCTGATGATGGCAGATGAGATTCTGCTGAAACGTTGCTACAACTTTAAAAGCACCACTATTATGACGTGGGAAAATACCCGAACAAAGCTGAATTGCAGACATGTAAGTACCCGCAAAAACTTAAGAAATATATACTCACCAGCCTCTTTGTAAATTTTAATTCTAGTAATATTCTTATTTTTGCTTTTTATTTTAAAGGGAAAGCCTCAGAGTTTTTTCTTTATTTTTCTTTTTTTCTTCTTATTTTTATTGGGATTTCTTTGCTTTTTCTATCCATGTTTTTGGACCACTCTGTTTTTCTTTTTTGATTATTGAGACTTCTCAACTGGATTAAGGTGTGAAGAACCTGAAGGCATCTAAGGCTTCTCAAAGGGATGCCTTAAGGCACCATAAAGCCTTGGAAAAGGAATTTGACAAACGTTGAAGGGACTCACAATCTGTTCCTCTGGCACCTCCTATTCCCACCCCTTCTGCCCCTACTCATCCTCCCTCTCTGCCAGACCAGTTATCTCTTTCCAGGTGCAGTTCGCCCGCTCGGAGCCTCCCAGCCATCCAAACACCTGAGGCTACTTTCACACCAACCGCGGCTGGTGTGCGACCAGAGGAACCATCTGCAGACCCTATTCCGGACAGGATTAGAGAATGGATGTAGTTAGCCATCCACTAGGGGATCACCAAAGGTCTCCAACAAATGGCCAGATCAGGCCTTCAAGCGATGGTTCCCGAGGTCGAATCAGTTTCTGGCAGATCTCTACCCAGACCGGAACCTCACCATGGTCAGGTACTTCCT
Source organism: Hydrophis major (assembly GCA_033807585.1). Lineage (NCBI taxonomy): Eukaryota > Metazoa > Chordata > Lepidosauria > Squamata > Elapidae > Hydrophis > Hydrophis major. The sequence goes on from CM066328.1 coordinate 381,988,240, forward strand.
CAGAGGGAGATCCCCTTTCCAGAAGGGGAGGAGGAAGAGGAAGTGGGTCTAGAACCCTTCAGGGAAGAAGAAGAATCGGATAGGGGGTCCCTACACTATTCTGAACCCCTCTTAGAGGTGGAACTGATGGAAGGAGAGATGTCAGAGGACGAGGGTATTTCGCCTGACCAGCCTGCCTTTGGAGGCCTGTTCAAACCCCATCTGTTCAAGTCCTTGTTGTTCAAGGCAAAAAATATTTTGGGCCTGATGTCTCAGTTACCCTCTGATACTTCCCCAGCAGCCTCTGGAGATCAGAGGATTCTATTTTCAAGCAACCAGTCATGGAAGCTGAAGTTATCCCCACACCACCCATTTTCTCTGACTTAATAGCAAAGCAGTTGGGTTCAACAGCCCCCCCCCCGCTCCCTCGAATCAGGACAGGAGATTTTTTAATCTCGATGTGGAGTTCTCCTCCTTATTAGACATTCCCGAAGTTGATGACCCCATAGTGGGGTTAGCATCATCCTGTACTCTAACCGATGCTCTGGAAGCGCTAAAGCCAGAGGACAAATGGGCCGAGATGGTGCTACGCCGGGCACATCAATCCGATGCTTGGGCCATTCGATCAGCCATGGCTGCATCTTTTTTTACTCGATCCTCTGTTAGATGGCTCTGTCAGTTAAAACAGCATGTCCCCCCATATAACCACCAGGGCACACCAGGACATTGCCAAACTTACAGCTGCAGTGGAATTTGCGTCCGACGCCACCTTCCATTCTGTTAAGTTTTCCTCCCGGGCTATCTCTTCACATGTTACAGCCCTTCGTCTGCTCTGGCTTAAACACTGGCAAGCAGACATTAAAAACAAAATTAAATTGGCTTCGGCTCCCATTTCAGCAGGCAAACTATTTGGTCCGGCCCTGGAACCCTTGTTAATGGAAAGCCGAAATAAAAAGAAATATCTTCCATCTCTTTTTTGCAGACCGGAGCCCAGAGTGTCCCAGCCCTTTCAAAGGGGCTCCTTTCGTACCCCCTATCAGATACCCTTCTACCCCAGGTTTCAGAGAACCCCGTCCTTTCGGCCAGCCTACCAGGATCGCTCCGACACCGGGGACAGGAATAGGAGAGGGGCCAACTACAGGAGACCTTTCTGGGGTGCAGGAAGTAAACCGTCCTGGCACCCCAGATAAGTCCCTAACTGCCCACCCCATTGGCGGACGCCTCAAATATTTTGCTGACCAATGGGAATCATCCACTTCTGATGTTTGGGTTAGGGACACCATCAAATTTGGTCTCTCCCATGAGTTTCAATCACCCCCCGGAGCATTTCAGGGTTTCCCCTCCTTCCAAGGACTGCACCAAGCGTGCTCTAATAGAAGCTGCTATCAAGCACCTCACCGAAATCAGGGCCATTCAGCCCGTCCCACCTTCCCAGCGGGGAAGGGGTTTTTACTCCCACCTCTTCATAGTTCCAAAGCACTCCAGAGGTTGGAGACCCATTTTAGACTTGAAGAGGCTTAATCGCTACATTGTCTGGCATAAGTTTAAGATGCATACCCTTCAGTCTATTCTTCAGGGCATCAGAAAGGGAGATCGGCTCACTTCCGTTGACCTCTCAGAAGCATACCTCCACATCCCCATTCACCCCTCCTTTGTCAAATTTCTTCATTTTTGCTACAACGGGCTTCACTTTCAGTATGTGGCCCTTCCCTTTGGCCTAGCCTCGGCCCTGAGGACCTTTACCAAGGTCCTGGCAGCTCTAGTGGCTCACCTTAGAAATTTCCCCATCCATATTCACTGTTACCTGGATGACATTCTCATCCTCTCTCCTTCCAAATGCCAAGCCGTAAGGGACACCAGAACTACCCTCTCGGTCCTTCAGGCCCATGGTCTTCTAGTAAATTGGGAGAAGAGTTAGCTTTCTCCCTCCACCCGAATTGCACACTTAGGAGCAGTGATTGACTCAGTTAAAGAAAGGGTCTTCCTTTCCCCTGAAAGATTCCTCAGCATTCCAAAATCGGTCAAGGTGATCAGACTAGCGAGAAAGGCGTCATTACTGGACTTGTCTAAATTACTTGGCAAATTGGTCTCATGCATATCCATTGTTCCCTGGGCCCGTTTGCATACCAGATCTCTGCAGTGGTTCCTCCTGCCATATCAGCGTTCCGGAAGGAGCAATTCAAGAGCTGTGGTGAAGGTTCCTCCAAGAGTTCTCGCATCGCTTCTTTGGTGGACCAGACCCACTATCAACAAGGGACATCTTTTCAAGGAGCCCCAAAGGGTCACCCTCACAACAGACGCCAGCCTATCCGGATGGGGGCCCCATATCCATTCGCTCTCAGCTCAGGGCACTTGGTCAGCAACCGAGCAACGGTGCAGTATAAACTGGCTGGAGCTTCACACAGTATACCTGGCCCTACGCACCTTCCTTCCTCAAGTGCGCGGCCGCCACGTACTGGTCATGACGGACAACATTACGACCATGGCTCATATCAACCGACAGGGGGGCACACACTCCATCCGTCTCATGAGGGAGGCCGAGCGTCTCTATCGCTGGGCAGAGACCAACCTGTTATCCATCAGGGCAGATCACATCTTGGGGGCCTCAAACGTTCAGGCAGACTGGTTGAGCAGGGCCACCTTAGACCAGGCAGAATGGTGCCTACATCCCTCCCTGTTCAGGGAGGCCTCAGCGATATTCGGCGACCCGTTAGTGGACCTATTCGCGTCACCGCTCAATGCCTAGATACCAAGATTCTTCTCGAGGTACCCCTCCAAGGGGGCAGAGAATCACGACGCCCTATGCTGCCGCTGGCCCACAGGGCTCTTATACGCATTTCCCCCACTACCGCTAATCCCCAAAGTAATCCAAAAGCTGATTCACGAGAGGGCGGAACTTCTCCTGGTTGCTTCATAGATCAGGAAACATAGTTTGTTCCATCCAATTGGGTTATCAGTGATAGACTAGTTGAAGTGACTTGTGCCATTTTTACCAGGATAGTAAACCACAATTAAACAGTAAACAGCTGTCTGTATACAGTACTGTGTATTCACACTAACTCTCAGTTATCTGAGCCTGGTATGGCCTGGGCCCATAACCAGTGTTGAGGTAATTCCCCGTTAGGAGAATACTGTACAGTAAATGTAGGTTTTTACTTCCAGAAACGGTTTAAGCAAAGTCCAAACAAGCAATCCAAAGTCATTCACAGGTAAAATCAGTCAGTTTTCAATCCAGGGATAATCCAATAACAAAGTCCAGTGTTAAAAACAGTTCAGTATCAGACTTACATCAAATCCAGGAATAGCAGCAGTCAATTAGGAAAAATGGAGGAATGGCAAAACTGGCCAACAGAAGGAAAACAGAGACTGACTCACAATCTCTTCTGAGACTAAGACTAAGACTAAACAACCCAGGTTTCTGGCTCCATCTTATGGCCGTTTGAGAAAGCACACCCAACTACAGTTTTGCATTTTCTTAAAGATACAGTATTAAAATGTCTATCCTGGTTTATATATTGTCCAACCCAAATAGCTGTTAGGTAGCTTACATTCCTAACAATAATGAAGCACAAATTGTTTTGGAACAGCCAGGTCAAAGTCCAAACCTAAGCCTATTGAAATTCTGTAGCATGTCCTGAGTTGAGTACCTCAAATTTTACTGACATGAAGTAGCCACAGAGAAAATATAACAATGTGAAAAATCAATAACTAGTGTAAAAACCTGATAAGTAAATGCTTGGTTGCAATTGTTGCAGTTAAAAGTAGTATGACTAGTTACTGAATATAAGAGAATGTTTGCTTTTTTACACTGACATATTGGATGAATTCATTTATGGAATAGATGAAAGTAGCACCAATTGAGTTGTTGATTTATTCAAAATTTCTCTATATTCATTGGACCCATATGAGTTATTGCTAAAATTCAGTGGTAAAGATACACAAAATTAATAACATCTGAAAGTGGGGCAGTTTTCCACAGAAATATACATATTGAATATTTCAGTGAGTGACACATGATACAATAAATTCTTAAATAATTAAATCTGTAGATTCATTTAAGTAAACAAGGATAGAATATTAAAATATGAATGGAAGATAGAATTGAATAATTACATTTATTTTCCATCAGAACCTAGTAATAAATTTCAATTGAGAAAGTTTCTTAGGAATTTTTTTAAAAACAAAAGCTTAAATAATACACTTATTTCATAATTATTACTAGAACATGATAGCATTATCTGACTTTTTCTAGTTTAAAGAAAAATCAAAGCAGCAACTTCAATATATTAAAGTGAGATAAGTAATAGACATTTCTGTTATGTCTAAAAAAACTTCCATTTTACCTCACCACTATATTTTTATAATTCTATAATTTTAAATAATGAAAAGAAGGAAAGGTAAGGAAAGGAAAGGACAGGAAAGGAAGGGAAGGGAAAGGAAGGGAAGGGAAGGGAAGGGAAGGGAAGGGAAGGGAAGGGAAGGGAAGGGAAAGGAAAGTTCAACAGTTTGAAAAATAAAAAAAGGCCATTAATAATTAGGAGCCAAATAAAACAAACTTATCTGAACAACAGAATATAATTATCCAAGTTATAGAATTTTGAGGAATTCATAGCAAAAAGTGATTGACAGCATTAAGAGAATGATAACAATTTTTCAGTTGCAGAATTTTTGAAAAAGGCATCCCTTGATACACCCAAAACAGTTATTCTGGCTTTATAGTAAATAAATGACTTAAATAATTGTTTTAATAAATAATTGTTTATTTACTTTTATATGAACAATATTAAGAAATGAAATATTTACAAATCTTTTGGCTTTTGAAATCTGCAACCTTATTTCGAGCAGAATTTCAAAATGTTTGCATCATTCAGACATATTTTATTTAACATATTTAATCTTTTCCATGATCCTTGAATGATGATAAATACTCGTACATTTTCTTTGTTCCTAGTGAGAGCAATATATAAATATTTTTTCCTCTGCAATAATCTTTTAAGGTTGCATCCCAGGGTAAGAAATTTTGCGTCTTATTATCGTAGTTTTTCTTTGATTCTGAACTATATTTGTCTGTTTGGTTATGCTTTATCCTTTGTTTAAAAATATTCTTCCCAACATTAGCAAATTTAAAATCATGTTTAGCTGGGTTGTCTAACAAATCGTTCTAGGCTAGAGTGGGGAAAAAAGATCTATAATGGCTTTTAAAGAAACTATTGAGACCTGTGATAAGCCGGGGTGATGGTGTACTCAATTGGCAGGAATACCTTAGTTTTAGATGGGTCAGCTTTAGGGGTCAAGTTGTGAAGAGAAAAGGCATCACACACATTTCATCAACACTGTGGAATGAGAGGCCAGTGCATTTACTGAGCAATAGATTTCCAGTGAGCATATAAACTAATTGGTGGATGAACATGCCCCAGGAGCAATGATTTTAAGGTCATGGCAGGCTCAGTGAATTGTGCTGACTTACACTTGTGCCTCACTGATAGCTGATCTTACCAATGAGCAGTTTAGAGGCATTCAAGCCTGAATGTTCTTCCATGTGCCTTGAATGGCATGTCAGTGGTCACTGTTTCTGACATCTTTTATATTTGTCCAGTCAGCTCTAAATCTTTAGCTTGTGCTCTAGCATACTCAGAAAAGAAAAGGGTGAAGTAATTATTTTCAGTCATTGAGTTCTGAAGTTCTTTGTGTTAATTATTCCAAATAGACCTAGTTCATCAACAAACTAGAAATGTAAAAATGAAGAAAAGGGGAAAATGAATGTATACGGTTTAATAATAAATAGTATTCTGATTATAGGTTTGCTTTCCTCTTAGTTAAATTTCATGCTAAAAGGAATCTCAGTTTTGAGGATGATTTAAATACATCATAAAGCAATGTAAGAATAGATTACTTAGCATTTCTTCTGCCCTATGCTTTACATAGCTATCCATTGTACTTCTATATGCAGACTTAAGAAATTATTTTGTATTAAAGCTGTATATAAAGATCAGAAATATATCAAACCCATGCTCTCTCATTGTTAAGATATTTTGGGGTATATCAGTGTCAATTGGACATATAAAAGTGTATATAGTTATATACACTATGTTGCTTAATCCAGACCATTTCATCTGGAAATGTTAGGTGTTACTATTCTAGGACCTTTTTGGGATGAGTTGTACCTTTGACGCCCACAAATGTGTGAGTTAAGAGACAACTAAAGTTATAATGTGAATTGTGAGGAAATATCCAAAAATTTTGTGAATATTCTTTACTAAATGTATACTGGATATTGTTGCACATCATAAAATATTTCCTTATTATTTGTTTTGTGTAATGCCAGCAACTGATTTAATAAATGACACATTCATTATTTTAATAGAAGAAAATTAAACATCTAATTTAAATCAGTGGATCTTGATTATGCACAAACAAATTGCCATCGACTCTTAGTGACCATAGACAACTCATCTCCATATGAATCATCAATCATTTTATTTTGTCTATCCATCTGGTTTTGCAGGAATGCTTTACCATTTCAACAATATGTCTTTGCAATTGTTACTGGAGTGAACATCTGCCTCCAGCATCTTTATATAACTGCTGTGTGCTACTTGCTTTAGTAGGGCAGGTGGGATGACCTTCGTGTTTTGGATAACTCCACCGGATGTATCAACTCTTGGCATACACTCTGAAGGTTCTTCACTCATATCTCCTAGGAATGGGTCTGTGGCCAACGCACTGCAAGGCCAACGCAAGGCCAACGCACTGCAGAATAACTTGCTGTGTGACAATTCACCATGGCCAAATTGCCATGGCCACCTCGCTATGACCAATTTGCCATGGCCAATTCCCCACAGGACAACTCGCTACAGGACAAGAGTTACACTAATATCAAAGAAATGGTGAAATAGAATCATTAAAGAAAGGATGCAAAAGGAGGGAAAGAATGAAATATGAATTGCAAAATTAATATAATTTTTATTTATTTTAAATCATTAAATAGAATTGTTAAATTGTCCCACAGCAAGTTGTTCTGCAGTGCGTTGGCCTTGGCAAGTTGTCCTATGATGAGTTGGCTACAGTGAGTTGGTCATGGCAATGCAGTTGGCTGAGGCGAGTTGGAATTTTTCCCATGAACTGTTCAGAGTATCCAGTGATGGGAGGTGCTTTAGTCTCTTCTAGGAAGGCTGGGCTTAAACTTGAGGATGCTCCTCCTCCTCCACAAGACTCCTTAGCGTCCCCAGTTTTAGTTCAGCCTTTCTTCAGACAGATTGTGTTATTATTTTTCTGGTTGGAACAGAACACTGGCGATTTAGCTGATTTATTTCTCAGGTCAGGTACCATAGTTTCTGTCACCAACTACCCCCACCATCCCTGGGGACCTCCAAAAGTCATTTCACTCATTTTTTACAAGCGTTCCAGCCTCCCGAGGCTAAAGCCTCATAAACACTGCAGCTTATCTTTCCGATTTGCCCTGAGGCTAAAAGCCTCTCGTTTCAGAGCTGCAGCCTTAAACTTCTCAACAAGAAGGCTTATCTCTCCCATCTCCCAGCCAGCTGAGTAAACGCTCCGTCTCCTCGAAGCTCGAAGCCTCAATTTAAACAGTGCAGCCTTTTTCCTTTTATTATGAGGCTTTCCCTGCAGAACACCTCAGGGCAGGGAATTAGCCTCTGCACCTTCTTGCTGAGCGGTTTTGCTTTCAGCAGGCCGGGTGGTGATAGCTGCTTTCATTTTCATTCTGCCATGAGGTGGCCACCATTTTAAATGGATGCGTGGTTAAATTTGCTGAGTAATTGTGACTGTCTGTGAGGCAAGTTATCCAACAAGGTTTCCCTTCTTGGGGACCTGGGAAGGGGGGTCCCTACCACCAGTCACTGGAGGATAGAGGACTTGAACTGCTGGATTCCACAGGCAATAAGTGCAGCTAAACTGATCTAATTATCAATTACAGACCTCTGTGCCCTCATATAGCTGCCGGGTCTGGAGGGGGATGTTCTGGTCTCCATATTTGATATTAAAAGTATTTTATTCAAAAATTGACTTGATTGACTTAAATTCTACAAATATTTAAGTCATTTATGTGTGTGTGCGCGTGTGCATATATATACATATACATATACATATACATATACATATACATATACATATACATATACATATACATATACATATACGTATATATATATATATATATAGAGAGAGAGAGAGACAGAGACAGAGAGAGAGAGAGAGATAACAAAGCAAAACAGAACAAGGAGACAGCATTTGCTAAAGGCATCGGGGAACTATTTATTCCAGGATCCCTAGGTCCCTAGATGTTCCAGCCACCTAATTTCATAGCCTCTTTCCATTGCTAATCTATCAAAGACATTACAATGGCCAGCAACTACGACCCCAGATCTTGACTAACCGCTAAAAATAGAGATAAGTCCATGGAGCCCAAAAAGACCTTTAAGGCAGCAGAGAAAGATGCATGCAGACGCCATCAGGCACTAGAAAGGCAGGTGGAAAAACATAAATGAGCAGCTGTACAACCCACCTCTTCACCACTCATCATACCCTCTACCTCACAGGCCCCTAACCTTACAACCGCCCCTCTGGATTTATCCAGAAGGAGCAGCATATTGATACAACCTCCCCAGGAGGTTCTTTCTAACATTCTCTCCCCAAGGAGGGCCCCAAAGGCAACATTCATGCCAACTGCAGCTGGCCTCACACAAGAGGAGGAACTTCCAGAGGAAATCCTTGCCAACATGAGGACGTGGATGGAGCTAGCTATCCAGAAGAGCATATCAGCAGGTGTCCAACAGGCTATTCAGGCAAGAAGAACACCCTCATCTTCGGCTTGCAGATCTCTTTCTGAATGATTTCTGGGCATCACGGATCGACATCTTCATCAGGTACCACCCCCGGTAGAACAATCGGTGCCCACTGTCAGAGACCCTCAGTACACACAGGATATGGGAGATCAAGGGGATCCAATGGATCAAATGAAGGAGGTGTCGGTACACACCATTGACCAGATATTGTCAGAGGTGGATCCGCGAGAAAGGGAGATGTCTGACAATAAAGGCCTCTCACCTGACTTCCCCGTATTTATAGGATTATTCCACATACAATTATTTAAATCCCTGCTGTTTAAGGCCAAGAACACCGCACAGCTGGATAATACGGGTACCCCTCTCACACCAAATACTCCAGGGGAAGCAGAGGATTTCATATTCTCTCAACCAGTCACTGAGACAGAGGCTATCCCTGTGCCACACATATTTTCCAATTTAGTGCAAAAACAATGGGCTGCAGCAGCCTCATATCCTGCTCCCACAGGACATGATAAAAATACTATAATTTGGCACCCGAGTTCTCTAAATTTCTAAACACTCTGGAAGTAGATGAGCCTATCATTGCGCTTGCATCCTCCTCAGCCATGCCAAGTGAAGCTGAAGAGGCTCTCAAGCCTGAGGAAAAGAGGCAGAACTAGCCCTCTGCAGGGCACATGGGCCATCAGAGCGGCCACAGCCACCTCCTTTTTCACCAGATCATCTCTCAGATGGCTCTGCCACCTGAGGGATACCATTCCAGCCTCAAACATTAGGGTACATCAAGATGTGGCCAAATTAATCGCCGCTGCAGAGTTTTTGGCAGATGCTACATTCAATGTAGTTAAATTTTCCTCTAGGGCCATTGCTTCCCAAATTGCGGCTAGAAAGTTACTTTGGCTCAGGCATTGGCAGGCAGACATCAAGCACAAGTGGCGGCTTTCCTCAGCTCCCATCTAGGAGAACAAACTATTTGGCAGTGTGCTTGAACCCCTCCTAATTGAAACCAGAACCAAAAAGAAAATTCTTCCCTCTTTTTTGTTGATCAGAGTCCAAATCAACACAGCCCTTTCATAGGGGTTCCTTTCACCCCTTCTACCAACCCTACTATCCAAGATTTCAAAGACAACCTGGATTCAGACAACAGACAGATAGAATTGAACCTGGGGACAAATATAGAAGGGGACTCCATCCTAGGAGACAATTTCGAGGAACAGGATCTAGGCCCTTCTGCATGTCCAAGTAATGCCCACAACGAGATTCCCATTGGTGGTCACCTAAAAATGTTTGCTAACCAATGGGACTCCTCTACCACTGATGCATGGGTCAGGAACACAGTACAATTTGGTCTGACACTGGAGTTCAGCTCCACACACACACACGGATTTTTTTATGAAGTCCCCAATTTCCAGGGACGCAGAAAAAAGGTTTCTCATGGACACAGCCATAGCACATTGACTAGAGATCCGGGCCATACAACCCATCCCTTCTAATAAAAAAGGTCTTGTTTTTTATTCGCACCTCTTCGTGGTCCCCAAAAGTTTGGGGGGATGGAGGGCAATCCTGGACTTAAAATGTCTAAACCAATTTTTAGTTTGCCAAAAATTTAAAATGACCACTCTCCAATCTATCTTTCTCAGCATCAGAAAAAATGATGTCCTTACCTCCATAGACCTCACGGAAGCTTACTTACATATCCCAATTAGGCCCTCACATTTCAAATTCCTTCATTTCTGTTACAACAACGTCCATTACGAATATATTGCTCTCCCATTTGGCCTAGCTTCAGCTCCCAGAACTTTTACAAAGGTCTTGGCTGCCTTGGCAGCATCACTCAGAGATAGGTCCATCCGATTCAATGCTACTTGGATGACATTCTTATTCTGGCATCTTCCATCAATCAAGCAAATTTGAACATTCAAACTATACTTGTAACCCTACAACAACATGGGTTCTCAATCAATTGGCTGAAAAGTCACTTAACAATCTCTACTAGATTCATTCACCTTGGCTCCATCATTGACACCCTGGAAGGCAAAGTTTTCCTCTCCCCTGACAGACAATAAAGCATTAGAGATTTGGCTCAACAGATCAGAACTCTTAGGAAAGTACAACTATGTCTCCTTTCTAAATTGCTCGGAAAAATGATTTCTTGTATTTCTGTTATCCTCTGGGCCCGGTTCCATGCAAGAACCCTGCAACGGTTCCTGTTGCCATACCAATGCCCCGGGAGAGACGATGCCAAGAGTTGTGTAAAAGTTCTATCAATCGTCCTCAGGTCTCTACGATGGTGGACATGACCCGAAATCAACAAGGGCTGCCCTTTCAAGGATCCACACAGGTCGATTGTTACAACAGACGCCAGTCTAGTGGGATGGGGGGGGGTACTTCCAATTACACACAGCGTAAGGCCTTTGGACGGATTCAGAAAAGGCACACAATATCAACTGGCTAGAACTGAGAGCGCTGTACTTGGCACTCCGACAATTCCTCCCGCATCTCCATTTCAAACATGTGCTCGTCTTAACAAACAACATAACTACAAAGGCCCATATCACAAACAAGGGGGCACTCATTCCAGTCTATTAATGAGGGAAGCAGAAAGACTATTCCTGTGGGCCAAAACCCATCTTCTCTCTCTAAAGGCAGAGCACATATCCGGAGTAGCGAATGTACAAGCGGATTGGCTCAGGAGAGCCACGTTAGACCAATCAGAGTGGTGTTTGGACCCCAAGATCTTTCTGGAGGCAACTCGGAGGTTGGGCCAGCCGGTTGTCGACCTGTTCGTCTCCCCACTCAATGCACAGCTTCCCTGATTCATTTCTTGTTACCCATCGTAGGGAGTGGACGACGTGAACTCCCTCATATGTCACTGGCCCACCGGACTGCTATACGCCTTTCCTCCCCTCCCTGTGATCCCCAAATTGATTCAGAAGTTGCTGGAAGAAAAAGTGGACCTACTATTAGTGGCTCCTTATTGGCCAAGACGAGCATGGTTCGCGGACCCCAAGGACCTCTTGACGGTACTACCGTGGAGGATCCCATCATCGGTCATATTGCTGTCTCAAGGCCCAGTGCTACACCCGGACCCCTAATGGCTAAACTTAGCTGCATGGAAGTTGAACAACGACGTCTGAGAGATGAACACCTTTCTACTCAAGTTATTCACACTATTCAGTCCATTCAACATGCTTCAATGAACCGAATCTTTGAGGCCACCTGGTCTAGCTTCTGCCATTGTTGTCAGAGGGTTCAGATTGACTCCACTTCCCCATCAGTAGCGCAGTTATTAGAATTTTTACAGGGGGGCCTAAACAAAGGGTTATCACCCAATACTCTGTGGAGACAGGTGGCGGCCCTGGCTTCGGTCATATCTTGGGATGATCTTAGCTCCATATCTCATCACCCTCGCATTTGCAGTTTTCTGCATGGTGCCAAGAACTTGAGGCCCCCTGTAGTGCACCAATATCCAACTTGGGACTTAAATAAGGTACTATTGGCCCTTACTACAGGTCCCTTCAAGCCACTAAGGACCACGACGCTTTGATTTCTAACCTACAAAGTAATTTTCCTGATAGCAATTACATCTGCCCGAAGAATCTCCAAACTAGCTGCACTATTGGTGTGCAAAGAACTCTGCATTTTCCATTTGCATAGAGTGGTTCTCAGACCAGATCCTTCATTCCAAAAGTTAATTCGGCATTCCATAGAGCCCAAGAGCTGGTGCTCCCAAATTCTTGCTCACGTCCATCACACAGGCTCGAACACCAATGGCACCACTTGGACGTAAGAAGGGCCTTACATAGAGCACACAATGCTCTCCAGAAAGACAGAAACCCTCTTCATGCCCTTTCAACCTAACAGCCTGGGGCCCAAGGTTTCACTTTTTACCATAGGTAGATGGCTAAGGGGCCACTATCGCTAAGTTGTATGACTCTCACTCGATACCAGTGCCCCAAGGCATTACCGCTCACTACACCAGGAGTGCAGCCACCACAGCAACGTGGGCGACCCAAGCTACAACAAAGGAGATTTGCTGAGCTGCAACCTGGGCTTCTCCATCTTCATTTATTAGAAATTATAAAATTGATGTATTTGCTTCTGCTGAGACTTCATTTGGTAGGCGAGTTCTGCAGCAAGTTATTTCAGAGACAGTAAGGTTTGCAACCCAGATGGAGTCCCTCCCTTAGGAAGTGCCAAGCTTTGGTATGTCCCATCACTGGATGCTCTGAACAGCTCATGGGAGAAAGGGCGTTAGTACTTACCTGATACGCCCATTCTCTGTGAGCTGTGAAGAGCATCCAGCCCCTCCCTTTTATTCTGTTTGGTAGGGGGACTGTTCCGGGCAGAGTTATTACATAGGCTTAAGCATATAGGGTATCAATACTTCGGCTTCGCAAAACTGGGGACGCTAAGAAGTCTTGTGGAGGAGGAGGAGCATCTTCAAGTTTAAGCCCAGCCTTCCTAGAAGAGACTGAAGCACCTCCCATCACTGGCTGCTCTTCACAGCTCACAGAGGTAAGGTCACATATCAGGTAAGTACCAACACCCTTTTTATTTTTTTTTAAATAATTAAATATAATTGTGACATTGTCCCACAGCAAGTTATCCTGCAGTGTGCTGGCCTTGGCAAGTTGTCCTATGGTGAGTTGGCTATGGTGAGTTGGTCATGGCAATGCAGTTGGCTGAGGTGAATTGGTTGTAGTGAGTTGTCCGCAGTGAGTTGGCTGTGGAAAGTTGTTCCATTCCACCTAGGAACACACCTCCCTGCCATGATGAGCCAACAAAACAAGTATAGTCTTTGAACATAACTACTATTTGATTAAAATTCTAATGGGAACATAATCTAATGGGAACATTATTTTTTTAAAATAACATGTAACCATTGAAAAGATAAATTTAGCGTTAGTATTTACTTTTCTTTGACATACAAGGACACTATATAGTGATTAAGAGTTGTTGTTTTTTTGAAAGGTGGTGTTTCTTTCTTTATGTTGTTTGGTGGAAATTTGATTGTATATAGAGTGTATGAAGATTATTTATGATTTGTCAGATCCATCGGGACGGGTGTGATTTTTACTGTGGTTTTAAGTGTTCAAAACAGCAGAGGCTTTTGAAAGATATAGTACTTGACTTTCAGTTAATGTTCTCAAGATATAAGTATAAATTACTTCTTTACACTACAGTGCTAAAAGTTCCTCTATCTACTTGGTGCTGTGACTAACATACCTTATACAATTTATCATTCCATCTTATTCTATCAAAGCGGCACATAGACAGCTAATCCATCAGAAATCCCTGTCCTTATCAGATACTCATGAATGGTTATGCTTTAGGATATAACAGCACAAAGATCATTTTACTTATATAAACTGCAGGCTAATGGGAGGAAAATGCTTTTCTATTTTCAGATATTCTCCTGGTTTCATAAAAGTTGAGGTCACTGTTTTTTTTCTTCTGTATTTCTTTTTATGGAAAATAAAAACATTCCTTTTTCAAAAAGAGGACTATGACCTTGCAGCTGAGTATTTTGGTATTTTTCAGTGTAATCTCTACTTGTCTCTTCCCCCTTTTGTACTTTAGAATCTATATAGTTAATTTTTTAAAGTAGATAATACAAAAAAAGTATTTCCCTGTCTTTTCTTTTTTATATTAATTTTATTAAAAGTTATAATTAAAAAGATAAGAAGAAATATAAACTAAAAAACACACTAAAAAGGAAAATAATGCAGAAAGGAGAAAAAAAACCAGAAAAGAAGGGAAAAGAAGAAGAAAAAGAAACTCAGTGCTGTAAAACTTGTTAATCCAAAGATTTCTAACAGCTGAAAAACAATTAACAAGTAATATCCAAAAGTGATTTAAAAAGTATGTGAACCCAGTGCCTTAAAGCCACTAATGTGGATTGAGCAAAAATAAGTCTATTCCCTCATTTTACAGAGCCCCAAACCTGTTGGAGATTGCTCTTAAGTGGTGTCCTCATGAGTAACAACTTTGTGAAGCACTTGTGAACAATCTCAAGTCCTCTCCTTGTTTGAAAAAGACTATGAACTGCTTGCCAGCTCATCATTCTGCCATAAAATTTGGCTCTTCTCTATTCACCTTTTCCTAGCCTAGTATGATAGAAAACTTCTGCGTCTTTCCGTTTTTCTAATACTTTTTTCAATGTATCTTTATGGTATTAGCATCAGTTTTATACAAGATGTCTGAGCACATATTAATACATCCTTCAAGAATATAATTTGCATAAACTTTGTTGGAAATTAAAAGGCCTCTCATCTGCCCCTTCCTAGCATCTCCTTTATTCCATCAAGGATTAGGAATTCCCCCAGGGTAAGGAATATGCTAGATCCCTCATAATAAATCCATACATAAAGAGGAATCTACATATTTGTGGGCAAGGGTGATTCCTTTCTGAATTCCTTTGAATTCCTTTCTGGATTTCACACCTACCTCAGGGACAAAGCCAAGGGCAGGAGAACCTCAATCTGCACAGGAAGGACCCACCAAAAACAGCACGAACACAAACCATACCCTCAACCTCACACCACAGATAAAACCAAGTCTCTGGATCCCATTTTCTCTGTAGGGGAATAAATGGATCTTTCTCACAGTATGAATGGGTTTTATTTTTTGAGTTATTCTTGTCATCTTGGCTCATGGAACCCCAATTATTCTTCTAACAACTTAATCACAACTACCTCTCTAGGCATCTTACATTGCATTGTGTCAGGTTCAACTGTTAAGTTAACAAATCAAAGAATATACTAGATATCCGATTGTGAATTTCTTTGCTACTGTTATAGTAATTGCAATACCGCCCTGTTTGTAAATTTAAAACTTGCTGTATCATCTGGTTTTTTCCCCCCAAACCAAGCTATTGAAATGTATTTATATATTTCTCATTCAACCACTTTGCCATTATATGTTTATTTTGTTCTTTGAAGATTAGTTCAGTGTAGTTTATATGAACTCCACAATAATTGTATTGTCACACATCTCCTTGACTTGACTACAATTGGAACAGAATTTCCATTGCTAAACAATGCAGCAGTTAAGTGAGTCACACCTTTTTGCTAAGCTTGTTAAGTGAATCAATGTGGTCATTAAACAAAGTGCACTCTTAAACTTTTTCATTGACTTTGCTTATCAGAACACCCCCCCCCCTAAAAAAAATCTCAAATAGTGATCACATAACCCTGGGACACTGAATGCTGATTGCCAGATGTCCAAGTTTTGATCATATGACCGGGAAATGCAACAAGGCTTGGAAGTGTGAAGACTGTTCATAAATCATTTTTTTTCAGTGCCATCATGACTTTACACAGTCACTAAAGAAATCATCCCAAGTCAAAGATTACCTATACAATTTTATACTGAAATAAATGCTACTGAATTACATGAGAATTTCTTCTCTATAAATCTCCTAAAATATCAAAATTCACATTATTCTAAGTATGTACATATTAAAGTAAGCTTCAACACCTGCTTATTAGAACTGAAGTAAAATGATGATGTGATTGCACTGATATACTGTATTTTATAAGAATTTGCCTACTTTGAAGGCACAGTAACACAGAAAATGTAATTAATTTTATATTGATTTGTTAAGTGCTGTGTGTCAGTAAATATAGGTAAGATTTTTTCTCTCTTTAGAATGAATGAGCACTTCAAGAAGTACTTATGAATGACTTCTAGTCCCATAGGAATGAAGATACTGCACAATATATATGATTCTTCCAGAGACATTTCTAAGAGCCAATATATGTGTTTACTGCTTCAAGGGCATCTAGACACTTCAATACTTCACTGTAGATCTTATTTTAAACTACATCGTTATAATTCAAGTTGTTGATTCTGAAGAATAGAAAAGATTAATTTATATTTTGAAGTCCTATGGAAAAGATTTTATGGACAATATTTTCAGTTAGTTCCATGACTATTGTTTTGTTTGCTTTGTGACAGACAAAAAAATTATGGTTTCAAAAATTTGAATAATAATTCAAGGTATTCTAACAGTTCTGTAGCTGAATATTTTAGGAAATGTTTGCATAATTGGAGTGTTTTATATATTGGAGAAGGGGGTGTGCATAAGCGCACCAACGTGCCTACCATCCCTGTCCTATTGTTTCTTTTATTTTTCTTATATGTATCCATTTCATGTATTCATAACTATGTATATACTTATACCTATTATCTTGTAAGCGATTGAGAAATCAAAATAAATTTGCAGAGTTTCCACAGTGGGAGAGAAGCTGGCATAAACAATAGAATAGAATAAGTCACTTTAGAATAAATCACTTTAGTCCAATTTGATATATTTATGAGGGTTTTTTTCCTTCATGTATTAATAGAATAAGTCACTTTAGTCCAATTTAATATATTTATGAGGGTTTTTTTCCTTCATGTATTAAGCGGATGTTCTTTTTACCTTTCATTTCATACTTAACTTAATCATCTAATATCAGTCAGCTAAGCAGATCAATGGTACACTCAATTTCTTTATTAATCATAAAATTTTCTGATAATGTCCCAATATACTGTTTGATAAGAAACCCATGCTCAGCATTTCCAGGATCCAATTATTGAATAAGAACATTAAAGTAATTTATTTGAAAAGAAGACAGAAGGAAAATGAGATGGATGTAAACTATATATGATCTATATTTAATATTTTCAAAATAGAATTGGGATTAAGAACATATATGCCATGTAGTATAACATTTTCTTGTCTCTCTGTCTCCCTTTTTAATTAACTAAATACAAAAAGAAAAGAGAATAAAAAAGAAAAAAATAGATTAGTAAAAAAGGAGGAAATTAAAAAACAAGAATATACAAAATGTGTATTTACAGACATTCGTATATCACTACATTTATGCTATTGTTCATTATAGCCATTCCTGGTTAATATTAACCACTCTGTATTAATCTGCAAACCACTGAATAGTTGGAACCATGTCTATGTTTCTAATGCTGAACAAGATTTTTAAAATTTTAAATTCATTTTCTTTATCCAGAGGTCAACTCCCATGTGACTGAACATTAAAACTCAAAGTTGAATTAATACATATAATTGCTTCTTGCTAAAATGGAACAATATATTTGAATAAAGAGTTGTATTGCCAATAGCATAAATGCAATGAAGTTAATTGTAGAAATATTTTTGATTGTTAAATTACATCCCATAAAAATACATAATTATGTAGGTTATCCTGTCTTTCTGCTTATAGACTATTTAAGATAACTAAGATAACTCCATAGGTATCTATTTTCAACATTTGCACTGTTAAAAAAAAGCAGTCTTGTTCACAAATTGCCTCATGTATTACAAATGTTTTAATTTTGTTACATACAGATAACTTTTATTCATTCATAGAATATACATACACATACATATACATATATAAAGTATGATCAGAGTGGTTCATGGCGGTTATTCTTTATAACCCTTCATTATATTAGTAATATTCTTTTACATCTTAAATTTTTTTGCATAGGAAATTTAAAAAAACTATAATGCTTTTCTTTCACTTTATGCAACTATTTCATTACAATCTATATTAATGAACTAAAACTATCTGTAAACAAGAACAATGTCCATTGTTATGTTTATATTACTAACATTATTTACAAAACCTCCGGGGAATTTTAAACAAGATAGTTGACTTGAACTTTTTTTTAAAAACGTACCATATATACTCGAGTATAAGTCGACCCGAATATAAGCCGAGGCACCTAATTTTACCACAAAAACTGGGAAAACTTATTGACTCGAGTATAAGTCGAGGGTGGGAAATGCAGCAGCTACTGGTAAATTTCAAAAATAAAAATAGATGCCAATAAAAACTTTCACTAGGACAGTTGAGAATAAGTTTGATGTTCACAATTTCCTCTTTGAAAGAGACCAGTAAATAGGGAACAAGAAGATGAAGAAAAAGAAGTGTGTTTTTTCACACTTTTCACACTGAAGTGAACAAAAATGGCATCATAGGAACAAGCTTATTCTCAGCCCAAAGGTTTGTTTCTGATTTCTTCCCTGATTTAAGGGAAATTTGGGAAACGATCTCACTATCATGAAAGGTTTGATTGATTCACTAACCCAAAAGATGATGATGATGACAGTGGTAGGCAGGAGTCACTCTCTCCCTTGCAAGAAAAAACCAAGAGCCGTTCTTATGATATCTCTCTCCCCCTCCTCCCCCTCCTCCCGAGTGGACTGAAAGCAGCTGGAGCTGAGGAAATGAAACTGAGTGGAGTGACCTCGGCTCGCGTTGCTTTCTCAGCCTAGAGCTCAGAAAAACCTCCCCCTCCCATGCTTAAAAGTTGCAAAGGAAACACGGAAGCAGGGAAGTGGCTGCCCAGCTTCGGAGCTCCACACCATTTTTTTTTCAGAGGGGAATCTGACTCGAGTATAAGCCGAGGGGGTTTTTTTCAGCACAAAAAATGTGCTGAAAAACTCGGCTTATACTCGAGTATATACGGTAAGTGCTCCATGTATTTCATTTGTGCCAATTAATCAGAACATTGGTACTGTAGAAGAACAATGTGTATGATCAGTATTTATTAAATAACAGATACGCTTGTGCTATCAAAAATATAGTTTATTCCATTATGAGTTCATAGCATAGTCAAAATAACAGTCCAATAGTCATGTATCATTTAGTCAGTCCATTCAGGGATATTCAGTTAGCAAAGTCCGTGTAGAAATATCCTATGTCAATTCACTTACAAGTCAGTCCTTTGTTTTCTCTCCCGTTCGAGCAATGCAGACTTGTTTTCCTTGCAGTAATCAGGGATCATCAAAGCCAGAGAGAGAGCAAGCTGCAGCCTTGCTTCTTTTAAAGTGCTTTCACAACCACTCCCTTAATTACTATCCCACAGTTAAAGTTGCAGACACTTTAACATACAAACTATGATTACATATTATTATTTACCTAAACCAGTTAGGGTAAAACAATGTTATCCCTAACAGTCTGGATGCTTTCACTTCAGCAGATGCTGTGTTTGGCAGAAGAGTTCTGCAAAGAGTTGTCACAGATAATGGGGATCAGGGCCAGATTTGAACCCTCCTGAGGACAATCCATCTTTGGTATGTCCCATGCCTTACCTATTGCAGCATTATAAGGGAGAATGGGCATTGTTTTACCTGAACGCCATTTCTCCTTGTAGACTAGATAGGTCAGCCCCATCCTGATTATTTTGGTCCGGGATGTGGGCCAATAGGAGGGTCTCTCTTTGTGTTTCAGAGGCAGTCCTGTCTGTCATGATGTCTTTGCCGAAAGCTGGGAGGAGCCACCCACAGTGGGCGGAGCTAGGCTGATCAGCCTTTTGACAGACTCAATCCAATCAGTTAGGACAAGAACAGCCCATTGTCTGACCTATCTAGCCTACAAGGAAAAATGGCATTCAGGAAGATAACATCCAATTTCCAAAACAAATCCTAGCTATTTCATATATTAGGTACATAGTCAATATCTAAATAGGGAGACAGGAATTGAGAAATCCATATATTAAATTTAAGAAGAATAATAATGAAATAAGGCTCTTTTAATTCACATACAGGGTTTCCCCTTCACATCTCTTGATAAAAAAAAAAAAATCATTGAAGACATTTCTAAGTGGACCTTGCAAAAATACTAGTATATTTTATATTAGAAAGCCTTGATAGAAAAGTGCTTGAAATTCAAAAGGCATTTGTCTCCTTTCTTGCGGATTCATTTAAGTACTAATCTTGCTTTACTTTTAACTGGGACGGAGAATCATACAAATGACTTGAGGTAAAATGAAAATAATGGATCTAGCTTGGTACTGAAGGCGGAAGTTACACTGCATACACATCAACAGGCAGTGACTGTTATTCTATGCTAATGTAAGTCTGATGGATCAGCTTTCACTTTTAGCCAAAAGGACCATTAAGCACTGGAAGCTGGGTCAAACTGATACAGAAAGGTAAATATACTCCAATGGCTGGCAACAGTCGTTAAGCAATAATTCAGTATGTAAGACTAATATTGCTTAAAATGTTTGAAATGAGGACAGATCAGAGAAAAGATATGTTTTGTTTAGAAAATGTTTTGATTTGTAGAACATAATTAAATGAAAAACAAAGCAAACTATCAAAACAGTAATGCTGGATGCTGCTACATATTTTCATTGTTCTCAAATATTAAATCACTGTAAAATGGATCCCGTAAAATGCAAATAATTGGTTCTAGCAGAATAATACATAATCAAGTGATATACCATACATCATCTTGCCAGAAATTAAATATTATGAATACTAAGGTTATTTAATGGCCTTGAGAGTACAAAAGTATAATAGGAAAATAAAAAACCATACTGTGGAGTCAACTTTGAAAAATACAGCATCACATTTGAAGTGATTTTCTAGGTATTGCCTTGATACTCTCATGCAATGAATTTTCATCCCTTTGTTGTTCTTTATACGCACCTACTCATTAAATACATCCAGAGTTGTAGAGATATTTACATGGCCCTTAGTGGAGAGCTCTTCAAACATTCTAATGCACACATGGAGATCCTGTGTTCGGTAGTTTCTTCATTTATTCCAATAGAATGATGATTTCCATTGCTCTGCTCTTTGTATGTACAGAGCTAGTCTAGAAAAGAATGAAAACATCTTGTAAGTTCTTTATTGAAAACATCATAAACCCAGCTACCTTGTAACTATTTGCAAATCCTGCCTGTTCTGTCATTAAGAAAAGCATTGCTTCTAAGATGTATATATTTTTTCTAAGTTAGGAAAAAAGGTAATTTCCTTTCCTTTTAACTTGATTCATATGGGCCACCTCTGAATGTATATATTAGTAAATAAAATGAAACAGCTATCAATATGTTTTTCAAGGAATGAAAATTTCAGTACATTTGGGGACTAAGTACTGATCTTTGTGCTATTAGACAAAACAACATTAAGGGTGTTAAGGGATAGGGAAATGTTAAAGAAATTGGTCTTGGCTCTGGTGCTGGATGCTTTCTGGTGACTTCAATTTTCATGAGGTTTGGTTCTGGCAAGGATCAGGAATTAATGGCTTCTATGGCAATCATGGTTATCTTTGGATCAGCTCAGGTAGGCAGTCATGTGTTAGATCTCATGTTTGCCTCAAAGAGATATAAAAAACTGGAAGAGCACAAGTTCTAATTATCCTTTAGTCATGAAGCTAGATGGGTGAACTTTAGCCAGTATTTCCCGCACAGCCCTAGGAAGTCCTAGGAAGTAAGGAATGGCAAACCACTTTAAAAATCCTGTCAAGTAACTTGCAGGAATTGAAATTAATACTTGAAATTAATTGTTTTGTTTTTGCAATTTGGATTGTATGTTTGGGAAATTTTGAAAACTGAAATTATAAAGGCCCAATCTAGCACAATACCAGTGAAGAAGAAAAATAACAGCTCTCAAAAGAAACCAGCATGACTGCAAAAAGAACTCTCTGATAAATTGAAAGATAAAAAGGACAAATATAAAAAGTAGAAAGAGGGCTACATAATGAAGACAGAATATCTGCAAACAGCCACTTTCATCTGGAAAGATGAAGTGAGGAAAGCTAAGGCACAAAATGAACTAAGACTTGCAACATAAGTCAAAAATAACAACAAAAAGCTTCTTTCAACATGTAAAAAACAAGTCAAGAAAGCAATTGGTCCACTAATGGGAGAAAGTGGCAAGAAGGTGACAAGCAACAAAGAGAAAGCAGAATTGTTTAACTCATTTTTTACATCAATTTTACACAGAGGGAAAAAAAATCCAACTTATCAAAAACAGTACCATAAAAAACAGATTAGAAACACAAGTTAAAATAGACAAGAAAATAGAAAGTGAGCACCTATCCATACTAGATAAGTTTAAATCACCAGGACCAGATGGATTACACCCCAAGGTTCTAAAGGAACTGGCAGATTGATCTCAGAACCACTGAACTATATTTTCCAAAGATTTTGGTGCACCAGGGGACTACCAGAGGACTGGAAAAGAGCTGAGCAGTTCCCATCTTAAAAAAAGGAAAAATAAATAAATCTAGGAAACTACAGATCTATCAGCCTGACCTCAATATCTAGGAAGATTCTGGAAAAGATGATCAAACAATGGATCAGTGAGCACCTAGAGGCAAACAAAGTCATAACCAAAAGCCAACATGGGTTGGTCAAAAACAGATCATGCCAGACAAATCTTATTGCATCATTTGACAAGATGACAAAATTAGTGGACCAGAGGAATTCTGTGGATATAATTTACTTGGATTTCAGCAAGGCATTTGATAAAGGAGACCACAGTCTACTATGTGATAAGATAGAAAAATGTGGGTTAGACAACATTACCAGCCAGGCTGACCAACCACACTCAACGAGTAGTCCTCAATGGAACTGCATTCACATGAAGGGAAGTATGCAGTGGGATACCCCAAGACTCTGTTTTAAGCTCACTACTCCTCAATATCTTCATCAATGATTTGGATGAGGGGATAGATGGGGAACTCATTAAATTTGCAGATGATACCAAGCTAGCAGGAACAGCCAACAATCCAGAAGATAGGCTTAAGATACAGAAGGATCTTGACCAGACTTGAACATTGGGCACTATCTAACAAAATGAAATTCAATGGTGAAAAAAGTAAGGTTCTACATTTAGTGAAGAAAAACAAAATGCACAGTTACAGAATATGTGGTACCTTGCTCAATAGTAATAACTGTGAAAGGGATCTTGGAGTCCTAGTAGACAATCACTTAAATATGAGCCAGTAGTGTGCTACAGCTACCAAAAAAGACAACACAGTTCTAGGCTACATTAACAGAGGGATAGAACCTGAAGTGTTAATACCACTTTGTAATGCCTTGGTAAGGCCACACTTGGAATACTGCATCCACAGTTTTGGTCACCACAATGTAAAGAAAAATGTTGAGATAGAAAGAGTGTAGAGAAGAGCAACAAAGACTATTAGGGTACTGGAGGCTAAAACATATAAATAACGGTTGCTGGAATTGGATATGTCCGCTTTAATGAAAACAAGAACTAGGGGTGATAGCAGTGCTCCGATATCTCAGGGGCTGCCACAAAGAAGAGGGAGTCAAGCTATTCTTCAAAGCACCGGAGGGCAGGACAAGAAGCAATGGATGGGAACTAATCAAGGAGAGAAGCAACCTAGAACTAAGGAGGAATTTCCTGAAGAATAATTAACCAGTGGAATAACTTGCTTCCAGAAGTTTCCAACACTGGAAATTTTAAAAAAGAGATTGGCTGAAATGGTATATGGTTTCCTGCCTGAGCAGGGGGTTGGACTAGAAGACCTCCAAGGTACTTTCCAATTCTGTTATTCTACTCTGTTCTATTCTAAACCAACCCAAGCTCATAAAAGTCATTAATCACCAAAAGCAATAGCACTTAGACTGTGGACTTCAACTCCCAGAATTTGCTGGCTGGGGAATTCTGGGAATTGAAGTCCACAGGACTTAAAATGACTAAGGTTGAGAAGCAGTGCTCCCAAGGATATGATAACTGTTCTTCTCCTGCACATTCCTGAAAGCATCTCAAGTTCCAGATATAACACAAAAGGCCCATTGGGCTTTCCTGGGAGTTCTCAATGGGTTTTCCTTATAAAGTTCATTGTGGACCTCTCTCTGTTTTATTACTACAAATAGAGTTATTTTGGGGAGGGTATGCAAAGAGAAGCATGATCTTCCCTGAGGCAGAAAATCTGCTAGTTGATGTGCTCAATTTGTGACTGCATAGTTGAATAGCATCTGCTCCATCTCTGTATGGAGTTCTGTTGGGCTTATTTTCAAGTACAAGAATGCTTTTGGAAGACCACTAATATGACTGTCACTCATTTCATTCCTTTCTCCAGCCATCATATATTGGCCATGTTTGTGTTTCTGAATAAACTTAAATAATGTTAGGTGCAAGCACTCTTGCAAGCAAAAAGCTTGTTTTGAAACAGCAGGTAGTCCTCAACTTTTTATCACAATTGAGCCCAAAATTTATGTTGTTAAGTGAGATTTTTGTTAAGTGGGTTTTGCCTCATTTTACGACTTTCCTTGTCATATTTGTTAAG